>CAWUFW010009537.1:0-600000 GCA_963921515.1 Calotriton arnoldi
AAAATACAGTCATGTTTGTCGACTGCATCATTCTCAGAAGGGAGGGGTAGTAACGTGGCTGGATTCAGAGTGGCACATCTCTTGATCGTAATGTGTTTAGCAAACAATGTCAATTCATAGCCAATAAGACGTGCACTGGTGAGGTGCTGTGTCTTTGTCTTATTCAAAAGTGTATCCATAGCATGGGGCACCATAACTGTGAGGTCAGTATCAAGTACGAGTCCAGCCGATTGCCTGATCGAAGTGGCCACAGCCGCGACCGTCTCAGACAACTCGGGAGGGCCCTAGCAACAGGGTCAAGCACAGCAGAAAAGTATGCACAAGGCCTCTGTTTATCCCCAAATTTTTGTGTTAGAACAGAAAGTGCTCAGCCAGCTATCTCATGGACATAGAGCACAAACGGTTTGCTATAGTTCGGTGTACCAAGTACCGGAGCCGAACAAAGCACAGTTTTTAATTGCTCAAAAGACTGCTGGCATTCGGGCGTCCAAGGCACAGGCTCATGCACTGCTTTCATTGTTAATGCAAGCAAGGGTTTGATTAGTAGCGAGTAATTTGGGATCCACTGGCGACAGTAGGAAGTAATATCTATAAAACGCATACGTCTTTCTGAGTTTGTGGAATGGGCATTTTAACAATAGTACTGATATGCTCAGGGGTCAATCTCCTACCTTCCTTCGACAGTAGGTGACCTAAGTAGGTAACCTCCTGTCGACAATACTGAAATTTCGAAAGAGAGACTTTATGGCCATGACGTGCCAAATGCAGCAACAATTGTACAGTACTATCCTTGCAACCTTGTTCCGTATCAGAAGCAATTAACAGGTCATCGACATATTGCACCAAGACATTACCTGGAGGAAGCGATAGTGAATCCAACTGACTTTTCAATGCTTGACTATAAATACTAGGACTCTCTGTATAGCCCTGAGGAGCACAACAGAATCTAAAGCTTCTGCCGGCCAGTGTAAATCCAAACAAATACCTACTGTCTGGATAGGTAGGAATACTAAAAATGCGTTTTTCAGATCAATGACAGAAAAGAACTTAGCAGTAGATGGAATCATCGTTAAGAGCGTAGTGATATCAGGAACCACCTGAAACTGTGGAAACACAATTTTATTAACCTCTCGCAAATCAATCACAAAGCGATAAACATCATCGATAACATCAGGGGAACCCGGAGGTGTCCTCTTAAGGACTGGAAGAATAGGACTATTGCAAATGTTAGCAGACGTTTCCACAACTACCCCCTTTCGTATCAAATCTTGAATAATCTGAAGAAGAGCCCGCTGACCTGCCTGCGGTGTCTTATACCAAGGAATGCGGGGTAGAATAGCATTATCTTTAACTTGTATAGAAACTGGTGGTATATGCAACAGAACCACATCTGTATCACCTGTAGCCCACAGTGTAAGTGGTACCTGAGCAAATTCAAGTAGAAGGGGGCATCCTGAGACAAACACTGCCTAGTGCTCACATCCGGACCCATAGTAATATAAACACCTGCAGGGGAGGAATAAATAGTAGCATGCAATTTCTTCAACAGATCCAAACCCATCAGATTTTCACCACAATTAGATGTTAACAAGAACGGAGATTCCACAGTGAAAGGACCAACAATCAATGCAAGGGGTCGTGAAATGGGGCTTAGAACCGGTACGCCTGAAAAACCTACCGAAACATTATTATGGCCAGACAGAGCCGCCCCGGGGACCATATGTCGAGAAACAGAACTCTTTGTTTCACCTATATCCACCAAAAATTCCTTAGTCGGGCCTTGCAAATCCGCTGTGACATAATGACCACGCTGATCCACAGTTATCAGAACTGGTCCCTCACTCTGTCCCTGGCTGTCCTAACTGTAAGACATACCTGTCACATCATCCATGTCATAATCATCATGATAAATCTGTCCATCTCTCTGTCATCAAAATAATTAGTATCAGAACGGCCCACCGGAGCCGCAACATTCTTTCTGTCAGTCCCACTGCCTCTACCACCAGAACCTCGTTCTCTGGGGGATGCAACCTTCTGTAAAAGCACAGGGCACTGGCTACGCCAATGTCCTTCCTCCTTACAATACGCACACTGATTCTGCCCCAAAGGTGTTGTGTAAGGCTGCCGAGTACGTGGCAGCTGTCGAGATGGACCTCCTCGTCCCCTATTATTTCCCCTAAATGCTTGCAGCAACAGCACCTTCGTCTTTAAATCCTTATGTTTATTATCAGTTTTATCCTTTTCCTCCTGATCTCGGTGTGCATAATATTGGGCCATATTCAAAATAACAGAGGGAGAAGACGTGGACCAAGTACTCTCATACGCCTGCAAATGAGTCATGATTTCAGGAAGAAGGTTAGTAACAAACCTGTCAACAAACAATCAAACGCCTCCCTAAGTGGACATATCCTGCCCACTATAATCCAAAAATGTATCTTCAAACAGAGTAAAGAAATCAGACACACTCTCATCCTTCTTCTGTCGACAAGCTGTCAATCTGTCCCAGCTTACCTTCTTAGGTGGAATAAGTGTATGCATGTACGTAATAATATGACCAGGCAAAGCAAGTATCTCAGTGTGGGGTTTATCACCTGGCTTCCTTTCCTGATCTCATCCCTTAATCACATCCCATGTACCGCCCAATTCTGCAACATGATCTGATCAAGAGTATGAACCTGTCTCCAAATATCTACCGGAACAAGAAGACCAAAAAAAATTTCAATATCAGCAAGAGTCATTACAGTAGAAGAGGCAGCCTCTGTTAGTTCTTCATAGTAAGCTGTAGGATTTTTCCTAGGGTCAGGCAGAGTACCCTTAAGGGCTAAAACCTCACTTCTTTTCCATGGAGTATAAACCCATTTCTCCTGAAAACGGGCCGCTACAGCCGGTCTGGTGACAGTACCACGTTGATCCGTTAACTCAGGAATTTCTGGATGATATATTGGATAAACCTCACGCATAGGAAACTGAGTAATTTTAGTGGGACTCTTATCATACAATCGAACTCTATTAGAAACTATAGTGGCAATGTTTGCAAGCACCTGACCTGGGGCTAAATCAGCTACATAGACACGATCCTTCATATCAAATAACACTTGTGGGGCCTCAGTTTTAATATGCGTGCGCCAAAGATCAATCAATGTAGCGGACATATGTTTCAGAACGTGCTGCTGTAGAAAAGGCTCAAAGTGACGCATAGCTTGCCAAATGTCCTCAGTGTCATAAACCGGATTACTAGCCCACTTCATAGCCTGTCTTGCTAATAACTCCTTCTCATCCCCACCTACTCCAGAGCGCACCAACGGACCCACTCGCTCCCTAAATTTCACCCAATCCCTATCCTCAAACCCTCATGCTGGCGTTGCAGCATCCAAAAGTATCAGAGGATGAATAACCATAGAAGGAGAAGCAACAGAATCAAGAGGTACAACTGTAGTCAATGTTTGCACCGGAGAAGAAAGAACAGAGGATACAGGAGTTGAAACAGTAGATGTACTAGAGGTCACAGTCATCAAAGATGGCGAGGGCAAAGAAGGAGCCGGGGTGCCGTAGCCAAAGCTGTCGAAGTAACAGCCGTCGATACAGGAACAACTGAAACAGATGAAACATGCTGCTGTGACTGTAAAGGAACAGTGGGATATATCCTCTGCGGGGCATAAGGAGGCGGGGGTCGAGTATCTAACAACTCCTTTACAAAAGTATCATTTTCATCTTTGGCCAAATAAGACTTGTCAATATGCAGCCAAAATCTCCTATCTTTACATTCAATTCCTGACTCCTGTTTTTCTCTATCATATGCTACAGCTTTTTGAGTCAATGTTTGCATTTTCCCTTTCCGTGCATCCCTCTCCATCTTTAACCGCCTCTGTCTGGCTTCCTTCTGCCAAGTCCTGAGGGAGTCAAACTTCGACTGCCTACTTTGTCTCTTAAATAACTGTTCCTGTAAAAACCCAATCTTTTGTTCATCAAAGGTGCCCGTCAAAGGCCACTGCATCTCGGCATTGTCCCTCATATATTTGTGCCATAATGTACTAAACATAATAGGGCCAAGACCATGTTTCACATACATATCAAAATTAGGGCTGCCTTCAGGAGGCGCAGGCTGGGCTTCTTCCAATCAAGCATATGCAGAACAACAACGACAACACAAATTCCAAAGTTTGCTTAGGCCAGGCATTTTACAAGAGAAACAAAGTCGTTAGTTTTACCTGGCAAAGTATTTGCAAATACTTTTTATCAAGACAGTCCTTGGACCGTACCAAACTCAAACCCAAACGTTACCATATCCACAAAGAACCAAAACAAACTAACCTGATATAAGTGGTACAAACAAACCGGTTCTCCACTGCCGACTCTTCAGACCAAACGGTCAGATCCAAGGGTTTTGCCGTTCAGGACTCCGGTCGGGATGACCACTGGGCGAGGCACCGTCCGGCGGGACAGAAGGAGCAGCAGCGAGTAACAGACACTCTTCGTGCAGGGATCCCTGAGCCGTTAGTCCGACCCAACGATGTCCTCAGCCTCCCCCCCATCTGCGGAAAGGGGATGGATCAATCACCCAAAGGAGTCCCTGTTCGGGCGCCAATTGAAGGAAGTAACCCGTTTAGGGCCACCCGGGTCACTAAAGACCACCTCTCAGCCTTCTGTACTAAATGAAGAGTTGGTCAGACAGTAGAGAATACAAACCAATAACTTTTTATTATAATACACTCAGAGTGGAGCCCCATCTGCCCAGTCACTAGGAGTGCTACAGAGGGAACTGAAATCGACAAGCATAGAGATACATTATGTACGTTTCATAACCGGGCGAAATCATGCCCACAGTGGAATTTTCCAAGCAGGTGCAGTTAAACAGCGAAATACAGAAAAAACGGTTCAGCGCTCATATCATACACAAAGTAACATAGTCCAAGGTCGTTCCATCCGGAGCCCGCCACCAGACATGTGGGAGAGGGCCTCTATCTATTGAGAAAGCTATGTGCTGACATGAACAGTGTGCTCATTACTAAAACAAAACCTAAGGGAAGAAACGAAACTCAGAGGGGAGCATTTCTCGGAATTGGACGAGATCAGTCTTGAACAGATTAAAATGGCACCCAGATAGAAAATGGCGCAGCGAATGCTAACTTACATAGAGCACTGCGTAAGCATAAACAATTTCTATTCTAACAACTGTGCGGCAAGAAATCAAACATAGCAGGATGGCTATGATAAAAATTTATTTCGCTGCCATGATTTGGAAAGATTTAGAACCTGATTGACATCCCAAAAAGCTGAATATCTAGGCTCTGGTGATCACGCAAGACAGATTCCTCTCATCAGCTTGAATGCCAGTGGATGTTCACCTATCTAATAGCCTTGACTTGGAATATGACGTGCCAAAATGGCCAGCCTAAAAGTATTCCCCATCCTATAAGCCAGGCTTTGTGATGCTAGAGATGCTAAGAAATTAATAATCTGGACAATGTCGGACCCAACAGGATCACTACCTTTTTTGTACACACCAACAAACCCATCGCAACCACGCTAATTTATACCGTTTGGTACTGTCAGCCCATACTGTGGCCAATATCCTTTCAGCTTCCTCTGAAAGTCCAGGGACTCTCTGCCTTTCCATGTAATCCTTCAGGTCATGAAAGGTAACCTGCCTTGCAGGTCTAGTGGGTGAGGATTCCCTAGAGGGTCCCAGAGGAGATCCGGAGCATGGGGTAGAAGGATTGGAAAATCTCAAGAGAGTTCTAGGAGGGCTCGAAACCACACTTGTGATCTTCAAAAGGGTGTGATGAGGACTTCCTGTGCCTGCTTCTTTGCACCTGGGTAGACAACCTCATGATCATCGCTAAAGGGGGAAAAGTCACCAGAGGACCTGGCTTCCAACTGAAATACCTGTCTTTCTGGTGATCCAGTCGTGAGGCGAAAAGATCAACTGTGAACAAACCCCATCAATTTTCGTTCTTCCTGAAAATCTGAGGATCAAGTTGCCATAGGCTCATATCCGACCATTCCCATGAGCACCAATCTGCCACTTCATTGAATACACCCAGAAGATACTCCGCTGTGACCGATATGTTGTTTGAGAGGCAAAATGTCCAGAACTCCTTGGCCAGATCTGCCAGAATATTTTATCGGGGACCTCTCAGATGATTGATGTACCGGACAGCTGACACATTGTCAATCTTTAGGAGGACACAGCAATTAAGCTTTTCCTTGGTCCAACAATGGACCGCTAAAGATGCTGCCATTAGTTCCAGGCAGTTTATGTGGAGCCATTGTACCTCTGCAAACCACTTTCCTCCTGTGAACGATCCCCGCAAAGTGCTCCCCAACCAGACTTGCTGGCATCGAATTCTATGACATTATCCGTGTCACAACCAAAGATGGCTCTGCCATTCCACGCTTCCATGTAGGCCAGCCACCACTGCATCTCTTCCTGGACTTCCTCCATGAGAGGGATTTGTTCAGAATACTGAAGACCCCTGCGGAGATGAAAAGTCCTGAGCCTCTGTAGGTCGCTGTAGTGCAACGGGTCAGGGAATATTGCCTGAATAGAGGACGATAGAAGTCCTATTACCCAAGCTAGCAGGCGCAGCAAAGTCGTTGATCTGGAGAGGGTCTGTTTGAGTTCTCTCCGAATCTTTTTCATCTTCCGAGAGGGCAAGCAGAGGGCTTTTTCCGTTGAGTTGATGACAAAACCCAAGAAGGTTGTCTGTTTGAATGGGGTCAAGACGGATTTCTTCTCGTTTATGACAAAACCCTTGCTTTCCAGGAGATGGATTGTCATTTGCAGTTGTTACCTCTACCTGATGGGACATTGATTAATGAGAAGCAGGCCGTCCAAGTTAATGATCAGCCGGAAAGCCTGGGCGCAGAAAAATTCCATTGACAGCTTTAGCACTTTGGTGAAACACCACAGTGCCAAAGAGAGGCTGAAAGCCAGAGTTTTGAACTCATATACCTGACCCTGCCATGGGAACTGTAGAAATCTATGATGGGGTGCAAAATGGGAACTGTTAGATAGGCCTCTTTGAGGTCTAGATGCAGCATCCAATCTTCCTGTTGCAGCAGATCTTGCAGAAGATGGATACCTTTCATCTTGAAGTAGCTGTAAACTAACCAGCCATTAAATTCTTTGAGGTTTATCACGGGTTATTGACCTTCATCCCGTTTCTCCAAAATATTGCTGACAAAACCCCTCAGGTGGAGGGAAGACAGGACAATAGCGTCTTTGCGCAGCAAGTCTTTCACCTCATGATCTATTAAGAGAGTTTGGGCATCGGAAAAAACTAACGGACGCGACCAAGAGCTTTGTACTAGGGAGACATAAAACTCAATGTGAAACCCTTGTACTGTCTGTAGGGCCCACGAATCCGAGGTCAACACTTCCCAGTTGTGTAGGAACAATGCGAGCCGACCGGTCAACCTCCCACTTTTGTCAGGAAGAAGTAGGGCAAACACTCACCTGATTGAGCTCCGTGAGACTGCCCTCTGGAGGAGCCGCATGTGCTTCGACCTCTTTGGCCTCTCCTGGAGGGGAAGAACTCCCCTTGGCACTGGCCTTGTCACTGGTTCTTATGATATCCTTGACCTCGGGCAGGGGCTTGTGTGTTGAAGCAGCTGGTCAAGCGCCCCCTGCCACGACCGACCCCAACAAAAATTTGAGGGGGGGAAATTTCTTCATGGAGGCCTGTGCCTAATCCAGGGACGTGAATGTTGAAACAAACTTTCCCAACTCTTTAATAAATGGCTCCCAAATCAGTCCCCTTTGGGCCGCTGCTCCTGCTTCTGTGGAAGCAAGTCCCCCATCTTAGGGTCTACTGTTATTAGAAGGGAGCGCTGCATCTCAGTGGAAATCGCGCAGTCGCATTGCCCAGAAATATTATTGAACTTTGCACCCACTCATTGAGGGCCTCTGGAAATACAGGGTTGCCTGAAGACTTTGCCTCCTCCACCAGGTCATGACTTTTGGTAAAAGGCCCTATGACATTGAGGAATTTGTCCTGGCCGGACCTCCAAGACCTATCTATGCCCTTTTTAGGGTCAATAATATATTTTGGCAAAAATGTGGTCATTGTGGCATCAATGTCCGGTGTGAAGGGCACTTTTCCTGCCAGGGAAGGACGAGGACATTCCGCCTGGAGATAGGTGCGCACCTCCTTCTCCAGAGGCTTATGGAGGCGGTCCATCACATACTTGGCTACTGTGGCAGAAGGAGACCATTCTGCAGACCTGGGATACATGAAATCATCCAGATCCAGCATATCTGATTGACCATCAGTGTCATCATGCGAGGGGATTGGAGTAGCGCTAGTGGATGGGTGCCATGCCTTTAAGGGCCCGTCTCATTGTTGGAGTCACCACAGGAGTCATCATCATCCCCATCCAGGAAGAAAGGGGTGGATTTTGGGTCATCTGACGTGGGCCCAGTAGCGCCCTTAGGTCATCATCAAGGCCGAAAGGAGGGATCTGGATAGGAGGGCCTTTTTGAGCCTCTCAAATGCACTTAGATTTACCCCTGCATCTGCTTTGCGCTTGTGCGGTCGTTGGGCACCCTGGTCAGGCGCTGTGAGGGAGCCCATGGGGTGGGGTGTATTCATTGACACATTTAGAGGCACCGGGCAGGAGTAAGCAATTCTAATCAGGTGCCTCTCAAATGGCGCGATCGCTGAGGTGACAGCCTCTTGGATTGAAGCATCCACTGCCTCACAAAATTTGTCGTCAAGAGGGAGCACTGAGAGGGACTCTGTTTCAATGTTTCAGCTTCCATTTGTCTCTGCCATCTTTAGTTGTCTGAATGTGCTTAATCCCTCTTTGGGGATACAAGATAGTACTGGGCGACACCAGTGGATATGGGCGTGCTAGAGAGCGTGCAATGGGACTTGCCTGTGGCCAACCAACACCCTGTATTGAATTTAGAGGGGTCTAAATAGCATCGTCTGGGCTGGGCGTAGAGCTTAAAACCTTGCTAATACAGACCTGTCCGTGAATTGGTGTCTTGCCGCTTTCATTTTCCAAACGATACAGATCCCGCAGGGCATTTTTGGCTTCCAGTCAGCTCGGGTGAAGCAAATTACAGGGCACAGGCTCCGCGGGGATGGCGGCTCATAGGAAGATCTCCGAGAAGGACAGCCTCACCCGTGGAGCATCGAGATGTGCTTACCACATGTGTGGCCTCTAGTGGGCCGTTGTGTCTACTGCACTCACGCGGCCCTGGGTACAGTAAAAGATGAAAACAGCCGGCCCTGAAACAAGTGCTGAAATGCGTTCCCACGGTGACAAACACTCTTATTTTTATTTTTTTATTTTTACGGAGTTTTATATAGCGCGAACTTGACCGAAGGGTATCAGAGCGCTTTACCTAGCACCAGTTGCGTTACATGAGGACACATTCATTTTTGTTAGGCACACTCTGCCACGAATAAACACTGCAAGCAATAAGTAAACAATGTAAATGCAGAATATAAAGTCTAATAGATCGGAAAAGTACGGAAAAATACTTATCTGCCTTCTGGAGCAGGAAAGAAAGAGGAAGCGACACAGGGAGATGCTCGTTATGAGGGACAGGAAAAACTATTCATTAGTTCAAAGTTGTTTGTAGTTCCTTTCCTGTGGGTAGCTGGGAAAGGTAGTTTTTATATAAGTATGTTGAAGTCTGCTGGAGTAAAATAAAGAGAGAAAGTAAAGCATAATCCTCGCCTCCAGTCCTGATATACAATACTTCATAACTATATTGAGCTCTCTCAGTGAGGCCCCCTCCTGTCAGGTAAATAGTGCTATGTAGAACAGTTGTGGGAGATACTGTAACACTTACGGCTGTGGTGACACAAAGTCATCATTATATATTTCCACTTAATAAAATGTTAGCTTGCAACATGTTTAACCACTAGTTATCTGTGTGCACACATTATTCTACATTAGGTTTAATGAATTGGGTAATTTATATGTTTTGATGTAGCTATAGTTAGGATGTGTACCTTAACACTGACATGAGTGGGTCCAGGTGCCCAGTTGTTCCTTTGGGGCAGAATCTGCTTCACTGTCATTGATATATTGTTGAATGTATTATTTTAGCTTTAATTTGAGATAAAGTCCATCCCAGTGGACATAGCGGAAATTCGAGTTTGTGCTAAATTTGTGTGGTGGCAACACCATGTATATCTATCACGCTATCAAGATGGTAACAAAGAACGATTCTTATCGAGGCATAGATAGTTAAAATTTGCCCCAAAATCCATCTGAATCTGTCCCAGACCAATTTGAGCCTGTTAGACTTGGCATCTTTTGGCGTGTTCCCCTGAGTTTTTGCTTTCTACCCTCCCGGTTTTGACTCTGTTTTTGCTGGCGTAGTGTTTCTGCGCACTTTTCGCACTGCTGATCAGTGGTACAGTGCAAGTGCTCCTGTGGTAAAGTATGTTATGGATTGGTGTTTCCATGATTGGCTGTTTGGTTTTCTTGTCAGCCCCTAGTAAAGTGCACTGAGTGTGCCAGGGCCTGGGAACCAAATGCTACGCGTGGGCCTGCAGCACGGATTGTGCCACCCACGTGAGTAGCCCGGAAAAGGTACCTCAGACCTGCCATTGCAGAGTCTGCGCGCAGTTTGTAACTGTCATGTTGACTTGGCCCGTGCACACACTGGCCAGTCCCTAACCTTCCCTTTTCTTACATGTCAGACACCCCTAAGGTAGGCCCAAAGTACCCCTGTGGGCAGGGTGCAGTGTATGTGAAAGGTAGGACATGCCATGATGTGTGTGGCATGTCCTGATAGTGAATTACAGCCCATTTCGTTTTTCACTATTGCAAGGCTACCTGTTCCCCATAGGACAGAATGGGAAGTTTGTTTATAACATCTTATAAACATAACTGGCCCTGGGAACTAGGTGGGAAAATAAAATTTAGTATGCCTGAACTCAGAATCTAATGATGCATCTTTTAGTAAAGGTGATTTTTACATTCTGTGTTTGAAAATACCACTTTTAGGAAGTAGGTATTTTCTTGCTCAGTCATCCCGTGTGCCTCTGCTGGAATGTGGATTGCCTGTCTGGGTTTTGGACGACAGATGGCTAGGAAGCAAGGGTGGCTCCCGATAGTCTAGGTAGGTCAGGAAAGGGCTGAATAGACCTGGGCTGCGATGGGGGAAGGGGGAGGAGATTTCCTTGCACCTCAAAGGGCCTGGTCAGCCTCTGACAATGCCGTCTCCACCTTCTGCCAGGAAGTCACACCAGAGAAGGCAGAACTGGTTCTGACTGGGCACAGACACTCTCTATCTAAAGGATCAAAGGATTTTGGAATATAAATATTGGGGCCCAGACCCCTGAACTTTAGAACTCTTTTGGATCAAGAAGACTGCCAAGAAGAAGAGCTGGAGAAGCTGTGAGGAGGGACTACCACTTTGCTCTGTGCTTTGCTGTGTTGGCCTACAGTGGCTGCTTCTGTCTTGGGCAGTGAAAGGACTGGACTGAACTTTCTGCAATCTACTTTTGTGAGTTTCTCCAAGGGCTTGAGGTAGAGCTTGCCCCCTGTTCAAGAAGTCTCAGGAACAGCAAAGACTTCAAGCTCTTCTGCCCTCAGCACTGGGGACTGTGTGTTTTGTGCTGCGACAGAAGAAAAGCAACTCAACGACGTCTACGACGCCGCTGCCGACTCCGTGTCCTGAAGGCACAGCAGAGGGCACCGCCGCAACGCTGCACCGTGACCCTGGTCCCACCGACGACGCCTGCTGATGCCGCCACCGAGCCACTGCTCGCAAC
This sequence comes from Calotriton arnoldi, assembly GCA_963921515.1. Classification (NCBI taxonomy): domain Eukaryota; kingdom Metazoa; phylum Chordata; class Amphibia; order Caudata; family Salamandridae; genus Calotriton; species Calotriton arnoldi. Next base: position 11,745 of record CAWUFW010009537.1, read on the forward strand.
GCGACCTGTGGGCACCACACTCCGCACCCCCTTGCTTCACGCCAAAGCCTGGGCACCGCAGAGAGCACCGCCGCAACGCCGCACCGTGACCCTGGTCTCACCGATGACACCTGCTGATGCCGCCACTGAGCCGTTGCTCGCGTCGCGACCTGTGGGCACCGCACTCCGCACCGCCTCGCTTCATGATGACACCGCCGTTCCACGCCGAAATCGACACAGCTGCTTGCACCGTGGTTCGAGGGCACCGCTCGTAAAGTTACACGATGCACCGCCCTCATCCCGCACCGCAGCCTTGGCCTACCGACGCCGGCACCATTGACTCCCGTTCGTCAGCCGACGACAGCGCTTCAGCAACGTCGACGCCGCTGCTTGCACCTTGACCTGCCAGCACCGTGACGAGCACCGCCTTCATCTCGCACCGCGACCCTGGTCTCACCGACGACGCCATCTGACGCCGCCACCGAGCCACTGCTCGCACCGCGACCTGAGGGCACCGCACGCCGCACCGCTGCACTTCGCACCGCAGCACCTGACGCCTGCCGACGCCAGCGCTCCTGATCCCAACAGAAAGGAGCTCGACCTGCAACGTGAGTGACTTCAAGGGCCTCGGCGCCCTGCATCTCTAACAGGTACTGTTTGCAGGTCTTCCCGACACCGTAGCTGGTCTGCGATGCCGCGACAAGCCTGAACTGTTTGGATTTGTTTGCTCACGACACCGTGATAGCCCCGGACGGAGCTATCGACATCAAGGAACTGTTTCTAAAGCGTATTTTGATAACTGTAGGTTTTTAAGTACTGTATTGTGGATTCTTCTCGTTTTTGGTCTTGTATATAAAAATATTGGCTATTTTTCTAAACTGGTGTGGTGTCCTTTTGTAGTGCTTACACTGTATTACTGTCGGTTATGTGCAAATGCTTTACACACTGCCTCTAAGATAAGCCTGACTGCTCGTGCCAAGCTACCAAGGGGGTGAGCAGGGGTTATTTTAGGAGTGTAACTCCCTTATCCTGACTAGGAAGAAGGGTCCCTACTTGGACAAAGGTGCAAGCCCTTGCCAACTAGAGACCCCCATTTCTAACATTGGTTGTCAGCGGTGAGGATAGGACTTGCGTTTGCACTTGACTTACAGTGATTGGTGTGCACTACTACCATATCGCAGACCATTACGTGCCACATACTAGTCCTTTTTGTTTTTGACCTATTTTTTGATCTTGCCAGTTTGAACTTGGTACTTCGTTATGCCGGAATCAAGAGCATCATCCGTTGCATCCCTGGAAATTGCCTTTGAGGAGGATAGGTTGGAACTCTACAATGTTAGGGAATTGAAATCCATTTGCAAGAGCCTAAAAGTCCAAATCAGAGGCTCACTAGGAAGGACGAGCTACAAAAGTCGCTGAGGGCCTGGGTAGCAGCCAGAGATGCAAGTGGGCAATCTGGCGATCTTAGTGGAGAGGCGGAGGGGCCTATTCCTAGGGTGGATGTGCTTTTGGGAGGGGGGGAACCCTTCAGGCCAGGCAGCAGTAGCCTGTCCCCAGAGGAGCTGGAGGACAGGCGGGAAGCAAGGAAGTTCGAGTTGGAAAAACTCAGGATGGAAAGTGAGAGGGAAAACAAAAGAATAGCCATGGAGGAAAGGAAGATTATGTTAGACCATGAGCGAGGTCTTAAGGAGCTGGAGGTTCAACCAGACCATGAAGGGCATGATTAAGGGTCTAACAGAACCCATGAGGCGTAAGTGGGACGTCCTCTTGCCGTGCCTTCTCTTTGCCTACAGGGAGGTACCCCAGAAGTCTCTCGGGTTCAGTCCCTTTGAGCTTCTGTATGGTCACCCTGTGAGAGGACCTCTGAGTTTGGTGAAGGAAGGCTGGGAGGCAGCTCCCAGGAAAACTCCCCAGGATGTGTTTAGTTACATGCTGGCCTTCCGGAACCAAACTGCCCGCTTCAGGAAACTCGCTCAGGCGAACCTCGAAGCCAGCCAGGAAGAAATGAAGAAGTGGTATGACCAGAATGCCACTCTGGTCGAGTTTCAACCTGGACAAAAAGTGTGGGTCATGGCCCCAGTGGAACCTTGTGCCTTACAGGACAAGTGGACTGGGCCGTTTGAGGTGGTGGAGCACAAAAGTGAGGTCACCTACCTGGTGGATTTGCAGGCTCCCAGGAATCCTTTGCGGGTCCTCCACGTGAACCGCCACAAACCCCACTTCGAGAGGTCCGAAGTGAGCATGCTCTTGGCGACAGATGACGGGGTGGAAGAGGAGAGTGAGCCTCTCCCCGACCTCCTGTCGGCCAAGGAAGGTGATGGGTCAGTGGAAGTTGTGATCCTCTCCCCGACACTGACCGCCGAGCAGCAGAGCGACTGTCACCGGTTGCTGGGACAGTTTGCCCCGCTGTTCTCCCTGACCCCAGGTGTTACTCACTGGTGTACCCATGACGTGGACACCGGTGACAGCCCCCCTGTGAAGCACAAAATTTACAGGTTGGCTGACCGGGTCAAGGCCAGCATCAAGGAGGAGGTCTCTAAGATGTTGGCGTTAGGGGTGGTTGAGCCATCCAGTAGTCCGTGGGCCAGCCCAGTGGTCTTGGTCCCAAAGGCTGCTGCACCCGGGGCCACTCCAGAACTGCGGTTTTGTGTGGACTACCGTGGGCTCAATGCCATCACCAGGACTGACGCACACCCCATCCCCAGAGCTGATGAGCTCATTGATCGGTTGGGAGCTGCCAAGTTCCTCAGCACGTTTGATTTAACGTCTGGGTACTGGCAGATTGCCTTAACCGATGGGGCCATGGAGAGGTCAGCATTTTCAACCCCAGAAGGACATTACCAGTTCCGGGTGATGCCCTTTGGGTTGAAGAATGCCCCTGCCACCTTTCAGAGGTTGGTCAACCAGGTGTTGGCTGGGCTGGAGGATTTCAGTGCCGCCTACCTGGATGACATTGCAGTGTTCAGTTCCAGCTGGGAAGAACACTTGCAGCACCTTGGTGAAGTGTTGAAGGCGCTGCAGAGGGCAGGCCTCACGATCAAGGCCAGTAAGTGCCATATCGGGCAGGGTTCTGTGGTGTACTTGGGACACCAGGTAGGGAGCGGCCAGGTGGCGCCCCTACAACCCAAGATTGACACCATTCTGGCTTGGGAGCCCCCCAAGACCCAGACAGAGGTGAGGGCCTTTTTAGGACTCACCGGGTACTACCGGAGATTCGTTAAGGGTTATGGCACCATTGTTGCCCCCTTAACCGAGCTGACTTCCAGGAAGCAGCCCAAGAAGGTGATCTGGACTGAGTCCTTCCAGAAGGCTTTTGATGCCCTGAAGGCCGCCATGTGCACGGCACCCGTGCTCAAGGCACCCGACTTCTCCAAGGAATTCATCGTGCAGACTGATGCTTCAGAGCATGATGTGGGAGCGGTGCTCTCACAGCTGAACGAAGAGGGCCTAGACCAGCCTGTAGTCTTCCTTAGCAGGAGACTACTCCCCAGGGAACAGAGGTGGAGTGCCATAGAAAGGGGAGCTTTCGCTGTGGTCTGGGCACTGAAGAAGCTGAGGCCCTACCTGTTTGGGACTCACTTCCGGGTTCAGACAGATCACAGGCCCCTCAGGTGGTTAATGCAAATGAGGGGTGAGAATCCAAAACTGCTGAGGTGGTCCATCTCCCTACAGGGAATGGACTTTATGGTGGAACACCGTCCTGGCACAGAACACGCCAATGCAGATGGTCTGTCCAGGTTCTTCCGCCTTAGTGAAGAGAACTCCCAGGAGGTTGGGTAGTTCTCCCTACTTTCAGCTGGAGGGGACATGTGTTAGACTTGGCATCTTTTGGCGTGTTTCCCCTGAGTTTTTGCTTTCTACCCACCCGGTTTTGACTCTGTTTTTGCTGGCGTAGTGTTTCTGCGCACTTTTCGCACTGCTGATCAGTGGTACAGTGCAAGTGCTCCTGTGGTAAAGTATGTTATGGATTGGTGTTTCCATGATTGGCTGTTTGGTTTTCTTGTCAGCCCCTAGTAAAGTGCACTGAGTGTGCCAGGGCCTGGGAACCAAATGCTACGCGTGGGCCTGCAGCACGGATTGTGCCACCCACGTGAGTAGCCCGGAAAAGGTACCTCAGACCTGCCATTGCAGAGTCTGCACGCAGTTTGTAACTGTCATGTCGACTTGGCCCGTGCACACACTGGCCAGTCCCTAACCTTCCCTTTTCTTACATGTCAGACACCCCTAAGGTAGTCCCAAAGTACCCTTGTGGGCAGGGTGCAGTGTATGTGAAAGGTAGGACATGCCCTGGTGTGTGTGGCATGTCCTGACAGTGAATTACAGCCCATTTCGTTTTTCACTATCGCAAGGCTACCTGTTCCCCATAGGACAGAATGGGAAGTTTGTTTATAACATCTTATAAACATAACTGGCCCTGGGAACTAGGTGGGAAAATAAAATTTAGTATGCCTGAACTCAGAATCTAACGATGCATCTTTTAGTAAAGGTGATTTTTACATTCTGTGTTTGAAAATACCACTTTTAGGAAGTAGGTATTTTCTTGCTCAGTCATCCCGTGTGCCTCTGCTGGAATGTGGATTGCCTGTCTGGGTTTTGGACGACAGATGGCTAGGAAGCAAGGGTGGCTCCCGATAGTCTAGGTAGGTCAGGAAAGGGCTGAATAGACCTGGGCTGCGATGGGGGAAGGGGGAGGAGATTTCCTTGCACCTCAAAGGGCCTGGTCTGCCTCTGACAATGCCGTCTCCACCTCCTGCCAGGAAGTCACACCAGAGAAGGCAGAACTGGTTCTGGCTGGGCACAAACACTCTCTATCTAAAGGATCAAAGGATTTTGGGATATAAATATTGGGGCCCAGACCCCTGAACTTTAGAACTCTTTTGGATCAAGAAGACTGCCAAGAAGAAGAGCTGGAGAAGCTGTGAGAAGGGACTACCACTTTGCTGTGTGCTTTGCTGTGTTGGCCTACAGTGGCTGCTTCTGTCTTGGGCAGTGAAAGGACTGGACTGAACTTTCTGCAATCTACTTTTGTGAGTTTCTCCAAGGGCTTGAGGTAGAGCTTGCCCCCTGTTCAAGAAGTCTCAGCAACAGCAAAGACTTCAAGCTCTTCTGCCCTCAGCACTGGGGACTGTGTGTTTTGTGCTGCGACAGAAGAAAAGCAACTCGACGACGTCTACGACGCCGCTGCCGACTCCGTGTCCTGAAGGCACCGCAGAGGGCACCGCCGGACTGCTGCACCGCGACCCTGGTCTCACCGACGACGCCTGCTGACGCCGCCACCGAGCCGCTGCTCGCACCGCGACCTGTGGGCACCGCACTCCGCACCGCCTCGCTTCACGCCAAAGCCTGGGCACCGCAGAGAGCACCGCCGCAACGCGACCCTGGTCTCACCGACGCCACCTGCTGACACCGCCACTGAGCCGTTGCTCGCATCGCGACCTGTGGGCACTGCACTCCGCACCGCCTCGCTTCACGACGATGCTTTGGCCTCCCCGACGCTGCCGCTCCATGCCGAAATCGACGCCGCTGCTTGCACCGTGGTTCGAGGGCACCGCTCGTAAAGTTATACGACACACCGCCCTCATCCCGCACCGCAGCCTTGGCCTACCGACGCCGGCACCATCGACTCCCGTTCGTCAGCCGACGACAGTGCTTCAGCAACGACGCCGCCGCTGCTTGCATCGTGACCTGCCAGCACCGTGACGAGCACCGCCTTCACCTCGCACCGCGTCCCTGGTCTCACCGATGACGCCAACTGACGCCGCCACCGAGCCACTGCTCGCACCGCGACCTGAGGGCACCGCACGCCGCACCACTGCACTTCGCACCGCAGCACCCGATGCCTGCCGACGCCAGCGCTCCTGACCCCAACAGAAAGGAGCTCGACCTGCAACGCGAGTGACTTCAAGGGCCTCGGCGCCCTGCATCTCTAACAGGTACTGTTTGCGGGTCTTCCCGACACCGAAGCTGGTCCGCGACGCCGCGACCAGCCTGAACTGTTTGGATTTGTTTGCTCACGACGCTGTGATAGCCCCGGACGGAGCTATCGACATCAAGGAACTGTTTCTAAAGCGTATTTTGATAACTGTAGGTTTTTAAGTACTGTATTGTGGATTCTTCTCGTTTTTGGTCTTGTATATAAAAATATTGGCAATTTTTCTAAACTGGTGTGGTGTCCTTTTGTAGTGCTTACACTGTATTACTGTCGGTTATGTGCAAATGCTTTACACACTGCCTCTAAGATAAGCCTGACTGCTCGTGCCAAGCTACCAAGGGGGTGAGCAGGGGTTATTTTAGGAGTGTAACTCCCTTATCCTGACTAGGAAGAAGGGTCCCTACTTGGACAAAGGTGCAAGCCCTTGCCAACTAGAGACCCCCATTTCTAACAGAGCCCCTGGTTTCCAATGGTCCAGTTAGGAAAATTGGCAGTGTTTTGGCATACCTGAAGTGGTTGCAGTGTTCTAGGAGTGTGAGTATAGTAGGGTTATGTATCTTTGATTTTGTTGCTGAGCATTGCAGTGTTTATGGGCTTTGGGAGTTATTGTGCTGCAATGTGCAGTGTCCATTTTGAGTCCAAGGGGCCCTGTGTTGTTGTGAGGTTTGTTATACTGCCTTATGTATTTTGTTTGTGCTTATGAAGAGAAAATGCCTGTTGCTAGGAGTTGAAGTTTGGTTACCAAACTCATCATAGTCTAAAATACCGGGAAAATAGTATCATATGTTGTAACTTGTCTGTTAAGGTTTGTGGTGTTAGACCATTAAGTGCTATCGGCCACAAATTTAACTATAGTAACTATGTAACTATAGTAACTATAAACTTCTATTGTGAGATTGTATTAACTGAGGTTGGTGTTCGGTTAACCCTTTTGCGCAAAGAAACCAACCACACTGTTCAGGGTGGGTTCCCGCTGGTCAAGAAGAGGCTGTTATTTTCTGATTTTCTTAGAGGGATTTTGTACTTTTGAGTGAAAGCTGCTGCGAGGTGTTGTGAGTTGCATTATTAGGTGCCGGGCTGGTATTGATCGGCAGGTGCTTATGCTCCGAAAGGACAGGTTGTTAACATCAGAGAGTGCTGCACTATGTGTTGACTGTTCTGTGTTGTTACGCTGAGACTGGGGTTTAGTATTGTTGTGTTTTGCTTTGTGGTCCGTTGAGGACTGCCAGTTATTTCGATTCATATTCATTGAATTGCGCTGTTACTTACAGAGTAAAGATGACATTTTTCAAGATATTAAGGGCTTTGTTTAGGGATGATGTGAAAATACCCATCCATGAGGATGAGGAAGCCTCTCCAGAGGGTACGCTTGCTCATTACATGACAATCAATGTCGGTTTATACATGTGTACTTGGCTTAAACAGTGGAATGAGTGCACTGCAAACAAAGGGGCAGAATTACGAGCCCCTTGCGCCACTTTTGCGCCGCCGTTGCGTCACTTCTGTGACACAGCGGCGGCGTAAACCATGCACCACGTTGCGCCCTATTTACAACGTGACGCATCTAGGGAGATGCGTCACGTTGTAAAGCCCTGCGCCACATGAAACCTGCGTCAGGTTTCATGTGGGCGTTCCGGCGCAGGGGGGGGGGGGGCGTTCCGGCACAGTAAAGCCTCGGAAAAGTGCCTGAGTGAAATCTACAAGATTCCACTCAGTCACTTTTCCGACGCCGCTGCGTCAAAACCTTGCGCCTGCTTGAAGCAGGCATAAGGCGTGACGCACCATGTTATGTATGGGCAAGCCACGAGCATTACTGGAGTTGCGTCGCGATGGCGACACGACTCCAGCAATGCGCCACCCTTCCGACGGGAGATGCGTCACGCATCTGTTTATCCTTGCGCCACGATGCGCCGCATTGTAAATGCGGCGCATCTGTGGTGGCGCAAGGGTAAACTTGCGTGACGCATCTTACCTGGCGCATCCCTGCTGATTTGCAGGGATGCCCCAGTCGTCATAAATCTGCCCCAAAGTGTCTCTGCAGTTTCCTCCCTATAGCACTTGCAACCTAAAAATAATAAAGAATTTTGAGGCGTTTGTTGTGTGACATGAAGCCCCCATATAGACCAGCTCAATATGAAGTTTTAAACTCATTGGAACATGCAGCACATGCGAAAGAGAAATATCAGATCAAGGCTAATAGTACAGTTAAAGGTTGGATGGAAGCAAAGTGGGTTGCAGAACAGCAAGCTTGGAGGAAAGATATGACAGAGGGAATGAAGAGTTACCCTGTACTGCCTAGCAGGAATACATGAAAGAAGAAAGCACAGGGGAGGCATGAGACTAAAGCAAAATCTGATGAAACTTATGACAGTGATTCCAGTGATGATCTCTTAGAGGACCTATTGGCCTCACGACCATCTCCGTAAAACATTATTCCACCTGGAGGTGGAATTCAACAATTTATAGGGTATCAGGAAGGGGCAGCAGGAGGACCATCCTCCCATAGTTGATACAGTTGTGAATGCACCCTCTAAACAGAGTCTCCCAAACGAGAGACCGCCCATTGCTGCAGGTTTGCCTATTGTTGTCCCGTTGCCTCCACTCTTGTTGCAATACAGCACCACTTTTTTCCCCAGCTATAACTGTTCCTGCCGCCCCACTATTAGTACTACAATAGGTCCAGGAGTGATACCTTGAATGACACCTGCTCCAGTTGTAAGTGTGCCTTTTGTAAATGTAGATGACGGTTCTGAGTCAGACGCTCCAGAAAATGAAGCATACCAAACTAGGACTTTAACCAAGATAGAATTTGAAGAATACATAAAGGGCACTTTACAGTTAGAATTCATAAATGGGTATAACAAGGCAGCATTCCTGTTCCTGTACAGAGAAGCTGATAGGTGGCATTTGTTTGGCTCATGAAGCCTTGTAGGCCATAACAATGAAGTTTGGGATTGATTTGTCCAAATGTCACACCTTACAGAAGAACTTTAAAATGTTTTTAACTAAAGAAACTCTTGCCAATGTGAGAACAGCAGGGCTGATGTTACATTTGAAGGAGTTGGTTGGTAGTATTCAGAAAATAAGCGATGCTCAAAAGATTAGGGAGTACTGGGCAAGTGAGGAGAGAAAGAAAAAGAAATGCAACAACACTGGGACAGAAAGTGAGGATAGTAAAAGTGACTCAGAACCTTGAAATTTCCCCTTGAGAGAAGTACATGGAGATACATATGTGCATGTGACTTGGTGTGATCTTCGCGCGTTTAACAATCAATTTCCAAAATGGAGAGAAAGCCCTGATCAGTGGTATACACAAGTTGGCAGATCTGTGAAAATTTTTAAGGTATTGTGAGAGGACTTGATTGCCATCTTTGACACTGTGGTGCCAGAGAACGTGTAGACTGAATGTAAGGTGTCTGTGCAGTGGCCGAATGCATAACCACCAAGGGATGCTCAAACACAAGCTTCCTCCACTGTAGTCATGGAGAAGTATAATTAGGTGATACATTTCTTGAAAACCAAGCTTCCCCAGAAGATTGATTTGCTCAAAATCTCGAGAACTACTCAGGAGTCAGTGCATGCCTATTATGAACGGTCCATGAAGGGTTTCATCAGCACAGTGGTATTAGAAATCTAGAGAGGGGGGATCTTAGCAATTTTGTATCCAAGTTCATTCTTGGTATGCGCCTGGAGATTAGCTCAGAATGTTATTTGTTGGCACGCAAAGCCTTTAGTTGAAATCTTTCGCTGTGCAAAGTTTTGCAGTGATGATTTAGAGGTGAGACAGAAGAGAATCAAAGAGAAATTCATGTTGGTTCAGATGAAGCTGGCTCAGAAAAGATTTCAGAACGGTCCATACATGGCAAGTTCAGGATATTGATTAAGGATGGGCATAGTTGGCAGAGTACTACTACGCGGAATTCCACAAAGTTGAACCAAAACGTTGGGAATTCCGCGACTTCGCCTCCACTTCCCACTTAATAAAACAGAGACCTCATATACTTTTGGTAAAATAACAAGTATCTCTGTTTTTACATGCTAAAATGCATATAGTCATTTCACCAAAGTGAAAATGAAAATTTAGCAAGCAGTGAGAGAGGTGATGATTTTGAGATCCTCCCTAACCTAGGGAGAAAACCAAGCAGATGCCTTGAAAACAAAGAGCACATCTTGCTGAACGATTCGGTGGTGGTCCCATCCTCTTAGGACCACCCCAGGCACAGTTATGGGCAAAAATACAATCCCAACCAAAGGCCCTGCAAAGCATTATGGGACGAGATTAGCAGTGGGCAGTGAATATTATAGTATCCAATATCAAAATAATTCTACAAAGAGCTGCAGTTCAACTGGTCGTTACTAGGTGTCCCTCACGAGTCAAATGCAAAAGAATTGAAATTATTACATCAAGCTGCAGTTCCACTAGTCGTTACTAGATGTCCCTCACGAGTCAAATGCAAAAGCATTGAAACCCTTTCATGAAGCTGCAGTTCAGCTCTTTGTAGAATTTATAGTATTAGCTCTCAGCTCAGGGTTTCAATGCTTTTGCATTTGACTCGTGAGGGACACCTAGTAACGACTAGTGGAACTGCAGCTTCATGAAAGGGTTTCAATGCTTTTGCATTTGACTCGTGAGGGACATCTAGTAACGACTAGTGGAACTGCAGCTTGATGTAAATAATTTCAATGCTTTTGCATTTGACTCGTGAGGGACACCTAGTAACGACGAGTTGAACTGCAGCTCTTTGTAGAATTATTTTGATATTGGATACTATAATATTCACTGCCCACTGCTAATCTCATCCCATAATGCTTTGCAGAGCCTTTGGTTGGGATTGTATTTTTGCCCATAACTGTGCTTGGGGTGGTCCTAACAGGATGGGACCACCACTGAATCGTTCAGCATGATGTGCTCTTTGTGTTCAAGGCATCTGCTCGGTCCTCCCCTAGGTTAGGGGGGATCCCAAAATCATCACCTCTCTCATTGGCTGATAAGTTTCAAAGTTCACTTTTGTGAATTGGTTATATGCTTTTTTTTAATTTTATTTAATAGCATGTAAAGTTGCTTTATCAAAGCATTTGTGGGTGCAGTTTTGTAGCTGATTCCACTAGGCGGAGGGACAGAGTTTTTCCTTGAATTCTGTGTTTTTAATGGAATGTGTAGTTACCAATTCTTTGCAAACTCCGCTAGCAGAGCAGAGGTCATTGCCCACTCCTAATATTGATCAGGAGTTGGGTATCAAGTCAGTGGTCAGATGATGTCCCACATGGTAGAGTGAGGGGAGTGCCAGTTAATTTGAATTCAGAAATGGATACAGCTATGTTGAAGAAAGCAAATTGGGGTATTTGAAATGTGAGTGCAGCTCAAGTACAAAAAGTAAATGTTATGGCAGCTCAAAATGTACCCAACAGTTTCTGATCTTCAATATGTTTGACAACCCAAGGTCTGATTAATCACATTGACGGTGTCTGAGAGGGGAGGAGGACTGCATACTTTTCACAACCTTAGAGGTAGCCCAGAGTGGCCCTTATGTGGAAGAAGAAATTAATGTTCATCTTGTGTCCTTTTATTCAACACTGGTGCCACCCACTCTTCTATATGTACAGTGGAAGTTCCAAATACTCCTCTCGGGGAAAAAAATCCAACTTGTAGGCATTGCCAATCACCAGATAATCAATCCTGTTTCAGTTTTAAGTTCCTGTGAAGACTGGTCACCTGGAAGAAGACCATGAGTTTGTAGTTTGTGATTCAAGCACTGTGAGTTTGCTAGGCTTCGTAAGCTCAACTGTGTGATCTGGTCTACCCCCCAAGTGGTGTTCAGCTTCAGACCCGTGATGAAGATGCAGACTTTAAATTGAACACTCAGAAGCCTGTTGTTGGGTTATTTCCTGCTCTGACAAAAGAAGATCGCACCAGACTTAAAGGACTCTGTAAAGGATTATTCTGGTAAAGACATTTGCTTGATTAAAGGTGTTGAACCTGTAAAAATAGACCTAAAACAAAATGCTGAATTCCCTCGAAATCTACAATACAATCTCTTACCAGATGTGGTGGATGTAATCAATCAATCACGTGTTTGTTAAGCGCTACTACTCACCCGTGAGGGTCCCACGGCGCTGGGGGAGGAGGGGGGAGGGGTTCGCAGGTTCCAGTCCATCAAGGAGGGGGTCTGTCGAAGAGCCAGGTTTTGAGGTTTCTTGTGAAGATGGGGAGAGATGTTGTCTGTCTGAGGTGGAGAGGTAGGGCGTTTCAGGCTCTGGCCGCGAGGAAGGAGAAGGAGCGGCCGCCTGATCTGGTCTTTCTGGTGCGGGGGACCACGGCGTAAGAGAGCTGGGCTGATCATAGGGTCCATTGGGGTGCGTGGAATTTGAGTCGGCTGTTCAGGTATGCTGGTCCGGTGTCGTGGAGGGCCTTGTGAGCGTGGGTGAGCATCTTGAAGGTGACTCTAGCTTCGATGGGGAGCCAGTGGAGTGTGCGCAGGTGCTGGGAGATGTGGCAGTATCTTGGCAGGTTGAGGACCAGTCTTGCGGCGGCGTTCTGGATGTTCTGTAGCTTGCGTGTGAGGTTTTTGTTTATTCCGGCGTAGAGTGCGTTGCCGTAGTTGAGTCTGCTGGTGACCAGGGCGTGAGTGACGGTCTTTCTGTGTTCGAGGGGGATCCATTTGAAGGTCTTGCGTAGGAGGCGGAGGGTGTGGAAGCAGGAGGACGAGACGGCGTTGATCTGGTGGTCCATTTTGAGTTCGGAGTCCAGGATGATTCCCAGATTGAGTGCGTGGTCCGTGGGGGTGGGCGGACTTCCGAGGGCGGGGGGCCACCAAGTGTCGTTCCAGGCATCGGGGTGTGGGCCCATGATGAGTACTTCTGTTTTGTTGGTGATTGAATCCATGTTAGAGCAGGGCTTTTTAAAAGAGATTTTAGGAATTATTGTTATTCCCACATTACGGGGATACAGAAATAAAATAAGAAGTGGTGTGCTGTTCAGGACATACAAAAGATGAATAATATGTCTGTCCCATGTTGTCCTCTGTTACAGAATTCAGCTGCAATACTGTTTCAGGTCTCTTGTGATGCTGAGTGGTTCACGGTCATCGAGCTGTACCAAATATTATTTTCCATTCCATTGCACAAAGTTCTTTTTCATGTTCAAATTCGAAAATAAAGTTCTGGCATAGTGCCTAGTTCCTCAAGGGTATTTAGAAAGACCCTCAATCTTCAACCAGATCCTGAAAAAGAATGTGGAGACCCTAAAGCTGTCATGTAACTCAGTTCTGATTCATTATATTGACAACCTATTTGTAGCGCTGACAACTCAAGAGATTTGCCGACAAGATACCATAGCTCTGTTGAATCACTTAGCTGAGAATGGACATAAGTGACCTCAACCAAACTGCAGCACTGTCAGAAAGAGGTCCTGTATCCTGGACATCACATTGGGAAAACAGCAAAGATGGTGCCTCATGAGATAATCTCTGCCATATTGCCAATCAACCTTCCCAAAACACAGAGAGAAGTCGGATGATCCTGGAAATGGTAGGCTACTGTCATCAGTGGATTCCCAACTTTTCCCTAGTGGCCATACCTCTACAAAAGCTTACAAACAAAGATGAGTCAGATTCGCAACCATGGGACAACGATTGTTAGAAAGCCTTTCTCAAGCTGAGAGAGAGCCTTTGCAGCCCACGACTCTAGGCAAACTAGACAATGGGAAGCCATTTATTTTGTATTGGTCTAATAAGGAAGGGCGCTAGCCCAAACCCTTGAAAATTCCAAATGTCCTGTTGCTTACTTTTCAGCCACTCTTGACCCAGTAACCGCAGCGTTACCTGGTCACCTAAAGGCAATGGCTGCAGCTGGTGTCAGCATTCAGCAATGTGAGGACATTTTTATGAGCTACCTTCTCACAGCCATGGTTCCCCATTGGGTTGAGATCTTACTGACTCGTGGTCAACTCATGACCAACAGTTGACTTACCAAGTATAAGCAGTTTATCCTTGCTGTGAGAACATTACTTTGCAGAGGTGCTCCTGGGTCAATGCTGCCACACTGTTCCATTACTTGTAGTTGATGAAAATGATGATGGGGTAGACCATAACTGCATCATTGTGACCCAATTGTGACCCGACATTCAATATGTCTTTCTGAAAGAGCCTGATTATATATTGTTTGGAGACAGCTCTTGACTAAGAGACGAGACGGAAATTTTGAAAGCAGCATATGTCGTTTGCACCTTAAAGGGGGTAGTGGAAACCTCCTGTTTGTGTAACGTACCCTCTGCATCACACAAGAGCGGAAATTATTTAGTGACCGCTGGCAACCGGTGTGTGGATGAAATAGCCAGGTACTGCGCTCTTGGGTCTTGCACATTCAATGGAGATTTTTCACATTAATCTAAGTATGTTACCTCTATGAATGTTTTGCTGACTGTTGCTGATGTAGGGGAAGAGGTGAAGAGATTGCAGAAAGAAGCACCAGAATGTGAAAAGGAGAAGTGTAAGAAAGCAGGATTTACTAAGAAGGAGGATTAGGTTTGGATCTCTGTAGATGGTCGTCTGTGTTACCTGACTACAGGTTGATTCCCTATGGCACGATATTTCACGGTGCTACACACATTGACCAAAATGCAATGGTTCGTCTCTTTTGCACATATTGGTTCAACACCAGGTTTCATGTAATTTCAGTTATGTCACAGGTGTTTCACGTGCCAACAGCTGAATGCAGGAAGGAGAACTCCAGTCCTCGCACGTCACATAGGCTCCTTTAAATTTTGATGGTGGTTTGTCTCTTTTCCAGATGTGTGGGGACATACCCCACAAGAATGACAGTTCTACTGTGGCCAAATTATTGCTGAGAGAGTTGATCCCCCGTTTTGGGATCCCAGTTTCTCTGGAATCAGACCATGGCAGTCATTGAGGGGGTTAAACCTTTGTGTGCAGCTTTACGGGTGGACCAGTGGTTCCACTATAGTTACCAACCTAAGGCTTCAGTCATTGTGGAACAGATTAATGGGACTTTGAGGCTCCATTTTGCTAAAGTGTGTGCATCCACATCCCTGAAATGACCTGATGCCCTTTATTTGGTACTGATGAGTCTGAGAAGTATTCTGGATCGGAGAACAGGCTTGTTCCCACATGGAATTCTCATAGGCAGAGCCATTAGACTTCCCGTTGTGACTGCAACTGTGCATGTGAATATTACAGATTATATGATTCTTGACTACTGGAAAGCCTGGCAGATGTGGTGCATTCTGTCTCTCACCATGTTGAATTGGTAATTCCGTTCCCAAGGCAAGAGCAGTTTCATGACCTCAATCCTGGTACATGGAAAAGAAAGGGAAGTTATGTTTTATAAGATCTAAGGGGCATATTAACAACGGCCAGCGATAATTATCGCTGGCCGTGCTTAGCGATAATTTTGTTATCGCAGGCTATCTCTGGAATTTATCGCCCTGGTAGCGCGTTATTAACAACGCGTTTCTCCAGGGCGATAAAAATTCCAGAGATAGCGAGGTTATCGCCGTTTTGCAGGGAACATCGCTGGTTTTCCAGCGATGTTCCCTGCAAAACGGCGATAACCTTGCTGATACGACCCACAGGGTCGTATCAGCATAATCCACCCCAATGTTAGGGATAGGTAAGTCTGCATTTTAGCAGACGTTAGTTTTTGGAGAAAACAGCGGTTTTCTCCGAAAACTAACGTGTGCTAAAATGCTGGGGCAGCCTTGTAAATATCGCGATGTGAACATCAGCGATATTTGAAAGGTAGTCCATCCGGGTACGCTCTCTTTGCATCTCATTAGAGATGCAAAGGAGGCGTTGGGAAAAGGGTGCTAACATGCGATTATGCATGTTAGCACCCTCTTGTAAATAGGGCGATAGTTTTATCTCCGCTTTTTTGGCTTTTTACGCCAAAAAAGCGGAGATAAAGCCCTTGTAAATATGCCCCTAAATGATGGGTTATAAATCCACTAAAGGTAGGATGGAGTAAGTGTGTACAAGAAGGAGTAGAGGTTAGAAATGCAGCATATTCTGGCTGGAAGAGAACCTGGGATCCCTGGAGTGTATTATATATGTGGGACCATGTGGCATATTTCCAGTTGTCTTCTAATAGGGTGGGTAGTTGTTATATGGGGTACCGTTTCTAAAAGTGAATCATGTAGATGAATTTGAAGACAAGAGTAAAGCTACTTATGGGAGATCTGTTCGTAGTGCGTCACAATTAGTGAGTGATGTTTTTGGTGCTTTAATTTCCTCTGTAGGTCTGTAGGATGGAGGCGACCTCTGCATGGTAATTGATATGCACCAGTGCCCTGAGTTCCCAACAGTACTGATGTCTGGATCGCTGATGATGATTTTTTTGGTCATAGGTGAACATGGATCATATGTGTGTTCTATGACATAGTCCTGTCTTAAGGATTGCCGTCTTGTTGGATCGGGAGGGGTGTCCAAAGTGCTACCTTCACCAGGAGTTAAGCAGCACAAGTGCAGTGGTGGCAGCATACTATGTAGGGATCAGTAGGAGTAAACAGGCCCTTTTTAACCTGTGTCATTGGAGTGAGGCCTACAGGCTCACTCAGTTTTTACAGCTCCACTGCTGTGTGCTTAACTCACCCTTTGCCCATATCAGGTTGGTGTGAACTGCTGCGTAGTGCAGAAGCGGGGCATCTGAACTGGGTGTATGTGTGCCTGAGGAGGATGCCATAGAGAGACAATGCAATACTGAGTAGTGTGTGCATGGTGTTTACATGTGCTGGAGGTGCATGAGCCTGGGAGTAGTACAGTACCAGAAGGATGATGTGCTGTGCAGTGTGTGCAGGAGAAGTGCGTGTGCAGGGTGTATGTGTACCTGTAAGTGGTGCAATACATGAAAGGTACAGTGCGTGCAGGAAAAAGGCATGTGCTGGGTGTAGGTGTGCATGGGGATGGTACAATACATGGAGGGCCATGGATTTCTTTTTGCGAGACCCAGGCCTGCATAGTGAAACATGAAGTGGAGGTCGAGAGATCTCCCAGACAGATTTCTTGATTGCTGCATTCCTGTAAGGTGGGAATGACACACACTGGGATGGGAGGACCATGACATGTTTTTACACTTCAAAATTTGCTCTTTGTTTGAGCAGGAAGGGGATGGGGCTGATAAGAGAATCATAAAGAGTAGTGCTGGGAGCCCTGGCCTAACCTTTTGCATATATCACTGTTGCTGGCACCCAGGTATAAACTCAAGCCACTCCCATGGCATATGTTGTCAACTTTGAAGACATCTCTGCTGTGACAGACTGCTTTTCAAGAGAAAGAGGGAGCAGAGGAGTATGCACTTAAAAAAAAGCCGAATCCCAACATAACACTTCAAAGACTCAGACCCTAAATCACATTTCGTGCCTGGAAATGGACCATAAGAAAGGGAGGTTTAGACCCCAAAAATCGTCAGCTGTCAAGCAGCCAGATGGGCTGTGTAAGGAGGGAAAGCTCAGTAAGACCAGGACTGGGGGCCAAGGCCTGCTAGTCTCCCTGTTCGGTGAGAGGACCTCACCTAGAGAATCCAACACCATCTGCCCTGGAGCACCAGTGCCTGCCTGCGTGCCAAGACCAACGTGAGGAAGAGGAGAGCTTTGGAGGGAACAAGGTCCAGTGGGGCACTCTGTTGAGTGGTCCCCCTGTGGGAGGTGTGAGGGTGCTTCACCAAACAGGTTTTTGCCCATTTGGAGGACTGAGTCGGCAACCCCCATATGCTAGAAGAGTGCTGCCTTGAAGTTTGCTGTGATAAGGGCTGCCATGCTGTAATGCCAAAGCCTTGCATGGTAGCAGTGTGGAGTTCTCATATGTCAGGAGGGCCCACCGGGGTGAAAGACTGCAGCTGAAGCTTTGTGCAGCAGTGACCAGCAACCCTGAATACCAGGAGGGGCTGCTGTGGGTAACTTTGCCATGTTGACCGGGCCAGAGCCTGTGGACAGCGAGCAGTGGTGACCCATAGGTTACTGGAAGCAAAAATGACTGTGACTGGTTCGACCCCATTGGATGAGTGAAGATGCCGTGGTAACATCATCACTCAAGTGTGGGACCATGAACAGGACTGTTATAGTCATTCCCCCATCAAAAGTGTGTGAACTCTTACACCGCAGGAGAAGCCTCAGGAAACCTCTGGTTGCTGCAGGTGCGCGATCACGAAGGAAAGAGCCTGGCCCGCCGAGTGCAGCTGCTAAGTCCACGTGCAGCCGACTCTCCGGACTTGGATTGGAGTCACTGTGAGTGCCTGTAGATGGGGTGCATTCCAGGACTCCAAACTCTTCAATTCTGACACTGTGTTCTTGTTAAAAATGTTGGTTTCTATTAGCTTTCTGTTTGAAGGGGAAAAACAGCAAATACCACGACCGCCGAATAATGCGTTGCCTTTGCAACGCCGGCAGAATAACGAATGTGTCTGAACCACGCATTCTATTTACAAAGCAAATAGTTAAAACGACTTGCGTTAGGTAAAGCGGCGTTGGACTTTAAAGTCCAATGCTTTCCCTACTGTTGCAGGGACTGGAGTTGGAAGAGTAAATTCCAAAGTCCAGCGCCTCCTGTTGTAAATGGAATCTGTGGTTCAGACACATTTGTTGTTCCATCTGCGTTGTTAAGGAACGCGTGGGAAGGGAAAGCGTGGTTGTGTCACACAACCGTTTGAAGGTCATATAGTTGAAATTAACTGGTTGCACAATGATTCTTAGCACCTGTACGGGATGGGAGGCAGAGAAGTCAATACTCCTTTGCTAAATATTATAAAGGCTGCGCTGATGGAAGAATCTGGCATTGTATTATCCGTGGGAAGGAGGCTGACCCCAAGTATATCAGGAACACTGATTTTTGATTGGTTCTTACTCAGTGATAACCTGGGAATGTATCTCTTAGACAAAATTTCATATTCTAACTGTGTGAAACTGATTTTAGTTAGTCAGACAAGACGTGCCGCTGTCCACCTATGCAAGCAGACGCTTTCTCACTTGAGACCCAATGATTCTCATATTATTGGTCGCAAACTTACTTTCTAGAGCAAATTCAGTACTCCTTTTCTTGACTGGAATCTTCATTTGGTTCTACTTCCGATGCTATATTTTCTGACATCTGCTGCTGTGAAGAAGTTTCCGACTTTCCCACAACCTTAGATTAGCATTAGGGAGTTTCCCCTTCAAGGGAATGGAATGTTATCACACTTTGCATATGATATCCTTAATAACATGTACTTGCATTTTCCAAATTGAATTTCCTGGATTATATTCATACATGCTTTACTCAGGTGACTATTGATCAACAAGTAACTTATTTGATCTGAATTGTAACTTTACTGAATTGTAACTTTCCCAGCTTCAGAAAATACTGTACCTACTGCAGTGTGTATTGTGGCATGGCTGAACATATAACACATTTGCTAGTGCAGATTCTTGAATGTTCTTTATTGATTTATTCCATCTTGTGCATCACTTGAGACTGTGAAATTGTCTCACTGGTGACTGTAAGTGTCTGAACCAAGAGAGTGGATCTGGACCTTAGTGGCCAGTTCTATAGAGTCCCTGCGTCTTTGGAAAGGGAAACGTCAATATTGAGAGGCTTGCTTATGATGAGCCTGTACATAGTTTTTCAGTCAATCTATGAAACATACAGGGTTTTGCAGGTAAAAGTATGGAGAGGTTGGTCTCAAGGGCCGCACTTTATTTGGTCATGGGGTAGCAGTCCTTCTGTAGGCTCACATCCAGTTCAGTTTTGTGCCCAGAAGCATAAACTGGGAATGTGTCAATTTGTCAATGCATTCTTGTGCTCTGGTGGATCCTGTCTAAGTGTTCAGCTGGACCAACTAGATTGACTCCCTAACTGAGCACCTTCTCCTCCCAGCCAATCCCCCGCCCCCCCAAAGTGCAGGACCCTATGGAGGAAATGCCCAGCCCTGTCACAACTGCTGAGGACCGAGAGAAAATCGCCATCTCATTGAACATTACTGGCCTCGCCAATAAAATTGATTCAGAGGAATGGGTAAAAAATGTCAAGAATGCCCACACAGTATGTATGCAGGAAACTTGGATGACCAACTCAATTGACTTTGATGGCTTAGTATCATTTTGTACAGCAGCTAACCACGCTAATATGGAAAGGGCCAAGGGAGGCCTGGTAACCCTTCTCTATCAGCCTCTCCCCAATAGTATGGGGGAGTTCCCTAACATCCTCTTTTTATCAATTCATCATGTTTTCACTGGAAGATAATCCAGACATATTAGTAATCAATTTCTATATTAACGTCTTTGATTCAACCAGGGCTGATGTTGTTAAAGGCCTTGAAACAGACCTGGACAACTTTCTTGAACAGTCTAGTAAGGATTACTACATTATCTGGGCTGAGGATTTTAACATCATGGTATGCCCCAAACAGGTTTGTGGTTTTAAAGATACCAGTGGAAACACCATGGACCATTTCACACATGACCCATACGGAACAGCCCTCAATTATCTCATATTGAAGCTCAATATGAAATTACTGGAGCATGGTAGCCATAGCGATTTTACACAGCCCTCAACGTTCATAGGGAGAGACTTTAATAGTAACATTGACCTATCTCCTCATATCAGATAGTGACAGAGTTAGGGTATATGACTTGCAAGTGAGACCTAAATGCATAAGTGTTCATAACCTGGTCCTTTTAAAAATAAAGATTTATCCTCCAAAATTTCCCCCCGCAGGGAAAATCGAGAACATCATCCCCTCAGGTATGAACAGCACAAGAATAAAGTTTGCGAGTGTAGATCCCTCTAGCTTCTTAAAAGACTTACTGGCCAAAAACCTTAACCTCTTTTTAACAAGCCTGGCCCCAGTAAACAAATACGAAGATACCCGGGAAGCACACAGGCAAATTTCTAATTGCATCAATCAATTTTTGACAGGGAGTCCAAAGGGACTAAGGAGTGATAGTAGGGGGTGGTTTAATCAGCAATGTTCAAGGCTCAGAGCAATCTTATTAAAACACTACATCAGCACCCAAGGGAGCCCATGGCGGTACAGGAATTCAGATTGAGTTACAACACCACGATTAAAAACAGCAAGAAAGAACTTCAAGGGGAAGCCTGAGAGAACTTATTGCAAGCTACAGAAACCAAGCACAGTACCCTGTTCTGGTGTACAATCAATGTCCCGTTGTTCACCAAGGGGTAGGCCCCTATCTGGAATCCTCATTCACCGCTGCCCAATGGGTTGCCCATTTCGGTTCGATATTTTCCTGCACAAGAAATGATGAGGGAACTCAATAGTCTACAGTGGCTCTCTCAAGAACAGATATGGTCTTTACACTAGAAGAGGTGTTAAGGGCAATAAACAAAAGCCCTAAGGGAAAGGCCCCAAGCCTAGATGCGGTTCCAATGGACACCTATAAATCAGAGCCGGCTCTATGGGCTTCACTGATGACTAAGGACCTAAATGTGGCCGGAAGAGGATATGTACCCTCATCCTGGTCGCATTCACTGATCATTCCCATTTTTAAAAAGGGATCAAGGAATGACCCAAATGTTATTGCCCAATCTCTCTACTCGACTCCACCGCCAAACTTTTGGGGAGGGTCCTGTTAGAGAGATTGGAATCCTGGGCAGAGGAGAATGCAATCTTAACAGACTCCCAATATGGGTCCCAAAAAGGGCTTAGGACGGTTTAGCAGGTGCTCAAACTGAACCATTTGATGGGGAAGTACACCCTAGCAAATGCAGGCTCACTACACTTATGTTTTATTGACCTAAGCTGCGCCATCGATCTGGTCAACCATAGGAAACTTTGGGTCTGTATGGACAAAATTGAGGCCCCAAAAGGATAATCTGACTCCTTGCACACATCCATGCAAACCTCACAGCTAAAGTCCGTTATGGGACAAAGGGAGAGCTGACCCCATAGTTTGATATAGGGAGAGGGGTTTGGCAAGGGTGCATACTAGCCTCCTTCCTCTTCTCCCTATATATAAATGGAGTCGAGGAGGCACTACAGGCAGCAGGTGCAGACAACCCTTGAGTTGGAAGGTGGCAAAGTCCTATGCTTCTTTATGTTGATGATGCAGCCATTATGGCCCACACTACAAGAAGCCTGCAGATTTTGATTAATTGACTCTCTGACTTCATGAAAAAAAGAGATTTGAAAATCAGTATAACAAAAACATTTACTATGAGCTGTGGCCAAAAAGGGGTGGGCTGAACATTTTCTATATCAAGGGATGTAAGGTGCACACTAACAAAACCTTTAACTATCTCGGAATCCAGCTATCCTTAAACTTAGACTGGAAACAACATAGGGAGTCATGCATTTTCAACATGATAGGAAATAACGAAGCCCGATTTAGTTTTGCTACCAAGTTATGCTTAAAACCAATTAAGGAGCTGCTAACATTATATAAAACCAAAACCATCTCAGCAGCTACTTATGGAACAGGAATTTTGGGTGTGGGAGATAATGAAATTATTCAGACGCAAGAGAACAGGTTTCTTAGAAGACTCCTAACTTTACCCCATTCAACGCCAGACTCCATTATCCATTGGGAACTGGGAGCAGACTTTCTAATTGATACTTTGGAATGTAATCCCCTCTTATAATGGCAATCTGTTTAGTCTAAGGAAGAGACACATTTCACCAGACAAATTATCAAGGATTGCATGGGTCTCAATCGCCCCACTAAAATTCCCTGGCTACGTCACGTTAAACATAAGTTGAGGGGCTAGGTCAGATAGAAAGGGATCCCTGGGCATACCCGGAGGTCATCACGGGTTACTCCAAAAATGACCTAAGGGAATATATACTCAAAGTCTGCTATGAGAATAGGGCCAAAGCAGCCATTTATGAGGTTTCTGTGGGAAGATACATAGCACTGAACGGGCAACCCGGTTGTAAATCGTACCTCCTGCTAGCAAATAATAATCATCACAGATACCTCCTGAGTCGCTTTCGTCTTCTTATCTTTCATCGCATGGTTTCATTTCCTATAATGGAAGGGTGGGATATCCTCACCCGGAAACGCCCTTGTGATAATAAGTCGGAGCAGTCTACCAAGCACATCGTACTTTTCTGTAGGCTTTATCTGGCACATAGGAAATTTTATCTTAAACCAGTTTTTTTTTTTCAACAAAGAATGTTTTATCATCATGAGGCTTGCCAGTATTTGTATGACTTGAAAGACAAGATAGTTTGCTATCGGGTTGCTATGTTTTTTTCTAAGGTACTTTGCGATAGGGACCAATTGAATACCCTGGACATTGAATTTACTTAACCTAAGTGCCCCATGCAATAAGTACTCATAATGCACCTGAATTTTTTCTTTGTCTGCTGAGAGAAGGTCTCTGTAATGCACTGAAAGGTAAAGGAGCTTAAAAAGTTAACATTTCAGCAACTGAACTCTAACTTGCAGAATTGTCATTTTTAATGTTTTATTTTACTTCATGTATAAGGATGTTTATTTATACTTTTTTTTCTTTTACATTTTACTTTGTATTGATGTGATGCTTTTATGGTTTACTGGCATAAACCGAATAAAGTTATACTTGACTTGACTTGACATGTCTAATCCCTGGGCCTGTGAAATCATTTCTACAACACTTTTGAAGACTGCTTTAAAATGAGTTGAATTGTGAATTATTAATTTCAGAATTACCCGGTGGTTCTGTAAAACTGTAATGTATTACATAGCAAATACATGAGTTTTTAGTCTATTTTTGTTATGTAGCATATCAAATAGCAGTCTGTTAGAACTAGCAAAAAACGTTCCTAAAAAGCTACGAAAATGCTCTTTATTTGAATTTCACTACTTGAATTACATATCGTTTAAAAAGTCATACTTCCAGTTTCCTCCAAAGAAGTTCTCATCAAATTCATTATCTGTGAATAAATTTGCATTTGTTTTATAGATCATGTATACCTTTTATTGACAATTCTTCTATTGTCATGCACATTTATAGATATATGTTCCTTGGCAATATTTGGCACATCTATGGCAACGCATCTGAAATCTTTAATTTCCACATATATTGGGAATGCCAATTTCTGGGTGGGGGAGTGGGGGGAGGGAGGACAGGTAGGGGGGAATTGAGGGTAAAAATAAAATATTTTAAAAAACTTTACCTCTCGCTGCTCCGACGGCCGCCTCGGTGATTCACTCCCGGCAGTCTCTGGGAAAGCACAGGCTGCCCAGCCAATGCAGATGCAGGATTGGTCTGAGAGGCCTGCTCTTTCGCTCAGACACTGCCTGGGAGACTGCGGCTTTTCTCCAACCCGGCTGTGAACACAGCTAGGTTGGAGTAATAGAAGTGCGCGTGTCTGTTTGGCTGGGCTGAGACTGCCGGACAAACTTACATGCACACTTCTAAGTGCCCACTCCTTCCTGTTATGGCCTGGCCCTGCCCTGCCCCGCATGCACTCACTCACCGTCAGCCAGAGCCCCTCATAGAAAAATAAAATGATATTATTGTTTTAATGTCATTTTATTTTTCTGTGACGGACTCTGACCTGTGGGGAGACCCTCCTCCGCCATTACGGAGGAGCCTCCCCTGTCTGAAGACATATTTGAAGACAGCTTTAAATTGAGCAAGGTTGTACTGTAAACCAGTCATGTGTTACATTAACAAACGATTATGAAAATTGCATCTTTTGGAAAGTAAAGCAAGGAAATAAATTGCAAACATAAGCTTTTAAATTATTTTCTTTCTGTAGGATGCTAAACAGCGAACTCGTAAAACCAGCAAAAAACTTTTTGAATGCAGCAGTGGCAGGAATATTTTGGACTTGGCAGTCAAGATTCACGACAAAAATCAACAACCACAAGCAAACAAAATTGGTACATTTCCGTGTCTTGACTGTGGCCACTGCAATAATATTATCATGGGAGACAAAGTGGCACTCAAGTGCAAATCAACTTGTAATACCAATTTTTGTGTGTATTTTCTCAAGTGTCCATGTGGTTTAGGTTATGTGGCGAAAACAGAGAGAGCAGTGAAAGTAAGCCTTACGGAACTCAAGAACGACATCAGAACACGCAACCCGAAATCAGTGATGGCAAAACATTTTGAAGACAGGTCTCATAGCATACCTCAGCTTCGTTTTCAAGTAATAGATGTAATTCCAGAATTTATAGATGTGGGAGATAGGGCCAAGACCCTATTGCAGAGACAAATCTACTGGAAAAAAACACTATGCACCCAATATCCAAAAGGTTTAAATGATGAATAGGAAAGAAATATGCTGACGATGCTGTGCTATTGTTACGAAAGCTTGGCTAGTGTGTATCAGAAAATCCTTTTCAGATCTTTGTGTCCCACATCGTTTTTATTCACCCAGTAAGATTGATAGTAACATGAAGACCTTAATACTCTCTCTCTTTCAGACTAATAGCGATCTAAAGAGGTCCAAAAAGTCTCAGGTGATGGACACTGTGCGTTACCATATGGAGACCCCTTCCTTCGAATGTGCTGAACCATATTTAGTCTGGATTCCCAATCAGGAGCATAGATTTTTTTCTAACACACTTTAGGTTGAGCATTACTCACTTCCGGGTTGACTTTCCTCAACAGGGCAGCTGGTTTTCTTCTCTGCCCTGTTATCCCTGTGACAATATTTGCCAGTAATCCTTTATGTGTTTCTGTTTTTTGTAGATTTTATTCTGTTACCAGAATTACATTTTTACCTCCCGTTTTACACTTTAATAATTGCAGATCGGCTAGACAAAGTCTTAAACTTTTGCTGATAACTGAACCTGTTTGCTACACTGTTATGACCTTTATACGTCATTCTCTTAGGAACAGAAAAGACAAAAGGTTATTGGCAAATTGCTAGCCTTGAACTGTTTTTATTGCATTTTATTGCACTGTCTGTATTTAAATTGTTTTAACTGTATGTTTATTGTTGCTACTCTTTCATGGCCATCTTCGCCAAATAAAGCTCTTTTTACTTGACTTGACTTGACTATGCATTCAATATCCGAAAGGTTTAAATGATGAATAGGAAAGAAATATTTTCCTCTAAATATTGAAAACCAGCCCTACAGCTGTGAATATATTGGTAAACTCGTGGCCAGAGAAATCAAATTGCACTTTACTATACATGGTTCTACTTGGAAAATAGAAATAATAATAACTGTTCATCAAAAGTAAAGCAGTAAGAGCAACACATATTTGACCCTTTCAACAAGTTTGCATAAAAAATAAATTGACTGTGGGTTACAAGAGGAAACATCTTGTGAGTATGTTTAAAGGAAATACAAGTAACAATTCATAAGCACTCTGTCTATGAAATCAAATTACACTCTTGATTCATGGCTCATGTTGGAACAGAGGAATTACAACAATGATCCAGTTACACAAAAAGTAAAATGTCATATGTTTTCAGAGACATTGTTAATGATCATAGGAAATATTAAGTGCAACATACATTTGACCAACTCAACAGCTAGTTACAAATAGAAACCAGTGCTGTACTATAAGTGTAAACTTGTGACATATGAGTTGGAAAGCAACAAAGGACATGTTTTTAATAGACGTAAACAATGAAAATAATAAAGCAGATAAGGAAGTATCTGGGAATGTTTCTAATAAGTGACTTATATTACACCACATCATACAAGTTCATACAAGCGTACAAGTAGCCATATTATGGACACAGTTTTATGTTGAATGAGTTGAAATGAGGTAACATTAAGAGGCCTGTCACATGTTTAAATGGGTTAGAACATTTAAGAGATATGTTTTGGGGAGTACTCTTTAAATTACAGGAACATTATTATGATTGCCAGAAGTCGGTATGCTTACAATAGTAATATTAGAGACTGTGGAGAAAAAGAGACCATTCTCCAATGAAGTAAATGAATATCAGAAGGCTTGACCCAAGTGAACATTTCACTATCACTTTTTATGCCAGAGGCTGCTCATCTGCAATTGACTATATATTTCTCTCTAGCAGTCTCATGTGTCGGTTAATCTCACCTAATACCTTGAACATGAATTATGGAGATCACAGTCCACTGACAGCAGTTTTGCTGTCTCCTTCATAAAAGAGGGATAGGTCTTCCAAGATTATTTCTAGTTTGCCCCAAAATATGATATTTTGCGCATTGCGTTAATATTGCTGCATCCTAATGCCTTTTTACATACTTTGAACCGAAACTCCCATCCAGCCTTGCCACCCACCTTCCATATCAGTACAAGATAACAAAACAAAACAGAGATAACAAAACAAAACAGGCCATGTTCCTCTACACCTTGATAGAACAGTGAATTAGTTATGTGGATGCTTATTTTGATTTCTTTAAGGATCTGTAGATCAAATGCATCAGTGGAGCAGCATGGCTCTTCTGCATTCCATTCCACTATCTGTGTAATGAAGAATTAGAAGGAAAACCTTTTAAGTAGCATTTTATAAAACGAAATTGTCCACAGATTTGCAGTCAATTTACATACACAGTCAAAAGCAACAGTCACAAGTAATCTGTTCTATCTGTGAGATTCTAGTCTGTGTAGCTAATGAAAACACATTGGGGCATATTCTCAAGGACTTATTGCCGAGTTAGCGGCACTTTATCGCAGCCAAAGTGGCGATAGATTTATCGCCCCATTCACAAGCTGGTGCTAACAGTCGATATCGCCAGTTTTCCTGCGATAGCAGCCGCAAAAAACATCGCCACGGATGACACCGGCAACTAACACTAATGAGATGCAGAGTAGGCGTTCCCGTGCAAAAAGCTGCGATAACACCACTTCGCAATATTCTCAACGACCAGCCAGATCGGCGATAAGATCCCAAAACAGGCGATAAGGCGCGTTAGCAGCAGGGATTTAACACCTGCTCTTACCTGGTGTTAAGTCGGATGACAACCTGCACCATAAAAGGGAGCCCAGACCAGAGCCACACCTGAAGAACAACAGATGCCATGGAGCTACTGATCATGCAGCTCGGAGCCCCAAGACGGCCACAACACCCACCGCCACCACACCCAGGCCCGCCACCCCCCCCCCGGACTCCCCCGCTCCCTCCCCGGTCTACCACAGAGGCAGCGCAGACAAAGACAGCGGACCTTCAGAAAACGCACCAGCCTCACAGACTTAACACCAGAGGATGTCATTGTCCACTACAGGCTCAAAAGGACAACCATCTTCCGCATCCTGACCATCATTGCCCACAGGCTGACGGTACCAACACAGCGGACAACCAGCATCCCTCCGCAGACAAAGCTGCTGGCTGTGCTGCACCTGTTGGCCTCCGGTACCTTCCAACCAACAACTGCCAGAGTCGGAGGAGTCTCACAGTCAGCCCTATCCAAGTTCCTCACACCTGTCTTGGATGCCATAATCAGCTTGGTACCCCAGCACCTTTACTTTCCACACACTGCGCAGGAACAGCAGGAGACCAAGCAAGGCTTCTACGCCATAGCTGGCTTCCCGCACGTGTTGGGGGCAATCGACTGCACACATGTACTGCTCGTGCCCCCTGCCGCCACTGCACACAATTATCGCAACAGGAAGCACACGCATTCCATCAATGTGCAGGCAATAGTGGACCACCTGGGACTCTTCACCAATGTCGTCGCCAACTACCCAGGCAGTGTGCATGATTCCTTCATCTTCCGACAGTCCATCATCAACCAGCGCTTTGAGGCTGGCACCTATGGGAATGCATTGCTCATTGGTAAGTACCAAATGAACACACCACACACCTCAACTCCACAGTCATGCAACTCACGACTCTGGGAATGCACACGTTACAAACTCACATACAACATGCCAAACAACATGCCCACCTACCAGACACGACAGCACAACTTACTGTGGTAACCTGGGCTAGCCATGTACACAAGCCATCAACGGCATGGCACCTCAGCCACACAATAGCAGAATGTGGGGAGAGGTGGGAACAAGGCATGTGCGAAGGAGGCAAGTGACCCATGAATGAGAATGTATACAATGCCAAGTGTGGCGTGGATGTGCTGGCCAGACTGCAGTATGCAGACCACAGACATGTCCATGTCGACATATACTGCTGGTGTTTGGAGTTTAGTGGACAGTGGACGCAACCATGTTACCCCAGGCAGTGGGGAAGAGCGCGGAAATGTAGCTTGTTACGTCCCCCCCTGTAAGCGTGAGCGGAGTGGGCTGGCCCGGCGTACGCCAGACCAGCGTAGGGGTGTGAATAAAAAGCCCGTTGCTCCGGGCGTGGTTCTCTTCCGGAATGGCCAACGTGTCTGCCAGGGCGGCGCCTCTCAGCCCGCCATGAGGCTGACGCCGTGAGCGGCGGTGCCTGCGATCCTGTGCACCTGCTGCACCCCAGGCCGCTGGTCCCCAGACCTATCTTAGCTGCCCCTGCGCAACCCGGCCTCACTGCTCACCTGCTGACACCGGCGTGTGTCAAAGAGGGCCCACCATGTGCCGGTGCAAGCTCCAAGCCCGAGGCCCACGACCTTGGCAGCCTCCTCAGACCATTACGGCCTCCGCGACACAGGCCCCCAGCACTCCTTTCTCGTTGACGTACTCCACCGCTGCCTCCGGCCTACACTGCGGTCCAGTAGGACACACATTTGGAACTGAGTCTTGATTATTCAATGGCCGAGTTCATATCATTGTACGCAAGGAGAGGAGTAAGAGGAAGACGCGGTTCAGTCCGGAGGAAAAAAGGATCATCGTTATGGAGGTGATCGAACACTACCAACAACTGCTCTGGTGCCACTAACTCTGTGCATCGCAAGCCAACGACATGTGGCTGTGGGCCCCTGCTGACCGCTGCCTCCGGCCTACACTGCGGCCAAGTAGGTCACACATTTGGAACTGAGTCTTGATTTTTTTATGGCAGAGTTTATACCATTGTACAGGCCTCATCGCAGACTGCATCCCCTTTCAGCTCTGGTGCCACTAACTCTGTGCCCTGAAATTCATGGACACTCTCTGGTTGAACTTTGGTGGCGTCTGAGTCTATGGCCTGGGGGTTGTCTTCATCATCATGTAGCTGATACTGACTTGGTGTTAAAAATGAGTCTGTAGCGTTCATCTCCTCCATATTGCCTGTTTCTGCTTGGTTCTGCCCTCTGCATCATGCCCTGGAAG
The DNA here is from genome assembly GCA_963921515.1 of Calotriton arnoldi. Classification (NCBI taxonomy): domain Eukaryota; kingdom Metazoa; phylum Chordata; class Amphibia; order Caudata; family Salamandridae; genus Calotriton; species Calotriton arnoldi. The sequence goes on from CAWUFW010009537.1 coordinate 41,718, forward strand.
AACACCTTCCACTGTCCCCCGAAACACTCCGCGACATTCACCTTCGACATCGACGAGGACCCGCTCAGCTCTCGTGGCCCTACCTCAGTGCACCGCAAGTCACCGTCCCGTGGTGGTGTGCCTGTGCCGGCAGTGCATCTGGGGCCACTAACTCTGTGCAGCTCAAGTCATGGACCCTGTCTGATTGAATATTGGATGGCCTCTGAGTCGATGGCCTGGGGGTCATCAACGCCATGTGTCTGTGGCCCTGCGCTGACCGCTGCCTCCGGCCTCAACTGCGGTCCACCAGGGCTCACACATCAAATCGAGTCCTGACCTGCCCGGACGACGCATCACCGCTGGCTGCACACGCCACCACCGCCAGGACCACCTCCAACCAACAACTGCCAGAGTCAAAAGAGTCTTACAGCCAGCCTATCAGAGTTGCTCACACCTGTCTTGGATGCCACCATCAGCTTGATACCCTGCTCAGCTCTTCAGGTGCCACTAGCTCAGTGCACCACAACTCATGGACCCTTTCTGATTGAGTCTTGTGCTGTGGACAGCTCACGCAACAATGTCACCTCAGGCAGTGGGGAAGACCTGGGACGATGATGAGGAAGATGAGGCAGGTGTAACACACCCCACTGCAGCTGCAGCAGGAATATCCCGAAGGGACACAATCCTAGACAATTTCTTCACATGAGCACGCTCAGCTCTGGTGCCCCTACCTCAGTGCACTGCAACTCACGGACCCTTCTGATTGAATATTGGGTGACCTCTGTACTTGCTCCGGCTACCACCATGATGCTTCGCAATTGTTTGTGTTATGTTGGTGTTTTCTGTTTCCGCTTTAATAGTGATCACTGTTCAAGTTGTTGCCAGCACCAACCACTCCCTGAGGGCTGGCTCACACTCACCCCACACCCATCCAGCAAAGGCATCACTGGTCAGGTGACCCTGGTAATGAAAAGTGGCCTGGCGCACGTGCCCGTAGCCAGTTCAACTAACTATCAAAGTGTGTCTGTGTGCTCATTACGTATGCATGATGGCCCCGGGCCCTACCACATTACATTGTGCTGTGTACAGCGGACGCAACCATGTCACCTCAGGCAGTGGGTAAGACCTTGGACATGTAGCTTTGTCGTCCCCCTCTTTATACGTAAGAGGAGTGGACTGGGCCGGCGTACGCAAGTACAGCGTAGGGGTGTGAATGATTATCCCGGGGCTCTGGGCGTGGTTCAGTACTGGAAATGTGCAAATGCGTGTGTCTCTGTCACAGTGTGGGTGTCCGTTGGGGAGTGTAAGTGGTCCCTGATGGGAATTAGACACCCACGTATGTAATCTAGTTCAGCTGCCATGAGGTCGAAACCCACCCGCACCTGTTCAGCCACCTCCTTCTGACAGTCTAACACCTGGCCTTTGAATGCAATGTGTGCTTCGGTGATGTGCTGGGAGCCAGCCGTGGTGGTGGGTGCTTCCTGCTGTGTGGTCTGTGCAGGGGGTGGGGTCTCCTTGATCCAGCTGGGCTGCCCTGCTCCTGGAGGTGGGTTGCCTAAGATGTCCATGAGCTGTTGTAGGGCGTCGGTGTCGAAGGTGTGAAGGTCCTCTTCATCATCACTGATGAGTTGTCTGGTCTGCTCTGCAGGAGGTGTTGATTGTCCCTCTGCAATGTGAAGGGGAGATGCATTTTAACATTGTGTTGACATGTATGTTGACGCATTGTTCAAGTTTACATACAGACTGCATGACAATGTACATTGGGACTGTTTGGGAAGAGATGACTATTTGATGCGGGACAGTGGACATTTGAACTACATCACGGATGTGAGGTTGTACACGTACATTTTCATCTCACAGTTTCCTACTATGCCAGATGTGATTGCCCAGTTTCTACGCACAAGCGGAACCAGTTGTGTCCTCTGTTCTGTAGTGAGAGTGTTGCACTTTGTACCACATTGTCGTCAATGTTGATGTGCTGTTACTGCTATGTGTGTGTGCTGCATTGTGGGAGAGTCGCCCCTGCAGCTGTGATTTTGCTGACCCTCATCCCTTTGAAATGGTGTGCCTTTGACTTCTGTGCTTCTACAGTGCTGAGATGTTGCAGACTTGGCTAATTTTGGCTCTAGTTCGGATTTTGCGCTCTTGGGCATGGTTTATCCGCAGGTGTGTTGTTGACGTCAGGGGTTGTTTGTGCACGTGGATGTGTCAGAGTGTGACCTGCTCCTTTACGGATGTGTTCCACACTCAGCCACCCCAGTGTCGTGGCGTGCACCGTGTCATGATAATTGGACTGCAGCCATGCTATTCGTCATGCAGTGTCACTTGCATTGTCATGGTGGCTCACAGACACGCAGCTTTGCTGGTTTTGACACGTGTGCATGGATTGGTTGTGAGCTTGGTGCTGTGTGGGGAGGGACCCCTTTGTGCCCATAGTGGACGGGGGCCTACTTGCTGTTTGTATGTGTGCTGCAGTGTGCCAAGGGGATCAGGGACTTGATCCAGAGTCATTGTGGGTGTGCAGTGTGCTCTACTTAATTGTGCATGTGTGCCATTGTGCCCATCTCCCCCGTCCCCCCAGTCCCTGTTCGGTACTCACCCTGGTGCTGGTGTGTCAGGTCATGTCGAGCAGTGTCCGAACCCCCAACTCCTGCCACCGTCTCCCCACTGATGACTGTGGCCACCATTTCCTCCATCTCATCCAGCTCCTGGTGTTCCGCTGGACTGCCACCTCCAGTCTGCATTGCTGCCTGATGGTTGTCAGCGAGTTTTTTCTTGGTTTTGCGCTTCGCATCATTCCAGCGCCTCTTGACCTCTCCAATTGTCTTCCTCCTCACTCCGACTGCATTCACCTTGTCCAGGATGGACTGACATAATGCATTTTTATTTGCCAATGACACGTTGGAGGTGACGAACAGTTGTTGGTGGTGTTCTATCACCTCCGTGATGATGATCCTGTTTTCCTGCGGACTGAACCTCGTCTTCTTCTCCTTGCCCTTCCGTGACCCCGAGGTCCCAGGCTGGTCCTCCTGGGGCCTTGTGGGGTTCTGGTCGTCCTCTGTACTTGCTCCGGCTTCCTCCATGAGTGCTACGCAGTTTGAATTATTTTGTTTGTGTTTTTCGGTGCTTTTATAGTGCATTTTCCCGCATGACGCGTGGGAATTGCAGGCCTGTCGCTGGTTATCGCAGATTTTTTTATCGCGGTTGGCCACATCGCAACTTTTTTCGCGTTTCACGTTTTTTCGGCGTCGCGTTAATTTTAACGCGGTCATTTGGCGCGTTGTCGTGAGACTATCGCATGGTGCCGCCGTGTTGAGAATACAACGTTAACACGGTGTTGTTTTCCCGCGATAGACTGCGATGTGCAAAGTTGCGTTAAGCTAATTTTGCGACAATTATCACACGTTCTTGAGAATATCCCCCATACTCTGCAGACATTTTAGCTGCTCATTTGGCTTACTAGGACCAGTGAAATTATCCTATATGCTAAGGCCCTGATTTACAGTTGGGTGATAAAGTATGCTTCTCCAGTTTTTGAGAAAATACTGGAATTTGGTTGGTTCCAGCTCAAATATTTCAACTTTACCTGAAACAAATAAAATGTGAAGGAGGAATTAAAATAACTGAAACATTTTTTCAGTATGAACCCACACATGCTCAAATCAATCTCAGAAGACCTTAGCCACAACTAAAAAATGGGCTTCTTAATTAGAGCTTTTCAGAGAGGCTACTCAGTTGCAACCAGTATCGTAGCCAGTGTGTCATGGACCCTAGCAATGATAGAAGCTGGCTGCCTGACTGCTGTTTGAATTATAAAATATAGAAATATTAAGTGTTCAGCAGGTCGCTTAAGCCTCCGAGCCCTCGAGCCACTGTAGCTGCTTCAGCAATGGAAGCTACGCCCCTGGTCGCAATAAAGTACCTCTCATCCAAACTCAAGGTCCGACTGCCCGATTTAGAGGAGGGCAGACCTTTAGTATGTCGATCACAAGTCCACTTCTGCTTCATCGCTGACAAACTCCTCTGATTGCCAAAAGGAGTATGGGCAGTCAGAGGTTAGGCATCTGACCGCCTGCCCAATAGCGAGGGGGTGATTGGATGTTTTTTTTTTCCCCAGCCTGTCACTGCAAGGTAAACACTGGTGGTGAGGGGCAGTGAAAATCAGTGGCGTAACGAAACTTGAAGGGGCACCCCTGCAAAGTACATGGAGGGGCCCCCACTCCGGATTTAATCAGGAGCTCTGGGGCCAGAGTACTGTGCTGAGGGGGCCCGCTGCAGCTCAGAGGCCCTCCCGCACCGCAGGCTGTGGGGGGCCTGTGTTATGCCACTGGTGAAAATAGCGATGACCCCACACCATGCAAGTAAACTCCTATGGTGTGGGAGCCATTCATTTTTCACTTTTCAAATGAAAATCACACTTTGGGAGTTTGTTTTGAAAAAATGAAAAGCTTTGTAAAAGTTTGACTGGCAGCCGTCATATTTGACAGACACGTCCGTCAAGCTTTTACATTGACAGGAAACGCCATGATGGCATTTCCTGATGATAATAAGAGTTTCTGCAGGCCAGGCAAATAACTCTACATATGGAGGGAGGAGGCCCTTGGGATGGCGGGGCAATGTCCTCCGCCAATCAGAGGAAGTGGCCTCTGCCCACCATTATCAGATCAGCCGTAAACAAGCAAATAAGGCAGAAGTAGTGAATGGATGGGCTTTTCTTAGAGACGCCTATTCAACACTCAACTCTTACAACTAAATTGTCACTGCAATTTTTCTCAAAGAAAACAGGATTCAATTTAAGGACAGTCCTATGTACTATTATAGCTCACCTTGCTGGTTAAAGATTACTAGGCAATCACTAAAATAATTAATATAACACTTGAATTTCTGAAGAAAGGGACAGCAAAGCTATTTTATTGTGCAATGGACCATCCAGTGGTTGATTTCCCAATAAATCCCAAAGCCCCAACTGACATAGTTAAACAAATATTCTCGAATGTTTATTGTTGTGATTGTTAGTCATGCAGGACTAAGCAAAAGGACTGCTTTTTTCTCTACATGGGTAGCCCATTTAAGTCTGCAAGACATTTGTCCATCACGGAGAATCTTTTTCCAATTTGTTGGCATTTCTAAGGGATATTCTAGATTTTCTGATGCTGGTCTCTTTCCCAAGGAAGAATACAGGCATGCATCTTGATACATGTAATTTCTATGGGTAAACATTGAACGACTTGCATTATTCGTCGACTGTGAGAGTTTCATCAATTGGCTCTTTAATTGCTTGAGAAGTCAGTGTTTCCTCCTAATACTTCAGGGCAGGGGTCACCAGCAGTCATTTTTGAGGACGAGAACTTATTTTTCATTACCAGTATTTGGCTCAGAGCAAGAGAGATAGAAGGACAGAAAAAAGAAAAGTGAAGAGAAAAATAGCAAAGTAGGGCCAAAGACCAAACGAATGAATTAAAACAACCCCCACAATGGGGTGAAAGAGGCAAGAAGTGTATGGGATGGAAGAAAGTGGAATGAGATGGACTGCCTTGATAATTGACATCTCTGGCCTTTGTCAGCTCCGAGGGTGAGCATCTAAGAAAAACTTCTCCCCCTACATGTATTTATTTATTTTTACAAACTAAGCCCTACTTTAGGGCTCTATATTTCTAGTTGCTGCTTGGAAATTGGAATTACAAACAGACCTCCTACTGAAGCTCTTCTGTCTTTTTGTGATTTTGACCACCAAAGATGGTGGCACCTCTGTAAGTATGTGCCCTCTAGTTTTTAAAGGCTTCAGCCACTGCATGCCATCACTCCCCATGGCCCAATGCCCTCGAGCTTTTGTCTGGATAGTTAATGTCCTTGCCCCTTAACATTCTGATGAGAAGAATTGCAAGAAGAACATGTACTGGTTTGCTTCTATGTCAGACAATGGGGGCAGGAGGAAACATACCCTTGATTACTGATTGACAGCTCTGTATTACCCAAGTATTATATCATAGATGCGGGTCCCAGTGATTGGTTTGTAAAATAAATAAGTGCAAGGGCACAACGCTTTTTCTTTAGGCGCCATCGTTGACAAATCTGAATGAAGGCCTGTGTTTCTGAATACAAAGCCTTCCTAGGCTTGATTCCACCTCATGCCGCTTTCTACCACCGCACTACTTTTCTTCAATATCTTAATATTGCAGTTTTTTTTACATCCCTGCTTTTTCTGTTTATAACTATTTTCCTATCATTTTCTTCCTCCTCCTTAATCCGTTTTCTGCCTTTCTTTCTCTTGGCCTGGGTTAAAGCCTCATGATGACAAGCATTGGCAAAGTCAATAGGTCTTGCTACTTCTTGCAATCTTTCTTTCCCACTGAAGGTGGCAGTAACTTACGCCTTTACAAGAGGTCCCTCGAGTCAGACATGAGTCTGCTCTAGCAGGCTGCTTTACCGTATATCTTTACTAGAGATCTTTTGAATCTGACACAAGTCACGAGAAGCCTGTTGGGAATTACTCAGAAACAAAAGAAGCTCAGGGCCTTCTTTGTGAAGGCATTGCAACACTTTTTGTGACGCAGCGGCGGCATAAACAATGCGCCACGTTGCGCCATATTTACAAGGTGACGCATCTAGGCAGATGCGTCACCTTGTAAAGCCCTGCGCCACATTATACCTGCGTCAGGTATAATGTATGCAGGGTGGGCGTTCCCCCGTAAAAAAGGGTCGTAGAAGTGTCACACTTCTAGGACGACACTTCTACGACGCCACTGCATCAAAACCTTATGCCTGCCTCATGGCAGGCATAAGGGTGCCACAGTGCCATAGGCACAGGCCTACCCCATGCAAAAATGGAGGTGTGTCATGCTTGCGACACAACTCCAGCAAAGTATGACTTTTGCGCCTACTGATACGTCAGGATTACTGACGTATCTGTCATTCCTTGAGACATGGGCGTCGTACATTAAATATGGCGCATCTATCGTGTCGCAAGGAGGGCGTAGTGAAAACTGTTGCATCGCTGTTTTATCCCAGAGATGCAACAGTTTTCATAAATGAGACCCACTGTGTGTAAGATGGTTAGAAAGATGAGAAGCATGGATCATGAGTTACATGCAAGCACAAGAGGCCTACTTCTGCAGATGTTCACAAAAATGAGCAGATTAATGTGTGAGGTGCTCACAAACATGAAACGCCACGTGCGAGATAACCCACAAGTGAGTACAGCGTGAGATGCTGACAAACACAAGAAGCCTAGTGTGAGATACTCAGAAACGAGTTCAGTGTGAGACGCCCACAGACAACACAAGCATGGTATATGGGATGCACAAAAGTGAGTAGTTAGTGAAATGCACACAGACATTAGATGTAGTTGATCAGCTCAAATTATTTTCAGCCCTGACGAAACATGTCACTGAATATATGGTTCCCAATTTTGTAAGACAAAGGATAGAATATAAAAAAGGTGAAATACTCTGGTAAGGCGCTAATTCAGATTTCAGTCTCTGTATTCCTTGCAAGTGGCGATTGATAAGTGAAATTTGCAAAGCTTTCATTGACCAAAAAGGTTAGTGTGTGTGTGTGTGTGCTTGTGTGTGTGTGTGTGTGTGCAATGTTTACAATATAATGGGGTTTTAGGACACACATTTAAAATGCATAGCAGTGTGTTGTTTTTTATGCATCTGGGACACAATAACTGAAAAAACTGCAAAAGGAGTTTAGAAAATAATGCAAACTGTAAAAACAAACCATCTGTCTGCTTCCAAAAGACAGGGTGGGCGTGGCCAAGCCATTGATCATGGCAGCTGCAGACTAGCGGAGCTCCTGGAGCTTGTGTGTAGTTCCTAAAAATACATAGGATCTGTGTGTTTGGACAACATAGACTAAGAGATTTGGTGTCTAGACTGATTCCGGACACCCCCAAAGGATATGTCAGCTTTTAGACCAGCTAGTTCACAGTGCCACCACAAGTCCCCTAACCTTACCAAGGAGCGAATAGTTTCTGGCAACCATCGAACATGACAACCCTTGATCCATCAGGGATCGTGGAAACAGCACCGTACTTTTCGCTCAGTCACTCGTGCTTACTTGGTCTCAGAGAGATACACAGAATAAACGTTGGGGACGTTTTCAATAAGCATTTATTGAACCAGCGTCATTCTAGTATAAAACATGTTTGCTGCGAAAATCATTAGACAGAAGCAAAGTATAGAAGGTAGAATTCTACCATGGTGCTAAAACAGTGACTATATGCAGGCATATAGACATGGCAGTAATCAAGCGTACTCCTACGATGCTGACCCTACTTAAGTGTACCTAAGTGTACCTAGCATGTATGTGGGGTAAAGCCAAGAATCCCCTTGGAAAGAGCCAACACCATTACCTGATGTGAGAGAACGAAGGACCCCGTCTTGGTCTCAAGTTGGACACCGTGCAAGGGAGGTCAGACCACTGCATGCTGAGCTTCTGCAGGCCAGGACCTCAGTGTCTTGTGTCAGCGTGGAAGCGTCTCCTCTGTCTCTCTGGTGAAGGTATGGTTCTTTAATACCATAAAGATAGCCTCGGGGTTCCTAACACAATCAATATGTTGTGAGTACAATTATGTAAATGAGCCTAAATCAATACCTGCAATTATGCAAAGTAGTTCTTTCGCCCTAGGATGAAGATGACCTTGACTTTTATACAGAGTATGTTAATCCTGTTATGTACGTCATGTGCATGGGACTTTTCCAAGAATCCTCATGCATAATGAATGAGGCTAGTTTCAAGGAAACCAATCAAAATTTATACAGCACATAACTGGGTAAAAGGTCAGTGCTAGAACCATTATGCAGAGCAAGGTAGGACAAATGTAGGTAAAAGGTCGTTTAGCTATTTAGGCCTAAATTGGGGTACATAACTCCCACTCCTCATCTGAAGGTCAAAAAGGTCAACTAATGCTAAAAATATGCAGGTTAAAAGGCTAAAAACAGTGTAAAACCAGTGTCCATAAAACATGGTATATGTAAATACGATGCTATTAAAATTCAAAGGAGCTCCATAAGTCCACTAAAAAGAGTCAATATATGGTTAAACTAACTGAGCACTTCGAAAGCCATGGTACTCAGTGAGAGCAGAACAAATAAAACAAAACGATGTTTTTTCATTCCAATTAGGTCTTGTTTTGGAAAAACGCCAAATTGTTCCCATCACATGGAGAGGCAAATGTTTATGTGTCCTGTGTGGGAGACGCAACATCACTGTCACTTGCATTCACAGACGACGGTCCCTGTAACACCTCTTGTATCAGGTCAATGGAGCAAAGGTGGTTTTCTTCAGTTCCCACAGCAGCTGCTGAGGAAACACTCGATACCTGTGTGCCTGTTGTAGAGCCGTTGTCTGTTCCGACAGGATCTGAAGCATCCCATGGAGGCTCTAAGAATGCCGTCATCAACATGGGAATGCGCTGAGGACACTGATACACGTGTGCCTTTAAGGGGTCCAGTAGTACGGCTATGTCCGGTGGCGCAACCGGTGGAAGTGTCAGACACAGGTCCAACACGCATTCACATCCGCAGAATAGGCAGCGGAAGACAGGCAAGATGCAGTCAATCCAGACTGGTCTGAACGATAGGAACCAATGCTCACTTAGCTCCCGGAGCTGAGGTGTGCACAGATGGAATACCATGCGTTCACGACAACGTAGCACTAGCACTGTTTTTTCCATCTCTCAAGGAATTGCGTAGCAGGAAAATTAAAACCAGGATACCCACTACAAGTAGTAGGACCAGCGGAAGCCCTCCAAAAACGCTTCCCAATATGATGTGTATGAATGCTGGAATAACTCCGAAGATTGTCTGAAAGGTGCTCAATAGTCCAGAACCTATATGTTTAAATAGGTGCACGTTCACCCTCGTATCAGACATGTTAAAGATCTGATGAACCATTTCCCTGAAATGGAGCGGGAAGTTCGCACGGACTAGTGCCTGTATCTCAGATGAAGACCTTGCAACCTGGAGATCAAAAGTCTCTTGGGCTGAGGTTAAGGCCACTTCCTTCTGTAAAAGCATGGCTTTCAGTCTGCTCAGAGAATCAAACCATATGAAGGAAACATTCAATGAAGGCCAAAGCGTTGCCTCCCTAACTGTGTGGGTCGGTGGAAACAATACTTGCATCTAACAAGTACACCTGGAACTTATTGTGACTAGATATGCAATGCCTGGTACCATCCCACAACAGCCTTGATTATTCAGCATCAAATAGCTCCCATTCGGGAGCAGTTCAAACGCAGGATGAATCACGGCAGCTGGGTAACCCTTCAAGTGACAGGACAAGTTAGTAACCAAAGCATTACAGGCTCCGTGAAGCAAAATATCCTTATAGACTAGACACCCACTTAAAGCACTTCCACCGTTTGAACCGCTGAGAAAAACTTCAGTGTCCCCATTCCGGCATCTAAATCTGGGCAGTAATTCCCAGTACTCATGTATGTATCCATCTCCCAGTGCTTCATATGTTCCTACCTGTTGATACTGGAGACAGTATTGAAATTGGAATGTTGTGACTGGCAGTGTAATATAGCCATGGATCAACCATTCTGTGAAAGGTGACTCAGCCACAGTAAAAGGTAATTGGTCCGATTTTTCAATGTGCAACATGGTATATTTTGCATCTCTCCGTGCCATTACTATCTGTCTTTCCGTTAGATTGTATGCTGAAAACAAAGTCGTAATGTTGATGTAACGCCAGGGGTCGTGGCCAGAACGCAATGATTGCAGCGTACAGCTTAATAATAGAATGGATCGCAATTGCGATTGTCCATGTTGTAGAATACACAAATCCTGTTCCATTATATCTATCGCAGAAGACACAATGTTGCCCAGTGAATACATTCTAGATGATAGTGTGGTCATACCATTGTCAACCAGTGCCAAAGCCTTTTCTAGGTTAACCTTATCAATCTCACACAATCTCTCAACAGCCTCCTGTTGAGAGATTTTCCATACTTTGTTGTAAATTGCATACAAGAAGAGCTTTTGACGTGGCTTCTGGGGACCTAACAAAAATATCCATAAGATCCATGTCATATGAGAGAAGGGACAAGTGTTGTTTCACTTGGGACAGTGTTGAGGTCTTTAGCCACTCTAGGCATAACTTCCCAACACTGTAAGATGTCACCACCCGAGTGTTCTGATTGTACGTAGCGCTGATCAGGCCTATGGATACTAAACCCTTCGGAGGTACCCCTGAATCTTGACTGACACCTATTTGTGTCAATAGGCCAAACCAACCATCCCTTCCATTTGAGGTCTGATGAATTGTACGAACCATTGTGTAGTATGGCATCTAATGTATCCTCACTATGTGATGTATAATTTTGCCAACCCTCAAAGTGTGTAAGCAAGGGAATCCGAGGTGTGTTCAAATCCTTGATCTTGGCTAGTCCAAGACAGTCTGTATCATTCAGGAAAATTATCTGATGTGGTGTTGATCCACCGGTGTACTAACAACAGATACTCCACTACCATATACTCACCTGGGCCCATATAACTTACTTCCACTAAATACCAAGTAAACCTCTGGAGCTTAGTTTATGATTTTCATAAATCAGGATTAGTTATTTCTCATTTTAACTAAACCTTTCACCGATCAAAAGTTCTTTCCTCTGGTCAATGGACCATTAGGTGAACTAGTTGATGGCGATAATTAACATAACTTATTAAACATTTTCTATTTATAAAATGAAATAATCACAGACTCGGGAAGTTTTAAAATCTTTATCTAAATTAATTGAGTGTGAACCATCTCAAAGTTTCAGTACAAACACCCTCATTCTCAAGAGTGTCAATTCAATCAAATCTCATTTAAGCAATAGCAATTCAGATCCACACAATAACAATGCTCAGAAAGAAGAGGACAGAGAGAGAAGAACATTTATCAATACGATGAGCTTATAATTACCAAGAATGGTGTGAAGACCAACCCCCTGGCCAAAGGGCTGGTAAGGGTCCCCCAGGATAGATCAGGAGACAAAGACTTCAGGACAGGAATCAGGACAGGATACTTCACCTCTCTAAATACCAAAGGCTGCGTCGCACCCCTCTCTGACACTCTCTTCCTCCTCGTGGTTCTTCCGCGATCTTCTTTCTAACCCAATTAAGTTATATAGATGGTTCTGCAATCAGTTTCTTCTTCAGCGTCTTACAGCATCAGCACCACGCCCAGCACCGACAGCCTCCCGAGCTCTGCTTCTGTGCTCCCGTAAAGCCAAACTAACTAACTAAACTACCTCAATTATACCTTTCCATAACCATGACCCACCCATTAATGTTTCAATTTTGCAAAATACTAACTCTGATTGGACAGGCGAGGGGGGAATGATCGTCACACCATACTTACATTTCACTTATTTCATTAAACCATTGTTTTCAAGTCCCTCCCCACAAACTTTATTAAATCATTTCCTTTCCCATACATCTCCAAACTTTAGTAATATAAAATGTTGCAATGTCATGAATAAAAGTTCTTCATATGAACTCTTCACCCTCATGTTCCCAGGGCACATCTTCGCTGGCCTTGGACGCATGACAAGTCCTTACTCATCTTTCATTACTCTCTCTCCAGTACACATGCGTGGGGTTACGTCAGTCAGCTCGATTCAGACAAGCATGGAAGGCCCAAATGCGCACTAATAATAAAGTCAAAAGAAGAGATGTTATTCTCAAAAATAAATGGTTTCACTGTATACCACCAACCTCTACTCTAACCCACTTTAATTATTATTACCCTTTCTGCATTTGCGTTAGTATAAACTTATTTTCTACTTCAGCCAAGCAGGTGCCATGCATGTGAGCTTTCAAGCGGCCATATTTATTACTTCTGCGCAAGCGCAAGAATTTTCCCTCCAAGCATTAGTACGTCATTACTACATAGATGCAGTAGACGCATGCGCAGTAAAGATCCCTTGTTAGAGTGTGTTTTTTAGTCCTTCGTTCATGTTATTGCAGTTAGTAAACACATAGGCAAGCTTCATAATTCCGCGTGTCGTAATGAAATGCGTATTATTAATCATAAACACAGTTAGTAATTCGTTAATAGGTTAAACGAAAGGATTGCTTCCGAGCAAGTCTCATTTACGAGTCTTTGCTCCATCATTCCCCTCTCTGATGGCATCTTAAGCCATCACAAAATTTCCCATCCCATCTCAGATACCAACTTTAGCACTTCTCAGTTTTCTCTATTTCTCCCCTCAATTTCCCATCAATCAATTTGTTTCCTTCTAAATCCTTCATTTTCTTATATAATTTGCCTTTCATTTCTTCCATCTGTATTTCATCATATTTTCTCTTTCGTTTCTGTCCCTTTCCTTTTCTTTCAAAATGTATTTTCTCTTTCCTTCCTTTTCTACAACACTTATATGTAATCACTATTATCATCACTACTGTTATTATAATAACTAAGGGTATTATTATTTGACCTAGAAAACTTTTCCCAAAATCAACAAACCATTTCCCTATTGATGTTATACTTTTTGTTTGTTTCCCCACACATCGTCAACCTCCAGTTGGGTCAAATCTTTATGCATTCTTGTAATGTTTTCAATATATCCTTTAATTTCTCTGCTCTTGTCTGGAATATAAGTGCAGCAATGTTGAATTTTCAACATACCACAGACTCCAACTTCTTTTGCTAATAATATATCAAGAGCAAGACGGCTCTGTAAAACCATAGATCTAATTGTAACCATTTCTGTGTTAATCATTAAGAATCCTCCTGCAGTGTCTGTAGAAAGACGATCAACTATGGTTGATAACTTACAAATTTTCTGTGAATTAAGAATGACTCCAACTGAGGGTATCAATGCACTAAAAATGTCTCCTACAATTTCAGAAAAACTAGCTCTTCTTCTACATGTTAGTCCATTAGAATTTCCATTGGTTCCACTGATTCTGTCTACATGGTAGATTTTTGGAAAAACTATTCCAAAATCGCAGCTTCCGTACCATCTTGCAGGTAACCTATAATAGGTGTTGTTCCCACAAACATAATATGCTCCTGAAAATACAGGATCAGTTCCCCCTTTTAGTCCCCACCCTCCTAAAATTAGGAAGTTGTGTTCGCATTCACTGGAACCAATGTAATTATTGTTAAAATCTGTCTTTAATCTATGGAGGCAGAATTTTCCCCTTTTCACAAAATCCAGGGACATCGCAGCATGAGCCTTGCCATTAGCATAGATTCCCTCTTTCCCAGCCCATGGAGGTACATGGGTTTTCTGTTTAGATGCTTTCTTTATTAAATCCTGTCTCCTTTCTTCTCCTAAATCCAAAAATTCTTTTTCTTCTTTTCTTAATGTACATGTTAAATTATCTTTATGTGCTTGAATAAATCTATTGAACTCATTGTTAAGAAAAATTCACCCATAAACTGTGCATTTTTACTACTAACTACTGGATTCATATTCTTCCTACTAGGTAAATCTGAAAAAACTACATCTATATCTGAATAAAAATATTGAAGTCTCCCTGTAGCATAAAATAAACTTGATAAAATACTACATGACACACCATATGTTAAAGGTATATGGTGATACGTCACCCCTTCTGATACTGATGAGGGTAACTTCATACACACATATCAGTTGCTAATTTGCATTGTATTAACATACTGAAATAACAATCTAATAAACACATTTGAAGACGTATTATAATCTGATTCATTGTGATAGTTTACTTCATCTTCTACCCCTATTTCTATTTTAGTGTCTTTTATTCTATCTACCTTATCATTAGTATTTGTGTTATTCTTTTCATTGGTTTTCACTAACAAAGGTACTCCTACTGTTAGGAATAACCACCCCAATACTACTAATAAAATACTACAAAAACAAAATCTAAAACACTTTCTTTTTAATCCACGTTTTGGTCTTTCAGTAACTTCAATTTCTGCCATTTTACTCCTGAGAAAATTACTTTTCTCTTATCTTTTCTTTGTCAGTTTGACTTTCCTTATCGTTCTTAAGGAGGCCTCAATTTGCTTTCATCAATCTGAACAATATGAATCTCTTCTGTTTCAACTGTCAGATCTAGAGATTCAAATTCTTCGAGTATGACATACGTCCACTCAGGAGCCTTGTATCTCCTATTCAAATTTCTTAGTCTTGGACTTCTTCGAGTTATTTTTGCCAAGGTTTGTTTAGATTGTGTCTGACTTGTGACTTCATTTACTTGATCAGGTCTCTTTTCAGATTTTCGCAAGTGATATTTCAATTTCTTTACTCCAGTTGGCTAATTGTCTCCTTTTCTGATTCTTTTGATTTGTACTGCCTTTTCACCTTCTTTATCTCCTTGTAAAGTTCTTTTTATTTCATTTATTTTTGGCACAATCTGCTCTGATTCTTTATTTTCTGTGCTTGTACCTTCTTTTGCTTCCACCTGCTCAGGTCTTATTGCATTTTGTTCTTCTTCTTCCTGAGCTTGTTCTTCTAATTCTATCTGACCTTGTTCAGGTCTTACTTCAAAACTTTCTTCTTCTGCCTGAACCTGTTCTTCTAACTCTAGCTGATCCTGTTCAGGTCTTAATTCAAACTTTTCTTCTTCTGCCTGAACGTGTTCTTCTATTTTTCCCTCCTCAGGTTCATGTAAGTCTTTTTTATTTTCCACCTGAGTGTGTTCTTCTTCCCCTGTCTCTTCCTGACTACTTTCCTGTCTTTTCAGTTCTGTTCTTCTTGTTTCAATAGTATCATCAATTACTTCAATCACTGGTATCCACTCTTCCTGATCTATACTTGGATGTTCATCATATGGTTGTCTTTCAGAATCTATCACTCTACATTCTTCAATTTCACAGTTGACAACTCCTGATGCTTCAGCCTGTTCAGTCAATGGTTGCTCTTGTTGTTCTGATGGGCTCGGAACTCTTCTGGTATGGCTGGCATGAATCCAATTGGGCAAACCTGCACACTTCACTGCTGTGGTAGTGACTAGTATGACTTGCCGTGGTTTGTCCCACCTTGGTGCTAGGCACGACTTTCTGGCGTGTTTCTTCACTAGCACCCAGTCTCCAGGATTCAAATCATGTGCTTGGTCTGGCTGTCTTTCAACTGCGTCTTCTCCAACCTGGAGAGAGACAGAACGCACCATTTCAGCCAATCCTTTGCAATAGTCCAACACCAGATCATCAGTTATACTCATTAGTTTATTTCCAGGAATAAATGCCTGTCTCATGGCTCTTCCCATGAGAACTTCATGTGGGCTCATTCCTGTTTTTCTATCTGGAATACTTCTGAGACCCATCAATACAAGAGGTAATGCATCTGGCCATTTCAGCTTTGTGGATGCACACACCTTTCCCAACCTTGACTTGATTGTGCCATTCAATTGCTCAACAATTCCAGAAGCCTCTGGACGATAAGCACAGTGCAGTTTTTGTTCAATGTTAAATGCAGCACAGATTAATCGAATTATTTCATTATTAAAATGAGGGCCTCTATCCGATTCCAAAGTGTCCGGAAGACCAAATCGTGGTACTAACTCCCTCAACAACAATTTTGCAACTGTAAGACTGTCATTTCTTCGAGTGGGATAGGCTTCCACCCATCTTGAGAAAAGGCATACTATGACAAGTATATATTTCAGTCCATTGCATGGGGGCAATTCGATAAAATCCAATTGTAATCTGGTGAAGGGTCCTTCTGCCTTTCCAATCTTTCCCCAGCTAACCACTGTCTTCCTACCTGGATTTTGCTGCTGACAGGTTAAGCATCTTTGGCAAAGGCTCTCTGCGACTACCCTGAATTTCGGATTGTACCAACTCTGTCTGAATAACCTGATCATTGAGTCTCTCCCTATGTGTGTTGCTCCATGGTACACTCTTGCCATTTTTGAAAGCAAACAATCTGGCATGACTGGTCTTCAATCTATATACACCCATACCTCATCTTCTGGTCTTTTTGTACAAGCTGCCTTTATCCAAATTTCCTTTTCTTTTTCCTCAACTTCTTCTTGCAATTGTCTAATCTCATCCCATGTGTCTGGTACTGAGAAAAACATAAGTTGGCATCTGATTTCACCCGTTTCAATTTTTCTGTTTATGGCCACTGTATTTTTGGCACAGTATTTGGCCACTTGATCAGCATATTTATTGCCAGCAGTCACATAGTCATTTCCTGACTGATGTGCAGCACATTTTACAACTGCTATCTCTTTTGGCAATTGTAATGCTTCCAACAAATCCTTCACATTTTTGCTGTTTCTGATAGGGGATCCTGAAGAAGTCAGAAATCCCCTCTGCATCCAGAGCTGGCCGAAGTCGTGCACAACCCCGAACCCATATTGACTGTCCGTAAATATGGTTACTCTCCAATTTTTCCCTTTTTTACATGCCATTGTTGAGGCTACCAATTCAGCTACTTGTGCAGACTTGACTCCAGGTAATCATGATGCTTCAATTTCCCCAGATATTTTACAAACAGCATATGCAGCACTTAATCCTCCTTCTTGTGTCCTAAGGCAGGATCCATCTACAAATAACTCATGGTCCGCCTCTTTCAAAGGTGTCTCTTTTATATCAGGCCTGGGCTTCGTACATAACTCAGTCACGTCCAAACAATCATGATCCCTTTCATCCCTCACTTCTTCATTGCAAGGGTCTGGCAGTAGGGTAGCTGGGTTCAGTATCGTACACCTTATCACAGTCACGTTCTCAGCACCCAAAATCACTCTTTCATACTTAGTCAATCGACCAGGGGTAAGATGCTGTGTTCTTGTTCTTGTCAAAAGAATCTCAACCGAGTGTGGAACATAAACTTTGACAGGATGTTCCATCACTATTGACTCACTTTGCTCCAGACTCATACAAGTAGCAGCTACTGCTTTTAAGCAGCCAGGTAATGCTGAAGCTACTGGGTCCAATGTAGCTGAAAAATATGCCACTGGACTTCGACTCAATCCATGTCTCTGTGTTAAGACTGAAAGTGCACAATTTTCTCTCTCACAGCAAAACAATGCAAAATCTTTTGAATAATCAGGCATGCCCAAAGCAGGAGCCTCACACAAATAATTTCACAAATGCTCTATGCAGTCATCATTCCAATCAATCGGATCTTTTACTCTTTTCCGAATCATTTGTATTAATGGTTTCGCTAGCATGGAAAAACCATTAATCCATTGCCTACAGTATCCAACCACTCCTAGAAACATTCTCATTTCTCTTTGAGTTTGTGGCAATTGCATTTCTTTGATTATTTTTATTCTTTCCGGTGTCACTTTTCTAACTCCTCTTTCTATTTTATGCCCTAAATATCTAACTTCTTGTTGACAAAACTGTAATTTTTCTGGAGACACCTTGTGTCCTCCCTCAGCCAAATGGTTCAGTAAAGCAATTGTGTCTGTGACACAATCTTCTCGTGTTTTTGATGCCACAAGTAGGTCATCAATGTACTGGACCAGAACAGATTTTCCAGGCATAATTAATGATTCTAACCACTTTTTCAAAATCTGATTAAAAATTGAAGGACTCTCTGTGTACCCTTGAGGAACTCGACACCATGCGTAAATACGATCCTCAAACTTAAATGTAACAAAAGATACTGGCTGTCTGGGTGCAAAGGAATAGAAAAGAATGCTTGACATAAATGAATTACTGTGAACCATCCTGCATTCCAAGGTATCTGATAAAGGATCACTGCTGGATTTGGCACTATTGGACAACAGGGAACTACAATTTTATTTATTTTTCGTAAATCTTGCACTATTCTATATTTTCCGCTGGGCTTCTTCAGTCCTATTATTGGCGAATTACAAGGACTACCCATCACTTCTTTTAAAATACCTTGTTTTACCATTCATTCAATTTCTGGAATCACTCCTGCTTTTACTTCTGGACTCATTTTGTACTGTCGGGTATTTGGATACACTGCACCTTCTTTCACTGTCACTTTGACTGGGTCCATATTAGTCATTAGCCCAATGTCTTTTCCAGTAAAATCCCACACTTCTGGATTAACTGTGGCTCTCAACTCTTCTGGTAATTCATTTTCAGTTACTAGTGAGAACATTTCATCTACTTCTGTTCCTTGTTTGGCTAACATCATCTTGTAAACCACGTCTTCATCAGGGGTTTGGAAAGCAACACCATCCGGTGTACAATAGATTGTGCAATTCATTTTGCACAAGAGATCCCTTCCTAGCAGATTTACGGGACTAGAATCACAAACCACGAACCGATGCATTTCTTTAAAGTTTCCAATATGTACTTCCATTGGTTTGGTGATTGGGGTTCTAATCTGCTGGTTCGACACACCAACGACTTGGATTGACTCTCCCGAGAGGGGTAGGTTTGGGATGTCTGCTGTTCTCACAGTAGACCTGGTAGCACCAGTATCCAACAGGAAAGTAATGTCTTTACCTTCTACTTTCCCATCAACAAATGGACCTGACTGATCTACCGGCAAGGATTCGCCAAGCACGCACTCCTCTTCCTCCCCCCTCAGGCACCGTCATTGCATATCATCTGAATTCTCTTCATCATTCTGCAAATAATATTGGGTAATTGTTCTGTTATTCTTACCACTTTCTCCTTGAAATCCGGCGTTCGCACTGAAACTTTGATGATTCACAAAATTTGGCATAGGAGCTGGTGGCACCTGATATTGTGGAGTAACTACCTGCTGCTGCTGATTCAAAAGTACTTCATTCTGCATCTGTGGGATTAAATTTTGATTTGGCCCATTATTACTCTTATTACTCTGAGTACTCTTACACTCGTTCTTCCAATGTCCAAGCTTTCCGCACGCATGACAAGGAAACTTCTTTTTCGCTTCTTCTCTGTCCATTCGTCCCCTATATTTATTGCCATTTCCTCCTTGACTATTCTGACTCTGTTCTTTCACTTGGTTATTATTTTGGTCATTTGTTTTCTCCTCTTGCTGTTCTGCCAATTTAACTTGTGCCCACGTCATTTTCTCTTTTAGCTTCCTACGCCTAGCCTCAATGTCGTCACCGCAATACTTTACATACTTTAAAATCTCATCCACTGTCTTGCTTTGCCAACACAACATGTGCTGCTGTATCATCTGACTAATCTCCGGTTTCAAACCATATACAAACCGATACACAAAATGTCCCATATCCTTATCACCGATATTCTCAAAACCACTATACTGCTTAAACACCTGCAATAACCTCTCATAATATGCATGTACAGATTCATTTGGTTCTTGAGTTGTTCTATCTATCTTTACCCAGTCTGTTTCTTTCGGAGGAATTTTCCCTTTCAAATACGTAATCACTTGATAATACTTTTTCATCACCTCTTCTGAGGGTGCTCCTGTCTTTGAGTCTCTTGGATACTCCTCACAAGGCCAATCAACTGTAATCTGGCATTCCGTCCATAAATCAGCAGGTACCACTATATCAAATAGACCATCCAAATCCTTCAATAAAACTTTTGAGACCTTCACAAATCTCTCTACTTGTTTATACCATTCCACTGGTTTTTCTCTCAATTTTGGAAAATCATTTGTAAATGACAAAATATCTTGTCTACTCCAAGGTACATGGACATATCCACCTCCAGGAACCTCTCTCATGGGACAAAATTTTTCCACCTTACTTGATTCCCTTACTGGAAATTCAGCTGCTGCTTCTCTCGCTTGTACTTCCTCTTTCTTTCTTATCCATCTAAATCTCCATTTATCAATGTCTCCCCATTTACGCAAAATGCCCATTAATTCCTTTATCTGCAGTCTCTTTCCAGAAGCATTTACACTCTCTAAGTCTTTATCAGTGAAGTCCACAAGATATGGTTTCTGTAACAACTTTGATTTCCTTATGTCTATTCCAATCTCTGAAGCAACTTCAGTCAATCTCTCATGAAATACTCTTGCTCTTCTGGTTATACTCTTACATAAATATAGCAATTCCTCATCATTATAAACATTCAATCTTTCCATGCCCACACTTCCTGCCATCATCTCTTCCAATTCCACTTTCAATCTGCTGATGTCTAAAATCTTTGGTGGTGGATTTCGATTATCTATTTCCTGTGCCCATCTCTCTATTTCTTCTGGGGTAACTACAGTTGCACCTTCAGTTCTTATAGGTACTAAAGATTTCTTTTCTCTCAAATTCATAGGTGTTTTTCTCTTCGGAGTTTCAGTTGAGGATTCCACATTTGGGAGATCCATTAACTAAATAACTGACTCACTTTCACTAACCTGATCCTCTGTAATTATTATTTCTTTTCTAGGACTATTTAATGGAATTGTCATAGGTTGTGGTATCTGGCAAATCTTATTGTCTCCATACAATGGGATTACCGGACCAATGGTCACTGGCACTGTCAAGGCTTCAGTATTCAAATTTAATTAACTTATCTTTTGAACTAGTTCTTCTCTAGTTTTACTCAAAGCATCTCTTTCATTGTCCTGCAACACTCTGTTATATGACGAGTCATGTAAAATCTGTGGGGTCAATGGCATTCCTAGTACTGGTGCACTTGGGGTAACCTTACTAGTTGTTTCTTGATATGGAGGTGGATTCTTAATTAAAATGTCCTCTAACAACTCGTCATCTGATTCACAATATCCTGTTGTATTCATGTGTTTCGTTTTCTCCTTGCACTTTCCTCCCGACTGTTCCTCAGCCATTAACACTGGATATAAACCTTCTGATACCATAGCCCTCCTCCATTGTTTCATCTGCTCTTCGCATGACTCATGCAAGTATCTGGGAAAGAATCCTCTATATCTCCCACTTCTGCATTTCTCTCTTTCATATGACTCAGTCTCCCATTCTTCCAAAGCCTCATATTGAGTTAACCTAGGTCTAGGTTCCAAATCATTCATCTTCAATCTCAAATTCTGAAGAATCCTCCCATTAAACGTACCATCTTTTGAAAAAGCTAACACTCCATCATCCTTCGTATATTCTATCCAGTTTTCCAACCACACACAAGTATGATATCCTCTTTCCATCATCATAAATGATGCTGGTGTCTTCGGTGGCGTAATAGGAATTCCCTCTCTAGTCAACACAGGCTTATCCTTTACAAAGAAATTCTTAATTTTCTTTAAAAATGACATCTTTCTTTTCTCTCCATACATCCTTGAGGAACGATGTAGAAAATTGTATTCCGCAAACCCTTGAAATCTTCTACCTGTACGCCTTGCACTAACAGTCAAATCACAATCCCGCATACAATCTTTCTCTCCACCAATCCTAGCACGGCTTCTAACTAACTATCCAATCAAATCAGGCCTATGCTCGTGATCTGACCAATGCCAGCGCAGCCTTTTCCTGACGTCAGTTCTGCTCCTTACTACTGACCCCTCCTTTACAAGGCTGTTTCTGTCACACGCCCGCTGTTTCTACCAATCCCAGCGCAGCTCACTGTGACGTCAGTGCGACTCTGGCAACTGACCCTCCCTTCACAAGGTAAATACAAAACTTTATTTCTCGATATTTTCCTTAAAATTCTTTGTTATTAACGACATAAAAACATTCGCTACTCTGTCTGTTCCGCTAAATCAAAGGATAGTTTATTTCTCTTCACTGCGAGTAAAACCTTCCGCTTACTCTTCATATACTGCGAGTAAAACCCTTCCGCTTACCCTTCATTCAAGCTCCAGAGAACCTGCTACTCCTCCGGTCTCACCCGTTTTGGGCAAATCAAGACCAAAATTTCACCAGCGAACTCCTTTTGCTGTCAATCTAGCTCAGAAGAACCTGTTACTTCTTCAAGGTTACCCTTTCTAGGTGATATAACGCCTAAAGTTTCACTAGCGAACTCTTTGCTATCAATTACTCTCACTTTTACACAGAAAATAGTCCCTACTTTAACACTGCCAGCCCTACCTAGCTTCTCAGTGTTATTCCAACAGACGAGTAACCTCACTGCAGTGTGGTTTCTATCGCCAACCGCTATTCATTCCCCGGGAATTTTCCAGACAACATGAAACAATTACGTTAACTCTTTTGTTAAAACATTAAGTAATCAATAATCTATACTTATCACCAAACTAGTTACTAATAACCATAGCTCTGCTACCAGAAAACTGATCCAGCGGCGTACTAGCAACAGATACTCCACTGCCATATACTCACCTGGGCCCATATAACTTACTTCCACTAAATACCAAGTAAACCGCTGGAGCTTAGTTTATGATTTTCATAAATCAGGATTAGTTATTTCTCATTTTAACTAAACCTTTCACTGATCAAAAAGTTCTTTCCTCTGGTCAATGGACCATTAGGTGAACTAGTTGATGGCGATAATTAACATAACTTATTAAACATTTTCTATTTAAAAATGAAATAATCACAGACTCGGGAAGTTTTAAAATCTTTATCAAAATTAATTGAGTGTGAACCATCTCAAAGTTTCAGTACAAACACCCTCATTCTCAAGAGTGTCAATTCAATCAAATCTCATTTAAGCAATAGCAATTCAGATCCACACAATAACAATGCTCAGAAAGAAGAGGACAGAGAGAGAAGAACATTTATCAATACGATGAGTTTATAATTACCAAGAATGGTGTGAAGACCAACCCCCTGGCCAAAGGGCTGGTAAGGGTCCCCCAGGATAGATCAGGAGACAAAGACTTCAGGACAGGAATCAGGACAGGATACTTCACCTCTCTAAATACCGACGGCTGCGTCGCACCCCTCTCTGACACTCTCTTCCTCCTCGTGGTTCTTCCGCGATCTTCTTTCTAACCCAATTAAGTTATATAGATTGTTCTGCATTCAGTTTCTTCTTCAGTGTCTTACAGCATCAGCACCACCCCCAGTACTGACAGCATCCCGAGCTCTGCTTCTGTGCTCCCATAAAGCCAAACTAACTAACTAAACTACCTCAATTATACCATTCCATAACCATGCAACACCCATTAATGTTTCAATTTTGCAAAATGCTAACTCTGATTGGACAGGCGAGGGGGGGATGATCGTCACACCATACTTACATTTCACTTATTTCATTAAACCATTGTTTTCAAGTCCCTCCCCACAAACTTTATTAAATCATTTCCTTTCCCATACATCTCCAAACTTTATTAATATAAAATGTTGCAATGTCATGAATAAAAGTTCTTTATATGAACTCTTCACCCTCATGTTCCCAGGGCACATCTTCGCTGGCCTTGGACGCGTGACAAGTCCTTACTCATCTTTCATTACTCTCTCTCCAGTACGCATGCGTGGGGTTACGTCAGTCAGCTCGATTCAGACAAGCATGAAAGGCCCAAATGCGCACTAATAATAAAGTCAAAAGAAGAGATGTTATTCTCAAAAATAAATGGTTTCACTGTATACCACCAACCTCTACTCTAATCCACTTTAATTATTATTACCCTTTCTGCATTTGCGTTAGTATAAAACTTATTTTCTATTTCAGCCAAGCAGGTGCCATGCATGTGAGCTTTCAAGCGGCCATATTTATTACTTCTGCGCAAGCGCAAGAATTTTCCCTCCAAGCATTAGTACGTCATTACTACGTAGATGCAGTAGACGCATGCGCAGTAAAGATCACTTGTTAGAGTGCGTTTTTTAGTCCTTCGTTAATGTTATTGCAGTTAGTAAACACATAGGCAAGCTTCATCTTTCCGCGTGCCGTAATGAAATGCGTATTATTAATCACAAACACATAGTTAGTAATTCGTTAATAGGTTAAACGAAAGGATTGCTTCCGAGCAAGTCTCATTTACGAGTCCTTGCTCCATCAGTGTGAGGCATGCTCTAAATAAGGCCTCAGTTCCCTGAACTTGTCAATCTTTAGGACAGATCACTTTGTTCACAGTGTGATGATGCATGCGGTTTCAGGACCAAGTTCACGTGTTGTACTGCAGAGCGTTCTGGGAGGTAATGTCCATTCATGAGCAAGAAAAAGACAGTCACTACACCTATCCAAAGGACTAGGAACAGTAGACCTAATGCGATCCAGAGCTATAGCCAGGGAAAAACAAAGTAAGTATTTTTCAGCCAAAGGTAGAAATCATTAATTCATTGTTTGTGAGAAACAGGCGGTGGCGGTAACTCGTGTTCACTGGGATCCAATGAGAAAGTATTAAAATCGATGAAGTAGCCAGACGCAGTCCGATCTATCTTTGGTAGCTTAGCAGGTTTTGTGGAACTGGCAGATGACTCGTTTCGAGACATATACACATAGATGTCAGTATTTGGCCGAATTTAGATCTGTGTGTCAATTGTAGTTGAATGTTGTTCAATTTCAACAGGTACAAGTTCCATTGCATTGTTGGTAACTCCTTCACTTCGTAGAGTAGAATCTTTAAAGGTTATTAATCTTTCCGTCTGAACTTCCTGTATGGTAGTGAGAGGAGATCGGTGGCTTCCCAGTAGCCCACGAGGCCTACTGTTGATTATCGGCCACATAGTGTGGTTTTATCAGATCAATTAAGACAAATCTCTTGTCTTTCTTGTCGCAAAGGGGCGGAAAAAGTACTGTTCCTTCGACAGCCAGGACAGGTACAGGCGCTCTGTAAGATGGCCCAAATTTTTTTTGTCCACTATCTTTTCCCTGAACAGGTCCCCAATTTTCAGGACCCAGGCAGGTCTAGCCGGAACAACTTTCACTTCTCCAGTGGCGGTGCATTTTTTTGGGACGTTGCTTTGTAATGCCTTTGATTCATTGAGTTCCTGTAAAACAGCCAAATGATCTTTGATGTCAAATTGTTTTTATCCGCCACTATGCTGCCACAATCTAGGTCTGGTACCCACATTCTTATCCCGAACAGGACTTCATATGGAGTACGGCCCCCCAGGGATTTTCTTGGCATGTTGTTAAGTGCCCTCTGGACCCCATATAGGTGATTGACCCAACTGCCACCCAAGCCTAGTACCCTAGCTGTTAAGGATTGCTTTAAGTCCTGATTTTTCCTCTCCACGATCGAATTTCACTCGGGATGATACGGGGAGGAATACCACAATGCTACATCCAAACTTCCCATGGCTTCTTTGTAAGCCCGTGAGATAAACGCAGGGCCACGGTCGGAATGTAATGTGCCAATTGTATATGTCTCTATAAAGACTCGCAAATTCTTTATAACAGTTCAGGTGTTAGCCGAGCGCTGAGGCCAAACCCACAGGAATCTAGAGCATGAATCCACTGCCACCGAGATGTACTTGTAAGCCCCGTCAGATTGTAAGGGGCCGCAGTGGTGGAAATCGAAACATGCGAGAGGTCTGTCTGATATCAGTAGTGGTGTTTGAGGTGGATGTGCAACGGTGGAACCCTTCATCTGCTGACAGATGTCGCACTTGAGGACAAAGCCCTTGGTCTGTTTAGTTAGACCTGGCCACCAATAACGCTGCTTTAGTAGCGAAAAAGTTGCAGCAATATCTGCATGTGCTGAACCCAGACCCTCGCGTGCAGCTAGAATTAATCCTCATCTGCGATCCATGGGGCGTATTTGCAAGCCCCTATCGCCTCCACAATGTCACTAAAAGTGACGTTGTGGCGGCGTAAGGTCTTCGCCTTATTTACAAGGTAGCGTTAAGCCACTTAACGTGGCTTAACGCTGCCTTGTAAATAAGGCCCCCTATCATGTTATACTTAGCGTGAAAGGGGGGGCAATGGGTGTTGCTGTGGGCATTCCACCACAACACCCATTGATTTTGACACTGCCCCATATTTACAAGGGCAGCGTAAATATGGGGCAGCGCCAAAATTAAGACCAGGGAAAACCCGGTCTTAACATAGCGCAATGAGAAGAAATGTTTAATTTCTCCTCGTTTTTGTTGTTTTCATGTGTGCTGCGTTGTGCAGCACACATGGAAACCACAAAACACCAGAGCAATCCACATTCTCCTGCTCTGCTTTCACCAGAGGAGCTTTGCCAACCTTCAGGGTAGCTGGATTGCCTCTGGAGGTGAGCCCTGAGGCTCTGGGTGCCCGTCCCTGTTTTTTTGCTTTTTGGCGGGCCTGAGGCCCGGGGCGGTGGGACGCGCAGTGCGGCTCGGCGGCCTCTGGTGGTTTGCTTGCCAGCTCTAGGGCTGTGACGGCTTTTGGGCGGGCGGCTCTAGGGGTTCGTGGTGCTATTGGGGGCCCTGACGGGTTACGATGCCGAAATACGGCCTACGCGCCGTTTCCAGAGAGGCCTATCATAGCCTTCTATCTCATCGAATACAAATAGAATATGTATCTACGCTAGGAGACTTGCCTGCTTGAACGAATTCTACCATTGGGGAATACTCCCTTCTTTGGGGACTCTTTACAGAATCTTTCATTGTTACTAAAGAATAGGATATTAACACTTTGAAAAAATTCAAATGCTACTTGGACCTACAATCTTCCATACGTTAAGCCTTGAAGAAGTTACCATGTAACGAAACACGTGTCGGCTGTTTTCCATCATTCCCAACAGAGAGGCCATATGATTTTGACCTCCGTGGATTCACTAATGATAAAAGAAATTTTTTTGTTAACAAATATATGTTTGTGTATTGGATTACACCCTGGTTATTGGTTGTGTAAATTTGTATGAAACACCATCTTTTGATATTAAATGTTTTTGTGCAGCAAGCTAATTGTATGGATTGGTTTCCTGTGAGTAATCACACTATTTGCAGAATTATAATTGTGTCATATTATATGACAACTGTGAGATATTTGAAGAGTGCCGAGGTAAAGTGGTTTGTTTAAGCTTTGCACGGGAGCTCTTAGTAACTCCTGTGGGGTGACATCTGTGGTAGTGGGGTGTCTTTATACGGTTACCTTGAGGGGCACCAATACTATTAGCATCTGTTGAGAAATCAAAATAATTTATTGTCCTTGTCTGATGTGCAATCCTGTTGAACCATCACTACCTTCTATGTTGTATTGGGTTTCCAATGTGGGCTGTCTTGCGCCGGGGTGTGGTGTCCTCATCGGCCATGTGACCTGTAGAGGCCTCTTCTTGCCCTCATTGACCAGGTCTCCTACCTTTGTCGGCCCATTTGGAGTAGGTGGAGGAGGCAGATTGCAGTGCCTAGAGACAGACTCTCATCCCCACTTCTATGCTCGATCTGCAGGGCTTTGCCGGACTGTGGGACGCAGCCATCCTCCCCCTAACCCCCCCATCAGGACTTATCACCTTGCCATATAGAAAGAGGGTGGGAGCACACTGCTTCACATCCCAACACTCTATTTGCCCCAATGCATCATGGTAAATGTAGTGCATGATAACACTTACTCCAGTGACAGTCTTTAGTTTTTCACCCTCGTTGGTGCAATCAGTGCTGTGTATCTCTAGACACATGTTTCAGGATAGTTGTCATTCTTCAGTAGCGAGCAACACATTCTTCTGGGGTTGCTGGAAATGCTGCCCAAAGTCTTTTCAGGTCTCTGTACCACTCACTGGGTGCAGGTGTATCAGCCTGAGTTTGTCAGCTCATTAGTTCAAGGGAGCCTTTTCAAACAAAAAGAGGGTGGGAGCAACACTGCCTCACATCCCAGTGCTCAGTTCATCCCAGTGCATCATAGTAAATGTAGTGCATGATAACACTTGCTTCAGTGACAGATTAGTTTTTCACCCTTGTTGGTGCAGCCAGTGCTGTGTATCTCTAGACACGTGTTTCAGGATAGTTGTTCTTCTTTAGTAGAGAGCAAAACATTCTCTTGGGGGTGCTGGAAATGCTGTCCAAAGTCTTCTCATGTCTCTGTACCACTCACTGGGCACAGATGCATCAGCCAGAGCTCATGGCTCATTAGCTCAAGGGAGCATTTTCAAACACAAAGAGGGTGGGAGCACACTGCCTCACAAGTAAGTGTTATTATGCACTGCATTTACCATGATGCATTGGGGCAAATTAGGTGCTGGGATGGGAGGCAGTGTGCTCCGACCCTCTTTCTGTTTGAAAACACTCCCTTGAGCCACTGAGCTGACGAGCTTGTGCTGATGCACCTGTGTCAAGTGAGTGGTACAGAAACCTGAGAAGACTTTGGGCAGCATTTCCATCACCCCAAAATAACTTGTTGCTCTCTATTAATGAAGGGATTAATCCAGAATCACATGTCGAGAATTACACAGCACAGGCTGCACCAACAAGGGTGACTTTTTGAAGGCCACTACTGAAGTAAGTGTTTTCATGCACTGCATTTACCATGATGCATTGGGGCAAATTGAGTGCTGGGATGTGGGTAAGTGTTATCATGCACTGCATTTACCATGATGCATTGAGGCAAATTGAGTGCTGGGATGTGAGACGGTGTGCTCCCACCCTCCTTTACCATGCCTCATAGGCCTGGCAGAGACACAGAATACCCTGTGGGGACATCCAGTGGCGCACCCCCTATGATTTGGGCTGCTCCTGCCCCCGGTCTTCAGCACTAGGGGTGATGCAGGCCCATTGAGGTACTGTATTCATGGTGGTGAGAGCCAGTCTATGCTGAGGCCTCCGGATCCAATTTACTGACTGCCTCAAGTGTGGGACCTTACCGCCCCTACCCTAAGACGCTAGTCTGCCATTCTCCTGTACTTCACTTCCACCTTCTCCCTGGGGAAGGCCCCTCCCCCGACTGCTCGTGCCCCCAGCTGCACTTCAGACCATCGTCGCAGGGCAAGGCGGGTCAGTTGCTGAGGTACCATCACACACAATTTGAATGTTGCTGTGTTGATTTTTATTATTTGATGTCCACCACCTCACATGGGCAGAAATCACGGTACATGGAGGCGGTCACAGCAGCCCTCAGTTAGTACACATTCCATGTATATTTGGACCACTATATCCTCCTCAGATCCTTCAGGTGAGAAGGCCTCCCTGCCATCACCGGTGATAATGGAGACACTACTGACGGCGATCACTGATTCCAGAGTGGCCCTGGAGCCCAGGGTGGATGCTTTTACAATTGATTTTATTTTGCTCCGGGAGAATCAAACAAAATTGACGGAGACAGTGGCAGTGAACACATCAGCCATTGACACCCTCACTCCCCGAACCCAGGACCTTTCACAACGCACTCAGCATATAATGGATCACCTGAAGGTGTTGGAAGATAAGCTCGAGGACCCAGAGGGAAGGTCCCGTCGCAATAATCAGTCGCGGCCCGTCCCCTGCCAAAGAGGCGGGGCGGGCAGGAGGAGTGACCTGGGGGGGCCGGGGCATGGGGGGGTACTCGTGGGGGAACAAAAAAATTGAATTATAAAGGAAATAAACTTACCTGATTGCCGCTGCCGCCTCTGCAGTCCGTGCCGTCCTGCTCTTCCTGATTCTGGGACAGGCTCCCAGACTGCACTGGGCCAATCATGACGCTGCAAGAAAGCAGCGTCATGATTGGTCTGAGCGCTTCAACTTTGCGCTCCCACGCAGACTGGGAGCCTGTGCCTTCTTTCTCCAGCCCCAGCAACGCAGCTGGGGCTGGAGAAAGGTACACTGTGCATGAGGTGTTTGGTCAGCCTGAAACACTGGCCAAACACCTCATGCACAGTGCACTACCCCACCACAGTGTTATCCCCCCTGGACCCGCCCCCAAGACTCATCATAATCCTGGGGGAGGGTCCAGGGGGATTTAAAAAAACGATAATAAAACAGGTTAGAAACCCGTTTTATTATCGTTTTATTTGTTGCGGCTGGTGGTGGGGGGGCGCTCCTCCGCCCTAATGGAGGGGCCGCCGTTGGCAATAATATTTGCCTTGCTAGTCTCCGGGAAGGGGAGGAGGGTGATAATCCCCCCGGGTTTATGGAAGACTGGTTGTGGCAACTGGTAATCCCTGCTTCCTTGTTCTCCTGTTTTGTAGTGGAGAGAACGCACAGGATACTGGCCTTCTGCCCACCACCTGGGGCACCTCTGAGGCCCTTCCTGGCTCACCTACTCAACTTTAAAGAACTGGACCTAATACT
Source organism: Calotriton arnoldi (assembly GCA_963921515.1). Taxonomy (NCBI): domain Eukaryota; kingdom Metazoa; phylum Chordata; class Amphibia; order Caudata; family Salamandridae; genus Calotriton; species Calotriton arnoldi. The sequence continues at coordinate 72,488 of CAWUFW010009537.1, forward strand.
GGCAGAAGTCCAGAAGAAAGACCAAATCAGAAAGGACAATTAAAAAGTTATGCTTTTTCCAGACTATGCTTCTTCCACCCAATGCAAATGCTCCTCTTTTATGCAAGTGAAAAAGAGGGCACGTTCTCTGGGATACAAATATGCCTCACTCTTTCCAGCAAAAATGCGAGTTACAGTTGACCAGCGAACTCATTTTTTTTGCAATTATGGAGTCAGCGCTGGACTGGCTAGAGGTCGAGAGAGACCTCTTTGTGCTCCCTGATGTTGCAGCTCCCATCGTATCCCATCCCGAAAGAGCTCTGAATGTCATACTTATCAGTGTTCCCTGTCGGAAGCTATGGATAAACCTTCTTGCTTTGACTACAACACTTATCGGGTTAGGGCCCTCAGTAAAGGTGATGGAGCGGGCAGACTTTTAACGTATTTAGCTCGGCCGAGGTCCCAATGCTCTAAGTCGGCCATTAACAATCCATTTCTTATTTATTATGAGACTCTTTATGCACCTCCTTAAAGTTTCCTCCCCGTCAATATGACTGCTTTCCTGGACCGGTTCCCATTACCCTGCCTGTTCCCAGCAGCCAGGGAAGGACTCAACCTTTCACTCTCACTTCAGGAGCTCAAAGCTGTGTTATATGACCTTCTTCGAGGGACGACCCCTGGTGCAGATGGCCTTCCTTCTGAACTCTATACTCTTTTAGCTGCTCTGCTAGCACCAAAGCTACTCCAGCTGTAACACCTCTCCTTAGAGAAGGAGTGCTTCACAGGCTCCTTGAATAAAGCCATTATTCCTACAATGCTTAAACCCCATAAGATCACAATGGAACTGGCTTCTTACCGTCCATTATCAATCCTCAATGTCGACTTTAAAGTCCTCAATAAACTACTGGCCTATTGACTACTTCCACATCTTCCCTCTTTGATCCATCCCAATCAATCGAGCTTCATTCCAGGTCATAGCACCGCCCATAATCTCTGCAGACTATGGGATATCAATTCAAGCTCTGCAGAGCGCCATCTGAGGGCAGAATGTTTCCCTAGATTTGGAAAAGACCTTTGACTCTCATAGATGGGTTCAAGCTTCTTGAAGTTCTGGGGAGAATTGGTGTAGACCCAATTTGGTGTAAGTGGATTTATCTCATCTATGCAGCCCTGAATGCTAGCGTTATGACAGGACAATGTATATCTTGGTCGTTTCCCATAGGTAAAGGTACATGTCAGGGGTGTCCTCTTTCACTATTGCTCTTTGCCAAAGCCCTGGAGCCATTGCCGATCCAATTGAGATTGCAGGTCGCCAAGTGGGGTATTCCACTCAGAACCACTACCCATTTAGCATCCCTATATGTGGATGATATACTCCTTTATGTTTGAGATGTGCAATTGGATCTTACTCGTGTAGCCTGAATTTTGTTGGACTTTGAGGGGATTTCAGGACTAAAAGTCAACTGCACGAGTTACGCTCTCCCGGCTCCTCTCCCCATAGATCTCTGACTCACATGTGAAATAAGCACCTTCAAATATCTTGGTGTTCATGTATACCATTTACCAGGTGATCTATGGGATCATAATCTAGGAAGAGCTGTCAGATTATTGAAGACACAATGTTCCTTCTGGTCACCGCTGCCGCCATCAGTAATGAGACGGATAGCACTGATTAAAATGATTGCTTTGCCCCGTCTTTTACATTTTTCCATCAATCCCCAATTATCATGTCCCGCTCCTTTTTTCGTGACTTGGATGTGATATTGAGTGAGTTCATATGGCATAAGGGTCACAATGGAGTGCCATTGGCTACCCTTAAACTCTCAACCAATAAGGGGGGCCTAGAACTCCTGGATTTTGAGCAGTACTACCTGGCGGCTCAACTTCATTGGCCAACTCGTTGGATAGCGGGCCACTCTCTCATGGAGATTGACCTTTCCGACAGGGAACGAGGCTCGGAATTTATACATACCATGATCCTTTCATTGAAGGCCCCCTTCACAAGGTCCCCTCCCCTTGTCTCTGTGGCCTTATATTTTCTCCGATGCTTGCGTGCCCTCAACAAGCAGAGATCTCTTTATGCCACTGCGATCCCCCTAATAGGAACTGTAGCCTTTAACAATGCTATACCTCTCACTCACTTAGGGGAATGGGCTGACCAGGGAATTCTGACCTATTCTGATTTATTCTCCAATGCTGAACTATCATCCTTTAATATGCTCCAGACAAACCACGTGATTCCTCCTGGACATTTTCTCACATACGCCCAACTTAAACAAGTATTGAGATCTGCATTTTCAGTTTACATCACGGAGCCCAATTCCAAAGCTGTTATACAGGCACATTACACAATGGGGGGGGGGGGGGATGGTGCCATTCATCTGGTACACTGGTTATACCAAGCTCATCTTCAACATTGGGACCAGAATATAACTCCCCTACTGGAGAAATGGGAGCAAGACATAGTTTGTCTGCTACACAATTCAGGATGGCGCCATGCCCTAGCCTCATGAGGCTCTCATAATTTTTGTTTTAAATACATTCAATTCAATATTGTGAATAGGGCTTATCTCACTTCTTGTTGTATTTCTAACATTTACCCAGAATTCCCCTCAGTTTGTCCCCGTTGTCGCCGCCCGAATACAAATCTTCCTCACATGCTTTGGTCGTGCGAACTATTGATGCCTTACTGGGGCGGAGTCATTGCCATACTTTGCCAAGTCACTGGGCATCATCTGGACAACTCTTTAGAGATGCTCATGCTAGGCCTTTTTCCTCGCCTACACTTAGACAAGGCTACGATTAAATTCATTGATCTGACTTTACTGTTGGCGAAGCGCGACTTTCCAATGAGGTGGAAGAATTCTGTACCACCCACCATACAGTTTTGGGGAGAAGTGATCGCCCCATGACTGTCTTCTTAGAGCATTCACTTCCAAAGAGATGAGAGAGCGGGTTTGCGTAAATATCCCACTTCCCATGACTGGGACTCCCTAAGTGAGAATTTTTCACATGCAACTAAAGACGATACCTGTCCCCATTGATCACTCCACTGTTATCATACTGCCTCACTGCATTTGCCTTCATTCTATCTACACTGCATTCTCAAATAGAACAGCTCGGAGCCAACACACCCATTGGTCCCATCGCATACTGTTGATGTTTATATATTTACTACATAGACAGCCCTCGTTTACTAATGCCATTGGTCGGGAGGATTAGGGTGGTGGGTGGATTAGGGAGGTAGTTACCCCTTTGAGAGAGGGGTGGGGTGTTACTCTATGGGACTCTGTTAATAACAAGTTTGGCTATGCTAAGTCTGTAGTCTATTACATCCTTTCTTGTTATACTCCCTACAGATGGCTCATAATATTCTCTGTTTCATGATTGCCAACAATAATGTTTTTTTTTTTTTTTTAAAGTAAACATCATAAATACTTTGTTCCAGACAGACCTGATTGTCTCACTGAAGATTGAGCCAGCAATGCCAGGGATCGCAGAGACCTAGCTTAATAATACACGTGCAACACATTGACTAAAGCCACTGTATGAGCTATTGACAAAACAGTGAAAAGTGCCTTATTCTGCCTGGTCCTGAAAAGGGTGTGTAACTTGTTAAGGCTACTATAAGTAGCAAATAATTTTTTAAAGGATCCAATGCTGCATATTGCATTCCCAACATCATCAATTTAAACATCTCAAAAATATACATTTACTTAGCGCTTTTAATGTTGCATAGCCACAGGATTTTTCTGAAGGAACACCGTGATCTAACAGAATCAAGGATAGAACTTACGACCAAAAACACAGCTAATAATACCAAGGTAAACACTGTGAGCGTGGAACTATAGTGGCATATATGGCAGCTACATCATTGTACTGGCTTCATTACACTGGTAAATAGTTTACATGCACTTGCACCCTTGGAGTACCCCAAGAATCCTTGCTCAGCCCCACCCTCTGCAACACTTATATGACACCTCTGGCTAGCATCACCAAAACCTACATACTCAACATCATATCCTACACCGATGACACACAACTCATTCTCTCCCTCTCCGAAGACACAACCAACACCAAGACCAAGACCAACTTCCATACCAGCATGGCAGACATCACCAACGGGATGAAGGTCAACTGCCTGAAGCTCAACACAGACAAGGTACTGATTTTTGGAAACAAAAGCTCCCCAAGGGGCACGTCTTGGTGGCCCTCAGAACTCAGACCTACTCCTACCCTCACTGACCACGCTAGGAACCCAGGCATCATTCTGAACAACAAGCTAAGCATGAAAACTCTGGTCAACTCCATCTCCTCCTCCTGTTTCTTTATCCTGTGCATGCTTCGTAAGATATTCAAATGGTTACCTCAAAGTTCAAGACACACCATCACCCACCCCGGCACTCATCTCCAGCCGACTGAACTACGGCAAAGCTTGTTAGATTTAAAATTCCCTTTCTCATGATGCCTCTGCCGTGTTGTTTTAGATTAGCAGTGTGTGGCTAAATTACATGTATTGATGTTCGCATCCAGTAGCCCGTCAAGTATTCCTTGCAGTATGCAGGCCTCATTAGCCAGTGTGACTCCATTTTGTATTTCGCAATTCTTCTAAGACTGCCTGTGCCGTGCTCATGGTAGGCCTTAGAATTTAGAATCGCTTGCCTCAGCAGAACATTGCATTTCGTTATATTTTCTGTTCATGTGCAAGGCTGCAACTCGACTCACTAACACTAGATGATTATTTTGCTTTGCATTCCATTGTGTACGTGTAGCTCTGCTCCCACTTTAAGAGACGCTGAGACTCGGCACAGTGGCCTTGGGCCGCTGATAGTGCGCCCATCTGGCAGGTGTTAGCCCATCTTTCTGTGCCTTCTTTGTTCGTGTCCGGCTCAGGCCGGTACTTTTCCATCAGAGGCGTGGCCAAAGTCTCCTGAAGGGTTTATCATCTATCAGCGAATGTTGGGGAGCCAGTCCCTCGGCATCCATCTCAGGGTAAAGGTCTGACAGGGCTCCTCTGCAGAGAATATATAATAAATAACGTAAGTTTTCATTCTTTACTGTCTGAACGACTCTTCATTTTGGGAAGGCATAGCAGGTGGTCGTAAGTACCCGCGTGGCTCTAGAGGGCCACGTCCTTCAGTTGGTGCCCAAACAAGGACCCCGCAAAAGGGCCCCCTCACCCGTAATCGGGTTCGTAGGGGCCGGGGTGGTGTCTGGTCGGTCGGGCGGATCGGGCCCCTCACATACCAGACTGAGCTTGGTTCACGCAGCTGACCTGCCCTCCCGATCAGTCGGATCTTCGGCTAGTGGCCCTTGGCTGGGGTCCTGAGAAGGCGAAACCTTGGAGCTGACCGTTTGGTCCGAAGAGTCAGCAGTGGAGAATAACTTGCTTGACCTGTGTGCAAAAGGTGAGTGATCTGGTTCTTGGAAAATGGCGCCATTCTTGGTTGGCACGAGCTTTTGGGCTGTGTCTTGATGCAGTCTCCTGACTGTCTTGTTTGCAGTTTCTGTTCTGCCTTGCTTGAATGACACTAGTCGACGGGCTGTGTCTTGGTACGGTTTAGATACCATTTTGGTTCGTACTTGGTGGGTTTGCGAACCTTTGTGGAAGGCACAGAGTGCCTGCGAGCAGCTTGCTGGACCAATTGGTAATTCGACTTTCTTATTGAAAAAGGTCTGGGGCTGTTTGTGGGAAATCTGCTAGACCAACTGGTAATTGGCATACTTTTTAAAAGGTCTGGGACTGGAGAGTCTGTCTTCTTGAATTGGTACAGTTTTTGGGTTTTGCTGTTCTGTGTATGATGCAGTCTCTGGGCTGATTGGTGACGTGTTCGTGTGTCCGAGTGTTGCACGGTTTGTGGACAGATGCTGATGAAGTGGGTGCGTGTGTGAGGAGCGGCTGTGCTTTCCGGACAGTTGGTTTTGATTTGTGAACATTCCTTGTTATTTACTTTTATTTGTATCATAATTGTGGGTGTTGTCTGTTCGCTAAGGACAGTATATGTGTCTTATATTAAGATGCCTTGTTTCAGTAAGTTTGGATGTTTCGGATGTCGCTGCTGTTCTACTGATGCGCGGTTGGAAGAAAGACAGCCCGCTCCTCCGGAGGGTACTCCAAACTTCGACATATATGTCAAACACGGTATTGGCCCTATTATGTTTAGCACATTGTGGGATAAATATATGAGGGACAATGCTGAGTTGCAATGGCCACTTACTGGTTCGTTTGATGAACAGAAAATTAATTTCCTGCAGGATAAATTGTTTGCTAAGAGGAGTAGACAGTCCATGTTTGACTCTTTGAGGGTGTGGCAGAAGGAAACGAAGCAACGGCGCATGAGGGAAGAGAAGGTGGCTAGAAGGAAAGAGACACAAACGATTACACAGAAGGCAGTAGCCTATGATAGGGATAAGATAGAGAAAGGCATAGAGCGCGAAGTTAGAAGGTTTCGACTACAGGCTGACGAAAGTTATGTGGTTAGGGAGGAAGGATACAAACTAGTTGAGGATCTTCTGGATTCTCGTCCCCTGCTGCCCTATTCCCCGCAGCGGATATACCCTGCGGTCCCTACTTCCTCAGCCCCGACTTCTGCCCACTGCGATACTCCCGGCACCGTTGCATCAGCCCCAGCCCCACTTGTTTCTCTCGTATTTCCACCGGCAGCGAGTACAGACGCCGTCCCTTCTCCTGCTTTGTCCCTTCCTTCTCCTGTCCCATCTCTTGGTTCCGCTTCATCCGCTACACTTCCCCTTACACCCCCAACACTGACCCCTTATGTGATGGTGCCTGTCTCTGCTCTTTCCTCTGTGAATGCCATGCCTCAAACACCGTTGCACACCGAGACGCCTACATGCGGACTCCCCGACACCAATTGGGCAGCAGCACAGGATCACATGAAGAAAGTGTTAGTGCGCTCAGCTGTGGGACTGGAGGAGAAACAGATGGTAGCGAATCAGGCAGCTCAGTGGGTTTGGCACCCGATCTATAGTGTGGAGGATATCTGGAGTGTGATGAAAGACTATGAGCCCTTCATACAGCAGCATGCCCTTAAACACGTCGGCTACTCTGATACAGTTGTAGGAGCAGTGCTTTCAGGGTACCGCACCGCAGATTATTTATGACATACGAGACCGAGTATATGTTACAGACATGGCCCGAACTAAGTTTTTAGTAATGTGACTACACTGGTGGGTTACCGAGGCCGATTACTCCAGAAGGTTCCACTGTTAGGGACACAGCACCCCATGAGGGAGGTCCATCCCATTTATCATCCTGAAATACCAGAATTGCGCGACTCTACAGATACTGTAATCAGACAGCGAGTCAACGCTCGGTTTCAAGAACAATGGATCTATACCCCTTGAAAAAGGAGTGAGGTCCTTTCCCTAAAGAGTCAGTTACCGGACCTGAGAAAAAATCCCACTGCATATTACAAGGAATTGACAGAAGCGGCCTCCTCCACAGTCATGACGTTGGCCGACAGAGTTATTCTTCGGTTTTTTGGTACCGGTAGATATATGGAGACAGGTCCATACACAAGACCATGCAACGGAACTGGGTGGCACATGGGAAGAGATTAGAGCATGGGATAAGGAGCGCAAGCCCGGTGAGAAGCCAAAAGCAGAGTTATTAGCTTTGCCAGGGCGCATCATCGCTTACATGCACTCCTTTATCCCACCGAAGAGAGTGGACTGGGATAAGTTGACTGCGTGTCGTCAGAAGGACGAGAGTGTGTCGGACTTCTTTACCAGATTCGAAGGGGTGTTCCTAGATTTCAGTGGTCAGGATTTGTCACAGGAGGGTGGTGTTCGATTGTTTGTGAACAGGTTTGTTACTAATTTGCTCCCTGAGATTGCCGCTCGATTACAGGCCTCAGAGAGTACTTGGACAACATCCACCTCATCAGTTATATTGAGCATGGCTCAGTATTACGAGCATAGAGAGAACGAAGACAAGGAAAGGGTAGAGAAGAAGTCGAAGGATTTGAAGACGAGGGTGTTGATGCAGCAGGTTGCAAGAGGAGAAGGTAGAGGACGTGGTTCGGGTCCGCGGGGCCCCAGGTCCAACAGGGGTGGCGCTTCAGGTGCGCCCGTGGGACCCAACCAATGTGTGTACTGTAAAAAGGAGGGACATAGGCGGAACGAGTGTCCTGAATTGTTGGAGAGAGGTGGGGCTCCGAGAGGTAGAGGTTTTGGAGGTAGAGGACGTGGAGGAGGAGGCCGAGGGGGAACACAGTCAGAAAACACGTCAGACAATAGGCAGAGCGGGAACTATTTTGATGACCCTCGGGGAAGACAGTACTACCATGACGACTATGATGTGGACGAAGTGACGGGGCTGTCTCACAGCTAGGACAGCCGAGGGCAGGGCGAGGGACCAGTTCCGGTGCCTGTAGATCAGCGCGGACCCTATGTCACTGCGGATTTGCAAGGCTCCACCGAGAAGTTTCTAGTTGATACTGGGGCTATGAATAGCTCTGTTTCCCGTTCACTGGTCCCGGGGGCAGCTCTGTCTGGCCAAAATAATATTTTGGTGGGTTTGTCAGGCGTGCCGGATGTTAGCCCCATTTCCAAACCCCTTGCTTTGACTATCGGTCCCTTTACAGTCGACTCCCCATTTTTGCTGACATCAAATTGTGGAGAGAATTTGTTAGGACTGGATTTGCTGAAAAGATTACATGCGACAATATATTGTTCCCCGGATGGTGTCTACATGACTGTTGGTCCACGGGTTGCCCATGCCAAACAATGCTTTGCTAAAGATGACCCCCTCCCTCCCGAGTTCCATGAGGTGCCGCGTACATTATGGGCGGCGGGTAACACGGATGTAGGGCTGCTTCAGATCCCACCTGTTTTCATACAGATAAAGAATAATGCCAGGTTGCCCCGAATTCCACAGTACAAGATATCCCAGGCAGGAGAAAAGGCCTTATTGCAAATAATTCACGATTTGATTAAGTCTGGTGTAGTTGAAGAGACAGCAGCGAATGTGTGTAACAGCCCTATTCTTCCTATCCTTAAGAAAGCACCTTCGGACTGTTCTGACTCCCACCCTGATGTTTACCGCTTTGTAATTGACCTGAGAGAGGTCAATAAAATTGTAGTTCCCCAATACCCCGTGGTCCCTGACATTACAACAATACTGAAAATGATCCCCCGACAGCTCAGTTCTTCTCAGTGATTGACTTAAATAATGCTTTCTTTAGTATACCAATACACCTTGACAGCCGCCACATTTTTGGATTTACAATTGCTGGCCGGAGTTTTAGATTTTGTCGTGCTCCACAAGGCTATACAGAGAGTCCCAGTATTTACAGCCAGGCTTTGAAAACACAGTTGGATTCATTGAAGCTTCCCCCTGGTAATGTGCTGCTGCAGTACATTGATGATCTGTTGGTGGCTTCAGACACTGAACAGGGCTGTAAAGAGGCCACGGTTAAATTGCTGCTTCACCTGGCACGCCATGGACACAAAGTGTCCTTATCGAAATTCCAATATTGTTGACAGGAGGTCACCTACCTAGGTCACCTACTGTCGAAGGAGGGTCGCAGACTAACACCCAAACGTATAGCGGCTATAATTAACATACCTGTTCCTAAGACCCAGCGTGAGGTACGCGCGTTCCTGGTTATACCATCGTACTGTTGCCAGTGGATCCCAAATTTCTCCCTACTAACAAAACTCCTTCTTCACTTGACCACCAAAGATGTGCATGAGCCCTTGCCTTGGACACCTGCATGCCAACAAGCTTTTGAACAATTAAAAACTGCGCTTTGCTCTGCCCCCGTTCTTGGCACCCCTGACTACCAGAAGCCTTTTGTGCTCTATGTACATGAGGCGGAAGGTTGCGCGCTTTCTGTTTTAACACAGGGTTTTGGTGGTAAGCAGAGACCCTGCGCTTACTTCTCTGCCATCCTTGACAATGTTGCCAGAGCGCTCCCGAGCTGTCTAAGAGCTGCAGCGGCGGCGGCAGTCTCTATTAGACAATTGGCAGGGCTCGTCCTTAACACTGACCTCATAGTTATGGTCCCGCATGCTGTGGACGCGCTTTTGAACAAGACAAAGACACAGCACCTCACCAGTGCACGTCTTACTGGATATGAACTGACTCTATTTGCTCCACACATTACCATTAAACGATGCACTACTTTCAATCCAGCCACGTTACTACCCCTCCCTTCGGAAGAAAAGGACAGTGATGTCCATGATTGCTTGTTTCGGATGGAAGAGGAAACGAAGGGATGGGTAGACCTGACAGATGTTCCCTTATCTGACCCCCAAGGGGAACTATATGTAGATGGCTCTTGTTTCAAACTGCTGGACAGCACTACTACTGCAGCCTATGCAATCATCACATTACATACTGTAGTTGAGACATCCCGTATCCCATATCAGTCAGCCCAAGCTGCCGAGTTAGTTGCCCTCCTAAGGGCTTGCGAACTGAGTGAAGGACTGACTGTTAATGTCTACACTGACAGTCAGTATGCCTTCAGGGTAGCGCATAATTTTGTGCGCCTCTGGGTGGAGAGAGAGTTTTTGACATCCCATGGTCAGAAAATACAGCACAGCCCATTGATACTCAGATTATTATCAGCACTGACTCTTCCTGACAAGTTAGCCATAATCAAATGCAGCGCCCATAAAGCAGTGGTAGATGATGTGGGGAGGGGTAATGCCTTTGCGGACCAAACATCCAAGGAGACAGCCAGAACAAAGATGAATAGGATGTTTGTAGCAGGACCCGCTAGATGGGTTCCAGACAATGCGATGTTTGAGGACACTGTGGAAAGCGTGAGGGAAATACAACGAGAAGCGACTGTAGACGAATTGGCAATGTGGGAGGAGAGAACAGGATGCTTAGATGGGGACGGGTGTTGGACTGATTTGTCAGACAAAAAGAGCTGGTTGCTGCCCAATGCCTACGTCCTACCTGTAGTCACTATGGCCCATGGCCCAGGACACATTAGTGCAAAAGGCATTTGTAAATTGCTAGATCCAGTATGGCAGAATGAGAATATCTCTAAGGTTGCAACACAGTTAGTGAGACACTGTATTGTTTGTTTGAAGCACAATCCTGGAAAGGGCACCCCTACACCTGCTGGTAATTTTGCACCACCTTCCTTCCCTTTCGAGGTCATCCAAATGGATTTCATCGAAATGGAGTGAATAAACAACCTGAAGTATGTACTAGTGGTAGTTTGTGCATTTAGTAAGTGGGTGGAAGCCTACCCAACTAAGGAGAATACGGCCATAGCAACAGCGAAGACACTTCTAAAGGAGTACTTCCCACACTACGGATTGCCACGCGTGATCTGGAGTGACAATGGGAGCCACTTCAATGCTAGAGTCATTGAGCTGGTGTGCAAGGGCCTACAAATTACACAGAAATTCCATGCGGCCAACCATCCTCAATCGGCTGGCCTTGTCGAGAAGTACAATGGCATTCTCAAACTGAAACTAGCCAAGATTCATGAAAGCACAGGATTGAAATGGCCAGACGCATTGCCCCTAGCACTAATGTCAGCAAGAGTGACGGCACATTCTAGGACAGGATTGTCACCCTACGAGGTGATTTTCGGGCGCCCTGCTAATGTTTGGGGCGTCCCGAGACCTAAACGTTTTTCAGAGATAGAATATCCTCTTTTGATTGTGTATTTGTATACCTTGTCTAAAGATCTGCGTTCTGTCCACCAACAGATATCTGCTGCCCTACAACCACTGCCAGAGGGCCCCGGACATCAGATCCAGCCTGGGGATTTTGTCCTCGTTCGCCAGTTTCAACGCAAGTCCTGCTTGGAGCCGCGGTGGAGAGGCCCTACCCAAGTGCTCCTGGCCACTCGGACGGCTGTGAAGCTCGACGGCTGGAAGCACTGGGTGCACGCCTCCCATATAAAAAAGGTGCCTCTCCCACTCCTGTATGATTCCTGGGTGAAGAACGGGATCGCCGACCAGGACGGGGAGCTGATTCCCCGCTTTGTCCCCTTTTCTGATGCCCGGCTGAGAGGGGCACAGACCGACAGGGAGAGTGACGAGGTTTTGTTTGAGGCGATTCCCCCTGAGATAAGGGCCGCCCCAAATACTCCAGCTCCCACAGCACAAAGTTCTGAGTCCCGATCCCCAACTGAATCTGAGTCCTCACCCTTGTTTGTTGATGAAGAAGTGCCTGGACACACTAGGTACAATCTGCGGCCCTGACGGAAGGACAGTGCGCCAGCAGGGCAATACAGGAGTTAGGTAAGGACTTGAGCTTAGGGTACAGGCACTGTGCTTCCGATGCCTGTTTAGATTAGAGTGAAGAATACTGGTGCCCTGCCTAAGACACTGAACAGGATAGTTGAGGGTATTTGCCCAGGAGGGAGGTTGCCCTATTCTGAAAGAAGGATTGTTTTCAACAAGGGCCGCTATTGTTTTGCTGGGTTGCAATTGTGCAGCTCCACCGTGGGAAAGACAATGTTTGATGAACGATAGGAGCCTGCCTGTGAGGCTCTAGACGGACACAGGGAAGAAGAATACCCCTCTGGCTGGTTGTACAGCGGCTCCGATTCCCCCAAGTACTTTTCAGCAATGTATCCCTTTGGTCGCCCCATCCCTGATGAGGAGCATGCCTTTGCAGCTCCCCGCTCAAATTCTCATGGTCCTGTTTGGTCCACCTGGCCCCTTAGGACTAAAATTGTATTTGTGGTAATAATTTTGCTTTCTCTGATCTTTGTATTTGGAGTGCTGTTCTTCCTGGAAGAAAAATATCCTGTGCATGCTTGGATAAGTACTACCCCCACACCCCCTGAACATATTGTTGGTACTTTAGCCCCTCACAAAGAAGAACACCGTAAGACTTACAAAGATAATGTTTTTATTCAGACACTGCATCAAACACATGCTGTTTATAATACGACAAACTGTTGGGTGTGTGGGTTGCTGCCTTCAGCCACACACAAGAGTGAAAAACTGCTGCCTATGCCTTTATCCTATGTTAATAGTTGTGAGGGTTGGTTTACCTTGCTTAGTTTGGTCTGCCCCTTCTCTCAACCAGACTCCTTGGAACACAAGGGCACTAGGCTCCGTTCATCAATGACAATGAAAGTGTACCCCAGCACAGATCCCCATATGGTGCTTCCCCTGGAGATGGGCGTTTTGATCGGATATTCCTGACTTCTTGCCTTAGAGCAGTAAATAGAGGGAGAAAGATAAATAAAACGGAAGAGGACGGGGACAGATTCTTGCAGTTCAATGTGTCCGAATATTACCAATCTTTCCAAACTCGCAATATCACTAATGATAAGCCCATACCCCTGGCGGTTGTAAATGTACCGTCTTCTTTCTGTGTCCAGGGAATAGGGAGTGTAGAAGTAGGGAATAGTACCTGCATCACGACCTCCATACTGAAGATGCCTAAGAGCCCGCTATTGATTCCACCACCTAACATTTATTTTATTTGTGGAGACCGTGGTTATGTGAGGTTACCTGAGGGGTGGTCAGGGCGATGCTACCTCTCTTACCTCCTTCCCCTAGTATATGTGGCCCCTTCCGACTATCACAAATCACACCGACTACAGCACAGGCATGTCACAATTTCCCGAGTCAAGAGAGTTGTCAATCCAGATGATATTGATCAGACAGATACCTCCCTGCAGCAGTTCACTGATATAATGAAAGGTCTCACACCATTCTGGGGTCCCATATTCAATAGCCGCAACATTAGGCGCTTGGCAAGAGTAGTACAGGGAGTCATTAACACTACAGCAGATATACTCACGAACATCACAGTTGAGCTCCAGGCTACGAGACTCGTCTCGCTTCAAAACAGGATGGTTTTAGATGTTATCTTAGCTGATAGGGGCGGAGCATGTCGCGTCATCGGGAGCAGCTGCTGTGTATACATACCAGACACTGCCCCGTCTGTCAACTTAGCAATTCAGAAATTACATAAACTTGCTTCAGAGATCCATGTAGATAATGGTTCCTGGTCCCTCACGGGATGGCTCTGGGGTCTACTAACTTCATGGGGTTGGAAGATTCTACTTTTCTTAATTGGTATTGCAGGTATTATTTTTACTTGTTGCCTCTGCATCCATTGTCTCCCAGCATGTTGTTCTTATTGTGTGACTATGCTTACCCCGAGTGTTCCAGGACGTGACAGACGAGTTTCCAAAATGATGATGCAAGAAATTCAGTCAATTATGCTTATTGACAACTAAAAATTGACCCTGCACCCGAGAAAGATGAGTATTCTAATAAAAGTGTCCTAGTACATCACGTTTAAACAATGAAAAAATATATTGAGAACAATTTAGCTTCCCAAAAAAAAGTAAAAACTCGTGTATCTTGATTGCAGTCAGAATTAATCTTTTATTGAAAATCACTCGTTCTTTTAAAAGCCCCACACAATTGCTTGCCAACGGGTTTCATCCCTCTTGGGACTTCTTCAGGGCTTATTGATGATGCTCTCTTTGATTATTAGATAACATTATGATAGCTGTTTACTTTTGCTTTATTCTACCCTGTTCAATGCATTTATTATGTCCTGTCTCCTCCCCTTAGAATTGTAAAGACCCTGCCGGATAGCAATAAAGGTTTTAGCCAACACTGCTAAAAGGAGGATCTGTTAGATTTAAAGTTCCCTTTCTCGGGGGGGGAGTGGCCAAGAGCGTCAAGATGGCGGTCGCACTTTAGAAGTGCTCCGGACCCCTCCGTCATCCGCTCTTGTATCCATCGTCATCGAGGAGTCCTTACCGAATATCCTGCCAGCCTGCCTTTCCTCGGCCCATGGCCCTTCCCTGGCGGTGGTGAACGGTGCTTCGCGATGCCGCAGGTGGGCCTGCTGGGTTCCCGGCCTTGCGGCGAGCTCAAAATGGCAGCTCTACTGCGGTGAACTCCCGGCCCGCTCCGTGGCTCTGGTCCTCCGGGGCTCTCCTGGTGTGTTCTGGTGGACGGGGGCTCCCGGCGGGCTCTCGGCGCTGCTCCGATTGTGATTGGCGGCGCCCCTGGCAGCAGAGATCACCTGCCTGGCTACGGAGAGCCGGGAGCGCCTGATGAGATCCTGACTGCGGCGGCCCCCGGAGTGCTCCTGATCGCTGGAGGTGCTGGGCATTGCAGCTGATGCGCGATCGGCCGTCGATCGGGCGGCAGTGCGGCAGTAGAGAGTGCGGCTGCGACCCCGGATACGCATGCTGCTCCGACGACCAAGGCCTGGGGCTGACGGCCTGGAGTGGCGGTGAGTCTTGCTGCCCATCGGGAGGGGGCGCGAGATTCCCTTGTACACGCCCCCCCTCTTTCTCCTGCCGGTGTGCCGGGACTGAATTGCTACTACAGGGAGATTCCGCGCTGAACACAGGGCCCCCCCCCCCTCCTCCAAGGGGGTGCCTGCGACGAGCGCATGGCTGCCGATCGGGCGGCGGTGTGGAGCAGAGAGGGCCGCCTCCTCCCTGGGATCCCTGCAATACTTTCACCCTGCGGGACATCGGACCTGTGATTCGCGCCCATGCCTGGCGGCTTGATGCATAGCTGAGGCCTGCTGTCGGTTGGACGGCGGCAGTGAGGACGCGTGCTTCCACCTCGCACGCCCCCCTCCTCCTGCCATCCTGAGTGGGCTGACTGCTGCTGCATTGGACACATGACATCCCCTCCCAGACAGTGAGTACATTCCGGGAGTGAGAGAGTGACCCAACGGTAGACTGTGGTGTTGTCCGGCCAAGTGTTGAGAGGAGAGGAGCTGGGGTGCCCACCTGATCCTGGGAATTAGGGGGTTCGGCCGTCGATCGGGCAGCAGGGAGTTCTGTACCCCTCCCCCTTCTTCCCCTCTCCCGTCGTCACCCCTCTCCCCCTCTCCTACGCCCTGAGCTCCGGAGGTGGACTCTGGTCATGGTCACCCCTGGTCTACTGGTGCTCTGTGAGAGGCCTCGGCTGCTGGGTCAGGCAGCGGCACCTTCCTGTGGTCGCTGTAGGGCCGGCCGGGGGTGCCTCTTGGTTGTACATTGGGCATCGCATCAGCTGATGGACTGTGCGAGGTCCCCCGCCCCGTCCCCTGGCTGCCCCACTCCTGGTGTACCCGGACACTTGTATCCTGCTCCTCCCCTCTGCTAGCCTTGCGCCCTGATTCCGGTGCCGGCCTTGGCGCTCCGAGGGTCTCTGCTTGTCTGCACCCTTGTTGGGGATAGATTTGCCCCGTGGGATATCGGCCGTAGGCTGGGCGGCGAGGCCTGGAGTGGCGAGGCCCTCTCCCCTCATCTTCAACAGCCGACTCTAGCACTCCATCCTCCCATCTGGGCGCCACGGTTCCGTCTGGACCTCCCGCCTTGCTGACCTTGACCATGGGTAGAGATAGGGTGCCAAAGACCCCAGCCACCCAGACTAAAATGGACCGCTTTACCACTACAGAATCCGGGGCGGGTGGAGGACCTGCGGACAAGGAGCCCCCCCCCACGGATCTGTCCACTATCCTTCAGGCGATTCATACCTCGCAAACATCGGTGGAGGGGAAGATTGCTGAAGTCCGAGTTGATGTGACCCTTATTCGGCAGGACCTCCGCAATGCCACAGCCTGGATTAAAGAGACCGAATCCCGTATTTCCACTGTGGAGGACGATGTCCAACAGCTGAAGGATTAGGTCGCCGACCTCCGCTCTCACACCCAGGAGCTGCACCGACGGGCCGAAGACGCTGAAAATAGGTCCCGCCGCAACAACCTCCGCTTAGTGGGATTTCCGGAGGGGGCGGAGCAAGGCCGGATGGCGGATTTCATGGAGCGCTGGTTGCGCTCATTGATGCCTGAAGGTTCCCTCTCCCCGTGGTTTGTCATCAAAAGAGCGCACCGCTCCCTTGCACCCAAACCAGTACCTGGAGCGCCCCATAGGCCGATAATCATGCGAATCCTCAACTTTAAAGACAGAGACTCTGTACTGACCGAAGCCCGCAAGCAACAACACCTCAGATACGAAGGCCAAAAGATCATGATCTTCCCAGATTACACTCGTGAGGTACAGGGCCAGCGTCGATCGTTTGGGGAAGTCAAGCAGAAACTGCGTGCTCACAACATACAATACAGGCTCCTCTTCCCGGCGCGTTTGCGAGTCGTCTTCCAGAACAGGGCCCTCTTTTTTGACTCTCCTGAAGATGCCTGGTCCTGGGTGACGGAGGAGCGCTCCTTGAGGCTCAACACACGGGATCCCTCCCCCGCTCCCGGTGCTGGAGGTACAGGCCAGACCTCCCCGGCCACAACGCAATCGTTCACGCAGGAGGCGAGGACAGCGACGGGCTCGCGCTGACTCGCCGTTGGGCCCTACTCATCAGCTGGCGTCTGGGGCGCTCTCTGGGGCCCCCCTTGCGGTGCGGCGCTCTGGTTCCTCGGGCCACTCAGACCCTGGGGGTGTTTCACCCCGGCCTTCATTGTTGGATTTACCTGATACGGATCTTTCTTGCAGCCCGACGCTTCTTATAGGTCCAGCTTGATCCCGGCTTCACCTTCCGCCGCGACCGGCTATGAGGTTGGGGTGCAACACTTCAGTGACTCTTGACTCTATCTCCCGATGACCTTGATCATGAACATCCTACTATGAGGAGGGGTCCTCCACGTTTCACCATTTCCAAGCGTTTTAGTTTGGGTTTTCCCTGGTTTTCCATTGTTAGGGCGACAGATGCTTCTGTTCCTGAAGTATAGGGAGGGGATGGGGTTGGGGAGGGGGGACTGTTGTCCTGTTTTGTGTTCGTTGTTTTTACTGTTTTCTGTACCAGCTTACATACTTACCTACATAGCAAGCGAGCAGGGCCCAGTCCTGTAGCATCACATCCACCGCATTGCTCCCACGCACTCCTCTTCCCACACTGGCCGCTCGTGCTAGACGTCCTGCCATACTCCTATTGTCCCTATGTCCGGCACGCAGACTGAGAAAACGTCGCTTTACTTCATGTCCTGGAATGTTAATGGCCTGCTGGATAAGGTTAAGCGCGCAGCAGTCCTGTGTTATGCTCAACGTCACATGGTAGATATACTGTTGCTTCAGGAGACCCACTTGGTAGGCAACCGGTGTCCCTTCCTAGCACGCTATGGCTTTGGCAGAGTCTGGCACTCCGGTTTCACTCGAGGATCGAGAGGAGTGGATCGAGAGGAGTGGCTATTTTAGTGCGCCGCGGCCTTCCACTTGCGGTGCGCAGGGCAACTCATGACCCACAGGGCTGCTTTGTTCTCCTAGAGGGGAGCCTCGGTGACCGACCTTTGAACTTACTCGCTGTGTATTCCCCCCCTTCCCTACTGACTCCCACGCTTCAGCGTCTTACCACACTATTTACTGCTCTACCGTCGTTGGGGGAGACTTTAATGCCGTGATGGACCCTACCCTTGACACCGCCACGTCACCCTCCGCCGCTAGGGTCGCCCAGTCTACCTGCTTGTCGAGCTGGACTTCCGCTCTGGGTCTCGGGGACGCTTGGAGACTCTGGCACCCGACAAGTCGACAATACACCCACACATCAGCTTCCCACCACACGCATGCTCGGATTGACTATGTTTTATTGCCAGCCCTAGACTGCAGCGCGCTACAAGATGTTACCATCCTACCTAGAGGTCTGTCTGACCACTCCCCTGTGGTGGTGCGGATGGGTGGCCTCCCTGCGTCTGCATGCCCGATCTGGAGGCTGAACGCTTGGTTCCTCCAAGACAAGGACTTTAGGGACCGAGTGGGAGATGAACTCCGTCAATACTTTGACACTAATCATGGGTCGGTTTCATCCCCTGGCACCCTGTGGGAAGCCGGTAAAGCCACCATCCGGGGCTTTGCTAAGGGTGAGCTTAAACTTAAACGGATGAAGCATGACTCTCACCTCACACACCTGGAGGCGCAGGCAGTTCTACTTGAAGCTCAGCCCCCGGACCAGAGGTTGGAGGCTCAGGACAGGAGACTGACGTTTCTAAGAGACGAGATCAAACAGACCTCCCTGGAAGCTGCCAAACTCCTTTGACGGTCCTCCGTGGTGCGGGTGTACGGGTGGGGTGACAAAAATGGGAAACTCCTCCACCGCCTGGCCACCTACCCGATGGCTAACCGTATCATCCCTGAAATACTTGACTCGGATGGAGTGCTCCGACGCGCTCCCGTGGCGGTAGCCCAAAGCTTCGCCGCTTATTACGCTACCCTTTACTCCGCGCAACCCCCTACTCTCGCTCCCGGAGCTCCTCCGTCATGAACAATTTTCTCTCCCACACCTCGATGAGTCCGAAGCTGAGGCGCTTGACCGCCCGGTTACTCCGGAGGAGATTAGCGATGCTATATCATGTATGGCTGCAGGCAAGACACCAGGGCCGGACGGATTCCCTCAGGAGTTTTAAGCGTCCTACCGGGACACCTTGATTCCTCACCTGTTAGCTCTGTACCGAGAGGCATCGGAACAAGGCTCATTCCGTCCTGAGACGGACCTGGCCACTATCGTGGTGATCCCTAAGTCTCAGCCCCCCTCGAGGCACTGCTCAGACTATCGCCCCATCTCGCTCATCAACTCGGAGCTTAAAATATTCGCATCGGTCCTGGCCAATCGCATACGGCCATACCTGGCCAAACTGGTTCACCCCGACCAGTGCGGATTTATGCCCTCCCGGGGAACTCGACACTGCCTCAGACGTCTCCACCTTGCCTTAGCAAACCGTCAACGGCTGACCCCCTATCTCTCCCTCCTTCTCGTGGACTTTGAGAAAGCATTCGACTCGGTGGATTGGCGATACCTGGAGGCAGTGCTGATGGAAATGGGCTTTGGCGCTCCCTTTCGTGGCCTGGTCAAGGCACTGTACTGCAAACCCAGGGCCCAGGTCGTAGTCAACGGAGCTTTATTGGAACCCTTCCCCATCAGAAGAGGCACGAGGCAGGCCTGCCCCCTCTCACCCCTCTTATTTGCGTTGGCGATGGAGCCCTTTGCCTGCCTGGTGCGGTCTGATCGGCTCCTCACGGGATGGTGGTGACCTGGCTTAGAGGACGACAAGATCGCCCTCTTTGCTGACGACGTTCTGTTATTCTTAGCGGACCCGGCTCAGTCGGGGCCTCGATGCCTCCGGGCTCTGGGCCTCTTCGAGCAAACCTCTGGCCTTAGGCTGAACTCGACTAAATCCGTTCTGGTCCCTCTTCATCCTTCGAGAGAGTGCTTTGACTGGCAGTCGACGATACCTCTTCGACGGCAGTCCTTCAAATATCTGGGTATCTGGGTGGCCCTCCTCCCCGACCTTGCTTGGACACTTAATGTCACCCCTTTGGTGAAGAGGGCTCGAGTGGACTTCCTCAAGTGGCAGAATCTGCCCCTGAACCCTATGGGCAGAATAGCCCTCTTTAAGATGATGGTCCTCCCCAGATTTCTTTACATGCTTCAGAATACGCACCTCTCCTTCCCGAGACCGTGGTTCCGAGAGCTGGACAGTATGGCCACCAAATTCCTATGGGGAGGTCGGAGGCCTTGGCTGGCCCTTGCCCAATGCCGGATTCCGCCCTTTGACAGCGGCTTGGGGATGACTAATCTCTACCTTTACTACCTAGCGACCCGGCTCCTTACTGTGCACGACTGGTTTAATGGTGGCTGGTCGGACCCGGCATACCGCTTAGAGTTGCACACCCTGGGCCTGCCCGCTATTCAGGGGATGTTATATGGAGACGCCATCCCCCAAACCTTGCCCGAAGTCACTCGCGGGGTACTTCTGGCCTGGCGAACTTCGTTGTGCCACACCCAGTGGTCGAATAAGCTGACCCAACATACCCCACTGTGGTGCGGCACATGTCTTCGGGAGGTCGCCAACCTCTCCGGCTTTCGAGCTTGGGACCTTATTGGTATCTCCTTACTGGGTGACCTCCGGGGTGGGAGTCATATTCGAACCTTCCAGGAACTGCAATCTCGCTACTCCCTCCACGCCTCCCAGTTCTATCGATATCTCCAGATACGACACGCCCTCAACGCACACATCTCAGACGGCACCTCCCTACCCGAATACAGCCCGCCCGAAGCCCAGACTATGACCGGTAACCTGGGGAAGGGGGGGGGATCTCCCGTATTTACCGATCCCTTGTCAACAACACCCCCAACACAATGCCACACCTCAGGGACAGATGGGAGGGCTGGCTTGGGTCTTTGGATGATGCTGACTGGAGAGACGCATTGATGGCCCCCAAAACAGTAACGGCCTCAGCAAGGCTCCGCCTGGTACAAGTATACTACCTCCACACTGCCTATCTCACGCCGCTGCGTCTCCTTCGTGCTGGGCTCCGCCCTGATGCATCCTGTCCCTGCTGCAGCCACCCACAAGCTGACTTCTATCACATGGTATGGCTTTGCTCCGAGATCACAGGCTACTGGGAGTCCGTAACTGGGGAACTCACTGAGGTTTTGGGTTGGGAGGTTCCCCTCGACCCCATGAATGTCCTGTTGGGTATCACTGAGGGGATGGATGGGACCAGAGCCGAAAAGCTCTTTCTGAACACAGCGCTGATGGTGGCCAAAAGGGACATTGCAGCCAACTGGCTGAACTCGGCCCCCCCCACCATGGCGCGTTGGTGCAGGGGGGTGGACTGGTGCGCCGCCCAGGAGCGGCCCCTGTATGAGGCAAGGGGTTGCCCGAAGAAATTTCGCAGAATGTGGGGCAAATGGGTTGGGGTGGTAGAAGATTGTTACTCCCAGAGCGTGCCCAAGGACTTTAATGGGTGCGACTCTCTCTGTTTTTGCCTCTGCTATGTCCATCAATCTACGTAAGATGGTGTAATGTCCGCTTATATTTGCATTGCTCGCTTAAATATGTGTATAGCTGGTATTGTTGTTTCTATTTTTACAAAATCAATAAACTTGGTTATCAAAAAAAAATTCCCTTTCTCATGATGCCTCTCCCGTGCTGTTTTAGATTAGCAGTGTGTGGCTAAATTACATGTATTGATGTTCGCATCCAGTAGCCCGTCAAGTATTCCTCGCAGTATGCAGGCCTCATTAGCCAGTGTGACTCAATTTTGTATTTCGCAATTCTTCTAAGACTGCCTGTGCTGTGCTCATGTTAGGCCTTAGAATTTAGAATCGCTTGCCTCAGCAGAACATTGCATTTCGTTATATTTTCTGTTCATGTTCAAGGCTGCAACTCGACTCACTAACACTAGATGATTATTTTGCTTTGCATTCCATTGTGTACGTGTAGCTCTGCTCCCACGTTAAGAGACGCTGAGACTCGGCACAGTGGCCTTGGGCCGCTGATAGTGCGCCCATCTGGCAGGTGTTAGCCCATCTTTCTGTGCCTTCTTTGTTGGTGTCCGGCTCAGGCCGGTACTTTTCCATCAGAGGCGTGGCCAAAGTCTCCTGAAGGGTTTATCATCTATCAGCGAATGTTGGGGAGCCAGTCCCTCGGCATCTATCTCAGGGTGAAGGTCTGACAGGGCTCCTCTGCAGAGAATATATAATAAATAACGTAAGTTTTCATTCTCTACTGTCTGATCGACTCTTCATTTTGGGAAGGCATAGCAGGTGGTCGTAAGTACCCGCGTGGCTCTAGAGGGCCACGTCCTTCAAGCTCTCTACGTAGGGATCACAGCTTACTTCCTCTGATAACTACAGACCATACAAAACACCGCAGCCAGACTCGTCCTGGATCTCCGTAGACAAACCCAAATCACCCTCTACCTCAGGGAACTCCACTGACTCCCTGTACAAAAAAAAGATGCCAGTTCAAGCTCCTGACCCATGCATACAAGGCCCTACACAACTGCAGACCAGTCTACTTTACCCACTGCCTGAACTTTCATCAGCCCACCAGACACCTCTGCTCCGCGTCCCTTCCTCTAACTCTCACCCCCGCATCTGAAGTAGCAGATGCGGAGGTCGCTGCTTCTACTACTCAGCAGCGAAGACATGGAATGAACTACCCTTTCATCTAAGGACCTCCCCATCTCTTCCAGAGTTCCCAAGGACCATGAAGTCCTGGCTATTCGGCTAATCAACTGGACCCTGCCAGGGCCGGATACCCTTATGGGTGACAAGAAGCGATCTACAATACTGACTGATTGATTGATTATAAAAGTTGTTACAGCTCTACTGACTGAACTAAAGTGAGCCAGTTGAAGGTCCTGGGTGGGACGATGAAAGAAAGGAAAGGATGACTAGTAGTCAGGGCAGGGAAGAAAGAAGCCAGGAGATTGGAAAAAAGGAAGCACTGATGGAAAAATAGAGTGGGAGCGGGATGTGCAGAAAGTGAGCAAGCGGGAGGTGTAGCGGTAGAGGGAGAGAGAGCTGGAGAGATGGGGAGAAAGAGTAAGAGGCTGGAGCATGGTCAGTGAGGGGCAGAGTAAGGAAAGTGACACAAGGTAATAAAAAGAGAGGGGAACTCTCCTCAACTGCTAAAAGTCAAACGTTGGAAGAAATGCAACAGGAAAAATAGTGCCCTGATGTCAGCAGTGGAAGGATACAACTCATGCAATCAAACCATTTTGAGACCTAAATGCTCCTCAGCATGGCAAACACAGGAATGGGAGGGGAAATTCAATGAATCATGAGCAAACGCATGACATAGGCAACAAAGCCATCAGTGTGAGCAAGCGGCTGCCTCAAAGCCTCTGTTTTAAGTCTATGTATGAAACAGATCTGCCAACACAAAGCAAAAGCTGTTTGTAGCCAAGAACTAAAAAATATCCCCAATCCCCCAGAAATTGTGCTAGTGCCCAACACCTGCAAACCCTAGGAATAAATTAAGCACTGTTAGATTAATTGGTGGCGATATTGATTGAAAGACGATGTGATACTTTAATACTTTGTTGAGAATAAACCTGACCTCAGCAACTATTGTTTGAACGCTGTAAATGGCCGAATAGTGTATCAGCTATCAACGAAAACACTTTCTGTAGAATTCAGTCTAGAAGATATGAGCGCAAAAATGGGCTGGTGAGACTGTTCTGCCATTAGGCATTATTACTCCATTAACACTTCTTAAAATATACTCCACCACAGTTTTCAGAAACTGCTTACACGATTTGGAACTGTGGGGCATATTAGCAAGACCCACGTTAAAATTATCGCCGTTTTAGCGGCAGGAAACTGCCGCTAAAACGGCGATAATGGGCTTGCTAATATGCGTTATAGAATTCAATAGAAGCCCAGGTTAGATGTCCTGCACATCTAACCTGGGCTTCTATTGAATTCTATAACGCATATTAGCAAGCCCATTATCGCCGTTTTAGCGGCAGGAAACTGCCGCTAAAACGGCGATAATTTTAACGTGGGTCTTGCTAATATGCCCCTGTAAGTCCTTAATATCTCAAGCTTCAGTAGCTTTGTTCAGTTTGGTTTCTTACTGATGTTTGGCCATGAATATTAAAGACAGGCTCCAACTCCAGTTGTGGTGCAACACAAAGTACTATGGGGCATATTAGCAAGACCCACGTTAACATTATCGCCGTTTTAGCGGCAGGAAACTGCCGCTAAAGCGGCGATAATGGGCTTGCTAATATGCGTTATAGAATTCAATAGAAGCCCAGGTTAGATGTGCAGGACATCTAACCTGGGCTTCTATTGAATTCTATAACACATATTAGCAAGCCCATTATCGCCGTTTTAGCGGCAGTTTCCTGCCGCTAAAACGGCGATAATTTTAATGTGGGTCTTGCTAATATGCCCCTGGGTTTGTTGCATCTCGTGTATAGGAATGTCACATGCCAACTAAAGGAAGGGGAGTTTAATAGGATCAGCTCTCATCTAATGCAGGAACTGCTGCTGGGGAGTCCAATGGTGCGGGATGGAGCAAATGCTCCAGAAAACGACAATCACTTGGTGCATAAAAGGCACTTGCTACGACTTTGTGCTCTTTCAACTTGCCATAGATTACAAGTAATCTATGGTTATGCATCCACCTGAGAAGGCTGAATCAGGCCTGCTGAAGGTCAAACTAAGAAAGTGTACGTAGAACACACATACTGTTCCCCATCGGCCCAGGAACATTTGTCTGTTACACATTTGGCTGGTCTTTCTAGTTCTTTTGTTGTTCAACATACTACATTAGATTAAGTAGATTACCTCTGGCATTGATCGCGTCTTCAGTGGAGAGCGATTATTTAATCCCAAAGGTTATTAGATTGTTAAACATGTAACCAGCTTACAAAAAGAGTTTATTAATTGGAAAAATGCATTTAAAAGCGAATTAATGAGTATGCATCCTAATTCAATGTCTGAACTAGAAACCTCTTACCACGTTCTGCGGGTCATCACGAATTTACGATGTGGATGCTGTACATTGATGGTTTAGGGAGCATGGTTCATTCCAAATACACCATGTGCCAAATTGAGTTTAGTTTGCCACTAACTAGTTATTGTTCCCCATAGAAAAATGACAAATCAGAAACACACAAAGGCAATTACAGACAGTGGGTGTCCTGAGTGCGTCACGCAAGAGAAAACATTAATAACCCAAGCCAATGAGTATACCTAAAATAAATATGCAAAACAGTGGTAAGACGTGAAGTTTACAGCTCAATGCACATCAACTCTAAGGGGCATGTTTACAAGCCCCTATTGCCACCACAACGGCACTTTTCTCGGCGTTGTGGTGGCGATAGGGGCTTCCGCTTCGCCTTACTCACAAGGCAGTGTTAAGATACTTAACGTGGCTTAACGCTGCCTTGTGAATAAAGCACTCTTCCACGCTACACGTAGCGTGAAAGAGGCAGGCAAAGGGTGTTGTGGTGGGCGTTCAAAATTAAGACCAGGGAAAACCTGGTCTTACCCTGGCGCACTGAGGAGAAATGTTTCATTTCTCCTCGTTTTTGATGTAGCTATGTGTGCTATATTGTGCAGCACACATAGAAACAGCAAAACACCAATGATTGTTTATGTGCAGGAAGGAGTCCCTTCTTACACATAAACAATCATTCCCCACAACGCAGGCACCCTTGCACTATGGTGCAAGGGTGCCTGCGCTGGCTCTGGGCAGCAAAATGTAGCCAGCGCAGGGAGAAACGCAGCGCTAGACCGTATTCTTGTAAATACGGTGCAGTCCTGCATTTCGGAAGTGGCGGAACGCGGCTTTAAGCCAAAGCGGTTAACGTCGCGCTCCGCCTCTTCCTTGTAAATATGCCCCTAAAGGTGCTAAAAACCAGACAGTAGCACTTGGCAATCACAGACGGAGCCGATAGGAGATTACTTTTCAATTTCAAATCATTTCAGAAAAAATAATTTTTTCTTCCAAATCTATGTCAGCATAGCAGGTTACAAATAAATGGTTCACTGACAGGAAAGTATCCGCCTCTTGTACCTGAGGATTAGAAGCAAAGAACCGTCAGAGGTTTAGGATGTACTTTTTAATGTGATGTGATAATTAGCAAAGTTTGGCAAAATCCAGTGTATCAAACACCACGGCATACTACTGTTATGCATTAAATTATAATATATTTAGCGAAATTACTGGAACATCACCACTGGCTCACACTAACTTTCTTATCATCCAATAGATGAGCGCCCCCCTCTAACCAGCCAACACAAAGCCTTAATAAATCTGGGCCTTTGTCTACCCACTGCTAGAGAGACTTACCCTTCAAAGTGCAGCCAGGCTGAGGGAGCAATGGCTCAGCGATGCTCACCCTTGTTGAGAGCAGCTGCATATAATCTTGACTCCTCGCTCTGGTGCACTATTTTCACTAACATTTCAAACATTTCTGCGATTTGGCGTATTCATCAGCGGGCCATCTTTGCTTACGAGGAGCCAATAACAGACTGGTGGTGTTGCTTCTCTCAGCTCCAGCCAATGTGATAGATCGCCTTACTTAAAAGTAGTCTTGGCATGTCACAACGAATGTGTGTCTGTTTCCATCACCTCAAACTATAACAGAAGAAATAGAAAACAAACTCATGCCACCTGAGCATGTTTTGAAATACAAATGAGCCTGCCACTTGATTATAAATACACTAAAAATATAGTAATAGAATAAATACAGAAATAGACATATTACACAAAATGTGTGACATTGTGGGGTATATGTACTTGTGTTCTGGTTCCGGGAGGACTCTGACTAGCAGTTCTGGTTGGATTGTTTTCACTGGAGCAAGATGAAGACTGATTTGCATATGACTGGGTCCAAACAGAGATGGCATGGTGTGCAAAATACGAATTGACTGGGATGTGGCCCAAATTATTATCAATGGCTGAGACTAATTCAAGCATTCGATCCATCACTTTTCTGTATATTTCAGTGTGATGCCCTAAGTGGGACAGGTATGCCCAAACATGGATCTCAAGCATACTGTGCCACTGGAGCCAAGCTATAACCGACTAACGATTCCGAATAAGGGCATAACTGGTCTTGCTTGAGTTCCGGTTCAGGAAGGACATGGCCTGGCAGTTCAGGCTTGACTGTTCCCATTGGAGCAGTGTCAAGACTGATTTGCATATGCCAAACTGAGGTGGCAGGGCGTGCAAAATAACAAGGGGCTAGGATGAAGCCCCGAGTGATTACTGTAGCATCTTCCCCAGCCCTGGAGCATGCAGATAAAGTACACCACGCGGGATCTGTAGTTAAACATTTCTTTATTCCTCACATACACTTACGCATTGTGCATTAGCTTATACTCAACATTAACCGCACCCTAATACCGCCCGCATATGATGTAGTTCCTGTTCAGTGTCTGTCCCAGAATGACAAGGGTCCCAGTGCATATAATATCAATATGCTACATATCCCCCTTTGTTAAATAAAAAATGGTGGACATCACAAAAATTAACATTTCTTCAATTAGTTGGCAAGGTGATTGCACTCGTCGGCTGGACCGTGTGATCCGAGATGGTCGAGGTCCTCCCTGATTGGACAACGGACTGTGGTGTAGCCTCAGGTGTTGGAGCCAGTCTTGCTGGCAGGGCTGCCTCACACATGGTTTCAGGACTCAACAAGTGTTGCGGTTAGTGTTGGAAATGTGACGTGTCCTGAGTGATAGACTGTTCGGGTCGATGTGCTGTTATCATATGTCCCTTGCGTGCCACAACCTGTAAAGGATCAGCGGTAAAAAGGAGTATCTGTTTTCCGCCTTCGTTTCTGCTTAACCGATACCTGGTCTCCTTTGTCGAAGACGGTCTCCTGAGCATGAGAACGCTGATCAGCATATGTTTCCATTTTTCTTTTCTGAGTTGCATTGGTGTCTCAAACTTGGTCAGTATTCACTGATCGATCTGAAGTCCATTGAGGTAATTTTGTTCTGATTGCTCTTCCAAATAGCAAGGTAGCTGTACTCTTACCAGTTGTGGAGTGAGGAGTTGATCGATAGGCCCAGAGTGCTGGGCACATGGCTTAGTTAAGCTCAATTCCTTACATGGACGCTCACTGGATGACTCTCTTGAGAGTGCCCATGAATCTTTCAACTACACCATTGGCTTGGGGTCAGAGAGATGTGCTCTTTTGGTGTTTAGCATTGATATGGACAAGAAACTCTTTGAACTCTTTGCTGTTGAAGGGTGGGCCATTGTCAGATTTGTGGATTTTGGGAATCCCCCAAGTTGCAAAGATGCCATCAAGTCATTCTATGACCTTGTCATGGGTTGTCGAAGACAGGTCTTCCGCGTAGATATACTGTCATCATCACTCTGTGAATAACTGTTTTTATTTGTTCTTTTTTAAGTTCTGATAAGGATTCCCAGTCATCAGTCTGGGCCATGTTCTGGGGAATGTTGAGATCATGTAACATGGGCCAGAGAGTATTGAGTCTATTTCAGCGTCTGAACATGTCAGTCCTAGATTTTCTGACGTGTTGTCTGTAAAGGTTTCAGATTCATGTGTTATCAACATCAGTGTTCACACGATGCTAAGGGGTTTAAAGAAATCCATGCAATCCACTGAACCAAAATGTGTTCTGCAGCAGCAATAAGTTTCTGCTGTGAAGGCAAGAGGAACAAGCATTGGTAAATGCATTCAGTTTTGCCTATGTGATTAATAATAAGCTGTATTTTGTTGTAATTTGTAGCTTATATAAGTTACATAAGGTCTGTTAAAGTGTTATGACTTGTATGACTTGCTTACGTTCAAAAAGGCATATTATACGTAGATGTGCATGGAGTTAATCTTTTGCTTTTCGAGACTAGCCAGAGCATAATCGGTCATTTATCTCAATGAACATGACACGGATAAATCAACTCAGAGGCACAGATTTCCCTACCTTAAACTACAACCGCAAGGACTGAAGACAAGGACCTCAAATCTATCCATCTCAGTCTTGAAATTATTGCAGTCTGCTGAAGTGCTGCTTTTAATTCCGAAACCGTGACAGTGGAAAATCGCTTCCTGGAACCGCAAACAAAGCAGGCGCCATCTTGAAATAATAATGTATTTCCTTGAGGACACAATGAGCTATAAGATTAGATAAAGACTATGATGATTTGAGTACAAATATCTTAATAGAATGATACGTTTCATTCGGCAAGAGCCGTAGAAGCACATGTCAATGTTAATAAATATTAGTAGATGTTATACTTTGCCATTCTAGGACAGCTACAATCTACTGTAAACAATTGTAAAGATAAAGCACTGCATAAAACACACTAAAGTATTTTGTTACCTTATGAGCAGAACCACTACTGCCTTGTAGACGTAAAAAAAAAAAAAAGAATTCTACTCCAAGATGGTGGCCCCATTTACACGATAGGGCGACTCACACAGGGGCGTGGCCCACCAGCCTAAGACCTAAAATAAACGATGACCAACTCATTTGGCGATAGAAGAGCTAGGTTTACTCCTATAGTAAATACCTGCCGCACTTTGGATGGCCTGTTTGTTTACTAAAATAATCGGTGTTTGGCCGATCTCCATGCCATTAACCCAAGCACAGGTATAGGCTTTCCTAGCAATGCAGCTGGCATGTTATCTAGGTGTCGTAAAATGTTTCCAAGATGGTGTACTCTCCCTTCCAAAAATGTACATAAACTGCTGTAAAATGGCTGCCAAGAAATTGGACCTTTTTTAAGATGGGTGCTTGGGCTGCAAAAATATCACCAAACAGTTCCAAAATGTCCCTCAATGGTTGCATACTAGACGCCATCGTGTAACGGGGTTTGATTACCTACTACATCATATTTTAAAAAAAAAAATGTTTTTATTAAGTTTTCGACTATTGTCAGCAGGTTACCATACATACATTACATCTCATAGAGATAGCATTTGTTGTACAACGTGCGATCCAGTGACATCAGTACTACGTTGATTAGTAGATTAAGTGTTGCCTGAGTATGATAGGTAGTATGTGCTTATGGCATACAACTGTATCTACGCAGGTGTTCGTGAACTTCCCCTGATTCCATTGTACATAGTGCGCTCTAGCGCTATAGTGTCAACTACCTACTACATCATTATGGTCGTACATCTTGTATTGAGTTTGTGGGATTTTGACATATTTTGTTACATGATGACGGGTTGGCAAAAAGCTGTGATGCTCTGCCCCAGAGCAGTCTGTCACTGTCAGTAACCACAAAAGCAGATCTGCGTTTTAAAGACTGAGTGAGAAGCAAGCAGCATGGGGACCGAACTGCTACTCAGCGAGCCGGACAGACGCTTCTTTGCCGATAACCTGCAGAGCAGCAAGGACTGGGATAAGTGACCACAAATCAGAGAGGAGGCAGGGCAGACAGCCCTGAGCATCGCATGGTGGGTCATGTAGGGATTATCATCCTCGCCAGCCCTCGGTAGTAGGTCCCTAGCCATGGGTGCTTAGAGAGAAAGAGCTTCCTGGACACCATAAAAAAGAGAAGGGGTCCAGAACAAGCACAGCGCAAGCACTGTGCAGGCATTGAAAATGAGTACTTGGGCAAAGCGGATTGAGACAGAACTTGGTCCTCAGGAAACTGATAGGAGAAGCAGATGAGAAACAACAGGAAACAGTATGCTGCATCAAACAGAAACGGAGGAAAAGTGGCAAGCAAAGGAATCAATGAAAAGCAAGGGGGCGGGATGTAAGCCCCTTTTAAGATTTATATTAAATACAATAGATTTCACAAGCACAGCGCAATACATGCAGCTATCCCACAGCTGTGCGTTTCTGTAATTGTCAAAAGAATCAAAAGGTTCCAATGCTTGACTTAAGAGTAATCGCTAGGAGTGCACCTGCACCATTCTCTGTGTTGGTCTAGAGTCTCTTCATTAGATGATAGTAAGGCCCTCACTGACCACTTTCCACACTGACATATTTGTGTTTACGTGCATCATCATTGGGCCTTTCCTCCACCAGGAGGTTGAGTCTCTATCTTAAAAGACATGGTGGGATATGTGCCAAACAAGTGGGTCAAAATTGTTACTATCCTCTAAAAATAGCGCCTTTAATTATAAACATAAAAAGGAACAGTTGCAAGGTTAAAATTCAAAGGGATGTGAAACGGACCATTGGGTTGTCCTGCACATTCGATAAGTGCTCAAAAAAGGGTCGACATGTTTCAGTCAACTTGCGCCCATCAAGGGTCGGCGGCTTTCTTAAGGACCAATAAACTCCCAGATCCCTACTGTACCTGGTAGAACTATTTCTCCCCCCCAGAACTCTTTATTTATGGTGCAATTTGCACTTTCATCTGGGGTTAGTTCATGATGACCCCTGAAACATAAACAAAAGAAATGAGAAAGTTCAATGTAGCCCATGTGTACACAATTCTTACATGAATTTAAAAAATAATATAGTGGCTGGTGAAGAATGTTATGCTTTAATATAGCATTCAATAGTATTGAACGCAAAATATAGGAGAGAGTATATGGAGTCGGTGGGGCGTGGATCTTAACATTTAAAAAAGTACCTGTGAATTAAGTAAAAACAATTTGGGGATACGGGGGGGGTGAGTGCCAGCGGTATCACTTTGATCAACAACAATTATTACCTAATTAAAATATAGTGATCATTTCCCTCACAGCCCATGAAGAAGGTGGATACTGTAAGAACATTTTAAAGAATAGCCAGCCAAGACTAGTGCTCAGTATATATATATATATATATATACAAGGTGCCATAAAAGATGTTGAGACAATAACACTTACTGAAAAATGGCCTTACTAAGCCATAGAGCGCGGTGAACAAACCTGCGTTATCTGTCTGAAAAAAGAAAGACAAAATTAGGTCATACCACTGAGGGGTGAGTGTGTCAATGTTATAGAAGTCCTGTAATACTGCCACACTTACCTCCAAGCCGGGAGAAGTATAGACAAAGGCCTAAAATCAATAGGACTGAGTTAGAGGCTCTGAGGCATACAGGTGTCAGTGTCACCATGTGGCAGTTAGACTGGTTGCCCTGGTCACCAGGTGACCAATGCTGACAATGAGACTAAGCTCCATCCAATGGCCTTGGTAAGCTTAGAATAGGAAGGGGTTACTGGCCTAAAGAAGGTGGTTGTATCCCCTGCCATCCCAATGACGTATCTGTTCGGAAATCATCGGGAAACCTCTGCATGAGCAGAAGTGAAAAGGAAGGCTCAAGCAGAAATGCTTGGTCTCCCTGAGTGGGTGTGTGCTGCAACAAGAGCACAAGCAGCACATCAGGGAAGTCCGGGAAGCTTGGATTCTGAAATAGTGGGCCAAGCTCTCAAAGACAAGAGAAAGGGCAAAACATCTTGCTACAGCAATTTCTAAGAGGTTACAGGAAGAGGAAAGAGTTCTCCTGAGGGAGATGCCCTGGTGCCTGAGGAGGGAACTGCAGCTGATGGAATCTGGCCTGACCTGGCAGAACTGCTAAGTGCAGGGGGACCTCCAGAGAGGACCTATGCCAAGGGCAAAGGCAGTGTCCTACACGTGAAGGTCTTAGGCAGACAGCTGCAAGACAAGGAGAGGGTGATGTCAGTGGTACCCACAGGGTCTACTGGGAAGATGGGCTTCTGTACACTGAGGCCAGGGACCCTAAACAAGGGCCAGGAGAGTGGTGGTCCCCCAAATGTACAGAGAGTTCATTCTGGCCTTGGCCCATGACACCTTCTTAGCTGTGCATCTGGGACAAACCAAAACCTGGAACAGGTTGGTTGCCCATTTATATTGGCCCCAGATGTAAGAAAAAGTGAAGACGTTTTGTCACTCCTGTGTGACCTGTCAAGCCAGTGGCAAGCCTGGCTCACCACCATAGGCTCCCTTAATTCCACTTCCAGTGGTTGGGACTCCCTTTGAGAGGGTAGGGATTGACATTGTAGGTTCCCTTGATCCTCAAACGGCATATGGGAACAGGTTTGTTTTTAGGGTAGTTTACCATGCTACTTGGTATACAGAGGCAATTCCCCTCAGGATTGTCACTGCCCCTGCAGTGGCAAAGGCACTCCTTGGCATCGTCACCAGGGTTGGGTTTCCTAAAGAGGTGGTCTCTGATAGAGGTGCAAATTTCATGTCTGCATATCTTAAGGCTATGTGGGATGAATATGGAGTGAGGTACAAGTTCACCACCCCCTATCGCCCTCAGACAAATGGTTTGGTTGAAAGGTTCAACAAAACCGTGAAAGGCATGATAATGGGCCTCCCTGAAAAAGCCAGAAGGAGATGGGATGTCCTGTTACCTTGCCTAATGGTTACTTACAGAAAGGTGCCACAAAAGGGGGTTGGATTCAGCCCTTTTGAACTTTTGTTTGCCCATCCTGTAAGGAGTCCTTTGAGTCTAGGGGGGAAAGATGGGAAAATCCTCTCAAAAAGCCCAAGCAGGACATAAAGGATTATACACTGGGCCTGTGTTCACGTATGGCTGAGTATATGAAGAAGGTAAAAAACCAACTATAGGCCAGCCAGGAGCTTATCAAGCACTGTTATGACCGGAAGTCAGCACTGGTTGAGTACCAACCAGGTCAGCTGATGGGGGTGTTGGAACCTGTGGCTCCGAGGGCCCTCCAGGACAAGCGGACTAGGTCCTATCCAATCTTGGAAAAGAAAGGGGAAGTCACCTACTTGGTATACTTAGGCACCCCTAGGAGTCCTAATAGAGTTCTCCATGTCAATCGCCTCAAACCCCACCAGTACAGGGCTGACATAACCTTGCTGATGGTCACTGATGGAAAGTGAATCCCTCCCTGACTTACTGTCAAATAACCCACAAGAGGGGTCAGTTGAGGGTGTTGTTTTGTCTGACACTCTCACTGCACAACAGCAATCTGACAGCAGGCAATTCCTGGGTCAGTTTGCTGAGCTCTTCTCTTTGACCCCATGTCAGTTAACATGGTGTACCCATGATGTGGACATTGTTGATAGCCTCCCTATCAAAAACAAGATATACTGATTGTCAGACCAAGTCAAAGCTTGCAATAAGGCTGGGGTCAGCAAGGTGCTAGAGCTAGGGGTGATTGAACCCTATGGCAATCCGTGGGCTAACCCCGTAGCGCTGGTCCTCAAGCCTCATTCCATAGGTGGGAAACCTGAAATGAGGTTCTGCATGGATTACAGGGGTTTAAATACAGTAATTAAAACTAATGCACACCCCATTCCAAGAGAAGATGAATTGACTGACAGGCTGGGTGCAGTCAAATTCTCAAGTACGTTTGATTTAATATCAGGGTACTGGCAGATTGGACTCACCCAGGGAGAAAAAGGGAGGTGAGCATTTTCAAACCCAGAAGGCCACTTCCAAATTAAAGTAATGCCTTTTGGATTAAAAAAATGCACCTGCTACCTTCCAAAGGTTGGTGAATCGAGTTCTCTCAGGCCTGGAGCACTTTAGTGCAGCATATCTAGATGGCATAGCTGTCTTTAGTTCCACCTTGGAGGATTACCTGGCCCGCCTGAAGGAGGCTTTCCAGGCCCTACATCAGGCAGGTCTAACTTTCAATGGCAGTCGGTGCCAGATAGGGCAGAGTACTGTGTACTTGGGCCACCTTGTTTGTGGAGGCCAAGTCTAACCTCTCCAACCGAAGATCCAGACTATTCCGGAGTGGGAGGATCCCAAAACCCAGACACAAGTCAGGGCCTTCCTTTGCTTGACTGGGTTCTACAGGAGGTTTGTGAAGGATCATGGGACCATTGTGGCCTACTCACTGACCTTACCTCCAAAAAGCAGCCTAAGAAGGTCATCTGGGCCACCGGATGCCAAAAAGCCTTTGACACCCAGAAAGAGGCTATGTGCTCAGCACCTGTCCTGAGGGCACCTGACTATGAAAGAGAGTTAATTGTCCAAACAGACGCTTCTGAACATGTGATTGAGGCAGTGTTGTCACAAACAAATAATGAGGGCCAGGATCAACCAGGTGCCTATATCAGCAGGAAACTCCTCCTTAAAGAGAAGCTTTGGAGTGCCATTGAGAGGGAAGTCTTTGCTGTGGTTTGGTCCCCGGTGAAGCTGAGACCATACTTGTTTGGGACTCACTTCAAGGTTCAAACCAACCATAGATCTTTCTCAGATGGCTGATGCAGATGAAAAGGGAAAACCCCAAACTGTTGAGGGGTCCATTTCCCTATATGGGATGGATTTTACAGTGGAACACAGACCAGGGACCAACCATGCCAATGCAGATGGTCTTTCCAGGTTTTTCCACTTAGATAATGAGAACTACCAGGGGATAGGTTAGTTGCTCATCAACTTTCATCTGAGGGGTGGGGGTCATGTAGGAAAGTGCCCTTTTTGTATGGTCAGCCCCCCATATTTTGCTCCAATGCTGATGGTTATGACTCTGATAGTGCACTGGAGCCTGCTGCCCAGGCCCCAGCGCTAGTGTTCTCTCACTAAAACTGTTATGTGTAAATGCAATCTCAATTGACAAGAACCTTACCCCCTTTATAAGTCCCTAGTATATGGTACGAGTGGTACTCAGGGCATGGATGGCAAAGGGGTCCTGAGGGCTTGCAGCACTGTTTGCTCCACCCTGAGAGACCCAACTAAACTACTGACAACAGGCCTTCCATTGCAGACTGCAGGAGCAGTGCAAACTGCTCAAACTCGACTTTACCCTCACCATGTGTGGCAAAGTCCATGCACTATCTTTGATATATGCAAGTCACCCTAAGGAAGGCCTTCTAAAGCCTGGGAGGCAGGGTGCATTATATCAAAGGTGTGGACATGTAAGCGCAAGCTTATATGATAGTGCCCTTTACCATTAAAGGACACTATAAGTGATAGACGGTCCATAGGATAACATAGGTTGGCACCTGGGAAAACCAGAGGTTGGCAGCTCCATTGTGGTACCACCTAAATATGTCATTTTTGGTATCAAAGAACGTGTCTTCTCACCCTGACACGAATGTCATGTCAAGAGTTATGTGGCATGCACCCAGGTGGCTGCCTTAGAGGCTGTCCACCTGTTTGCCCACCTGGTTGCCCTAGCTTCTCTGTGCTCTGGCTGGTATGTCCTTGCTTCCCATGCTTGCTGCCACTAAGACAGGATGCTGACCTGCTGCCAAGCAGTGTGATCACTCCCAGGAGTGAGGAACAAAGGCCTGGGCAGGAAGGTCACACCTCCTCCCTCTTTGGTAGGCTAGTGAAGTGACACCTCAAGGCGGTAAGCTTTAAAGACTGCACCACCTCTGATATGCATCAGGGCTGACTCCCAGAGGAGGAAACAGCCCTCCACCTTCCCCAGGCACATTTGCACTCGTAAGGCAGGAAATTAAATAGTCAAAGAGGTGTACTCCCCCAGAAGGCTAGCCTCACCTCCAGGGTGGGCTTCCAAGTCTGTACATGGAAGAAGGGTCCAGACATTTTTAGAAGTGGCAGAATAGAGGGTTATGGGTAGAAAAGATGACCAAGACCCCTGGATGTGGTCATCTCAGGGGCGGACTAGATATAGGGACTAGCAGCCCATTGGCTACTTGCTTCCACGCCCCTAACCCCCCTAAATCTAGGATTTAAGGGTCACCCCTGACATCTGAACCTCAGTTCTGGACAACCTGCATCAAAGAGGGCAGAAGAAGAGACCCGTGTCTGCAACAGCAGGACTTCCACAAAGCAAAATAGGAAACCCTGCACCTGTGGCAATGCTCCTGGAACTGCCTGATCGAGAGTCGACTCGTCCTAGGCTATCTCGCAGTTACCCCCAACAGAGGGACCCCTATAGAAGCCTGAAGCACTCTCAGACTCCCCTAGACTAGTGGCACTAGTCCCCTACAAGCTGCAGGTAAAACAACGCACCGGATCTGAAGAATCACTGGCCATCGGGTCCTCCGAGGGATCGCCCAAATCAAGATGGTCTAGTGTATTGTGGGAACTGTAGTCCTGCCTTCCACAAACTTACAGGCATCTATCGCGTTCCCAGGGACCACTGGACGTCAAAGTAGCTATCTGCTTCACTTACAGCTGTCAAGACTTATTGGTCGCAAGTCCGGCCACCGATCCTTTCACTCGACGCTGCACCTGTAAGTAAGTAAGTAAGTCCGTTTTTATATAGCGCAGCTACTCACCCTTACGGGTCTCAAGGCGCTGGGGGCCGTTGTGGAAATTAAGTGAGCTATTGCCCAGAGTCACATGGTGCTGAGCTTCCGCCGGAGCCGGGGATCGAACCGTGAACCCTGTGCTCCGAAGTCAGCTGCCCTGGCCGCTGCACCACACCTCTCCACTACTCCGCCTAAAGGAACTCCGTCTGAGCTGTGACCAACATCAGCAACCACCCCATTGTTGTGTTTTTGCATCTTTTTCCCCCTCAGCACTGTTTCAGTGGTAAAAGCAGCTTTCCTGCAGCTCCAAATTAGCACCAGAGACAGCCTGGACAACTTTGCACCTGGGCTCCATGGGCCAGGCAAAATTGATCTGACTCTCGTGGCTTGGTCTTGGGGCCCGCATCACCCTTACCCTGCAAGGGTACCACGCAACTTGACCTGCAAGTGACCAATTGTCACTAGTGGTTTTTTCCATTGACCGTAATAATGTTTCACTGTATTATTTCTAACTGATTTTTTTATTGCTTCAAAAATCTATAACTCCAGTTATATGTATGCTATTCTGTTCATTTTGGTGTCTAAATTAGGATAAAACTGCACACTATTGTTATATATTGGTGTCAGATTTCTCTCAAATTGTGTCAATTGCTTATCTTCCATTTTGGTAGTCTGAAATGCTTAACACATGTTCCTCTAGTAAAGCCTAACTGCTCCTAGCCACACTACCAGGACTGAGCAAAGGATTTATTAGTGTTAATCCAAGGACCAGCTTTGGGGTTTGTCACAGTATTTTATAGTAAAGCCTAACCAGCTTCACCATATGATACTCCACCTTCCTACACCCTTGACAGGAACATTGCAAACTTGGATGCAATGGAGTGAACTGCAAGTCTCACAACACTGAGCATTTGATGTTGTCCACTTTACCTTTGCACCCCTTTGTGTATTGACAAAATTGTTCGGTGAACAAAGCTGCAGGGCAGCTGAAACGTGTTTGATCACACGATATTAAAAGATTTCAAGCTTTCCTAGAAATGTTGCCATCCTTGCTTCTACGAGGGGTTTTGAGAGAAATTACGGATTATTGCTGAGTCCGAGTGAGACGACGTGGGATATATATATATATATATATATCCACCACAATCCTGCTCCAGCAACGAAGAAGGCACGTACACGAGGCTGTAAGGGATAGAGCTTCTTTATTTCCTCAGGTCACCGCGTTGGGGAGGCTGACATTGTTGTGCTTTGGATTGCATTAAAAGGATTGTATCCAGTACATGAGTGCACTCTCTTCTCTTTCTCAGGGCTTCGTGAGAAGAAACTGTTAACATATATTTATATGGATTATTTGAAAACTATCTTTTAAATTGTGCAGTTCTCACTTTATTTCATGAAGACACATACAAATACAAGAAAGCTGAATGTATAATTTTTGAGTACGCCTTTATGGGATAACATTAATTTTGTAATATTATTATGATTTGAAGGTCTATTTATTGTAATTATAGGATATATGCACTATTTGCACTTTACTTTAAGTGACAGAATGTACTTTACAGTGACTGAAGAAAAAAGAAAAAGAAAAAGAAAGAAAGAAAAAAATGGTGGCAAAATTACTCCACCAAAAGTGATTGAGGTTGCTAGTCTAGTTGTTCAAAATGACTGACACAAACAAGGGGTTAAGCACGTTGCACTTTATATAATGTTGTCTAGACACAAGGGACTCTATGGTCCAGTAGAAGGCTAGTGGTAGCCGAAACGCGTAGACCGTCCATTTTGCTATTTTGCACAGGGTGTGCATGTAAAAAAGAAATAAAACGAACTTACTTTATCCTGCAGTAGTGCCGTGATTCTTGCCTGGGGATATACTCTTCTCTGTTTTGGTGAGAGAACTGTGAAATATATATATATATATATATATATGAGTGTAACCTCCTGGCAGTAGGTAGTTATAGTAAGGACAAAGTTTCCATAGGAAAACCGTTTTATGACTTGCTTATAACTTTGACGCCGTTGGATGAATCTTCACGAAATCTTCCCAAAAAAGTATCCTCCTGATTCTAGTTGTGCAGGGAAAGTTTTGGAGTGATCAGTCAAGCCGGGCCTAGAAAAAGTGAGGGATAAAAAAAAGTGAGCTTCCCATGTTAATTTCCATAGGGATTTTGAACACGACTGCAGCCCGAACGGCTGAACGGAAACACCAAATTTGTCAGAAAAGCTAGGTATTGGTTCAGAAAGTGACATTTTTGTTATTTGGTGTAAATCAGTTAAGTAGTTTTGGAGATATTAAAGGAAAAATAAATTTGTATATCTAAGCGGAGCATAAGCACAGATCTCATGGTGAGATCTGATTGGCTGTCAGCACTTCAACCAAGAAGTGTGGCAGCCATCTTGGGAACAATATACATTATAGCACCCCATTGAAATGCACTGTAATGAAGGGCAGGTTTTAGAGTCACAATAAGGAGAACGTATAAAGGGTGATAACTGATTTTATTTACAATATATATCATTTGTTTATGGTACCATACTAATTTTTGGAATTGTGGTGTGTTCTAAGTTGATTTTACTCAGTGAAAAAGCATTCTGCTGGGATTTCATGAATCCTGTTTGAGAGAAAACTGTTTTCTCTTGATTTTCCCAGAGGTATAAAAAGTGCTCCAGTAGCTAAAATGAGAGCATATTTTCTGTAAATTCACACTATCTTTCTCACCCATATGAGAATGAAGTATGACATTCCCAGTAAAACATGTACTTCCAACAGGAGCAGCCTGTCAATTGATTCCCTTGTGTTCTACTGCAGCCTCCCAGAGTGTTCTAAAAACAACTAGAGCGCTGACAGTCTTACTTATGACAAAAGTATGGCACATCTAAAGTCATCTTGATTGAATCAAACTAGTAAAACTTAAAACATTTAATTTAGAAAGGAACAAAATGAGAGGGTTTATTTTGTCACAGAAATTACGATTAGCGTCACATTTTCAGTGAGGTCTCAAATATCTTCCTCTTCTATTTTATTAAAACATTCTGACATGCAGACTGAAACATGCACTTTCAACAGCAGACTGCCAGTTAACTCCCTGGTGATCAGCAGCTTTATTACAGTGTTCTAATGAGCAACTAGAGTGCTAACATTCTGAATCTATGCCAAAAGTGTGGCACATCTGAACGCCATCTTGATGGAATCAAAATGGAAAACTGAAAAAATGTTCTACTGAGGATACGGCAAAAAATGAGAAATTTAGGGAACTTCATAACAAATAAGTCTCCCAAGATGGTCACCAGAGAAAAAAGAGCCCAAATATAGCACGAACATCACCCCAATGTAACCCAAGTATAGCCCAATGGCAGCAGTGTGCAAAACACCTAATCCTTTTGTATTTTTGCTGTTTTATATTCGCAGACTTGACCTGAAAGTACTGGAGTGCTTTACATGAGTATCAGTTACATTACACAAGGACATATTCATTTTGGTTTTAAGCATGGGAAGATTAAGTGATTTGCTCAGAATCACAGGAATTTGAGCTGATGCTGAAACTTGAACCTGGTTCCCCAGTTGCAAAGTCTGCAGATCTGGCCATAACGCCACATTCTCTCCCCTAAGTGTAACATATAATCAAGTGATCAACTGGATATAAAAACATAAAGATAGCAAATAATTTAAAAGTGCTTGGTAGCCATTTGAGAATAGGAATAAGACCCTCTAATTTTTATAATTTCTAAAGGAAATGCTTTAGATATTACAGTTTTGATTTTCCGAGTACATCAAGATGATGTCAGGCGTGCCACACTTTTGTAATAAATATATAATGTTAGCAATCTAGTTGTTCATTAGAATACTGTTCGAGGCAAAGGTCAGGGGCACGGACTCAGAAAATTGAGGAAAGGGAGGAGGGTGCAGAGGCAACAAGTTGACCACACTTGGCAAGTGGGAGGGGCAGTGGCATCACAATGGACCATGGAGGACAGAGGGAAGGAGGGCAGGGGCAACAAACCAACCATGTATGACAGGCAAGAAAGCCTGTGGCAATATAACAGACCATTGAGGGCAGAAGGAAGAGACAGTGGCAGCACAACCATACATGCCAACAGAACCGATTCAGGCAGGAAACTCCCGATGTTTTTAAGCCCAAAAGGGCTTTATATTATCTGTCTCCTGCCTAAAATCTCCTCTTTTCCAATGTAAGTCAATGGGGAAAAACAATTCCCCCAGTTTTTACATTGGATCACGGAGGGTGGTGGAATGGGTTAGGGACATGGACTCGGATAACAGAGGGCAGGAGGGAAATGGGCAGGGGCATGAAACTGACCTTACAGGACAGGTGCTAGGGGTTGCGGCAGCACAATACACCACACACAGCAAGCGGTACGGCAGTGCAGCACAACAGACCATGGAAAGCAATAGGGAGGGGACAGATCCATGCACATGGACAACAGAGAGCAGAGGGGAAAGAGGCAAGAGCAGCAAGCTGACCATACCGGAAAGACAGGAGGGACAATTGCAGCATAGCAGACCATGAAGGGCAGGAGGGAGGGAGCAGGGGTACGAGAACGTACTAGACAAGGTAAGAGGGTGGGGATAGGGGTCTGCACATGGAAAACGGAGGGCAGGGGTCAAGAGGGCAAGAGCAGTGAAAGGGCCTGGGCTAATTTGTTCGGTTCCGTTTCAATGTCGGTATTCTGATGGTTCTTTTTGGCAGCAAGAAAGTGTAAAGGGGAGTAAAATTTCGTAAATCAATTTAAGATACAGGGTAACTCAATAGTGGCTACACAATAACCCAAGTCGACAACCAAATGAAGGTTGGTCAATTTATTACAAATTCAAAAATAGCTGGACATACACAAACCTTAACATGAGAGTATAAAAATACAAGGGAAACAGAAGAAATCCGAATTGTCTGAAGAAATTCACTTGATGTAACATGAAAAGAAAAACAAGTTCTATGATGATTATACAAGAAATAATGGAAACAAAGGTTTAGGTTCCCCTGCATCTGCACTGCGTCGGTGTAAAGCATTCAAGTCTATCTATCCCTACTCTAACTTTAGAAGTAGCATCCCTAAATTAGCATATAGGCAGAAGGGTTTAAAGAGAAAAGGTGTCAGTGGGTAGAGCCTTCCTAAGAATTCACTCTACCATAAGATGGGTCAGCAGCATGAAGCCACAAGCAGGAAAAGGAGCACATTTGCATTCAGCTGCTCTCTTCATTAAGAAAACCAAAGGAGATGATGGACGGAGTGTTGAACATTGCAAGCACTCACCCCCAGTCAACTGATCTGGGTTTAATCCATCATCATTCTTTAGCTCACTCCACCACCCCAGTTCAGACATGGCCATATGCAAATCAGTCTGACCCTGTGCCTC
This sequence comes from Calotriton arnoldi, assembly GCA_963921515.1. Classification (NCBI taxonomy): domain Eukaryota; kingdom Metazoa; phylum Chordata; class Amphibia; order Caudata; family Salamandridae; genus Calotriton; species Calotriton arnoldi. Next base: position 115,092 of record CAWUFW010009537.1, read on the forward strand.
ATGGGAACAGTCCAGCCCGAACTGCCAAGCCATGTCTTCCCTGGACCGGAAACAAGCATCCTGGGACCGGTTTCTGGCTTACAGCCGTCATCAGCCAGGCTATCTTGAATCCAGTGGCAAAGTGAGCAAGGGACCCACGTCTGAGCATACCCGGCCAACTTAGGGCGAATATAGCAAAACCAAAGGAGATGATGGACGGAGTGTTGAACATTGCAAGCACCCACCCCCAGTCAACTGATCTGGGTTTAATCCATCATCATTCTTTAGCTCACTGGATTAGCCACTGGATTCAAGATAGCCTGGCTGATGACGGCTGTTAGCCAGAAACCGGTCCCAGGATGCTTGTTTCTGGTCCAGGGAAGACATGGCTTGGCAGTTCGGGCTGGACTGTTCCCATGAGGCACAGGGTCAGACTGATTTGCATATGGCCATGTCTGAACTGGGGTGGCGGAGTGAGGTAAAGAATGATGAGTGGGTATGTGAGTGGTTCTGTGGATTATGTCATGAGTGATGTCACTGACCATGTCATGAATGATGTAATATGTGAGGTTATAAGCAATGCAGTGCATAGCGGGGCTGTAAGTTATAGTTAGCTCAGGTAACTAATTATAACTGATGAATTTCACTGGTTTTGTAAGAGTGAAATCTGAGCCAAACTATAATGACCCCGTAAGCTTTGTTTTTTTCAGTGAATTTCCGCGTTTTTTAAAATTCTATTTCCTAAGTATAACGCCCCTGTAACCTTTGTTTTTGTCAGTGAATATTATATATATATATATATATATATATATATATATATATATATATATATATATATATATATATATTCACTGAAAAAACCATAGGTTTCAGGGACGTTATAGTTACAAATTAGCATTTAAAAAACCTTTGAAATTCACTGAAAAAACCATAGGTTTTAGGGACAGTTATAGTTAGTTGGACATTGCACTCGTACAAAACCCGTGAAATTCCCCCGTTATAGTTAGTCCAGCTAACTATAACTCGCGCCTCGCAATGCACTGCTGATGACGTCACATATTACATCACTCATGACATGGTCAGTGACATCACTGATGACATCACTGATGACATCTCAAATGACATCACTGATGACATCACTGATGACATCATCCAGTGACTGTGTGTTTCTGTAAAGTTTAAATATTTTTAATATATATAGGAAAAGACGTATTGAAGAATGAGTGGGTGTGTAAGTGTCTGTATGGATGATTTAGTAGGTGCGTGACTGACTCTATAAGTGAGTGATTTAACGTATCTTACTGAATGCATGGGTTAGTGACTAAACTGGGTGAATGTCTGTATCCGTCTGTCTGTTGCTGTGTAAGTGGCTGCATGTGTTTGTGAATAGCTACATGAGTGTCTATATGAGTTATTGAATGCTTGTCTGAGTATCTGTATGGGTGCCTGAGTGTTTGTGTGGGAGGGGTGTGTGCAACTCTGTGCATAGATGTGTGAGTGGGTGATTCACTGGGTGGATGGTTTCAAGAGTGCAACTGTGATAGAAATTACTTTTGAGGATCAGTACTGGGCTGAAAGATGCAGCACTGAGGTCTCTTCTGATAACAGGTGAGTAAATCGGAATTCGTATTTCGGCTGATTTTAGAGGAATATTTTAAAGTTCCAAAACTCCACACTTAGAAGAATTTCCAAGTGAAACCAGTCAATGTTAGCCTACGAAGGAAATTCAAGTTACCGGTAAGTACGGTTAAAATTACTTTTGAGGATCAGTACTGGGCTGAAAGATGCAGCACTGAGGTCTCTTCTGATAACAGGTGAGTAAATCGGAATTCGTATTTCGGCTGATTTTAGAGGAATATTTTAAAGTTCCAAAACTCCACACTTAGAAGAATTTCCAAGTGAAACCAGTCAATGTTAGCCTATAAAGGAAATTCAAGTTACCGGTAAGTACGGTTAAAATTACTTTTGAGGATCAGTACTGGGCTGAAAGATGCAGCACTGAGGTCTCTCCTGATAACAGGTGAGTAAATCGGAATTCGTATTTCGGCTGATTTTAGAGGAATATTTTAAAGTTCCAAAACTCCACACTTAGAAGAATTTCCAAGTGAAACCAGTCAATGTTAGCCTATGAAGGAAATTCAAGTTACCGGTAAGTACGGTTAAAATTACTTTTCAGGACCAGTACTGGGCTGAAAGATGCAGCACTGAGTTCTCTCCTGATAACAGGTGAGTAAATCAGAATTCGGATTTCGGCTGATTTTAGAGGAATATTTGTATGTTTCAAAAATCAACACTTAGAAACTTTTTCAGCAAAAAGCAGGCAATGATATCCTATGGAAGGAAATTCAAGTTACTGGTAAGTACGGTTAAAATTACTTTTGAGGATCAGTACTGGGCTGAAAGATGCAGCACTGAGGTCTCTCCTGATAACAGGTGAGTAAATCGGAATTCGTATTTCGGCTGATTTTAGAGGAATATTTTAAAGTTCCAAAACTCCACACTTAGAAGAATTTCCAAGTGAAACCAGTCAATGTTAGCCTATGAAGGAAATTCAAGTTACCGGTAAGTACGGTTAAAATTACTTTTCAGGACCAGTACTGGGCTGAAAGATGCAGCACTGAGGTCTCTCCTGATAACAGGTGAGTAAATCAGAATTCGGATTTCGGCTGATTTTAGAGGAATATTTGCACAATGGTGAAGGGAGGGGGCGGGGCCTGAGGTGACATCTGTGCAAACGCGCCCCGTGGCGCGTTTTAAGTTGGGGGATTAAGTCCCCTTGAATCATGAGGGTCCCTACGGGCCAACTAGCCCACCAGGAACCTCCAGTATGCGCCAGGGGCTGCGTTGCAGAGACATGTACAGAGGCCACACCCCTTTTACACCTCTCTGCAACGCAGCTCTGTGGCGCTTTCTGGACGTACCTGTTGGGCTAGTTGGCCCTCAGGGACCCTCAGGATTGAAGGGGATTTAATTCCCCATCTTAAAACGCGCCACGGGGCCTGTTTGCACACATGTCACCTGAAGCCCCGCCCCTCCCTTCACCACTGTGCAAACGCGCCCCGTGGCGCGTTTTAAGTCGGGGGATTAACTCCCTTGAATCCTGAGGGTCCCTGGGGTGCAACTAGCCCACCATATACCTCCAAAAAGCGCCACAGAGCTGCGTTGCAGAGAGGTGTAAAAGGGGCGTGGCCTCTGTACACCTCTCTGCAAGGCAGCTCCCTGGCGCATACTGGAGGTTCCTGGTGGGCTAGTTGGCCCCCAGGGACCCCAGTATTCAAGGGGAATTCGTTCCCCCTCTGCAAACGCGCCAGGGGCGCGTTTGCAGAGTGGTGAAGGAAGGGGCGGGGCCTGCGGGCCCGATCGTTTTTTTTCTCCCTGAAGGGGGGCTGTGTGGCCCCCTTCCTTTTTCCTATTTTTAGGCCCTGGGGACCCCATCCCCCAGGGCCTTTCCCCTTTTTTTAAATTAAAATAAAAAAAAACGGGAAGGGGGCCGCGTGGCCCCCTTCCCTGGGCCTGTATTGGCCCCGGGGACCCCATCCCCGGGGCATGGCCTCTTTTTTTATTTGGAGGGGGGCTGCGTGGCCCCCCTCCTCAGGCCATTTAAGGCCCCGGGGACCCCATCCCCCGGGGCCGGCCTTGCACTTTTTAAATTTTTTTTTCATTTTTTTACTTTGGGGAGGGGGGCTGCGTGGCCCCCCTCCGTGGCCACTTATGGCCCCGGGGGCCCCATCCCCCGGGGCCTGGCCTCTCGTTGGGGACTGTGGGGGGGTCCCCAAACCCCCCACAGTCTCGCCGGCTCCCCGTGTCCTACGGGAGCCGGCATTGCTTTTACACATGGGGAGCAGCTAACATGCTGCTCCCCATGTGGAAAAGCAATCGGCTTTGGATATTGGAAGAGAGAGCAGGTTTCCTGCTCTCTCTTCCAATATCCAAAGCAAGTTTGCAATGACAGGACGGGAGCCGCGAGGCTCCCGTCCTGTCATTGCAAACAGCAGTGTCCCGGGGTAGGCACCCGGGACACTGCAGGAGCCGGCCCTGGGGGGTGGCGGTCCCCAGGGCCATCAAGGGCTCCAGGAGGGGGGCCGCGCGGCCCCCCTCCCCACATCGAGAAAGCCCCGGGGAGGTGGTGGTCCCCGGGGCTTGGGGGTCCAAAACGGACCCCCATTTTAATTTTTCTTAGTGCCCCGGGGAGGTGGTGGTCCCCGGGGCGTGTGGGGGCTGGAGCCCCCACACAGGTTTTTAATTTAAAAAAGAAGCCCCGGGGAGGTGGTGGTCCCCGGGGCTGCGGGAGGCTCAGAGCCCTCCCGCACCATTATACATAAAGCCCCGGGGGTGGTGGTCCCCGGGCTTGGGGGCCTTAGAGGCCCCCACACATAAAATTAACCCCCCCCAGCATGCCCCCGGGACTTGGCCCACCCGGGGGCCAGTGCATCGAGCGCGGGAGACCGCGCTTCGATTTTTTCCGGCAGGGTTCGCGCTCCCTGAGCGCATCCTACCGATTTTTAAAAAAAAAAAAAAAACATTTTTTTGCCCAGGGGGTCCTTGTGGGACCCCCTGAGCAGACCTAGGGGGTCAGGGTGTTTCTACCCTGCCCCCTTTGTGCGCTTTGCGCACTTGTTTCTGTCCCTCGGTTCTACCGAGGGACAAAATGGCTGCCAACACTTCCTGATTTGGAGTGTTGACAGCCAATTAACATAAAGCTCGTGCTCGGGAGGATCCGCGGCCCTAGATATATCTATCTTTTTACTTTTGATTTTCTCAGCAACTACTGAACGGATTTACACCATTTAACAAAAGGGTTCTTTCTGAACCAAGAACTACCTCTTTGCCAAATTTGGTGTAATTCCGTTCAGCAGTTCGAGCTGTAGCCGTGTCTAAAGTTTCCTATGGAAAATTGCATGGGGAAAACGCGTTTTGGGACCCCCCTTTTTCTCGGCCCCCGCTTGACGAATCCCCCGAGACTTTCAGGGTAGGAGCGGACCGGAGCGCCCCACAAAGTTTGAAAATTTTGCGAAGATACGTCAACCGGCAAGAGAGTTATTTCAAATAGAATGTCGCGGATTTCCTATGGATAATAGGTTGTAACTATAACTATCTACTGGCGACCGCCAGTAGATAATATATATATATATATATATATATATATTTTCTATTTTATTTTATTCCAATTATCTCTTCGAACTTTGGGGCAGATTTACAAGAAAGTGACGCATCTGTAAAGATGCGTCACTTTCCCTGCGCCACCCTGAGAAACCCTTGCGCCACTATTGATGCGCCGTATTTACAAGTCGGCGTACCATGGCGCAAGGATTGACAGATGCGTCAGAAATTCTGACGCATCTGTTGATGCAAAAGTCACGCATTGCTGGAGTCATGTCGCAAGCACGACGCAACTCCAGCAATGTTCAGGAAGGCCTATACATATTGTGCTGCGTCACTCCTTACGCCTGCTTCAAGCAAGAATTTGACGCAGTGGCGTCCTAGAAGTGGCGCAGTGAAATCTTGTAGATTTCACTGCGTCACTTCTATGAGGCTTTTTTGCGTTGGAACGCCCACCCTGCATACATTATACCTGACGCAGGTATAATGTGACGCAGGGCTTTACAACGTGACGCATCTCCCTAGATGCGTCACGTTGTAAATGGGCCGCATTTTTACGCTGCCGCTGCGTCACAAAAAGTGACGCAACAGCGGTGCAAAAATGACGCAAGGGGCTTGTAAATCTGCCCCTATGTGTTCTTTGATTCTTTCATGCTAAATGGCTGTTGTTTACACTGGAAGACTAGATTTATTCTCTTCAAATAGAAAAGAAGTAATTCCAACAGATCCAATAATTGTTTGATATAAACCTGCTCTAGGAATGCAGATTCCCCACTCTGTTGCTTGCGTGCACTTACTTCTGCAATAATTACAGATGAATAGGTGGGTAAATACAAGTGGGGGAAGGTGAATAAGAAAATAATTGGTTGTCTGTGCTATGTCAGTCTCTGTTCACACAGTTGCCTCACTTCATCATGGGATTGGCCACATAGATGGAGCTTGTTAGTTCACAAAACCCATGTCTATTATTGGGTTTTCTTTCATTGCAGGGTACAGTATTTGGGATTTGTGGGACCGGACCCTCTGAGGAGTGGGGACAATCAAGGGTTACTGAGCTTAAATAATGACGCAGGAGGACTATTATCACTGTAGTTCTAGGAATGAACTAACTGTTGGACCCAAAACTGAACACAAAGTGTATCCCTTTAGCAGGTGTCTATCAAGGTTAGGCTTGATAGTGGCCAAAGCTTTCTCTTGCAGCCGGTGTGAAGGAGAAGCTCAGAACTCACAATTCTAAAGCATACATATACAGGTATGCACAAATAGACATTCTTGTGTTTCCATGTGTTAGCCTATAGTAGCCAGAGGGTGTGCACCCTGAATATCAACACCAGAATATCAATGCAACACCATATGGAAGACAAAACACTGCTTATGAAATATTGACAGGTAAGTAAGTCTAGATTTTCTATACCTAACTCCACATATATGTACCTTGAATATATACATATATATATATATATTTCACGACGTTTCCCAAAACCAATCCTCTAGCGACGGATAAATGGGTACGGACTCCAGTATTAGTGCATCAATCTCCTTTACTTTTTCTCGCTCCAGCTTGCCATTACGCGTTTCGGTCACTGCACGTGACCTTGATCACATGAGGGAGCGCCGCCAATCATGATCTTTCAAATTCATTTGTGTCATCATATCACCTGACAGGAGTTCTAATAATCAAAATAGAAAACAGACTGTGCATTTGTGAAGTGATTATTGCGATCGTATTATTTGCAACAGTGTGTACTACATGTTGTACTTTAACGTGGTTGTACCACTTTACATAAGACATTATTGTAAATCTATGTATGTGTCCATATATCATTGTACACATAAATAAATAAATACATTCAATATTACACCATCAATCAATTCAATAAATATATGCGTAAATAAATAAATAAAATTAATTACTTCTTTAATTAAACATTTTGCATATTTCTTCTACTTATGTATGGGAAGACTTTTTTCTAACAGCATAGTGCATTATGTCATTGTCATACCCACACAGAGACATGACTGACCGCCTCTCAGATAGTATTACTGATGGTTAATTGAAATCTTTTCTATTTTTATTTTTGTTTTTTACCCTGCGGCTCATTTTATATCTGCTTAAATGCTTGACCACCACTTCACTGCCAATGCATGTGTTTCTTTGTAATACAAAGTGCTATCATTTTATTGACAACATTTGTCACCGCCTTCTAAAGTCATTAGTGTTACCCAAAGTGCTTGCAGGCACATGCATCAAGGTAGGATTTTGCGAGTCCTTAATTGCGATTATTAAGGAATCGCAATTAAGGACTCGCAAAAGCCTATGCATGTAGGAATCGCTATAAAAATAGCGATTCCTACACATTCCTTATTTGCGAGTCGCAAATTGCGAGTCGCAAATGGAATGGCTTCCCATTCATTCCTATGGGCCTACAGGCCCATAGGAATGAATGGGAATTGCATGCGCAATTTGCGAGTACCAATTGGTACTCGCAAATTGCGCATGCAATTCAGAGTGCAAGGGTGTCAAAGGACACCCTGTTGCACCCCTGAAATTGATCTGTGCACAAATGTTACGCACACACATGTCCAAGGGACATGTGTGTGTTACCTACAACTTTGAAAAATGCACTTTAGTGCATTTTTCAAAGTTTTGCAAATTACCATGAAGTTCAACTTCATGGTAATTTGCGCTCCTAATAGCGAAATCGCTACTTCAAAGTGGTTCTTGCATTGCATTTAAGGAATCGCAAAATACGATTCCTTAAATGCAATCGCAATTTGAGAACTCGCAATTAATTGCGAATTCTCAAATTGCGAGTGCCTTGACCCTTCATGCATCGCAAATGCCCTTTTTGCGGGCGCAAACAGCTGATTTTTGCGAATCGCACCATTTGCGCTCGCAAAAATGGTTGATGCATGTGCCTGTCAGTGCCTATATATTTTTTTAAAAGTGCTTATTTTCTCCTATACATGTGTTAAAATAGTTAGTCCGCTGTTTGTCAGACGAATAAAAAAAACCCTTGTGTTACAGCTAGATGTTAAGTGCAGAGGTTCATCATTTCTATTAATAACAGTTATATTAATACAAATTTCTTTGCACTAGACCATTTGTATTTTTCATTATTGCCATTAGGGAAGTAAATGGTATAAGCCTATACCACATTGATATGTCAAATGTATTTGATCAAGTAATTTCATAGTATGTTACTGGAATGTATGTACTTGAAATAATCACAAATATTCATGAAACCTTCATACAATCCCATAAAACCTCATAAGAATTTCATAAATATTTCATAAATTATTCATAAAAATTTCTTAAAATGTCATTTCACACCTCCAACTCCCTTCTCAGATTGCCTCACAAATATATACACACTATAATCAATTTCAAGAAACTCACAAAAAATTGTGTAATTCTTCACTGTTGTTTAAACCACAGGGTGACTTAGAGTCCAGTTCTAAAATCATTTTTGACTCTAGTTTTCTAAGTAATTTTTCTCTGTTACCCCTCGCCTAAGAGGGGTATAGACCCAATTACATAGTAGGTTAGACAATTGAGATCATTTTGATGTACACTTTTAAAATGCCTGGCCACTTGGTATGTTTGATTGGAATTCACTATTTCTCTTAAGTGCTGGAGTATTCTAACATGCACCTGCAGCTTCGTGCTACCTACATAGCGCAAGCCGCAGGTGCATGTCAGCACATAAACTGCATATTCTGTATGGCAGTTGTAGTTGTCTTTCAATAGTGTAGGTTCCGAACTAAATGGGGTCATGTATTCTGTAGTGTTTACCCCAAATTTACACGCCCTGCATGATGTGCACTTAAAGAAGCCATTTCTTGGTTTGAGCCATGACGTGCTGGGGTTAATTTCTGGACTATTTTTGACCAATGTTGACCTCATGGATAAAGCCCGCCTAAATGTTAATGTGGGCTTTTTCAGAATCTGCTGTGCCATGATTGCATCCGTTAATACTATTGGCCAGTTTCTATTGATAATGCTTCTGATTTTGTTTTCCTGCCGGCTATAGTTGGTTATTAGCCTGACAGTTGAATGTTCACTGTTCCTCTTACTCTCGATTGAGTTAAAGTTAACTTTTGCATGTTAGTCCTCTTCGTCTGCTCATTCCCCAATGGATTTGCATTGACTTTCTTTATTGCCTGATTGAGTATGGTTTGACTATACCCTTTCTGTGCAAATCTAGTGATCATTTCATTTTGGCATTTTACTAACTCAGTTTCTGTGCTGCATATTCTCTGCAATCTCACTAATTCACCGTAAGGTATACTGTTAATGAGATGCTTTGGTTGGAAACTTTTCGCATGAAGCGTTGAGTTTCCTGCAGTGTTTTTACGATGTAATGTGGTTTTCAGTTTGTGTTCAGCTTTATATATTGTTACATCTAAAAAATCCACAGAATGATCATCTATGTGGGCAGTGAACTCTAAGTTAAATTCATTCTCATTGATTGTTTTTACAAAACTTTTTGCACTGTCCACATTTCCATGCCAAATTACGAAAATATCATCAATGAATCTCATCCATTGTACCACATGTTTCTCCACCAGATCCAAGTGCTTCTTTCTGAGGACCTGCTCCTCCCACCAGTCTACATGTAAACATGCATAACTGGGTGAGAAGCAGGCGCCCATCGCCACTCCTCTCACTTGTCTAAACATATATATATATATATTAAGGTACGTAGATGTGGAATTAGGAATAGTAAATCCATACTTACCTGCATCAGTTACCTCTCAATATTTTCTTCTGCGATAATCTGTCTTCAATATTCTTGTACTACGATATTCTGGGGGTCGATATTCAGTAGTGCAACCAAGCCAGAGTACTGGCTTTACCAATGCATGTTTAAATTTAGGGACGGTCCTCAGGAATGTGCAGGGGTGGGCAATGCTTGATTTATAAAAAAACAAGTGCTCAGGGCCCAAAGTTTTGCTTAGAAGCCCGCGGCCCGTGGTATTGGAGGTTAGGTTGCCGAATACCAAGTTTGCTAGTCTTGTTTCTACCTCATGCCCTTGCATCTGCCCCCAGCCACTACCTGCCTCTTTATCTCACTCTTGAAGGTTCTGTTTTATCCTTGCTTCCTCCCTTTGTCACTGTATTTCCATCTTTCTCTTCCTCCTTCTTTCCCCCTTTTGTGTCTTTCTCTCCTTTTCTGTGGATCAAAGTGTTTTGAGTTAAAATAACTGCCGGTCCTCAAATGTGAGGGCCAGTGGGCCCCACCTGCAACCACTGGTTCACATTAGGCACTGGGGCAGGTAACAAAAAACTGCCAACACTGTATTTAGTGACCATGGGGAAACATCAGAAAAACATCTACAAATGTATCAAGAGGGAATTTGATAATAGCACAATATTATGGAAGTCTTCAAAATTGATAAGAAAGGCGTTTTCTCCTGAATCTACTCATGGGTGGGACCATTGTATCGTGGGTTACATGCATTTATAAGCAAAGTCCTGGTATGTTTAATGTTTTACTGCAGGTACGCGCTCTCTACCTTCTGGTGTGAACGGTAGGTAGTGGTTTGGGTGGCACCGCTGGCTCAGATACCAGTTATTAAACAAAGAGAAAGTCTGAGAAGCAAAAATATCAGTGTGTGAAATAAACACATGAATCTGAACTCGTATATCGGGGACCCCAGAATTTTGCCATACCACAAAAGGGCTCGAATAATCTACCCTACAAACAGTGGGGAGTACAGGTGCCCAAACCTTTTGCATACAAAGATCTTAATAAAGAGACACTAAAGTCTTCAGATAAGCTCAGTATCGCATAGAAGCTATATTAGAGTACAATGAGGGAAAATGCTACAGTGAAACATTAAGAAAATTATGGGAAAAAAGCTAAGCTAAGCGTTTTAAAAATCAAATTTGTGGAACTTTTTGAAAAATCTTCACGTTTTCTAAAAAATTAAATATGGGCTTGAGCATGCAGATTTGCTTTATTCTAAAGCTTTTGTTGTGCCCTTAAATATGTATATGGAGTTTCAAAATGTCATCATACATCACCACTGTGGGTGATACCATGTTTTTGCATGTTAACAGGCAGATCAGGACAAGTCATTGACATGATCTGAATTCTTGACGAGATCCATCTATTCCACAAAATTTTTTCCAGCTGATACCCTGAAAAGACAACTTCGTGCTACCTGCCAGACATATCGTCCCCAACAGTATTCTCTACGTTTCTCTCTACTGCAGTGTAGGCCTCCCCTCTGCATGTATTCATGTCCTGGACTCGTGACATTGACATTACGGGGCCTGTGATCTCATAGGTGTTCCATTCCCAGAGTTCTGCCTCCGGTGCTGCTGTGAAGGCGCGAGCGCTTTTAAATTAATTTTAGAATGTATCATTTTCTCAGTTTAAAATACATTCTATATACAGCCTAATGTCCTTCCTGGAAACCTGTCTGCTGTGCACAGTTCCTCAGTTGTATATATGTGAGGCTTCTCGAGGGGGTCACATCTTTGCGTTTGACCTGACCCTCGCCGATGCCCAGTAATCCCCCTCACGTCTTTTAAAAAGTTCAAAACTCAATAGAGCCTAGATCTTGGGAAAGATACTTATAAAGTTCTGATTATTTATTCCAGTTGACAGAAGGGATGAGCCTAGGTGTCTTGCCTCGGGAGGCCTGTATTTCGAACCCTGCACCTTGTTGGTAGCTGCCTCAAGTGTTGCCAGCAGTGTTGCCAGATTTTGGGACCCACCCCAAGCACAAAGCTCTCCAGGTTCAAGCCCAAATTCAGCCCAACGCAGACTAGTGTCAGCCCAAAAACCAGACCAAAGTTGTAACTTTCAAAGTATTTGTAAAAACAGCCATAATCTAACTTCAGTTCAATACGGGTATAATGGGAGGAGTTTCAATGGGCACTCATGCACTCCTGCAATCATGTCCAAATTCTATTTATAATTACTAATTTTGAAGATTGGTCCCCACTAGGACCTTCTTACTTGCACTTCTAGCACCACAAATCTAAACCTGAACCTGGCACTGATGAATGAACTTTGCAAGAGCAGACTATTACCCATTTTAATTAAACCCAAGTGTGGAAATGTTGAAACTCCTTCAGTAATGTGGCTCCTAAAACAGTATATTTAACCAGTATGTTTAATGGATCTCTCAGGAGTAACACCACACAATGATACACATAAAAAGAAACCAACCTTGGGTTAAAGCAATTCCGGCACGACTGGTTTGGCAAGCCGGAAGGGTCATCACAGTACGACAAGAGGCCCATTCATTGTAGTTAAAATATAAGAGGTACAGAAAGAAGATAGTCACTTGTTCAGATGAGTAACCTGCCCTCTACTCCAAAGTCCTTCACTATGAACACTTACTCTGGCTCTAAATGTTACACAGGACCTTTGTCTGTGCCTTTGTATTACAGCACAGACTAGACTAAAGCTCCCAGTGTTGAAAAGAAGCAGATGGGTTTGTTTAGGGACCAAATAAAAGCAAGTCTTTTGAAGCAAAAAGGAAAAATACCCCTTTTCCAACACCTTTAGTGATACCCTCCCCCAACATCTCAACACTAATGCTCCCTCAAGTCTGCTGACACTGTCATCACCCCACTTGCCCCATCCCATTCCATGCCCCTTCCTCATTAGAACTGTTCCACTCACTTTTTCCACTGACCTGTGTAGTCTTATTACGCTATGCAGCTCATTTACACCGATCACCCACCCTGGGCTTTAAGTGGGAAAGGTTCTTAAGCTAACTTTAAAATGGGTCCCGAAAGGGGCCTATCTATGTTCATACCCTTAAATTTTAAGGCAATAGCATGGATTTATTTCTCCTTTAGTGCATGTTAAAAACCATAAGGTAATCCATGTCAGCAAAGCAGTCCCCGTTTACATTTTAAATTCATTTTCATTCCATCTTTCAGTTCCCTAAGAATATTTGCTTTTTTTTTAGATGCATATCTGTAGTTTTAACTTCTTGCAACATCAGACTCTTGTATAGTGCACATTGTGAACTCAGTCACCTCCAGGTCTCTAGGTGAGTTCAGATTGTGGGTTGGGGTTTATGTCGGGGCACGACTGACTCCTGCGGCTGAAAGCAGGTTGACTTTCTCACAGTGCCTGCCAGTGTGCCACTAAGAGGTTTAGACTACATCCAATCCTTACCCTCTCTGCAGCGCACACAGAATGGCAGTGAAATGCAAAAGTTAAAACGTACTGAAGAGGCCAGAAAAAAAAGTGATCAATTTCCTTTTCTTTCCTCCACTCCAACATCCTTCAATATGAGCACATAATCTGGCAATAGCAATAAAAGTTATACAGGACCTGTGTAGGTGCAGCAAAATCTATACTAAAGCTTCCAGGCTTGGCAAGAAGCAGATGGTTTTGTTTTGGTTCTAAATGTAGGAAAAGCTGGTGGAGCAGAAAGGAGAAAGACGCATTTTCCCAGAACTTATGGCAAAACCCTCTCCCCAACATTTCAAATGTGACGCTCCCTTGACTCTGCTGATACCGTCATCCCTCCTCTTGTCCCATCCCACTTTAGGGTGTATCATGAAATTAAGGTTGTCACCCCACAGTTGGAAATGCGTTTTGCTAATGATAGAAAACAAATATGTCATTCTACAATTCATTAAAGTAATGATACATCAAAACCATAATCTAAAAAGCAAATCTAAAACTCATTTTTAGGGTTAAATACCTAGGCCTGGATCTAAAGAAGTGAAAAAATTATTGCATCAAATTAAAATGATGTTACCGATGTCATGATGGTGGCTGGGAAACATATGATCAACTATTACAATGAGATCTCTTCTCCATTAAGTGCACAGTGCTAACCATAGTGTAAATCATATAAGGTCCTCGAACACTTGTAAATACTAATATTCCATCATATTCTAGCACCTAGATACTGTCCAATGTAAGTTATGTTCAAATCACATATATTCATCATTGAATCTTCAAAAGGATATATATGTCTCAAATGCCTCAATACAAGAACTTAAACATGTTTATTATACTTCATTTGCTTTGAGGTGTATTTTTTCCTCTCATTGTTTTCCATTCTATATTAAATATTTCGATTAAAAAACAAGTCCCAAGTGGGTGATGTAAACATTGCTCATATTTTTCGATAGCTCATCAGAATAGAAAACTCCTACACCAATATAAAAAGGCTGACAACTTCTTAGTCCTATCCTGGTGCAAGTCGATATAATGAAAAAATGAGAACCTAATTAATTCAAAAATTAAAGTGCAGTAATGAGCAAATAGAGCCATTCCCCTAAAACCAATTGTAATGTAGTATATGTTTCATTGATAGTTAAAAAGCAAAATGCTATTCTAAGTACTCAAAGGAAATGCTGGTAGGGAGTCTCGGCTTTAATAGAGGCTAGTGTACAGTTCCTTATCAATATTAAAGGCATTCAGCTTGTTACTGTCTAATTCCAAAATGAAGAAAGTTACCAATTTTCGAAGCTCCTTCTCCCTGTCTCCTCCTTTTTTTCCCTTAGAAACTTATGCTATGCAGCTAGATCTCAAATTTTTGGGATCACTTTGATGGTATCTTTCAAAATGCCTAGCTATAGGATAGCTTCGGTCATTGTCCACAATGACTCTTTTATCCTGTAGTATGCGCTTGTGTCCTGGTAGGGTTGTGCTGCCTGCGTATATTCTCTGACAGGGGCATTTGAGAGTATACACAGCAAAACTCAATTTGCGCGTGAGACTGCCTTTGATCTTAATAGTCTTTTGAAAGAGTGTATTCAGAGTGGCCAGATTCTCCCCATTCTTGCATGCTTTGCACTTAATCAATTTTTTACACCCATTTTTGGGAGTAGGCCATGTGTTTCTGGTAATGTCCAGATTAAAATCACTCTTGACCAAATAGTCCCTCAATGATTTAAATTTTTGGTATGTAATCTGTGGGCTTTTGGTAACTAGAGTGCCAATAATGGGACCCTCCCTCACCAGATGCAAATGTTTTTGTAATGCTTGGCGAACTCGTGTGTGTTCAGAGTTATATGTGGGGATACATCTATGTGATACATCTTTTTTACCTTGTTTGTTTGTCACAGATTTAGAGTGGTTGAAAAGATCCATTTCCCTATTCTGCAATCTGGCTCTATATGAGGCTGCTTTAAGTATCTTTTTTGTATGTCCTCTCTGTGCATCCATCCTTTCCCTTTCAGTCAACTTGTAGTCCTCTACGGTACTACAAACCCACTTTGCTCGATAAAATTCCCCAAAGGGAAAACTTTTTATCAAAGGTCCTGGGTGGAAACTTGCGGCATGGAGAATAGAATTCCCTGCCATAGGCTTTCTAAAAATAGTGGTTTTCAATTTCTCATTTCCCACTCGGATGGATACATCTAAAACTTCAATTGACGTTTTGCTTGTCTTGCCTGCGAACCTTAAGTTGAGATCATTTTTGTTCAAATTAGACATGAACTCACATGTTTCTGTGCCCTGCCGCAGCACAAACAGATTTTCTATAAATCTCAACCACATTGTTATCTTTTCAGACCAATGTTGCCTTTTGGGGCCCCCGAGCACCTGCTTCTTGCACCAGCCTATATGCATATTCGCATAACTGGGGGAGAAGCAGGTGCCCATAGCTGTACCTCCAAGTTGCTGATACAACTGATTATCAAACATGAAGATGTTTTCTGTTAGACACCAGAGACACTATTATTCTAAGGAAATGTTGCTCTTCCCTGAGACCATCCTGATGTCTGATGCTAGTATATAAGGTTGAAAAGCCTAGTGTCATTAGGAGCATATCTTGTTCCCACTTTACGTCATAAATGTGTTTAAAAAAAAAATCAGCTGAATCCTTAATGTATGTTGGGAGAGTGGTTACAATAGGATATAAGAAAAGTCAATGTGCTTTGATACATTTTCGAATATGCTGTTCTGTGCAGCTATTATGGGTCTCCCAGGGGGCCTGACAAGATCTTTGTGGACTCTTGGTATCATGTAAAACACAGGAATCATAGGATGATCCTGCTTTAAAAGACAATATTTGTCCCAACTTAGTAATACATGGTCTTCCCATGCTTCATTTAGATACATCTCTTTGTCCCATAAGACAATGTTTCCCCCCCTTGTCCGAGGGCTTCACTATAACATTGTCTAAATTCATGAATTTTTCTACTGTTGAAAAAAATGTTTTATCTAGATTGTTCATATGTTCTTTCTTTCTGGTAGATGTCAAATTTATATGACGCAGTTCTTTAATAACATTCTCTGAAAAGATGTCTAGATTGTCTCTGAGTAACTGCGGTAACAAAGTCAAAGCCAACAGATGTCCTCAGAAAATCTGAATAAAGAACTGGCAATGATAGACACTGAGATAGGGGGAACCACATCTTTTCAATCAAAGTCCAGATACATACCGCGGTTACCTAGAAACAATCTATAAATCTTTTCAGAGAATGTTATTAAAAATCTGCACCATTTAAATTTATATATAGATATCACAACCCCGTCAATCCACCAACAGTGATTTCTCCCACAGGATCGATGCAGACACCAAATGTTGCTCAAAATCCATTTATTTCGCCAGGTATGCCGTAACGCGTTTCGGCCGCCACAGACGGCCTTGATCACGCAAACATTGCACCACCATCTTACCTGTTTTAAATCATACGTCAGCATGGAAACAAACAAAATACTATGAATTGCCCATGCGCCGCAAAATAATTTATTAAATAAAATGTGATTCATATTGCATTAACCCTGTGGCCTAAATGAAATCATTAGTATCTTCATGATTAATAGCAAAACATCATGAATTTTAAATTTTCACTCAATGACAAACTTAAGCCCAAGTGGGCCTACTTTGGACTTACATCACAAATTATCATGCACTTATATATTATATTTATGTTTTATGTATTTATATTTAATTTACATTATATTACATTTATATATTACAATATTTAACATTCGCTACTTTAAACTCTATGTATATTAAAAAATCAATATTTTTGTCTATTTTGTGATGATATTAGTGTCACCAATATTGTTTACCACAATATTGTATCAGTGATCCGTGGTTTCTAATATCTCTTTATGCAAGCCTGAGACTTTAACCAATTTAGCTTACTCTATGTAGGAAAGAATTTTCAAGGTTCTAAGGTCATTAGTCTCCCTATACAGACCTATTTAATAATCCTGAGATGTGGTGACAATCTATTCCTTATCATGTATCCTGTCCACCTTATTACAAGTGCATTACATTCTAATGCACTTGTAATGAGGTGAACGGGATACTTGTCACATTCGTGACTGAGTACTGTCTGCCAAACTATAAATCAAGAACTTACATGGTAATAACATTTACCAGGACACCCCACGTGGCATGTCTGACCTTGCATGTAGGTCCTATTCAGCCCTAAACTGATATTGGCGCTTTATGTCTTCCAGTAGCTTTTTTATTTAAAAGTGTAAAAATTCATATTTCAGGATCACCTTTTCCAGTTTTGATAATATTTCTGTCTTTTTGCTTACTACATGTTCTTTCTAGTTGTCTAAAGTGGTTTGGGAACTTTCCAGAATTGTTTCTTCGACTTTAGATTTGCTGGAGGTGCTTGAACTTAGCATTCATTTCTATGGGGAGTTGCCTGCGGCTTGTGCCATTGCTCCCATGGGTTGATTAGAATTTATCCGAAACATGTGTTGAGGCCTAACCATTGTGTGTTTATGGAAATGTCATGCATATTACCATCTAGAATAAATATGACGCTTTCTGGCAGTGATATTTGCGTAGAATAAATCACTGCATCAGGACAACTTGTTGACCTATGTAGTAAAATCTTAACAGGAAAGGAGCATGATTCTTTATTTTCTGCCAGCCATAGCTTTTTAGTGATACTTTGAAAAGTTATTTTGTGAACTACACATCAGCTTGTGAAAGTGCACAGTAGTTAATAATTAACCATTTATGCCTTGGTCAGATATGACTGTTGTAAGTTTTTTTAAATCTTAACTGTCCTTTTCTTGGTGGTCTGGATAAGCATCATTAGATGGTATGTTAATGAGTTGGGACACAACCTCTTAATTGCTTTCTAAAGGCAGGCTCCGAAGCCTAAAGGGTGTGTAGGCAACGTATGCCTCCTCTGCATTTATGTACTTACCACCTTCACTCTGCCTGAATAGTGTTTTTTTTTACTGATTCTATGGCCTTATGTAAAGTGTTACAAAACAAAAAAAAACCTTAAAAATCACTGACATTTGACAGCTATGGTTACGTATATTAGGCATAATTAGAGGCCCATCGTGCTGTGCTTATGGCTTTGTATATAACATCACTAATGACGTGTTAAATTCCATCATTGATGACATCACTGTTGACATTCAAAATTACATCATTGATGGCATTACAGGTGATGGTGACAGCATCCAGTAGTACCAAAACTCTGCTTATTTCCCTTTAAAAAATGTTTTAGGTAGATTAATATTGACTAATTGTCTCACCTAAAATACCCAGGGGTATGCACAAATCGTGTAATCTGCTTTCGCATAATTAAAACACATTTTGGCAAAATTACATGAAATTACTATTAAGTCCTTGAAATTCAAATCAATAATTTCACAGTATATTTCAGTGTGAAATGGCCTCCTTGTGTTAAATTGTGCCGTCAGGACACATTTAAACAAAACGCAGTGAAGAACGCAGCATGTGCTCTGTTGCTCCCATGCCTTTAGGGTAGTTTTCTTTTACCATGAATGATGCTTTCTTGCTAAATTTCACTGCAAATGGTGAATAATTATGTGAAGTGGTGTAACAGCGCATTTTCTAGAATTTTGACTAATATGAATAACACAAAATTCTTAAAATTAGGCTAATGACCACCGCTGTAATTTAAATCTCGCCTAGGCCCAGTTGTAACTAATGTTACACTAATTGCAGAACTGTTAATCATCCCAAATTGCTGATGAATACACCATGCAATATTATTGTAACGACTACAACAGAAACATAGCTCTCTTTCGAACATTAACTCACTATAATCATACCATAATAAAGTTTGTTTTAAAACATGCCCTGCAATATTGAATGAGACCGCAACTGTCATAAACCATCATAGGAGACAACATAGACAGTGGCACCCACAATCTCACTGCCTCAGAATTACAAAAAACATTAACCATAACTTCACTTCATAAGAACTTTATTTCGGCACAATTGGCCATAAAAGCAGTTTAAAATAGTAATTTAAAATTGAATAAAATACAAATAGTTCTGTCACCTCCGAATGAAATGGTTTGTTTTAAGATATATAATTTTTTTAAATATTTTTGCCTATTTATTAGGAATTTTTTTCATTGTCCATTGTATTTATAGCACTATTTGCACATTTTTTGATAAATGAAATCTGCTGGTTGGTTACTTGTCTATCATGTATTTTAGTACTATTTGTACTCCTCTCAGTATGTTTGATTTAAGAACTTCCATAGCAATGTATAAGGAAGAATTTTGTATTGTACATAAAGTTTGTCTCTTTTTTTTTATCTGATTATGTGTTTTGTGGACCTCCGTAGGAGTTCCATAACAAAATAAAATGAAAAATTGAATAGTTAAAAAAGAGAATAAAAAGATCTACATTCCACGCTCTGGAGCAGCAATTCCAGGCATCAGCCATCTTGAAAAACAGGACATAAAGTGCTTGTGCAGTATACATTTAGAGGCTATTTCCAAGCAATATTTTACTCCTTTTAGTGTTACAATTTTAAAATTGCGGTACACATAAAGATGATGACTAAAAAAACAGAAAAGCAATGCATTTACTCAGCCAGCATATTTGCCTCCAGTTGTCAACATCGTGTTTAGGTAAAACTACAAACATTACGGGGCAATAATCTATATACATTCAATGTCAGGGAATGTTGGTCATTGAGAATAGTTCAATTGACTCCACAGCAACCAGATAACTACAGTATGTGCGAAAATCATCAATTAAAACATATCATAGACAGTTGTCATTCCTGTTTACAGACTTGTTTAAGATGGCTCTGCGTGTACACCACATGGAAAATAAAAGCGTGAAATTGAAAAAACAATGGGCATGCGCGTGTCAGATTTTAAAATCCTATACACGTCGCGACAGTGTCTAGACCCCAAATTCCTACAAAGTTGGAGTAGCCATCGCGACCTTGCCTTCCTGTACCCCTGACAGAAAAATATCACATGGAGATCAGTCTCATCTATGTTAAAACACGCAGGGCACTCTGCGTTTGTGTAGCCCTCCCACTTTTTGTAAATGAACGCAACGGAAGGACTCCATACCTAAATTGCAGATAAAGCTTCTTCGCCAAGAGCGGCTGTATGTCGTCCAACACTGGTTCTAAAATATATGTACTTTTTACTTCCAGAAACTCAGCAGTCAGTCGCCCCACCGAGGGTCTCCTCTCAAACTGGGTGAGTTTATGTTCTCTATAACTCTCTACCAAGACTTTTCTGGAAGTTATTTGGGAGATTTCTTCTGCATTATGCCACAGACTGCGCCTGCCCAGGTCCTCACATGTTTTCTTGACATACAACAGCCAAGGCAACTTCCCTGCACCTCGCTGCCCCATGACATCAGTCAGTTCTTCTCTATAGGGGGCTAATTCACGGGTGGACCACAGGCGCCGCCAGTATAATATAGGTCTAAGAGCAGCTTCTTCCTCAATGGGTCTAATCCCTAGATCCATACGGAGAGGTGTTAGTGGTGTGCTAGGAGGTAATCCCATCAGTTGTCTGGCGAATAAATTCTCAGTACGAGCTAACTGGCCAGATGGACAGTGCCCCCATAGTTCTGCTCCATAGAGTGCGGCCGTCCTAGCCTGTCACTTGTAAATTTCCACCACAGGACTCATCAATTTTTCAGAGCACGTCCTATATAGTTTTAAAATACCCCCCGAAGTCTGGGATAGTTTTAAGCCTATATTACTGATTTGGGCTCCCCAATCCATTCTCTCTGTCAGTGCAATTCCCAGGTACTCAAATATGGATCCTCTCTAGGCAAGGGTTTGGGCGAGTGGTGTTACCTGCATTAAAAGCCATGTCCTTTGTTTTTTGTAGGTTAATTTCTAGTCCCCGATGTTTGCAGAAGGCGCTAAAGTTGTTCAGGGTCCTCTGAATTCCCATAGGGGATTTAGCAAGCAAGAGCGTATCATCTGCAAACATGAGGGCAGGTATTGTGCGTTTCGCCAGCCTGGGAGCATCGATGTTTACCCCGGCATTCAATGAATCTATTAAGCCATTAATATAAAGGCAGAAGAGAGTTGGGGCCAGGACACAGCCTTGCCGGACCCCTCTCTCGACAGGCAGGGGGGATGAAAGTTCGCCATTTTTACCAAATCTAATTTGAGCAAAATTGCCCTCATGTAAGCCTTTTAACTGGTGCAAAGATACTCTGGGACTCCCGTGTCTAATAGAGTTGCCCAGAGTTTGTCCCTTGGTACTAGGTCGAAGGCAGATTTAAGGTCTACAAATATATGGTAGAGGCTGCCACCCTCTATTCTAACAGTTTTCCAGTGGATCATCTGTAGCCTTAGGATCTGGTCAGTTGTTGATATCCTTGCTCAAAACCCAGCTTGGAGGGGGGTAAGGATGTTATGTTCCTCCATCCAGTCCATTCACCATAACATACAACACACCTGTTTTAAAAAGTAAAGCTCTCAAAATCATGTTGCATCACACTTCTATAATTTCAAAAAATTCCCATTTCATATAATCATTCCACCAGTATCATTCGACCACATATCCACTGATAAATGCAAACAATAAAAACAGTTCAGTCAATCTGATTACAACACTGTCATGATTCAACAGGTTGTGTGGGCAGCACAAAATGTAAGAAAAGACATGAAATAAAAACAACATGGAAAAAAATCCAGAACAGAGACCTGGAGATTGGAGAAGACTGAACAGTGGTGCCTGGAGCTGGGATACAGTCTTCAGTGTCAGTCAGAGGGGAAAGAACAATGGAAGGACTGCATCCAGATTAATTTAAGTAGTAGCATCACACAATTAAGTTGCCTCGCAACCACTTAGTTCTTTGATTCCTGTACGCTAGGTTTGCTCAGCATATTTGCATTCCCTATATCTTTAATTCACTTTTCCCACCTTCCATTTGTGCTTCTTCATGCTTATCTGCATCAAGTGCAAAGACGGCTCCTCTGTCAGTTTTTGACCTTAAATAGCTGAAGCTAATATTAAGTTGCTCTAATTGACAGCATATTCAAACTGTGTATTCTTATTGTTATAGCCAGACCTGCTGTCCCTATGTCTGTGGGTTTCCATCATTGTTGAGAGAGAAAGAGACATGTGCAGTCCTGAACTCTGGGAATTAATAACCTCCAATCACCAGTGTGTTTCTCTTATACTGCTGCTTATCCCCAGTACCCCCTCATGAGACCCTGTGGGTCTCAGCCTCCAGCTCATATGTGGTGGAGAGTGTGGATTAACATCAGGGCCCACTCATCTACTCCTCCCAGACAACTACCAGGTTGTAACAGTTTGGAAGACCTACACAATGCACTCCGATGCCGATCCTCTCCACATCATGAATCAGGCTCTAAATCAGATCTAAAAAGATATGTAGGTCATATATCAAGAGCAGATATTTTGTTAAACAAAATTACACAATTAAGCAAAGGATAAGAAAGTTTGGTCCCAGCTGTTCCTAGCACCTCAGCAAAGTTTCTCTTAGAATTAGCAAGAGCTCAGTCAAAATTAAAACTGGGACTGAAAAAGTACAATCCAGCAACCAGGTTGGCCATGTCAAAAAAATATGTTGGAGATCCTCAGCAAATTAAAACATTTATTGATGCAAGTCTTCTTCCATTTTTAATGAAGACACAAACCTTTACTGCCGATATGACCTAGGGGGGCCCTTTGTAATTACTGTTTATCAAAAGAAGCACTTCTTTGGACCATACTTCTTATCAATAGAAGGAGTGCCTTTTTTGCCCAACTTTCAGACATTTGTGGACCATTTTTCTAAAGAGTTTGATTAATTTCAATCTTCTTATAATGCTTCTATGGAGTTGTTAACATTAGGACAAATAGAAAGAGACATAGGGTCTAGTTCAGACATTTGCATACAGGGTACTTCACCACTACAACCATGACAGAGGACCTTGTCCACCAAACCATTGGTCAGCCTGCTCTATTTAGAGGTGCGAGGGCGTCAATTTTCTGCCATTGGTCCCCCTCTTGTTCCACCAGCTGAAATCTTTCAAGCGCCATCCTAACACATTTTGGGCTGTTGGTGTAAATGTATCAGACTGCCGCCCCCCACCCCCCATCTAGAGCAGACGGTCTGGTGCACTTTTTTCCCCTTCTGGATCACCAGGAAGAACCTGGTAGTCTCAAGGTGACAAAAATAAAAATGTTTTTGTAAAACAAACAAAAAGAAATCTGAGTGGCCAAGGGAAGCACGTTGACCATTCAGCAAACTTTGAATGCCTGTAGAGGTGCTTCCCTGGGGGTGTCTCCTTTAAAGGGATAGAGATCCCGGCCAGGAAGGAAGAGATATCTAAATACAGCAGGCAGCAGGCCGCAGTCTGCCTGGGCAGTGGAGGTCTTCCCATCTTCTTCCCTGGCAGATGCATAAATAACACCAAAACGTAAATGAGCATCATCGCATCTTATACTACCAATTTCTCACTTTTAAGGGCTGACACTAATTGGACCAACAACACAGTAGCATTTGTCAATGGCACTGATAAAAAAATCTACTTATGCAATGAAAGGCGTTAATTGATATAACACTTCAGAGAGAAGCACTAGAAGGTCTGTACAAACCGGAGTAAAAGATAATACATCAAAGGTGGCACCCTCCGATTAATCTAGAAATATCCTATTTTCAAAAGACCCGGGAACATTCAATGCAGATTTTGTCAGTATGCAGGACACTGTTAGTGAAAGAAAAGGAACAAAGGAAAACAGAGAGACTTTGACCTTCATTTTGAAAATCATTACCTTAACCACTCTGGCAGGCTACAGTCTGCCATATTTAGAGATCTCCGCTGGCCTGGTGGAGATTTCTGTGCCTCCTGCTACATGCCATGTAGCTTTTGAGACCGTGTCCTATTGAGGTTGAGCAACAGTAAGAAATAACAATATTGGCTTACGTAGTTTACTGATCCAAACACTGCAAAGAATCCAGAATCAGGCCTGAATTTAAACATGCATGAGCATGCCACCCATAAAACTCTCCACAGACCACCAGTACACCAAATGATTCAGTACAATGTGTTGTTCACCCTGCAGGAGTTCTAGAGAAGAGACTCTGGCTACCAGCAAAATCTAATCTCACAATATCTACTACTGAGGAACAACATATCCAAGAATTCTGCCTGTTTTTACAAAAGAAAGTCCAATTGATTACAAACAAGTCAGAATGCCCCTTAAAATAGTGAGACTCTTGCTTTGGAACTGCCTGAAACCAACAGTAAGATGTCTACCAAAGTACCTCAGTTTTAGCAAAGATCCCATAACCACCATCTCCAAGGACAATTATGCTACATTATTGCATAAATTACACCGACCCCACAATTTATAGATCAGGCCCTAGTAAACAACAATTTCCAGTCCAAAACCCCCTTCATATTTGAGATGTTAGCTTCTAGGAGGAATTAGCTCTGCCACACTCCCGATTCACATGAGTTAGTCAGCTGTAGGACTGAGTTATTCATCACTGTCCTGGAGGATCACTGACCTGTGTGGACTTTAAAGGTTCTTTTTGCAGTCCACATGATGCTATAACATGTGAAGCAACATTTTCAGAAAGATAACACAGTATTCAAATAAATAAATATATGGCATATTGGGTAACATATTAAGTGAGAGCGAGGCATCATATAGAAGAGAAAAACCCACATACATCTATTTTAATCAATATTTCATTTTATCGGTTAACAATTAGCTTCTAAAGCTGATTTCTTGTTATGTCTTTGGTAATTTGACACAACCGAGGGCAATAGGCAAAGCACATACATTTGAGAATACAGAATATAGATTCCTCCTTTCCCCCATCTGTCACTATAGCGCCAAACATTAAAGTCTGTAGCCTATTTTGTGGATGAAAGTTACACTTGTGTTATTGAAACTAGTTTGAAGGGTACAAAACAATTTATGAGGTATGAAGTTTTCTGTAATTTTGAAACAATAGAAGATTCATATTTTGGCATATTCACGCTTCCTTATATTGTTCCTATCTATTCTCCTTTCACAGGCAAAAACATATTACGGAAAAAGTTTACTTTCATTCATTTGATAAGCTTCAATTGAAGGCAATCTTAACATAAGTTTGAATGTCAGATCAAATTCTTCCTGCAAAATTCCAGAAAGGAATTCGAAAGTAAAACGTCTATAAGGAGGACACACTTAAAAATAATTGTATCCTAATCTTTAAAATTATTGATTTGTACTATTACTCTTAGATATTTAATGATATTTGAGTAAAATGTATTTTTCAGCAAATGATCTTACACTCTAAAGGCGTAGACGATTGAATGAAGCAGGCTGGATTCAAAGACTCCATGATCTATTGGCATTATATCACAGGATACTGGAATAGCCTGTTTAGTAAAGGTGTGCATGCATTTCCTATACATGTGCAAAACAGCAGGGTTATGCACATGTCAGCAATGTTTGTACAAAAAGGGCAGCAGCATTAGTGCCAGGGAACACATTTTTTATCATATGAACCTTGATTGAAAGAATTATATAAGCTTCAGTGAAGTCATTAGATGATAAATGGAACTGATGCATTGCTTTTGTGAGTGATATTCCCAATGTTACATTGACCAGCAGGACTTCACTCCTGCGGAGGATGACATCTTGATGCAATACAGGATAATTGTGTTTCTTCATTTATATTCCCCTTCACAGCATTGGATGTAGCAGGAACATTTTCAGGGTGTTGTGAGGCACCGTGATGGAAACTCAGGGAGGGAAGCAGGGTATCTATGATATCAGTAGGAATTTTTCAAATTAGCTGCTCTGTCATTAAGAAAAGGAGTACTTCTTGATCAATCCAATTGTATGTCTTCTAGTAGATTATTAGTCACTGCATAAAGGAGCACTTTACTTGAATTGAAGATTATACTACATTTAGATTTTCCCCTGTAAGTTTGTCAATCAATCAATCAATAGATTCTTTATTCGATCCATTGAATAAGGATCATAAAAGCACAGATAAAAGGTACAATAGTCAGCATACAATTCCAATTCATGTTAAATAGAATCCATATTTTAGAAAGTTCTTATAAAAAATCATATGATTATTTTTAAAAGTCTAGCAAGAACAAAGAGAACTTATACTAAGAGGAAGTCCGGGGTATTTTACACAAGTTTAGCCACATAAAATATATATAAAATTACATATTATCTTCTTTAAATTGATACGAGAATAGGCAGATAAAAACAGCATGCCGTTTATAAACCCCACTGCTTCCTGTTTTTTTATGCAGGCCCACAGAAATGTCGCTACCGAGAAGCAGACTAAAGGGTCAGGCAATGATTTAAAAAAAAAAAGTGCAACCCGACATTGTTTAACATTATAACGCTTTAAAATCGGGGCGATGTAATCCTTCTTTTCTTTCTTATAAAGCCCACAGAACAGAACTAAATGCAAATCAGTTTGGGGAGAGTGGTTATTGCAAGGACACAGGGTCAGATCTGAGTGCTTAAACCTTCTTTCCGGATGACCTAACATCAGTGGTATCAGATTCATACGGAATCTCTGTAGTATAAATTTATGCTGTGCTTTGCTAATGTCTGCTAGGTAGGAGTACCCTCCCTCTATCACGGCTGGGTTAAATGATATGTGAGGACTACCTGTTTGTTATAGTTCTTTTCCATTCGATTATATTGTGCCCTAAGCATAAAGATGTTAATCAGCTTCTGTTTCGATATCTTCCTACATGCAGTTGGGCCCTTAAATAGTTCTGCAAGGCCAATAGCAGTCAGCTCCGATTCCACATAATTCAACCATCCAATCTTACTGTATTTTTCAAGTTTTATACAGTTTCTTATTATATTTTGCGTTAGGTTCACCGTATCCCTGTGCCAGATGGAGAACCACAGTAGGATCGGGGCTAGTCTGATTGAATCTGAGATGTAGGCCAGGCCCAATTCAGTATGTAGGATATAGTTAGAGTAGGAAGGCGGGAGAGACACTAAGGACTTAAAAAATCTATTTTCAATGGTTTGGAGCGGGTCTGTGGACGCCATACCCCAGACTCCTGCCCCATATATTGCTGCTAATTTTGTCTTAGCCTGGTAGATGTTCTTTATGGAGACTAATGGTCTGGCGCCCAGCTTTTTAGAAAAAGACTTTATAGCTAGCAGACTCTCTCCATACCTAAAATCCTTCCCTCCACCAGATTTGACCATGTTTGATTTTTGTCAAAAAGAACCCCCAAATAGGAGAAGGTGTTTACCACTTCTATTTTCCCGGATTCAATTAGAGGTGCAGGGCTTTGTCTCGTTTGCCAGCCCCTGCTATGATGACAAATGATTTCGTTTGGTTAACTTTCAAATATAATGAATCCATAAAAGCTGCATACGCTGTTATGAGACGTTGGAGGGCCATGCCCGTTCTAGCAACCAACACCGCATCATCGGCGGAGGCCAGTATTGGTAATAGGTGTGTATCAAATGCGGGGACATCCAGAGTTGCACCCAGAAGAGCTTCCTCAACACCGTTTGTATAGATAGAAAACAGAAACGGGGCAAGGACGAATCCCTGCCTTACCCCCCTGGTGATCTTAAAGGGGCGGGTGCATTCCCCGTTTTTGCCATAACTCACAGATGCGGTGGCAGTGGAGTATAGTTGGCGAACAAAATTAATTATAGCTGGCTCAATTCCCATCCCCTCCATTATATGCCAGAGCTTAGAGTGGGCCATGCAGTCAAATGCTGCTGAAAGGTTCATGAATGCCATGTACATTTTTCTGCCCTTCACTCTGGTATATTTATCTATAATTACTGATAGATTCAGAAACTGATCTATAGTGCCCTTTCCCCGCTGGAACCCATACTGTGCCTGCATTAAGATGTTCTTCTCCTGGGCCCACCGCTCCAACCTGAAAAGGAGGAGTCAACCCATGAGCTTGGCTGTTGAGTCCAGCAGGGAAATTGGCCTATAGTTCTTTGGGCTTCCCCTGTCCCCTTTTTTATAAATCAGAAGAATTACGCTAGTTTTCCATGAAGGCGGGGGGCCGGCTATGGCTATGTTATTAAAAACATTAGTCAATAGTGGGACCCACAGATCTTGATTCTCCTGGAAGAAATCTATTGGCACCCCGTCATGTCCAGGAGCCTTCCCAGTACTGCATGCCGCCAGCCCTCTTCTCACCTCTACGAGTGAGAAGGACAATGTATCCTGCAGGTTGGAATCCATATGAGTGTGAAGTAGCACAGGAGAGGTACCGGAAGCAAAAAAATTCAAAATGTGCCACCCATGCTTCTTAACCTACATTGATATCCAGTGTGGGGTCCTTGGGATTTTTGAAACAAGGTGTGTTAACTATCTTCTAGGAATTCTCTGCTGTTATCCATATTTGCTGCATATTCAAGTTCAGCCCAGGCCTCCCCCTCATATCCCTCTCCCTTTCCCTTCTTACTAACTTATAATCAGTGCGTAATGATCTTATTTGGTCTGTATTTCTGGGTTGTATTTTCAGGGCTTTAATAAGAGCTTTTCTAGTTTTTGTGCAGGGGAGTCGAACCAGCGCATGCCTGTTACACTATTTGTTGGTTTCTGACGAGTAAATGCCAATTTTACTTTCTCTAGAAGTTCTTTAAAGCATGATACCAGTGCTACTGGGCAGGATTCTGGTTCTAAACAGTTAAGAATATTATCCTGAATAGTCGATATAATTCCGGGGACTAGTTTGAGCATGTCAATTTGGGCCAACTTTAGTTGGAAACCATTTTCTCTTGTCAAGATTGGGGTTCCTGTTTTCTGATACTATGTCACTTCCCTCGTGGCCAGACTTAACTGAAAACTTAGGATGGCATGATCACTGAAACTCGTGAATCTTTTGTCTACATGAGTAACCTTATTATTAAGGTGGTTAGAAACTAAAATAAAATCAATAATTGATTCATAGCCATTTCGTCTGAAGGTTTTCCCTGGGTAGCCTGTTAATGGGTTCAAATTGTTAGCTATTACCATATTTCTGGTAAATAGGGCCCTTTAAAGACAGTTTCCATATTCACTGGGGGTGAAATGATAAATTGGGTTTCCCACCAGGTCTTCCAAACCACAAACACGGTCTTGGTTGTGCTTACAGAGATGTACGTTAGTCACCCACCAAAATGATATTAGAAACCTCATTTTTTGTAAGGCTTATAAATTTGTCTATTACCCTATTTAGCTCAGCTACCACTAGGAGTATGTTTCCCCCAAAGTCATTGCTATAGTCATTTATTAAAAGCCAGGTGCCTTCATTTGCCGCCTCTAGGGCGAGCAGATGAAAGTATACACTCATGCATTCAAACTTCTTTACTTTTATCGACAGTGTATTAGGGATTAAACGTTAGGAGGCCCCCCTTTGCCCTCCCTGATGCTGATGGTGTTACCACTGTCTGAAATGAGCGGTAACCATTTGCAAAGATGGGTTCCATTGCCCATGTCTCTTGTAAGCATGAAATGTCCTGATCTAACCAGAGTTCTAGCCAATGTTCATTTCCTAATTTTTGTGCGCTGCCCACCACATTCCAAGATACTAATTTAAGTGAATGTTTATTTACCCCCTTCTGCACATCAGTGGATTTGGGACTCGCTTGGGTGTCGGGGTCCGGAATGTCCGATCTGAAAAGACCCTCTCCAGGGTTAATATCATCTGTGGGTAGTCAATCACATGCTTCCAGGTCAGAGAGGAGGGCAAATCTATTTCCAAGAGTCAGCCCCAAGGCACCAGTATTTCCTGGTAAATTGGGCCTTGTTGAGCCTCCCCTTGATTGACCTCTGCATTCTTCAGACAGTAAGGAGAAGGGCCTATAAAAGTATTCCAACGGTAATGCTGTGAACTGTGTGCCCTTGGGTGGGACTCTATGTAACTGGGCTAGAAGAGATCTGGCTAGCTACAAATTCATTATTAAAATTTATCACCACACGTCACCCTGTATTACTTTACTGGACGAGCCCAGCCACCCTATCCTTCTGGCCATGATACTTTGATTGGACAGAGGGCTACCCCCTCCCCCCACATAGATTAGACTCAGCAGCAAGATGACCATAGTTTCTAATTTCATCCACATGTCGTCATCATTCATCCGTAGGGGCGGGGTAAGAGGATTGGTAGTACTCAAGCCAGTTTCATTAGCTACATTTCCCCTTGATTTTACTACTCGGGTAACTTTCACAGGCTTCTGCTTCTGTGACCCACCACCCCTTCTTCTTTTAACTGGCGGTTCAATATTGGTGTCCAAATGTATTCGCGAAGCCAGACCCCTGGTAGATATTTTGTAGATAGTAGATGTCACAGGGGAGAGTTCATAATGAACAGTCGCCGCGTGCTCTAGTGGTGCTATTAAGGGGGGCTGCGTGGGGTCATGGTTCGTGCTTTGGGCTCCTAACGAAGAGCGCTACTGAGAGATCAGGGGTTCCAATGATAGGCGCCGCTCTGTTAGTTCGATTTCATGGGTAAGAATCGACTCAGCCCTTGTTAAAAATGGATCAAGAGTTCCTGCTAGTCCACCACCCACCTGCTCGCTTTGGCCTTTACGTTTAACCATTCCTTTAAATGGAGCGATAGGTTAGAAATAGACAAATACATTTCAGCACAATACCTCACAGTTGTTAGAGGGGGGCCCAGCCCAGCCTCCTCCGGGCTCCGATGGGCGCCGATGGGCTCGCCCTTTGCCCAGGTGCGTCCCCGCGCATGTCCCGCGCTGCGGGGACGTGACGCGCTTTTGAGTGCGGCCGGGAATGGAGGATGTCGGGATGTGTAGGCCTCTCCAGCAGTAGCTGCACACAGCACGGCTTTCTCCTCGCGGGCTCCCTGATTCAGACCAGCAAGCAAGTTTGTCATTATTTAATGTGACTGTTTCTATCCATGCAACTGATTTTTATAGTATATAGCGGTTGTGAGATTTACTTCAATAGTTGCCTGTAATCTGAGTTAGAAGCCCTTCCATTTGGCTCAAAGTCCAAAGTAGAGTAACAAATAATTATCAAAGCAAGTCTCTGGTCCTGTCCACTGCCGTCTTTATCCGATGGCTGGATCTAGGTGGAAGAGATACAGAGTCCAAAGTCTCTGGCCAGTATCTCCCAACCGCTATAGAGCTATCACAAGAACTTGTTCCATGATAGGGAAATAACAATCTGCTGCAGAATCACCAAGTTCTTTTCTGCAGGCTTGCCCTGGTCCAGGGGCAAATCTGCTGACATTCACCACTAGCTCTGAGCTGGTGGAAAATGTCAGCAGGCAGGGAGGTGCCAACCAATGGTTTGAAGGCATGGATGGGATGCCATCCTTGCCAACTATGCCCAGGCCAGTGCATAATGAAGGAAGAGGCAAACTAGCACCCCCAAAACCATCTCCGGCATACGTCAGAACAAATAACCATGTTTGCAACCTGCAACCAAACGTCACATTCACCTAAATTAAGTGGACACACAGCAATGCGATTCCTCCTAGCAGGAACGTAGGACTGTGTGAATACCCAGAATAATAAATGCAGCATAAATTTCTGCGGTGAAGCAAGTTAACACTGGAATCAGACAGGCTATGCACAACGTCAGTAGGAAAACATTAATGGACGGCAGAAACAGGTGAAACTGTTCCAAACACCCACTAACATGCAAGACATTGTTAACCTTAGGGGGCAACCTGTGTATTGCAAGTAGAGCTACCGCCAGCGCGTCACCTGTGGAGGCCATCTTGGTGCACAGCGTCAGGTGAAGTGCATGGAGGCTGACTGGTGCTTGGACAACCAACTCCAGCTCGGGCGGCAGTTCAGAGTAGAAGGAAAAGGCCCAAAGTAGCAGCAAGGGGCGAAACATGGTGCCAAGAGGCTGAAACTCTGCTGAGCATCTGTAAGCCTACAAAGGGATTGTGCCAAGCAGAGCAAAACAATGGTAATGCCAGCAACCCAGCGTGGTTGAGCAGCAGCAGGCTCCTCTATTGATCACTAAGAGGCTAGATGCTGCTTTAATCCAAAAGCACGCAAGTGATGTGGGAGCAGCGAGGAGCAAAAACACGAGTACAATGGTGGCCTAATGTGGTTTTTCTGTAGAAAGGGGCAAAACACAGTAGAGCAATGCCCACTTAAATAGAACTTCATATAAAATCATCCCTATTAATTTTTAACATGGGTTTGTGGACTTTGTTTATCTTTAACTATCAGCGATGGAGCATTTAAGACAGCTGTAGATCATGTTATAGTCTTTTCTTCTTACATTTGAGGTCTGAAATATGTATTGTATTGTATTATAATTGCATTTATATAGCGCTTACTACCGCTGACGAGGCATCAAAGTGCTTTTTCGGCGAGTAGCATGCTACTCCGGAACCCATAAAGGATTAGTGTTAAATTAGTATAGTGAAATATGTAAGTAATTTGAGTGGTGGATAGATTAGTCAGTTATTTGGATTGAGAAGGATAGCGGAGGGATAGAAGAGGGAAAAAGGTTTGCATTTATATAGCGCTTGTTACCTATGATGGGGTGTTGAGGCGCTTTTTGACGAGTAGCACGCTACTCCGGAACCCATAAAGGATTAGTGTTGAATTAGTATATTGAAATATGCAAGTAATTTGAGTGGTGGATAGGTTAGTCAGTTATTTGGATTCAGAAGGATAGCGGAGAAGTAGAAGAGGGAAAAAGGTTTGCATTTATATAGCGCTGGTTACCCCTGATGGGGTGTTGAGGAGCTTTTTTGGCGAGTAGCACGCTACTCCGGAACCCATAAAGGATTAGTGGTAAATTAGTATAGTGAAATATGAAAGTAATTTGAGTGGTGGATATTAGTCAGTTATTTGGATTGAGAAGGATAGCGGACGGATAAAAGAGGGGAAAAAGGTTTGCATATATATTGCGCTTGTTGCCCCTGATGGGGTGTTGAACCACTTTTTTGGCGAGTAGCATGGTTCTCCGGAACCCATAAAGGATTAGTGTTGAATTAGTATAGGGAAATATGAAAGTATTTTAGTGGTGGATATATTAGACAGTTATTTTGATTGAGTAGGGTAGCGGAGGGATAGAAGAGGGGAAAAGGTTTGCATTTATATAGCGCTTGTTACCCCTGATGGGCTGTTGAAGCACTTTTTTGGCGAGTAGCACACTACTCTGGGACCCATAGAGGATTAGTGGTGAATTAGTATAGTGAAATATGAAATTTGAGAAGTGGACATGTTAGTCTATTATTTTGATTGAAAGGATAGTGGAGGGATAGAAGAGTGAAGGAATTTGATTTTTTTGTTTTGGTGGTCATAGCAGTAGGAGGAGGCTTAGGCTGAGTAAAAGGGACGTGAAGGGGAAGAGTCAGAGGGAAGAGTTTAGAAAGGCTTGTTTTGGGGATCGGAATAGTAAAAAGAGGTATGAGATGATGCAAGGAGGGGTGGAGTAGGGAAGAGTCTTGAAAGGGTTATTTTGGGGAACATAGTAGCGGTATGGGATGAATGAGAGATTGGAAGTAGAGGATATATTGATAGAGGCATAGGGTGAGAAATAGGGTAGTGCATTGGAAAGAGTAGTAGAAAGAGGTTTGAGATGAGTCAGAGAGTTGTGGTAGAAGATATATTGAGAGAGGTATAGGGTGAGAATAGGGTAGTGCATAGGATATGCTGAATTAGAAGAAAGTAATAAATATATAGATCCATAAGTACATGGAAAGTATATAGATGCATAAAGGAAGTAGGTATATGTAGATTAAAGATATTGATAGAGGTGTAGGGTGAGAAATAGGGTAGTGCATTGGAAAGAGTAGTAGATAGAGGTTTGAGATGAGTCAGAGAGTTGAGGTAGAGGATATATTGAGAGAGGTATAGGTTGAGAAATAGGGTATTGCATTGTATGCTTTTTTAGGAGAAATGTAATAAATATATAGATCCAAATACATGGAAGGTATATAGATGCATAAAGTAGGTAAAAGATGCATTAGATAAACTCTGGTTTTCAAATGTTGTTGTACTTAAAAATGTATTTCATTTATTTATTTATTTTTTAAAAACAATTATTCTACATGTTTATACAAAGCAATACACATATATAGGTACATATCTATAATACAAATACATGCTTATATACAGAGTGGCATGCTGTATATTTCTGTTTGCGTATGGTGCTTATGTGGGGAAGAGCCAATTCTTGAGTAGTTTTCTGAAGATAAGGTGGTTGTCCGTGGAGCTTATGTTGGGGGGTAAAGAGTTCCATAGTTTGGCTGCTTGAACAGAGAAGGATGTGCCACCCAGGTTTTTTTTCTTGTATCTTGGGATTTTGAGGCGAGGTGCAACTCTAGAGTGGAGGTTCCTTTGTTGAATGTGTTTGGTGATTGTATTCCTGATGAAGAGCGGTCCCATTCCATGTGTCGCTTTGTGGGTGATACAAGGCAGCTTGAACATGGATCTTCTGGCAACCGGCAACCAATGCAGGGCTTTCAAGGCAGGGGAGATGTGGTCTCGCGGTTTGATATGCAAGAGTAGTCTGGCATCTGAGTTCTGAATCCGTTGTAGTCTTTTCAGTGTTGTTAAAGGTGATCCGTGGTCGAAGCTATTGGCGTAATCGCGTTTGGACAGAACAAGGGAGATGGTAGCTTGGACCGTGTGTGGAAATCCCAAATGGGGAAAGATTCGTCGCAGAGTTTTTCTAGTAACAAAGCTTGATCTTGCTAGTTTGTCCACTTGGGCATTCATCAATAGCTTGGAGTCCATGGTCATTCCGAGGTTTCTTACTTCCTTCGATACTTAAGGCGGTGATCCCAGTTCATCAGGCCAGGCGGCAAGTGGGTCATAATGTTTCCAATCGCCACACATGAGTATTTCCATTTTGGAAGCATTCAATTTGAGATGGCTACAAGCCATCCATTGATCCACGGTTCTGAGACAACTAAAAATTGGCGAATTTCCAATTTCTTTGGGGCATTCCAGTTGAAGGAGTATTTGTGTGTCATCTGCATAGTTATAGCACGTAAGGTGAAATTGATTGATCAGTACCGGTAATGACTTCATGTAGATGTTGAAAAGCATGGGCGTGATGATAGAGCCTTGAGGGACCCCTGCTTTTGTGGAGTACGGTTTGGACGAGAAAGGTGGGGTATGGATGACATTAGTTCTGTTTTGAAGGTAGGACGTGATCCAGTCTAGAGCAGTCACCTCTATGCCGGCTTCGTAGTGTCTTTGTATCAGAGTGTCATGGTCAAAAGTGTCAAAGGCAGCTGAGAGGTCCAAAAGGAGTAGCGCAGCAACCCAGTTGCGGTCAACTGTGTTCTTCAAGTCATCCCAAATGGCAAGGAGGGCATATTCTGTGCCTGGGCGGAATCCTGTTTGGAAGTCTGAAAGTATGGCAATCTCTTCTATGAATTGTGACATCTGGACAAATGCTGCTCTTTCTATCAGTTTACCCAGGAAAGGTCCATTTGTAATGGGTCTGTAGTTGTCAGGGTTCAGCGGGTCCAAGTTTGTTTTCTTTAGTAAAGGGCCTATGTATGACTTTTTGAGTTCTTCTGGAAATATTCTGGTAGTTAAGGAATCATTGATGATTCTTCTTACTGGAGTGGCAGCAGAGGTTGTTAGAAGAATTGTCTTGAAAGTTTGCGGTGGACATGGGTCAGAAGGGCTGCCGGCAGGCCTGTTTGGTGTGACCAGGTCCATAAATTCATCATGTGAAATGTGTTGGAAGAAACAGAGAGGCTGGGTTAGAGTATTCATGCAAACCTCACTCTCAGCCCACCCACCGAACCCTCCAACACCGACGACGCTGCCCACAGCCTCAGACGCTGGATCGAAGACTGCGCCAACACCCTCGCCCCACTAAAGAAACCCCCCCACAGAGACACCAGCAAGAGGGCCAGCTGGTTCACCCCAGAACTCCTAGCCTCCAAGCAAGCCTGCCGGAAACGAGAGAAGAAATGGCACAGCGAACAAACTCCGGACAACCGCGCAGCACACAAGGACGCCATCCGCAACCACCACCACCTCATCAGGGCCGCCAAGAGAACCTCGTTCAAAGACTGCCTCGACAACAACGCACACAATAGCAAGGAGCTCTTCAACATCGTGAAGGAACTCTCCAACCCCAGCTCCAACACCAGCGACATCCCGCCGTCACAAGCCCTGTGCGACTCCCTCGCCACCTTCTTCCACCGCAAGATAGCAGACATCCACGACAGCTTCAACACCCAGACAGACCCAACAGACAGCAACACAACAGACCCTCCGCACACCATCGACCATGACCCCCTGCTAGCCTGGGCCAGCGTGAGCATCGATGACACCATCAAGACCATGAGCACAATCCACTCCGGCTCTCCGTCTGATCCCTTCCCGCACCACGTCTACAACAAACCAAGCAGCTCCATCGCACCCCACCTGCGCAACGTCATCAAACTCTCCCTCGAGTCCGCGACCTTCCCAGAGAGCTGGAAACACGCCGAGATCAACGCCCTACTGAAAAAACCCAAGGCTGACCCAAGAGACCTCAAGAACTTCCGGCCCATCTCTCTGCTCCCCTTCCCAGCCAAGGTCATCGAAAAAATCGTCAACAGACAGCTAACCCAATACCTCAAAGAAAACAGAATCCTGGACCCTTCCCAGTCAGGGTTCCGCAGCAACCACAGCACCGAGACCGCCCTCATCGCCGCCACCGACGACATCAGGACCCTGCTGGACAACGGCGAGACCGCAGCACTCATCCTCCTAAACCTCTCCGCCGCCTTCGACACCGTCTGCCACCGCACACTACGCGCACGCCTCCACGCCGCAGGGATCCGAGACAAGGCTCTGGAATGGACCACCTCCTTCCTCTCTGGCAGAACCCAGAGCGTCCGCCTCCCCCCATTCCGGTCCGAAGCCTCCGAGATCATCTGCGGCGTACCCCAGGGATCCTCCCTCAGCCCGACACTGTTCAACATTTACATGGCCCCGCTCGCACACGTCGCCCGACAGCATGACCTCAACATAATCTCCTATGCCGACGACACTCAACTGATCCTCTCCCTCACCAAGGACCCCATCACCACCAAAGCCAACCTCCACGAAGGAATGAAGGCCGTCGCCGACTGGATGAAGACCAGCCGTCTGAAGCTGAACTCGGACAAGACGGAGGTCCTCATCCTCGGCTCCAACCCTTCAGCCTGGGACGACTCCTGGTGGCCGACGGCACTGGGAGCAGCCCCGACACCCACCGACCACGCACGCAACCTGGGAATCATCCTCGACTCAACGCTCTCAATGACCAAGCAGGTCAACGCCGTCTCCTCCTCCTGCTTCAACACCCTCCGCATGCTCCGCAAGATCTACAGATGGATCCCGACAGATACAAGAAAGACAGTCACCCAGGCCCTCGTCAGCAGCAGACTCGACTACGGAAACGTCCTCTACGCGGGAGCCCCGACCAAGCTCATCAAACGACTACAACACATCCAAAACGCCTCGGCACGACTGATCCTCGACGTACCACGCCACGGCCACATCACCCCCCACCTGAGGGACCTGTACTGGCTCCCCGTCAGCAAGAGGATATCCTTCAAGCTCCTCATCCACGCACACAAGGCACTCCACAAGACCGGCCCAGCCTACCTCAACAGACGGCTCTCCTTCTACATCCCCAACCGTCAGCTACGCTCCGCCGACCTCTCACTCGCCACCGTCCCGCGCATCCAAAGAACAACCACCGGCGGGATATCCTTCTCCCACCTCGCCGCCAAGACATGGAACACCCTCCCACTGAGCCTACGACAGACCCAAGAACTGCTGACCTTCAGGAGGATGCTCAAGACCTGGATGTTCGATCAGTAGCGGCCCCCCCCCAGCGCCTTGAGACCCTCGCGGGTATGTAGTGCGCTTTACAAATGACTGATTGATTGATTGATTGGATTGTTGTTTTGTAAAAGGGTTAGTGCTGGTGTTTTGTCTCTATTTTAAGTATGAGTCCAACATGTCTGCTTTGTCCGTGTAATGATTTGCCAGTTTGTCTGTGAACTCTTGAGTAAAGGGATGAGTTCCTTCTAGGCAATTTGGTTTATGAAATTCATATAGTATTTTATAGAATTCTTTATTTGCACATTTAGCATTTTGAATTCTGCCTCAATAGTACCTTTTCTTTGCTTTTTTGACAGCTGTCTTGTGTAATCTGTTAGATTTCTGTAGGTGCAGTTTGTTTTGTTTGGTGTTTGTTTTGAGCCAGGCATGATGTAGTTTTCTAATTTGTTGTTTTATGTCTTTTATCTCTGTATTTCTCCAAGGTGCTTGTTTTCTTTTGTTCTTTTGAGTGGTTTTGAGTGGTATCAGGATATCAAAAGCTTCCTCTAGCCACTCATATAGTTTTTTAACAGAATTTATTGTTTCCAGATCTCTACTGGATGTTCCTTGTGTTTCAAGTGTTCCAAATTTAGTTTGTTCCAAGGCCGATAGGTGGATGCATATAAGGTGGTTCTAGGTGAGTCGCTTAGTGTTGTTTTATGTTGGAAAGCAAGCAAGTGGTGGTCTGACCATGTGACTCGAGTTATAGTTTGAAAGGTAACAAGTTCGGTATTCCCAAAAATGACATCTATGATGTGTCCAGCGATGTGTGTGGGTTAGTGGACGATCTGATGCAGGTTCAATGCGTCTAGGCCAGTGATTATTGTTTTCGGATGGGCCATATTGGGTTTGTCAAACCAAATGTTGGGGTCACCCAGAATGCATAGGTTGGAGTGTATTGTTATTAGGTTTGAAACTGTGTCTAGAAGTGTGTCTGGGAATGTCGCCTTGCTAGGTGGAGGTCTGTAAAGGAGCAGGAAGTTACAGGAGGAAGACGGTGTAGGATTGCAGCTGGCGAGAAGAGCCTCACAATTCTTTATGGAGATGTCGTCAACTTTAGTGATCTGTAATGTTTGCCTGAACACAACAGCTAGGTCACCTCCTTTTTTGCCTATACGATTTTGAGTGATCATTTGATAGCCTAGAGGAACGGCTTCATACAGGACTGGAGCCATATCATCTCCCAACCATGATTCAGTTATGAATAGTTTGTTTGGTTTTGCGCCAGTGAGAAGGCTGTCAATGTGATGTTTGTTTTTAGAGCGCGATCGAGCATTTATTAGTAGACAGTTTAGAGAATGTGCTTTGGTGACAGTGAGACTTTGTTTTGTACAAGAGTGATCAGTATTGTGTGGGTTTGTAGCAGGTGTGTTTTTAGTGCTGGTGTTAGCTGTATTAGGATAGGAATTGTGTAGCTGTTCTGTAATGTAGTCCTCATCCAGCAGGCTAAGAAGGCATTTTGATGGGTCTGCCTGCGTAGGTGGTGGAGACGGTGGAGACGGTGTTTGAGGTGTAACCTTGTTGTGCAGTAGACATGGAGAAGCAAAGTTGTGATGTGTGGCACGTTGCTTATATTGTTTGCGTTTGTTTAGGGCTGAAGGTGTATGAGTTAGGGGTGGTGGTGCAGCATGTGGGTCATGTGTTAAGGTTTTAAATTGTCCAATGAAAGAGAGTCGGTTAGAAGAGAGTTGCTGTGTTGCTGTATGTGTGGTAGGTGTGGTGGAAGAGAGAAAGCTTGGCATTGTAGTTTGTTCATTTGTGTAGTTTGAAAGGTGGGTATATATTGTATTTTGTGACTGTAAGTATTATGAGGTGTTGCGCTTGAGAGATTTTGTTGTACTGGTGTGCATGATATGTTTTGGTTTTGAGGAGTAGTGAAAAGAGGTGCTGATGTATTGTATTATGAGATGGAGTTGTTTGTATAATATTGTTTGTAAGAGGAAGTTGTAAGGTAAAGGGGGTGGTGATGTATTAGTGACTAGAGTGTATGTTGTGTGTAGGAGGGGAAGAAGTAGAGTTAAGAGTGTTTGTCTTAGACTTGATTGCTGCAAGAGTTAAAATGTGTGGTGCTGTGGAGTGTAAATTTTGCGTTGTTGTGTTATTGTGGTAGAAAGAAGAGGATGGTGTTGGTTGGACAAATGATGGAAGGCTGAGTATGGGTTTGTTAGTGATAAAAGGGGGTATGTTAAGAGCAATTAGAGTGGGGAGTGTGTGTCTGGATGGGTTGTAGTTAAGTATGGTATGGATTTTGGTTGTGTTAGTGATCGGTGGATAGGTTGGTATAGGATAGAGTTGTGTACCGTTTGTAGGTGATGGTGCAAATGTGTGGTAGCTGGGATAGAAGGTTATCTAGGTGTGGTTTGTATGGTTTTGAAGTGTGTGCTGGTACATTGATTTGTGCATAGGTTGCTTTGTAGTAAATGTGTGGAGTACATTTGGTGTGAGTGTGTTACTCTGGTCATGGATGGGGTGGGGTGTGTGCTGATGTATGGGAAAATAGGAAGCATTTCTGGCCCTAGTCCTGACCAGTCTCGAACAGGCTCAAGCAGGCAACTGCCCTTGTCCTCTCTGCCCTTAGCTTCAACGCCCAGGCTGAGATGCCCTGAGCCCTGGCTTTATATAGCCCTAGTAATCAGATGACCTCTACAGCCAATGGGAACCCTAGCCCTAACCCTAACCAATCACAACACTAACCCTAAACTCTAGAACCAATAGGAGACCAAGACCTTACAGCCAATCATAGCCCTAGTCCAAGCACTCAATCAGGCACAGAACCTTAATCCCTACATCCAATAGAAAGCCTAACCCTAGCCCTAGTCCCAACCCTAGTCCCAGCAACCATTCACACAGGAAACCCTAATCCTTACTTCCAATAGAAAGACTAACCCTAGTCCCAGTCCCACACCTAGTCCAGCAACCAATCACACAGGAAACCCTAATCCCTACTTCCAATAGAAAGCCTAACCCTAGTCCCAACCCTTGTCCCAGCAACCAATCACACAGAAAATCCTAATCCCTACTACCAATAGCAAACCTAACCCTAGCCCTAGTACCAACCCTACGCTAATTGAGTCACTGACCTAGAAACCAATCAGAACCCTCAAATACCCAACCAATGAGAACAATAACCCTAATCCAATAGAAACACCAGATACAACCACCAATCAGGGCACACATGTACCATCCAATAGCAGACTATATAAGGTCCCAGTGACCTCAGACAAGGTTTGCTGGCCAGGGGGCCTTGGGGGCTGCTCCTCTATTCAGAATCTCCTAGGAGACAGACAGACTCAATCCACACTTTGGACTTCTGCAGGTAAGGGCCTAACATACTTTGTATCTAACAATACTGTTTGTATAAAACCTTACTCAATAGCCAAAAAACGAGTACCCCATCCCTACAAAACACAGTTAAAACAGCTCACAGCAGATTACTGCTGTCTCAGAGCACCCTCTGTTCACTCTCTGAAGTAGAAAAATCCCTGTTGCTAGGGTGGGTAAAGGGGGGGGGGTCTGGTTTCACTCACTTGCTAACACAAAATGGGAGCTGGGAGAAATAGCAGCTTTCTGTGATTTTTATATTTTTTGTTACACTGGCTGGAACATTAAAATGCAAGTCATGCAGGGATGGCGTCGCCCTACTGCTGAAATGCAGAAGACAGAATAAAAATAAAATGACAAATTATTTTATTGTCATTTTATTTTTACTTCTAGTCCGGCGAGTCTAGGACAGGGCAGGGCCATACTGCAGCGTCACACAGCAGGGGGCGGAAGAGCGGTAGGCACTGAAAGTGTGCATGTAGGTTTGGCCGGCCGTCCACGGCTGGCCAAACCGATATGCGCACTTGGATATCTCCAGGCTGTTCCTTGGAGATATCCTGGTGCTGAGGGGGCACAGGCTCCCAGTCCCTGCTGGAGCGGAAAAACAGGTCCGCTCCGCCCAATCCCAGTGCTTCTCTCATGCTGGGAGTAATAGCACGAGAGAAGTGCTGGGATTGCGTGGAGTCTGGGAACCTGTGCTCATGGAGCAGAAGATTGCGGCGGCCGGCAGGAAAGGTATGCTTATACTTTTATTATTATTATTTTTATCGCACCCCCCTGACCTCAGATTGGCAGCAGCCACAGCTGAATTTATGCTGGCCAGGTGGCAACCCTAAGTGCAGTACGGCCATGCAACCTAAATTAAAAAATATAAAAAATGACTCAGGATAAAGATGAGACTAAACAAGACAGCTTGCAGAAGAGTTATACAGCTGCATGCTTCAGCGACAGTAAATCACCTACCACAATTACGTTAGTTTGTGCCAACAATGCTATGCTACCTTCCAATTCAATCTTTTCTCCTCTATCTATTCTGCAGCTTTTTGCTCCTCATATATGCCTACGCCCCCAATTCAGGCGGGATACTACTGATTTCAAGGCTAGTCTCCCGCTTCCCGATTCCTGCACTCAGACACCCCATTCGGAGTTTTGTAAAACTGCTAAAAATAAAGTGCTGATCCATGTCCCCCACACTCCAATCTCCCTCTCCAAGAATTACCTCTGAATTCAAAGGTTAATGCTTTGTCCTTAATTATCGAAGGGGGAGCAGAGCATGTGACAAGCCTCAAAATTATTTTTTGGGTAGTTTTATATAGTGCAAACAAAAACTACGTTTAAAGCTCTGTATTTGTTTGCACTGTTATTAAACTGCCAAAAATAAAATACTGATTGTCTGTCACCATACATATCAACTGACCCGATTCAGGAAGATTACCTCTGCTTCAATAAAAGTCAGTCGAGAAAATACATTCTCACGACTATTTTTTTAAAATCTCCCTCTTGCATGCTTTAAAATGTTGTCATGTATGGCTCCTTGTTTGCCAGGGGCTGGCGGTATCGCTTTCCCCACAGGCACTCCTTGGGACCCCACTGCCTTCCTTTGCTGCAGCTGGAGTGAGGGGAGAGCCATGATGTTATTGCTCTGCCGTTGCATGCTGCAAAAACATCCTGCTTCCGCTGTAACACCTCTACACGGTACACTGTGAGGAAGTGGAGTAACAATAGCCTCCGAAGTGCGGGGGTCCGAGCTCCAGGGCCCCCTCCAGCACTGTGCACGGGCATGCCTAGGAGCTCCTGACTGGGCCCAGAGCATGGAGGGCTTCTCCATGCACTTTCAAGGGGGGCGCCCTGAAGTTTTGTTATGCCACTGCTGTGAGGGAT
The DNA here is from genome assembly GCA_963921515.1 of Calotriton arnoldi. Classification (NCBI taxonomy): domain Eukaryota; kingdom Metazoa; phylum Chordata; class Amphibia; order Caudata; family Salamandridae; genus Calotriton; species Calotriton arnoldi. Next base: position 158,328 of record CAWUFW010009537.1, read on the forward strand.
CATGCCACTTTGTCTATGTGGCTGCGGGCAGTACAGAAATAGATGATTCACCTGAGTCATTATGGCATATGTCTGGTAAAATGATAAAAGGAGGCAAACACAAGGAGATTATGGATGGAGCGCTGAAACTTTTCAGACACTCACCCCCAGTCACAGATCTGTGATAAATCCATCATCGTTCTTTAGCTCACTTCACCACCCCAGTTCAGACTTAGCCATATGCAAATCAGTCTTGACCCTGTTCCTCATTGGAACAGTCCCGCCTGAACTGCCAAGCCAGGTCTTCCCTGGACTGGAAACAAGCATCCTGGGACCGGTTTCGGGGTAATACCCCTCATCAGCCAGGCTTGCTTGAATCCAGTGGCAAACCCTGCCATCCAAGAGCGGACAAAGCAAACACAAGGAGATGATGGACGGAGCACTGAAATTTTTCAGACACTCACCCCCAGTCACTGATCTGGGTTGAATCCATCATCGTTCTTTAGCACACTTCGCCACCCCAGTTCAGACCCAGCCAAATACAAATCAGGCTTGATCCTGTTCCTCATGGAAACAGTTCAGCCCGAACTGCCAATCCAGTTACAAGAAGCGATTAATGTTATGGATATAAACACCAACTTTTGCCAATCCTATTTTAAAGTCTTGATTTAATGTGTAAATAAAGTTGGTGCCACTAATCTTCATACTGTTTGCAAAAGGTAATACCTGGGCACTGCCTGTCTGATGACAAGGGTGATGGGTCAGGCTTTGCTTATTAATATGTCTCGAGGCACAAGTCAGTAGGGTTTTTTCATATTACCATGAGCACTCTGCATATCCATGTTATTTATTCTTCAAACACATACTGTCTACCTATTTATTCTACGTTAGCAATTATTTTAGACACTCTTGTGCTTATTGTATGAACTGTGTTTATTTCTGTTCTTTTTATGTTTTCCAAGATTTGGAGATGTTGTTTATAGTTTTGTAACATAAATGTGTTTTTCAAATGTTATACAATGGGCAGTCTTTTTCTACTTGTTCACATTTCGCTATTTGTTCTCAGTTTCTTTTTTCATTTGCACTCAATTTACAAGCTGTGGAAATTCCATGTTTAATTTCCCTAATGCTCTTTATCTGGGTGTCCCTAATTCACCCTTTATCAGCAAAAAACCTTATTTCTCTCAGAAAAGAACACTGGTGTCATCCTTTGACCTACAGACTATCTCAAATGGATCAGAGTTAAAGGGCACAATTCATAAAAAAAGATATCATAGGAGCTTATTACAAAAGACACATATTGCACTCTATCTGGATGGGATATTTGTCATGTTTGTGACGGAGTACCTATCCTCCAAACACTAAATCAGAGCCATAGATTGCTTATTACATAGCTTATCTATGGAAATGGTTTTGTATCACACAGAAGGTTTGCCTTTTGTCCAAAGTATGTCAGCAGTTCACGGCAGTGAACACACAAAAAGTATTTTTCCCACTGACTACTCACTGCTTACTTTCTCCTTGTGACTGTTCATCAGTGGCAGTTGTCCTAGCCACATGTGTAAAAGGTCAAACATATAAGTGAAAGACTCTCGTCTTATTCATGACCTTCTTCTGAGGCACAATGAAAGAGATTATTGGAAAGTAAAACAGGGGAGCAGCTTTCACCTGCAGTTGAAAGTGTCTAGCCACCCTGAGTCCATTAAAAACAAGCAGCAAAGGCAGACAAGTGGGCCATGAGTTAGAAAAGTATATAAGATGGGTTATGCAGGTGCAAACTGTGGGCCCGATTCACAAAGGGCTTCTGCACTCGTGGCAGAGGCCCCACAGTTGTGGCGAGTGTCCCATACTCGTAGCGGGACGTCTGTACTGCAGTTACCCACTGTAGAGGTTCTGACACGAGTGCGGGGCCCCCGCCATGAGTGCGGGCCCCAGCCATGATTGAAGGGCCTCCACCATGAGTGCGGAGGGCATGTGTGAGTTGGCCCCTGTGTCTCAGCAGTCTATCATGGGAAGGAAGGATATGGGTGGGGTCTGACCCAGTTACTGGTAATCCTCATTACTTCGAGGCCTAATCTTCATCATCATCACAGCCCGTACTATATGAAGCTTCTGCCTCCTACACAGAAGTAGTTCACCATCTTAAAAAAACAAAATTAAAATACTTACAGATACAGTACACTTCATGTGAGAACATAGGAAGCAATTTCCTATGTGAACTCTAAATTAGGGACAGTCACCTAATGCATTTCCTGTTGATAACCAAGCACACATGTTTTTCTTCTCCATTTTGGATACAAGGGACACCGTGAATATATTTGGGAGGGAAGATTTCTACGAAGTAACAAGGTTTATCTCCTCACTCCTGAACCCTTATCCCTCATCTCAGGCAACTACATTTGCTGCAGGTAGGATAAAGGATTACATTTAAAGCATTTCTCATTGCATACAGAGCGTTACATTACAAATACCAGCTTGCTTCAGGGCTGACATTAAAGATAATGTCCCTAAAAGATTGTGCCTTTCTACCAATCAGGGCCCCCTAGTTGTCCCTAAAATGGGAAAAGCTACACGTAGTGGCCACACCTTCGCTTTGATTGCATCCAAACTTTGGAATGCTCTCCCGCAGCACTGAGAAAACCCCCCTCTGAATAATTCTTCAAAAAAGGCTTGGAAACCTTTCTTTTTAATTAATGCCTTGCCAGATCTGTTTTACCATCTATTAGTCAGCACCAGGATTCTTTGATTAAAGCAGCTGTTCCACTCTACAAATGGCTATCATCCCAATCTCATCATCGCCCATCTTCCTTGCCCAGCTCTTAGTGTATGAGGATATACACAGGCTGCACCAGATGTAAAAAAATAGATACAATAAATACTCAAAGAGACAATTATCAGTGGAAGAAAATACTAATTCATAATACATCAAATATTTCCTTCCTCATAACACTCAAAATATCTGGCCCAAAATGAGAAGACAAAGACAATCCTACTAGCAATTGATACCGGTTTATAAAGGAGACAGGATATAATGATGTAGCTGTATTGCATATATCCCCGATGGACCACTCTTTGAATGCTGCCCAAGAACTGCACATGGCTCTTGTGGATCAATCCTGCATGGAACCAGAAAACTCAGAAACTCACGGTCACTGTGGATTGACGGAATTTGGGACATGTTGAGCCTTAGGTTACAAACAAAAAAAGGCTTTAAAAAACGAAAAGATTCCTTTACACACACATAGAGAGAGTCCCATGGACATCTAGTGTATACAATCCTCCTCTGAAAATGGACAAGGAAAAATAACAGGCCGAAGTAAACCCTGTTCAAGGTGAAAGGAGTTTGATATCTTGGCACAAAATATGGAGAGGGCATAAGAACTATCTTATCTGGTAGAACGTGCCAAAAAACTTGTCTATCCATTGCTAAGTGGACAGTTCCCCAATAACGTGACCTGAAAAAATAGCCACTAAAAAGTTTGCATGAGCACTGAAAAATTGTAACTGTATTGACTCCAAAAATATAAAAGGTCTGGACTGGAGATGACGAAAAAGCAAAGGAAGGTACCAAGATCGAACCAGAGAGTAAATGATCGATTTCCGTAAAATAAATACAAATACAACTTTTAAGGTGAGGCAAAGCTAGACCAGACACATTGTCCATGTTAGAAACCCTAAAATTCTAGGTTGTGAAACGTTGGCTCCTTAAAGTTGAGACAGCTAAATCAAGTATAAAGCCATGTCTCTAAAAATCTAATAAGTTCACCCCCATAGCCTGTAATGCTAGTCTCTCAAGTTCTCAAGTGTCAGCTGGTGTCAGATCAGAGATGAGTTTGGGAGAGGCAGAGATCTCGAAGGTGGGAAACTTATCAGCATGATCCATTGAGGGGATATTGATTACTGAGAAAGGTAGGGACACCACAACTGACTTTGCCAATAGTGAGAAATCAACAAAACCCTTGTTTATTCAAACTGAATCTTTAAAAGTGCTTTTCTGAAAGGAGGGGAAGCTTATGGAAGACCCCTGGGACATGTAAGAGATAAGGCGTCTACCCCAAAAGCCCCTATGCTCGGAGTTAGGGAGCAAAAGTCCATTCACCTTTGAGGTTAAAATGTCCAGCCAGGGCAGAAAATAGATAGCCACAATCTCATAGAGTAGAATTTGTTTGAGAAGCAGTAAGCTTGATAAAGGGAAGGTCAGACTCAAACGGTCCACCTGTATATTTTTGTTCACCAACAAGCAAATTGCTTTCAGAGAAAAATTATTCCTCCCTGACCGTTGACCTATCTTCCGGACCAATGCAGACAGATTCAGAACCAAGAACCCTCTATTTATTTAGACAATTTATTGAGCGCACAAATACCCTTGGGTGTCTCGGCGCTATGTACCGCTGAGTTGAGAAAAAGAAGGAAAGAATGTTTATTGATTGAATAACCAGGTTTTTAATTGTTTACGGAAGGAAAGCAATGTAGGAATGATTTTGAGATGTAAAGGGAGTGTGTTCCAAAGTTTGGCAGTGGCGACAGTGAATCTTCTGTCACCCCAGCTTGCCTTTTTAGTTCTAGGCACAGTCAGCAGATAAGCTGAAGAAGATCGTAAAGATCTTGTGGGTCTGTAGGGGCATAGGCTTTGTTTGAGAAATTTAGGTCCTGTATCGTGGATAGCCTTATAGGCAATGCAGAGGGCCTTAAACTTTATTCTGCATTTGATGGGCAACCAGTGTAACTGTCGAAGCTCCTTGGAGATAGGTTTGAACTTAGGAGTGCCTGTAAGAATTCTTGCTGCTGCATTTTGCACCATCTGCAATTTGTGTATGACACCTTCCTGGGCATTGACTAGTAAGCCATTACAATAGTCTATCTTAGACATGACAAGTGTGCTAATGAGAGTCTTGCCTGCGTTACGAGGAAGGTAAGGCAGAAGTTTCTTTATCATCCTGATGGTAAAAAAGGATGATGAGACGACCGAGTTGGCGTGATGTTTGAAAGAAAGTTTTTCATCAAACAGGACTCCCAGATTTTTGACCTTAGAAACAGGCGGTGGAGGTGGGCCCAACTCTGCAGGCCACCAAGAAGGGGACCAACTGGGGGAGAGCTTTCCAAAGATCATCACCTCGGTTTTTTCGGAGTTCAGCTTTAAACAATTGTGTGCCATCCAAGTGCTGATGGCACACATTCCTTCTTTGAAGTTTTCCGAGACTGACTTGCCATTATTATAGATCTCCAACACTATCTGAGTGTCGTCGGCATAGGACGTCAGACGCAGGTTGTGAGATTTAATGATTCGAGCCAGATCCGACATATAAATATTAAACAGGGTAGGGCTTAGCGAGGATCCCTGCGGGACTCCGCATGGTAGTGAGAAGGAAGGGGAATTAAAATTGCCAAGCCTTACTCGTTGTGTACGGTTGGACAGGAAGGATGTTAGAAGGGCCTTTGCTTTGTCTTTAATACCTATGGCTGTGACACGGTCGAGTAAGGTGGAGTGGTCGACCGTGTCAAATGCCGCTGAGAGATCCAGCAGCACCAGGACCGCGGCACCTCCCTTATCAAGAATCATCCTGATTTCATCGGATGTTTTGATGAGGGCAGTTTCAGTGCCGTGGCTCTTCCTGAAGCCATATTGGGTGTCATCTAGGAGGTTGTTTATTTCAATATAACTGGCTAGCTGGGTATTCATCTCCTTTTCGATGATCTTTGCAGGGAGAGGGAGGCCTGCAATAGGTCTATAGTTCTTAGTCTCTGTAGGGTTGAGATTAGGTTTCTTAAGTAGAGGTTTGATAATGGTCTCCTTCCAAATGGAAGGGTATATTCCTGTTGTAAACATTAGATTGCAGATGTTGGTTAGTTCGGGACCTATGATCTCCGGGATACATTTTATTATGGTGGGGGGGCATGGGTCATTGGGGAAGCCAGATTTAATAGTGGATATAATGTCAGTAATGTGTTCTGTAGTGACCTGATTGAATTCTAAAAACAAGGAATGATTGGAGATGTGTGATGGTGAAACGTCAGTGGGGTGCGAGTCTTCATTAGTGATGATACTATGGATGTTTGTCGAGGAGAGGGTTGAGAAGTTAGAATAGATGTCAGTAACTTTTTCTTGAAAGAACGAAGCGAGAGAGTCACAGAAATGCTGTGTAGGGGGTATAAGAGAGCTGGTATCTGGTCCTGAGAGCTTGGTGACTTGAATAGCTGTTTCACAGAGTCTTGCGCTGTTTCAATTTGATTTAGGTAATATTTACTTTTTTCTGTGATTAGAAGATGTTTATATTTGGACAATGCTTCATTATACCGTATTTTCATAGTACTGTCGTAATTTCGGCGCCAATGTCGTTCCGAGTTTCTGCATTTCTGTTTTTCTAGCCTTAGTGCTTCCGAGAACCAGGGAGCGGAGGGGGTATTTCTGTTTTTTGAGGCGTTTTTTAGTGGTACTAGAGTGTTAATGGCGGAATGAAGCCATTGTGTGTATTGCAAGGCTGCCTGTTCTGGGTTTTCCGGTAGATTTTGATGAGTGGCCAGCAGGTGCAGTTTTAGATCTTCAGGGGAAATGCTGCCCCAAGCTTTGAACTGCGTAGGGTGGGAGGTTTTGATGTTATTATGGATGCTGCGTTCGATATTAATGTTGAAAAAGACCGCGGAGTGGTCGGTCCAGGTTAAAGGGAGAACATGTGTTAAAACAATATGTTTATTATTTGTGAATAGTCCATCGAGTGTGTGTCCAGCCAAATGAGTAGGAGTAGTGACTAATTGTGAAAGTCCTATTGAGTTGAATTCTGATAGTAAGGCTAAGGTGTCATCATCATTATTGGCCTCCAGATGAAAGTTGAAGTCGCCTAAGATGGTAAAATTGGTTTCTCCTGCTGATGGTTCAGCTAAGAGGCCTAGTGATGAAAGGAATTGTGCTCGCAATCCAGGTGGGCGATATAGTAGGATACCTTTAAATGTATAGGAATTAGTGAGTGATTGACCTTGGCCTAAGCCAACTGTTTGTTGATGAGAGTACACATCCTTGCCCCAGAGCATGAAGAAAAGTGCTGAACAGCTCTGAGTATTGCAGAGAGTTCCGAATGGTAGAATTGTTGGCTTCCATGGGACATCACTGATCTGGACTGAAATATTCCCCACTGTTTCTCCCCAGCAATTTTGCTGGCATCCATGGTAAGTACTTGGGGGATGGAGAAATCAGTTCCACACCTTTCATCAAGTTCTTTAATCTAGTCATCATTGAAGGGAGTGCATGATCCCTCTAAGTCACTAAAATTAAAGGCTTTTACTCCTCTGATTGGTATTACAGTATTGCAGGAGATGATGAGCCACTGGGTGCTGATGTAGATTAGGGTGGAGGGGGAGCTGTCATCAAGTACTGAATTCACAGCCATTCCCTAACTGTGAGAAAAGATAGTTTCATAAGAACCTGAATATGAGAAGCCAACTTTATTGCTCTCTGCTTTGACAAGAACACTGTGCCCATGTTTGTTTGGATGAGAGCCAGATAAACTATTAAGTCTGTGGTCGGGCCATATTTGACTTCTTGACATTGATCTGAAAGCTGTATTCCTAGATGGTACGGCATACTCTTCTGATATCCGTGGAAGCCTTGAAAAAAGAAGATAAAGGTAGTTAAAGATCATTTAGATACGGGAAGTCCTGGATACCTTCAAAATCCAAAATACCCACCAATGGTGCAAGGACCTTCTTGAAGATCCTTGGTGTTTATGTTAATGCAAAGGGAAGGACTCAAAACTGAAAATGCTGGCGAAAGACACAAGAACAGAGAAGTAATCATTTAAATTGGGATGTGCACATAGGCATCTTGTAGATACTAGAAAGTTTGAAAATCTCCTGGGACCAAGAAAGGCAAGATTGTCTGAAGCGACATCACCTTGGAAGGTATCTTTCCTACAATAAAGTATATTATTTTTGAGTCAAAATTGGATGGTAGTATTTTGACACCTTTTGTACCAGAAATAATATTGAATGGCAAGTGTGGACCTGTAAGAAATCGGGTTTCTGGCTGGCAGAGGTATGCATCCTGTCTAAGCAGAAACCACAATCCTAGCCAGGCTAAGTCAGATACACACCATAAATTAACCTGTGCTCACCCTCTGGTAGCTTGGTTCAGAGCAGCCATGCTTTATGTAAGAGGCAATGTGTAAAGTATGTGTGCAACACTTAATACAGTAAAATAATGAAAGCACCACACAAAAATTTACCACACATTGTTTGACAAATAGGGCTTAATTTATTGAATAAAACAAGACCAAAACAACAATCATGCAATGAGTAGGAGTGGAGTTATAAATCTAAAACAAATATCTTGAAACATAGGGCTTAAAAGCATTAACAGCCAACCGGAGTATCTGGTTGCACTAGACGGGGTCAAATGTGAAAGCTTAGGCCAACCGTAATAGAGCGTGGGTCGGATACAGGAATCAATTTGGTCCTGCTGAAAAGTACCTTGGTTGGGCCATCGATGCAGCCAAGATGCGTGTAGTAGGAGGCGATGCATTGGCGCTGAAGTACAGGATTCGTAGGCGATGAGTAGTCGTCGAGCTGAACAAATCAGGGATGAGTTGTTGTCGAGAGGCAGACTGTAGGCGATGCATCAAAAGACAGAGGTGAAGAGCCACGCAGACAACAATGCAATGTCCTCAGCCATTGCCATGGCGAGATGCTTCGGTGGCAAGGGAGATGTATCTGTTCTGACCAGCGCAGCGTCGTTGATGCATGAATGTTGGTAGCTTCAGCATCTTTTACCCACGTGCAAGGGCCCAGGATTAGATTGGCACCACTTGGCTGTGCAAAAGTGTAGTAGGCAAAGTCCAGGTGCTGTGCAGGTGGAAGAAGAGTCTTTGATGTCCCTGAGACTCAGAACTGGAAGCAGGCAGACAAGCCTTTGGTGAAACTGTGGGTTCAGTCCTTCTCTCCCAAGCAAGGAGTGCAGCAGGCATCAGGCAGGTCAGCTCAGCAGAAAAGCAGTTCTTCCAGAGCAGCAGTCCAGCGGAATGGCAGTCCTTCAGCAGGAAAGTAGTCCTTCTTCCTGGCAGAGTTTCCACAGGTCCAGAAGTGAAATGAGTTGGTGGGTTAGAAGTCCAGTTCTTATACCTAGTGGTGCCTTTGAAAAGGGGGAGACTACAAAGAGGGGCTTTGAAGTGCACAGAGGTCCTCCCTTCCCTGCCCTGGCTCCAGACTCACGGCAGCAGGTTAAGCAGTCCTTTGTTTCTGGATAGGACACAGCCCATTCAGGTGTAAGTGTGAGGCTGTTCCCAGCTCCTCCCTCCTATGCTGCTCAGTTTGGCCCATCAGGATATTGATGGCCCATCAGTCACACCTAAACGCCCTCTGTGTGTGGCTGTCTAGAGGGAATGCACAAGGCCCAGCTGTCACCCACCCCAGACGTGTTTTGGATACAGGCAGCAGGCACATAGGGCTTAAAAGCAGAAAAATGCTAACTTTCTCAAGTGGCTTTTTTAAAGTTGTAATCCTAAATCCATTGAAGAGGATTTATTATCACAAGTCCATAGTTAAAGAGCAGAAAAATGCTAACTTTCTAAAAGTGGCTTTTTTAAAGTTGTAATCCTAAATCCATTGAAGAGGATTTATTATCACAAGTCCATAGGTACCAAACATGATAAATCTTCTCAGTCTCAATCAGGTATTATGCTTATTTGAGGTAATAAGAAATCCCCAATGTTAACCTATGGGAGGGGTAGGCTTTATAGTAGTGAAAAATGAATTTGGGAGCTTTTCAGAACCAGGACATGTAAAGCTTAAAAGTACATGTCCTACCTTTTAGTTACACAGCACCCTGCCCTATGGGCTACCAGGGCCTACCTTAGGGGTGTCTATATATGTAATAAAACAGGAGTTTAGGGCTTGGCAAGAGTTTTTTGATGGCAAGTCAACATGGCAGTAAAACTGCACACACAAGCTCTGCAGTGGCAGGCCTGAGACATGTTTAAAGGGTTAGTTAAGTGGGTGGCACAATCATCGCTTAGGCCCACTAGTAGCATTTAATTAATAGGCTCTGGGAACATATAGTGCACTTTACCAGAGACTTGTAAGTAAATTAAATATGTCAATTGTGGATAAACCAATGTCACCATGTTACAGGGGAGTGAGCACATGCACTTTAGCACTTGTCAGCAGTGGTAAAATAACCAGAGTCCTAAAACCAACAAAAACAGTTCAGCACTAAGTGGCTACTTGCAAATATATACTTCTGACAAACATACATACATACATACATACATGTATTCACATACATGTATTCTGCAATTTCACACATGAGAATTGAACATGCTTTCAACATTAAGCACAGCTAGTCACACAGCGCACATCAAACACTTCATTGTTATATCTACAAAGGCCCAAAAGAGTGATGAACTGTGTGGTATCCCCACCAAGTGAATTTTGAAAAGCCTTTTTAGTCTATAACCTACTTATGTAAAGGACACCTTTGGTTTGCTGGTTCAGTGGTTGTAGCCATTGTACAATTTTAGCTGTGGTTCTTCAACTGCAATAGGGTAGTCTCCGAAATTCAGTAACAAGAAGCAATGAATTTTATGGATGTAAACACCAGCTTTTGCCAATCATATTTTAAAGTCTTTATTTAATGTGCAAATAAACTTGGTGCCATTAATCTTCATACTGTTTGCAGACTGTAATACCGGGGCACTGCCTGTCTGATGACAAGGGTGATGGGTCAGCCTTTGCTTATTAATAATATGTCTCGAGGCACGAGCCAGCAGTGTTTTTTCATATTACCATAAGCACTCTGCATATTCATGTTATTTATTCTTCAAACACATACTGTATACATATTATTCTACATTACCAATTATTATAGACAATCTTGTGCTTATTATATGAGCTGTCTTTTATGGGGTATTTTTAATGTTCTTTTTATGTTTTCCAGGATTTGAAGAGGTTATTAAAATAGTTTTGCAACCTAAATGTGCTTTTCAAACGTTATACAATGGACAGTCTTTTTCTACTTGTTCACATTTCACTATTTGATCTCAGTTTCTTTCATTTGCACTCAATGTACAAGTTTAATTTCCCTAAAGCTCTTTGTCTGGGTTTCCCTAATTCACCATCCATCAGCCAAAACCTTTATTTCTGTCAGAAAAGAACAATGGTGTCATCCTTTGACTTACAGACTATCTCAAAAAGATTAGAGTTAAAGGGCACAATTCATGAAAATGGATACCATAGGAGCTTATTACAAAACACACAAATTGCACTCTTTTTGGATGGGATATTTGTCATATTTGTGAAGGAGTACCTGTTCCTTAATCACTAAATCAGAGCCATAGATTGCTTATTGCCTAACCTATTTATTGAAAGGGTTTTAAATCACACAGAAGGTTTGCCTTTTGTCCAATGTATGTCAGCAGTTCACGGCAGTGTTCACAGAAAATGAATTTTTCACGCTGACGACTCACTGCTTACTTTCTCCTTGTGACTGCTCATCAGTGGCAGTTGTCCTAGGGGCGTGGCCTGCAGCCGATGGAGAAGGACGTGGGCTGGGGAGCTCCGACCGCCGCTTCCCTGTAACCAATTATCCTGCCCCCCGAACCGGGCCGAGGGAGCCGAGTTGCAGGCAGAAAGTCGGCTAGCGCTGCCAGCGAGGTGAGGAGAGCTCAGCATCGCCGCAGGTGCGGCCATTTGACATATAACCGAGGGTTGCAGGCCGAGCGGCGACAGGGACAAAATGGCGGCCATCCCCTGCATCCACTGAGACTCGCCGGCGAGGAGTTAGTCCTTGGCGCCGGGACCCATCGGGCTCAGCGGAGAGACCTGGAGAGCAGCAGCGGAGGTGAGGACACCGCTGAACAGACCACCTCCTGGCTGTAGTGAAGCCACTCTGCCCTGGTGACTGTGACTGAGACATGGCGCCCGTGCCGAGGCTGCAGCAGCTGGGTGAGACTCGGTGGCGGAGCCTGTATGATCACGCCGGGGGTCGAGGGCTCTACCGATAGCGATGCACAGTGGGGGGGCGGAGCAGTAAACGGGCAGTGGATGAGCCGCCTGAACACACTCCCCTGAACGCCGCGAGTGCAGCCGAGTGGAGACTGGTGGAGCCGACGGATGGGGCTCGGCGCCCATGGGGCAAATCGCCAGCCGACGGACAGCACTGGATGGCGGCGACCGCATTGTCCCCCCTGCGCATGTTGTGCACTGGACGGTGATAGAGCAGCGCTGAAGGTGCGCTGCGCTGCTGAAACCTGTAGACGCTCCCTGTCTGCAGTGTTGCGGCTTCATTGGTGTGGTGACCTGGCGACACGGTGATGTCCCTGAGGTAGGGAGCCCTGCACTGTTGAGGAAGGTGTAGAGAGGGGGCCTCGGCTGGGACGCGCCCTGCGCTCCGCGCAGATTCTGGAGCACGGAGCACACTAGCGGCTAGCTAGCGAATATACCAACGATAGTGGGGGACCTGTGCTTTACCGGGGGGACCCCCTCCACTTGGTAGCTGCATGCGAACCACAGGGGAGACGCGATCTGGCCCGGGGGAGAAGCTGGGTGCTGCTGGATGAATGGTGCTCGGGTCATTGATGCCCTCCCCATCAAGTTTGCAGCAGTAAGCTCTGGGGAAACGTCACAGAAGCTGCGGAGACCATCAGCTAACGCAGATCTCCTGGCTCTTGGGGAGCTGTTCCTTGCTGAATAGGAGGCTGGTAGCTCCTCATCTGGCTCTGGGGTGTCAGCAGAGCCCCAAGGAAGTGAACGTGACTGTCCCACACCCCTACAGGGAAGATCCGGAGCCAAGAGCGGTCAGGGAACACATTGCTCCTGGACAGACACTACTGGCCATGTGGCGCAACCTATGCAGCGCTCTTGAACTGCGGAAGCATACACTTGGAGGATTTCGGCTGTGAGATCCTCTTTAGAACCCTGCACCACAGCAGCTGCCCAAAATGACCCGGCTAAGTCTGCATAGTTCATCCCCCCAGCATAGAGGGGAGCATCCGTGGGTGGCGGAGAACACCCATTTGATCCACAGCAATGGGGAGGATGCAGAACAAGAGAGGGTTCACTGCCCTCAGCGTGGACGCCCCAGGTGCCCAGAAGGATTACAAGGAAGAAATCCTGGAATCGGGGAGAGACTCGACTCCTAGGAGACCCACTTTGTCCAACATTATGCAGGCGATTACAGCCTCCAGAGAGGTGCTAGAAGGGAAAATTGATGCGATTGGCACAGACTTAAACTTATTAAAGGATGACCATCGCAAACTCAAGGAAAGGGTGACTACTAACGAAAAAGAGCTGGGAGGCCTTCCGGAGAAAGTGCTCGGGATGAAACGATACCTCACGGACCTAGAAGCTAAAATAAAGGTGCTGGAAGTGCGGGCCGAGGACAGCGAGGGCAGGTCCCGCAGGAACAACATCCGCCTAATCGGAGTGCCGGAAAAAACAGAAGGGGCAGATATGGTGCTGATGGAGCAAGGTCTCGTAAATGAGACTTGCTCGGAAGCAATCCTCTCGTTTTAACTCATTAACGAATTACTAACGATGTGTTTGTAATTAATAATTCGCATTTTAGAAAAGACACGTGGGACAATGAAGCTTGCATATGTGTTTACTAACCATAACAAAATGAACGAAGGACTAAAACGCACTCTAACAAGGGATCTTTACTGCGCATGCGTCTACTGCATCTACGTAGTATGACGTTTAATACTTGGAGGGAAAATCTTGCGCTTGCGCAAAAGACATTAAAATGGCAGCTTGAAAGCTCACATGCATGGCACCTGCTTGGCTAAATAGAAAATAAGTTTTATACTAACGCAAATGCAGAAAGGGTAATAATAATTAAAGTGGGTTAGAGTAGAGGTTGGTGGTATACAGTGAAACCATTTATTTTTGAGAATAACATTTCTTCTTTTGACTTTATTATTAGTGCGCATTTGGGCCTTCCACACTTGTCTGAATTGAGCTGACTGACTCGACCCCGCACATGCGCACCAGAGAGAGAATAAGGGAGGATGAGTAAGGATTTGTCACACATCCAAGGCCAGAGAAGATGTGCCCTGGGAACATGAGGGTGAAGAGTTCATATGAAGAAGCCTTATTCATGAAACTGAAACATTTTGTATGGGAAAGGAAATTAATTAATAAAGTTTAAGGGGATGGGTTTGAAAACAATGGTTCAATGAAATAAATGAAATGTAAGCATGGTGTGACGATCATCCCCCCCTCGCCTGTCCAATCAGAGTTAGTATTTTATGAAATTGAAACATTAATGGGTGGTACATGGTTATGGAAAGGTATAACTGAGGTAGTTTTAGTTAGTTAGTTTAGCAGACACGGGAGCAGAAGCAGCAGAAGTAGAGCTCGGGATGCTGTTGGTGCTGGGGATGGTGCTGATGCTGTGAGACGCTGATGAAGAAATCGAATGCAGAACCATCTATTTTAACTTAATTGGGTTAGAAAGAAGATCGCGGAAGAACCACGAGGAGGAAGAGAGTGTCAGAGAGGGGTGCGACGCAGTCGTCGGTATTTAGAGAGGTGAAGTATCCTGTCCTGATTCCTGTCCTGAAGTCTTTGTCTCCTGATCTATCCCGGGGGACCCTTACCAGCCCTTTGGCCAGAGGGTTGGTCTTCACACCATTCATGGTAATTATGAATTCATCGTATTGATAGATGTTCTTCTCTCTCTGTCCTCTCTTTTCTGAGCATAGTTATTGGGTGAATCTGAATTGTTATTGCTTATTGAGTATTAATTGAATTGACACTCTTGCGAATGAGGGTGTTTGTACTGGAACTTTGAGATGGTTCACACTCAATTAATTTAGATAAAGATTTTAAAACTTCCCGAGTCTGTGATTATTTCATTTTTAATCAAGAAATGTTTAATAAGTTATGTTAATTATCACCATCAATTAGTTCCAACTAATGGTCCATCGACCAGAGGAAAGAACTATTTGATCAGTGAAGGTTTAGTTAAGAACGGAACAATAACTATTCCTGAAATATGAAATCTATAAACTACAAGCTCCAGCGGTCTACTTGGTATTAGTGGAAGAAGTTATATGGGCCCAGGTGAGTATATGGTAGTGGAGTATCTGCTGTTAGTACACTGCTGGATCAGTTTTCTGGTAGCAGAGTTATGGTTATTATTGACTAGCTTGGTGATAAGTATAGATTATTGATTATTGATTTATGTTTTAACAAAAAGAGTTAGCGTCCTTGTTTTATGTTGCCTGGAAAATGAATAGCGGGTGGCGATAGAAACCACACAGCAGTGAGGTTACTCGTATGTTGGAATAACATTGAGAAGCTAGGTAGGGCTGGCAGTGTTAAAGTAGGGACTATTTTCTGTGTAAAAGTGAGAGTGATTGATAGCAAAGAGTTCGCTAGTGAAACTTTAGGCGTTATATCATCTAGAAAGGGTAACCCTGAAGGAGTAGCAGGTTCTTCCAAGCTAGATTGACAGCAAAAGGAGTTCGCTGGTGAAACTTTGGTCTCACATTTCCCAATACGGGTGACACCGGAGGAATAGCAGGTTCTTTGGAGCTTGAATGAAGGGTAAGTGGAAGGGTTTTACTCGCAGTATATGAAGAGTAAGCGGAAGGTTTTACTCGCAGTGGAAAGAAATAAGCTATCCTTTGATTTAGTGGAACAGACAGAGTAGCGAATGTTTTTATGTCGTTAATAACAAAGAATTTTAAAGAAAATATTAAGAAATAAGTTTTTGTATTACCTTGTGAAGGGAGGGTCAGTTGCTGGAGTTATACTGACGTCACAGTGAGCCACGCCGGGATTGGTAGAAAACAGCCGGCGTGTAACAGGAGCAGCCTTGTATAGGAGGGGTCAGTAGTAAGGAGCAGAACTGACGTCAGAAAAAGGCCGCGCTGGCATTGGTCAGATCACGAGCGTGAGCCTGATTTTAATTGGATAGCTAGTTAGAAGCTGCGCTAGGATTGGTGGAGAGAGAGATTGTATGCAGGATTTTGATTTGACTGTTAGTGCAAGGCGTACAGGTAGAAGATTTCAAGGGTTTGCAGAATACAATTTTCTACATCGTTCCTCAAGGATGTATGGAGAGAAAAGAAAGATGTCATTTATAAAGAAAATTAAGAATTTCTTTATAAAAGATAAGCCTGTGTTGACCAGAGAAGGAATTCCTATTCCGCCACCGAACACACCAGCATCTTTTATGATGATGGAAATCATACTAGCGTGTGGTTGGAAAACTGGATAGAATATACGAAGGATGATGGAGTGCTAGCTTTTCCAAAAGATGGTACGTTTAATGGAAGGATTCTTCAGATTTTGAGATTGAAAATGAATGATTTAGAACCTGGACCTAGGTTAACTCAATATGAGGCTTTGGAAGAATGGGAGACTGAGTCATATGAACGAGAGAAATGCAGAGGTGGGAGATATAGAGGATTCTTTCCAAGACACTTGCATGAGTCACGCGAAGGGCAGATGAAACAATGGAGGAGAGCTATGGTATCAGAAGGTTTATATCCACTGTTAATGGCTGAGGAACAGTCTGGAGGAAAGTGTAAGGAGAAAACGAAACACATGAATACAGTAGGATATGGTGAATCAGATGACGAGTTGTTAGAGGATATTTTAATTAAAAATCCACCGCCGTATCAAGAAGCAACTAGTAAGGTTACCCCAAGTGCACCAGTAATGGGAATGCCATTGACCCCACAGATTTTATATGACACGTCATATAACAGAGTGTTGCAGGATAATGAAAGAGATGCTTTAAACAAGACTAGAGAAGAACTAGTTCAGAAGATAAATCAATTAAATTTGAATACTGAAGCCTTACAGTGCCAGTGACCATTGGTCCGGTAATCCCATTCTATGGAGATAAAAAGATTTGCCAGAAACCACAACCTGTGACAATTCCATTAAATAGTCCTAGGAAAGAAATAATAATTACAGATGATCAGGTTAGCAAAAGTGAGTCAGTTACTTCATTAATGGATCTACCAAATGTAGAATCTTCAACTGAAACTCCGAAGAGAAATACACCTATGAATTTAAGAGAAAAGAGATCTTTAGTACCTATAAGAATTGAAGGTGCAACTGTAGTTACCCCTGAAGAAATAGAGAGATGGGCACAGGAAATAAATAATCGAAATCCACCACCAAAGATTTTAGACATCAGCAGATTGAAAGTGGAATTGGAAGAAATGATGACACGATGTGTGGGCATAGAAAGATTGAATGTTTATAATGATGATGAATTGTTATATTTATGTAAGAGTATAACCAGAAGAGCAAGGGTATTTCATGAGAGACTGACTGAAGTTGCTTCAGAGATTGGAATAGACATAGGGTAATCAAAGTTGTTACAGAAACCATATCGAGTGGATTTTACTGATAAAGAATTAGAAAGTGTAAATGCTTCTGGAAAGAGACTACAGATAAAGGAATTAATGAGCATTTTTTCAAAAATGGGGAGACATTGATAAATGGAGAATTAGATGGATAAGAAAGAAAGAGGAAGTACAAGCGAGAGAAGCAGCAGCTGCATTTCCAGTAAGAGAATCAAGCAAAGTGGAAGAATTGTGTCCAATGAGAGAGGTTCCTGGAGGTGGATATGTTCATGTTCCTTGGAGTAGACAAGATATTTTGTCATTTACAAATGATTTTCCAAAGCTGAGAGAAAAACCAGTTGAATGGTATAAACAGGTAGAGAGATTTGTGAAGGTTTCAAAGGTTTTATTGAAGGATTTGGATGGTCTATTTGATATTGTGGTACCTGCTGATTTATGGACGTAATGTAAAATTACAATTGATTGGCCTAATGAGGAGTATGCTAGAGATTCAAAAACAGGAGCACCCTCAGAGGAGGTGATGAAAAAGTATCACCAAGTGATTACGTATTTGAAAGGGAAAATTCCTCCTAAAGAAACAGACTGGGTAAAAATAGATAGAACAACCCAAGAGCCAAATGAATCTTTACATGCATATTATGAAAGGTTATTGCAGGTGTTTAAGCAGTATAGTGGTTTTGAGAATATCGGTGATAAGGATATGGGACATTTTGTGTATCTGTTTGTATATGGTTTGAAACCAGAGATTAGTCAGATGATACAGCAGCACATGTTGTGGTTGCAAAGCAAGACAGTGGATGAGATTTTAAATATTGCGGCGATGACATTGAGGCCAGGCGTAGGAAGCTAAAAGAGAAAATGATGTGGGCACAAGTTAAATTGGCATAACAGCAAGAGGAGAAAACAAATGACCAAAATAATAATCAAGTGAAAGAGCAGAGTCAGAATAATCAAGGAGCGAATGGTAATAAATATAGGGGACGAATGGACAGAGAAGAAGCGAAAAAGAAGTTTCCTTGTCATGCGTGCGGAAAGCTTGGACATTGGAAGAACGAGTGTAAGAGTATTCAGAATAATAAGAGTAATAATGGGCCAAATCAAAATTTAATCCCACAGATGCAGAATGAAGTACTTATGAATCAGCAGCAGCAGGTAGTTACTCCACAATATCAGGTGCCACCAGCTCCTATGCCAAATTTTGTGAATCATCAAAGTTTCAGTGCGAATACCTGATTTCAAGGAGAAAGTGGTAAGAATAATAGAACAATTACACAATATTTGTTGCAGAATGATGAGGAAAATTCGGATTTTGCACAATGACGGTGCCTGAGGGGGGAGGAAGAGGAGTGCGTGCTTGGCGCATCCTTGCCGGTAGATCAGTCAGGTCCATTTGTTGATGGGAAAGTAGAAGGTAAAGACATTACTTTCCTATTGGATACTGGTGCTACCAGGTCTACTGTGAGAACAGCAGACATCCCAAACCTACCCCTCTCAGGAGAATCAATCCAAGTTGTAGGCGTGTCTAACCAACAGATTAGAACCCCAATCACAAAACCAATGGAGGTGCACATTGGAAGTTTTAAAAAATGCATTGGTTCGTAGTTTGCGATTCCAGTCCTGTAAATCTGTTGGGAAGAGATCTATTGTGTAAGATGAATTGCACAATCTATTGTACACCAGATGGTGTCGCTTTCCAAACCCCTGATGAAGACGTTGTATACAAGATGATGTTAGCCAAACAGGGAACGGAAGTAGATGAAATGTTTTCATTAATGACTGAAAATGAAATACCAGAAGAGTTGAGAGCCACAGTTAATCCAGAAGTGTGGGATTTTACAGGAAAAGACATTGGGCTAATGACAAATATAGACCCAGTTAACCCCTTTGATGCTCATGACGAGCTCAGCTCGTCATGCTGCGCGGTGGGCGTGTGCGCATGACGAGCTGAGCTCGTCACGACCACGCCCGCGATCGGAATGTCCAGCACCTGAGCGGAATTCCGTTCGCGGCGAAGGTGTTAAAGTGACAGTGAAAGAAGGTGCAGTGTATCCAAATACCCGACAATACAAAATGAGTCCAGAAGTAAAAGCAGGGGTTATTCCAGAAATTGAACGAATGGTGAAATAAGGTATTTTAAAAGAAGTGATGGGTAGTCCTTGTAATTCACCAATAATAGGACTGAAGAAGCCCAGCGGAAAATATAGAATAGTGCAGGATTTACGAAAAATAAATAAAACTGTAGTTCCATGTTGTCCAATAGTACCAAATCCATGAGTGATCCTTTATCAGATACCCTGGAATGTAGGCTGGTTCACAGTAATTGATTTATGTCAAGCGTTCTTTTCTATTCCTTTGCACCCAGACAGCCAGTATCTTTTTACGTTTAAGTTTGAGGATCGTATTTACGCATGGTGTCGAGTTCCTCAAGGGTACACAGAGAGTCCTTCAATTTTTTATCAGATTTTGAAAAAGTGTCTAAAATCATTGATTATGCCTGGAAAATCTGTTCTGGTCCAGTACATTGATGACCTACTGGTGGCATCAAAAACACGAGAAGATTGTGTCACAGACACAATTGCATTACTGAACCATTTGGCTGAAGGAGGACACAAGGTGTCTCCAGAAAAATTACAATTCTGTCAACAAGAAGTTAGATATTTAGGGCATAAAATAGAAAGAGGAGTTAGAAAAGTGACACCGGAAAAAATAAAAATATTCAAAGAAATGCAATTGCCACAGACTCAGAGAGAAATGAGAATGTTTCTGGGAGTGGTTTGGTACTGTAGGCAATGGATTAATGGTTTTTCTAGGTTAGCGAAACCATTAATACAGATGATCTGAAAAAGAGCGAAAGATCCGATTGATTGGAATGATGACTGCATAGACACATTTGTGAAATTGAGAAATTGTTTGTGTGAGGCTTCTGCCTTGGGCATGCCTGATTATTCAAACGACTTTGCGTTGTTTTGTTGTGAGAGAGAAAATTGTGCATTCTCAGTTTTAACACAGAGACATGGATTGAGTCGACGTCCAGTGGCATATTTTTCAGCTACATTGGATCCAATGGCTTCAGCATTGCCTGGCTGCTTAAAAGCAGTAGCTGCTACTTGAATGAGTCTGGAGCAAAGTGAGTCGATAGTGATCGACATCCGGTAAAGGTTTATGTTCCACATTCAGTTGAGATTCTTTTGTCAAGAACAAGAACACAACATCTCACCCCTAGTCGATTGACTACGTATGAAAGAGTGATTTTGGGAGCTGAGAACGTGACAGTGATAAGGTACACGATTATGAACCCAGCTACCCTACTGCCAGACCCATGGAATGAAGAAGTGAGAGATGAGAGTGATCATGATTGTTTGGACGTAACTGAATTATGTACGAAGCCCCGGCCTGACATAAAAGAGACACCTTTGAAAGAGGCTGACCCTGAGTTATTTGTAGATGGATCCTGCCTCAAGACACAAGAAGGAGGATTAAGTGCTGCATATGCTGTTTGTAAAATATCTGGGGTAATTGAAGCATCCTGTTTACTTGGAGTCAAGTCTGCACAAGTAGCCGAATTGGTAGCCTTAACAATGGCATGCAAAAAGGGGAAACATTGGAGAGTAACCATATTTAAGGACAGTCAATATGGGTTCGGGGTTGTGCACGACTTCGGCCAGCTCTGGATGCAGAGGGGATTTCTGACTTCTTCAGGATCTCCTATCAGAAACAGCAAAAATGTGAAGGATTTGTTGGAAGCATTACAATTGCCAAAAGAGATAGCAGTTGTAAAATGCGCTGCACATCAGTCAGGAAATGACTATGTGACTGCTGGAAATAGATATGCTGATCAAGTGGCCCAATACTGTGCCAAAAATACAGTGGCCATAAACAGAAAAATTGAAACGGGTGAAACCAGATGCCAACTTATGTTTTTCTCAGTACCAGAAACATGGGATGAGATTAGACAATTGCAGGAAGAAGTTGAGGAAAAGGAAAAGGAAATTTGGATAAAGGCAGCTTGTACAAAAAGACCGGAAGATGAGGTATGGGTGTATATAGACGGAAGACCAGGTCATGCCAGATTGTTTGCTTTCAAAAATGGCAAGAGTGTATCATGGAGCAACACACATAGGGAGAGACTCAATGATCAGGCTATTCAGACAGAGTTGGTACAATCCGAACTTCAGGGTAGTCGCAGAGAGCCTTTGCCAAAGATGCTTAACCTGTCAGCAGCAAAATCCAGGTAGAAAGACAGTGGTTAGCTGGGGAAAGATTGGAAAGGCAGAAGGACCCTTAACCAGATTACAGTTGGATTTTATCGAGTTGCCCCCATGCAATGGACTGAAATATATACTTGTCATAGTATGCCTTTTCTCAAGATGGGTGGAAGCCTATCACACTCGAAGAAATGACAGTCTTAGAGTTGCAAAATTGTTGTTGAGGGAGTTGGTTCCACGTTTTGGTTTTCCGGTCACTTTGGAATCAGATAGAGGCCCTCATTTTAATAATGAAATAATTCGATTAATCTGTGCTGCATTTAACATAGAACAAAAACTGCACTGTGTGCTTATCGTCCAGAGGCTTCTGGAATTGTTGAGCAATTAAATGGCACAATCAAGTCAAGATTAGGAAAGGTGTGTGCATCCACAAAGCTGAAATGGCCAGATGCATTACCTCTTGTATTGATGGGTCTCAGAAGTATTCCAGACAGAAAAACAGGAATGAGCCCACATGAAGTTCTCATGGGAAGAGCCATGAGACTGGCATTTATTCCTGGAAATAAATTAATGAGTATAACTGATGATCTGGTATTGGACTATTGCAAAGGATTGGCTGAAATGGTGCGTTCTGTCTCTCATCAGGTTGGAGAAGACGCAGTTGAAAGACAGCCAGACCAAGCGCATGATTTGAATCCTGGAGATTGGGTGCTAGTGAAGAAACACGCAAGAAAGTTGTGCTTAGCACCAAGGTGGGACAAACCGCGGCAAGTCATTCTAGTCACTACCACAGCAGTGAAGTGTGCAGGTTTGCCCAATTGGATTCATGCCAGTCATACCAGAAGAGTTCCGAGCTCATCAGAACAACAAGAGCAACCACTGACTGAACAGGCTGAAGCGTCAGGAGTTGTAAGCTGTGAGATTGAAGAATCTAGAGTAATAGATTCTGAAAGACAACCATATGACGAACAGCCAAGTACAAGTCAGGAAGAGTGGATACCAGTGATTGAAGTAATTGATGATGCTATTGAAACAAGAAGAAGAACAGAACTGAAAAGACAGGAAAGTAGTCAGGAAGAGACAGGGGAAGAAGAACACACTCAGGTGGAAACGAAAAAAGACTTTCAGGAACCTGAGGAGGGAATATTAGAAGAACACGTTCAGGCAGAAGAAGAAAAGTTTGAATTAAGACCTGAACAGGATCAGATAGAGCTAGAAGAACAAGTTCAGGCAGAAGAAGAAAAGTTTGAAGTAAGACCTGAACAGGGTCAGATAGAATTAGAAGAACAAGCTCAGGAAGAAGAAGAACAAAGTACAGTAAGACCTGAGCAGGTGGAAGCAAAAGAAGGTTCAAGCACAGAAAACAGAGAACAAGAACAGATTGTGACCAGATTAAATGAAATTAAAAGAACTTTAAAAGTAGATAAAGAAGGTGAAAGTGCAGTACAGATCAAAAGAATCAGAAAGGGAGACAATTGGCCAACTGGAGTAAAGAAACTAAGATATCACTTGAGAAAATCTGAAAAGAGACCAGAACAAGTAAATGAAGTCACAAGTCAAACACAATCTAAACAAACCTTAGCGAAAATAACTCGAAGAAGTCCAAGATTGAGAAATTTAAACAGAAGATACAAGGCTCCTGAATGGACCTATGTTATACTCGAAGAATTTGAATCCCTAGATCTGACTGATGAAACAGAAGAAGTTCATGTTGCACAAATTGATGAAAGCAAATTGAGGCCTCCTTAAGAACGAAAAGAAAGTCAAATTGACAAAGAAAAGATAAGAGAAAAGAAATTTTCACAGAAGTAAAATGGCAGAAATTGAAGTTACCGAAAGACCAAAACGTGGATTAAAAAAAAAGTGTTTTAGATTTTGTTTTTGTAGTATTTTATTAGCAGTATTAGTATGGTTATTCCTAACAGTAGGAGTACTTTTGTTAATGGAAACAAGTGACAAAAATAACACAGATACTAATGATAAGATAGATAGAATAAAAGGAACTAAACTAGAAATAGGGGTAGAAGATGAAGCAAACTATCATAATGAATCAGATTATAATACGTCTTCAAATGTGTTTATTAAATTGTTATTTAGTATGTTAATACTATGGAGATTAGTAATTGTTATGTGTGTATGAAGTTACCCTCATAAGTGTCAGAAGGGGTAACGTATCACCATATACCTTTAACATATGGTGTGTCATGTAGTATTTTATCAAGTTTATTTTATGTTACAGGGAGACTTCAATATTTTTATTCAGACATAGATGTAGTATTTTCTGAATTACCTATTAGAAAGAATATGAATCCAGTAGCTAGATGTAAAAATGCACAGTTTATGGGTGAATTTTTCTTAACAATGAGTTCAATAGATTTAGTTCAGGCACATAAAGATAATTTAACATGTACATTGAGAAAAGAAGAAAAAGATTTTGGGATATAGTAGAAGAAAGGAGACAGGATTTAATAAAGAAAGCGACTGAACAGAAAACCCATATACCTCCATGGGCTGGGAAAGAGGGAATCTATGCAAATGGCAAGGCTCATGCTGCGATATCCCTGGATTTTGTGAAAAGGGGAAAATTCTGCCTCCATAGATTAAAGACAGACTATAACAATAACTACATTGGTTCCAGTGAATGTGAACACAACTTCCTAATTTTAGGAGGGTGAGGACTAAAAGGGGTAACTGATCCTGTAATTCCAGGAGTGTATTATGTTTGCGGGAACAATGCCTATTATAGGTTACCTGCAAGATGGTACGGGAGCTGCTACTTTGGAATAGTTTTTCCAAAAATCTATCATGTAGACAGAATCAGTGGAACCAATGGAAATTCTAATGGACTAACACGTAGAAGAAGAGCTAGTTTTTCTGAAATTGTAGGAGATATTTTTAGTGCATTGATACCCTCAGTTGGAGTCATTCTTAATTCACAGAAAATTTGTAAGTTATCAACCATAGTTGATCGTCTTTCTACAGACACTGCAGGAGGTTCTTAATGATTAACACAGAGGTGGTTGCAATCAGGTCTATGGTTTTACAGAACCGTCTTGCTCTTGATATATTATTAGCAAAAGAAGGTGGAGTCTGTGGTATGTTGAAAATTCAACATTGCTGCATTTATATTCCGGACGAGCAGAGAAATTAAAGGATATATTGAAAACATTACAAGAATGCATAAAGACTTGACCCAACTGGAGGTTGACAGTGTGTGGGGAAGACTAACAAAAAGTATAATATCAATAGGGAAATGGTTTGTTGATTTTGGGAAAAGTTTTCTAGGTCAAATAATAATACCATTAGTCATGATAATAACCGTAGTGATGATAATAATGATTACATATAAGTGTTGTAGAAAAGGAAGGAAAGGAAAAATAAATTTTGAAAGAGAAGGAAAGGGAAAGAAACGAAAAAGAAAATATGATGAAATTCAGTTGGAAGAAATGAAAGGCAAATTATACAAGAAAATGAAGGATTTAGAAGGAAACGAGTTGATTGATGGAAAATTGAGAGGAGAAATAGAGAACTGAGATGTGCTAAAGTTGGTATCTGGGATGGGATGGGTAATTTTGTGATGGCTTAAGATGCCATCAGAGAGGGGATTGATGGAGCAAGGACTCATAAATGAGACTTGCTCGGAAGCAATCCTCTCGTTTTAACTCATTAACGAATTACTAACGATGTGTTTGTAATTAATAATTCGCATTTTAGAAAAGAGATGCGGGACAATGAAGCTTGCATATGTGTTTACTAACCATAACAAAATGAACGAAGGACTAAAACGCACTCTAACAAGGGATCTTTATTGCGCATGCGTCTACTGCATCTACGTAGTATGACGTTTAATGCTTGGAGGGAAAATCTTGCGCTTGCGCAAAAGACATTAAAATGGCAGCTTGAAAGCTCACATGCATGGCACCTGCTTGGCTAAATAGAAAATAAGTTTCATACTAACGCAATGCAGAAAGGGTAATAATAATTAATGTGGGTTAGAGTAGAGGTTGGTGGTATACAGTGAAACCATTTATTTTTGAGAATAACATTTCTTCTTTTGACTTTATTATTAGTGCGCATTTGGGCCTTCCACACTTGTCTGAATTGAGCTGACTGACTCGACCCCGCACATGCGCACCAGAGAGAGAATAAGGGAGGATGAGTAAGGATTTGTCATGCGTCCAAGGCCAGAGAAGATGTGCCCTGGGAACATGAGGGTGAAGAGTTCATATGAAGAAGCCTTATTCATGAAACTGAAACATTTTGTATTAATAACGTTTGGAGATGTATGGGAAAGGAAATGAATTAATAAAGTTTAAGGGGATGGGTTTGAAAACAATGGTTCAATGAAATAAATGAAATGTAAGCATGGTGTGACGATCATCCCCCCTCGCCTGTCCAATCAGAGTTAGTATTTTATGAAATTGAAACATTAATGGGTGGTACATGGTTATGGAAAGGTATAACTGAGGTAGTTTTAGTTAGTTAGTTTAGCAGACACGAGAGCAGAAGCAGCAGAAGTAGAGCTCGGGATGCTGTTGGTGCTGGGGGTGGTGCTGATGCTGTGAGATGCTGATGAAGAAATCGAATGCAGAACCATCTATTTTAACTTAATTGGGTTAGAAAGAAGATCGCGGAAGAACCACGAGGAGGAAGAGAGTGTCAGAGAGGGGTGCGACGCAGTCGTCGGTATTTAGAGAGGTGAAGTATCCTGTCCTGATTCCTGTCCTGAAGTCTTTGTCTCCTGATCTATCCCGGGGGACCCTTACCAGCCCTTTGGCCAGAGGGTTGGTCTTCACACCATTCTTGGTAAATATGAATTTATCGTATTGATAGATGTTCTTCTCTCTCTGTCCTCTCTTTTCTGAGCATAGTTATTGGGTGAATCTGAATTGTTATTGCTTATTGAATATTAATTGAATTGACACTCTTGCGAATGAGGGTGTTTGTACTGAAACTTTGAGATGGTTTACACTCAATTAATTTAGATACATTTTTAAACTTCCCAAGTCTGTGATTATTTAATTTTTAATCAAGAAATGTTTAATAAGTTATGTTAATTATCACCATCAATTAGTTCCAACTAATGGTCCATCGACCAGAGGAAAGAACTATTTGATCAGTGAAGGTTTAGTTAAGAACGGAACAATAACTATTCCTGAAATATGAAATCTATAAACTACAAGCTCCAGCGGTCTACTTGGTATTAGTGGAAGAAGTTATATGGGCCCAGGTGAGTATATGGTAGTGGAGTATCTGCTGTTAGTACACCGCTGGATCAGTGCGCTTCTTGGAAGATTGGATTAGAACGGAAGTGGCTCCGGAAGGGTTGCCACCTTTCTATGCTCTGGAGCGAGCACACAGAGTGCCGGCAACACCACCAAAACCAGGGACCCCGCCAAGACCCATAGTGGCACGCTTGCTGCATTTTCGAGACAGGGATCACATCTTGCAGAGAGCCCGCCAAACACGAGGACTGCAAATTGGCAATAGTGCCGTAATGATTTTCCCAGACTTCACAAGGGAGGTTCAACGGAACAGGGCGTCCTTTTTGGCTGTCAAAAAGAAACTACGCCAGCTGCATTTGCCCTACGCAATGTTGTTTCCTGCGCGCCTTCGAGTGGCAGACCCGGCGGGAACTTGTTTTTTCCTCATGTCACAGGAGGCTTGGGAGTGGCTCGAGACACGCGGACCAATGACCACTAGTGCCTCCGCCCTGGACTCTCCGCGTCAGAGCCCTCGCAGTCACAAATCTGGCTCCAACGCCCCATCGCCCAGAGAATTTAGCCTGGAATGCCGCAAAGCATTGCAGGCTGTAGCGACACATAGCCATACAAGTCCCAGCCTTTCATCGAGCAGGAGCGTTCTGCACACCGGAAGACCAGAACGTCGCTGGATTGCAGCGACAATGACAGCTCAGAAACGGATTTGCCAAGGGTTATGCCCCGGTCTGCAGACGATCTCATGTGATGTATGTACTGTCGAGGAAGGTGCTTAGGATCTCAGGGACACGATAAGCGCCTGCACGCAGAAGAATGCTCAATGACTCGGCCGTATGACACACTGCTCTCAGAGCCGCAACTAAATGGCCCGGGGTCAAATGTCTAGGTTATTTACTGGGGGGGCAGCGGATCGGAGAATCTGTGGCTCAGACTGCAGGTCGTTCAGCCCCACAACTGTCATTAGATGTTTGTACGCTTCAGAAGTGTTTGGATGGGACCTAGTTTTCCGGTATCTGTCCTGGGGAGGGGGAGTTTTCTTTTGGTTGGGAAATGTTGAGGGGGGCCAGGCGTGTCACAGGGGGAGGGTTTTTTTTTTAATGCATGCAGGAAATTTCTACAACAATGGGATCACCACTAGCTTTAAAATGTATTTCCTGGAATGCGCGAGGGATGCACTCAATGATACGATGTCATAAAATACACTCCTATTTGGTCCGCAGGGGTATTCAGATCACATTGCTTCAAGAAACCCACATAATAGCAAAGGAAGGCACGGCATTGCAGCGTCGCTGGAGGGGTCAAGCATTCTACACCACTTACTCCACATATCCCCGTGGGGTCCTTATATGGGTACGGGCAGGGGTACCTTTTCAGTGCACTAAACAGATAATAGATCCAGAGGGCAGGTATGTGGTAGTATCAGGGAGGCTGGATGGCAGGGACTTAGTTCTAGGCAGTATATACGCGCCTAATTCGGACCAACCAGCATTTTTCTCACACCTCTCTAGGAAACAAGCAACCGTCCTTGTGGGCTCAGTAATGTTGGGAGGCGACTTTAACTGCACGTCAGACGTCAACCTGGATCGCTCTCACCCCCCACTCCCTGATGCTCTTGCACACAAACTGGCAGAGGTGCGCTGCGATTGGCAACAGAAATGGGGTTTGATAGACTCCTGGAGGGCACAACATCCTGCGACCCGGGATTATTCCTTTTTCTCAGCCCTACATGAATTGCATGTCCGACTAGATGCCATATTGTGTTCCCCTGATGTCCACGAGGTGATTTGTAGCAGTGAATACCTCACTAGGACGCTCTCAGATTACAATCCCGAACTAGTAAGTTTACAATGGTTCCGCGCGCGACCCAAGATCCCTACCTGACGCTTGCAATCTGAGGCTTTGGATGACCCAGTATTTCATGCCGCTATAGGAACAGCTATTGCTAAATACTTCCAAGATAACGCTAACACTGCAACATCCTTTTTAGCGGAGTGGGATGCTTGTAAAGCAGTCATCAGAGGGTGTTGTATCTCTGAGACGATGGGGGTGCGGAAGGTGCTCCTTAAGGAAATAGAGAGGGATGACCAGCGGCTGCGAGACCTGGAAAGAGATAGGCCTGAGAACCCGGCCAAGCAGAAGGAGCTTTTGGAGGCTAGGGAGGCAGTGGCAGTACAAGTAGAACGGCTGCGATGCTTCGACTATAAAAAATATATCACACGCGCTCGTTCGGAAAGAGACAAGTCGGGAGACCTTCTGGCTTGGTTGGCTGACCCCACTAGGAGAAGCACAGTGATACTGGAACTTAGAGACCAGGTTGGGGTGGCGCGCTATGACCAGCGGAGCATCAATGACTTGTTCCTGGCCTATTATATGGACCTCTACCGGAGTAAACTGACTCCAGTGGAGGAGAACTTACACGAGTTCACAAGGGATGTAGAGCTACCAGCCCTAGACGAGGACAGCACAGAGGTACTAGGGCGGGAGATAGAGCTTGGGGAAGTGAGAGTGGCCATTAAGTCCATGGCTCGCAATAAAACTCCGGGCACGGCTGGCCTGCCAATCGAATTCTACCTAGCATTCATTGATATATTGGCTCCCAGGCTGGTACAATTATATAATGTCGCAAAGCGGGTTGGCCACTTGCCCGTGACCACTAGAGAGGCGATCATTATACCGTTACTCAAACCGGGGAAGCCGTCATGGGACAAGACTGCATATTGCCCCCTGTCTATGCTTAATTTAGACTATAAAATACTAAGCAGGATTTTGGCTACTCGCTTGCTCCCCCACATGGCTGCCCTGATACACAAAGATCAATCTGGGTTTATCCCCACCAGAAACACGGCGCTTAACATTCGGCGCCTCCTACGAGTCCTAGAGGCTGACTCTTATAGTGTAGCCGAGGCGACGATCTTCGCCGTTGATATAGAAAAAGCATTCGACAGCCTGGAATGGCCTTATTTGTTCCAGGTGATGCGGAAAATGGGGCTTGGTGAGGATTTTGTGGGTTGGACAGCTCTCTTATATGCTGACTCTACTGCCAGGGTTAAAACTGGGGGGCTAATTTCGGACGCCTGTAATGTAGGAAGGGGGACACGCCAGGGGTGCCCCCTTTCTCCCCTGCTGTTTGCCCTGGCGATGGAGCCGCTGGCAGCGCAAGCCAGGTCAGGGCGGGCTTACCAGGGACTAACTGTGCATGGACAGATCCATCATATCGCGTTGTACGCTGACGACCTTTTGCTCTTTCTGGCTGATGCTGGGGAGGCCCTTGTAGGAGCGAAAAATCTGCTGCAGGGCCTCAGCAGAGTTGCGGGGTTAAAAGTGAACTGGGCGAAATCTTGCCTGTTTCCTGCACGGAGTGGCTGAATAGGTCCACGGCACACGGAAGGGGTGACTTGGGAGGACAGATGCCTGCCATACCTGGGTACACAGATATACCACACTCAAGAAGATATCCTAGAGGGTAACATAGGGAAAGCTATCAGGGGAGCGAAAAGCAACTTCGACTTCTGGGGCACATTGCCGTTATCTGTGGCTGGCCGCATAGCCCTGCTCAAAATGGTCACTCTCCCGAGATTACTATACTACTTTGGGACCCTGCCGATCTGGATCCCGACAAAGTACTTTGCTCAGCTCCGATCAATGATCACGAGTTTTCTCTGGGGTACTGGCAGGCGCAGAGTGGCACTTGCTACACTTATGCGGCCAAGAGCGGAGGGCGGGCTAGCGCTACCTGACTATGAGGCTTATTATTTGGCGGCGCAGTTTCAGTGGCTCACGCAGTGGGTAGCGAGCTGTACCAGGGGAGAGGATGAGCGGAGGGTGGAGTTTGCGTCCCTGAGACTGTTATCTCACATCATCTTGAAACTCCCTGTCAGACCTGCAGCCCTCACCACTGAGCTCGACACAGCACGAAGGTGCTGGAACAGGTACCTGCGCAGAGCTAAAATTAGACACCCTTATGCGCCAGAACTCCCGCTGCTCATGTGCACGGCCTTGCCGCATGGTGTTAACTGGCAGAGGCTGGAACTCTGGGTGGAACAGGGGTTGACTAGCATAGGAGACCTATATGAAGAGGGGGCTATGATTCCATTCAATGATCTACAAACCCGCTTTGACTTACCTAGGGGGGATTTCCTATTGTACACAGCCTTCACGGCAGCCATTCGAAAACACTGGGGAGGAGGACTCACAGAACCCAAAACATCATTGGGCTGTCAATACGTGGTTATGGCAACAGGTACTTTCAAAGCAGTGACATGCTTATACAGGCGTATGACGCGGGAAACAGTACTCCCCCTGACTGAACTGCGGCTCAAGTGGGAAACTGACCTTGGGGAGGATATCCCAGAGAAGGCCTGGGGGCAGTTGGTAGAGAGAGCCTGGAAAAGCACCCGGAACGCCAGGTTCCAACTAGTACATTTTTATATCTTACACAGGGCATATCTTACCCTGGAGAAGCTCAATAAGTATTTCCCAACCCAAATAGCGGCCTGCCCGTGCTGCAATACTGAAGGTGCAGATTTCAAGTATATGTTGTGGACTTGCCCGTTCCTGGACAGTTACTGGGGGGAGATAACGACGGTACTGACTGAACTTACTGACAGGGAAGTAGAGCTGACCCAGAAACACTGCATTTTACACTGGTTCCCCCACACGTCCAAGAATAAAATCACGAGTAAGTTCTTAGACTTGGGTCTATTACTGGCCAAAAGGGATATCACCATGCATTGGAAAGCTAAGCAAGGTCCAAGCATAGCACGATGGAAAGCAGAACTCCTTAAGTGGGCTGAATGTGAAGGTGTGATCAGACAGCAGATAGCCAGAAGAACAGGGAGCGAAAGGGCGCTAGAAGCGGCGAGGGCCTGGGAAGCGCTAGTCGTGGCACTTAAATCCCCGGACGAAGATGAGGATGCAGATTCTATAGGTGTTCCCCCAGCAGACATACACTAAGCTGCAGGAGGGGGAGGGTTTCCTAAGATCTGTAAGCAAGGTACTGAGGGCGGCCCTCTGCTGCCTGGATGGAATGCGATCTCCTATAATGCTACTCCAGTCAAAGATGGCACCCGGATTGGGGCACTGGTCTACTGTACATTAAAGGCCTAGGGGTAAGTGACACGCTTGGGGGGGAGGGCGGGGGTAGTTGTGGGAAGGGAGGTTTCAGTCGGGGCTGGATGTCAGCATATGTATGGGACTACAAATGAGTTTCGAAAGAACCAGATATCCTGGACAGACTAATGATCTGTACTAATGTCCCAAGTTGGCTGAATGTAAGTTTATAGGTTTGCAGGGTTGTGGCATAACAACTCAATGCACCTTGTGTAAAACCTAATAAAATCTGTTTACAAAAAAAAAAGAAATCAGTGGCAGTTGTCCTAGCCACAGGTGTAAAAGGTAAAAAATATAAGGGGAAGACTCTCATCTTATTTATGACCCTCTTCTGAGGCACAATGACAGAGGTCAGTGGGAAGTAAGACAGGGGAGCAGCTTTCACCTGCAGTTGAAAGTATCTAGCCACCCTGTGTCCATTAACTCAAGCAGTGAAGGCAGACATGCGGGCCATGAGTTCAGAAAGGACATAAGATGGTTTTGCAGGTGTACACGCTGGGCCCGATTCACAAAGGGCTTCTGAACTTGTGGCGGAGGTCCCGCAGTTGTGGCGAGTGTCCCAAACTCGTGGTGGGACCTCTGTACTGCAGTTACCCATTGTGGAGGTCCCAACACCAGTGCGATGCCCCCGGCATGAGTTCGGCCCCCGTGACTGCAGGACCTCCACCATGAGTGTGGAGGCCCTGTGTGAATCGACCCCTGTGTCTCAGCAGTGCATCATGGGAAGGAAGGGTATGGGTGGGGTCTGACCCAGTTACTTACTGGTATTCTTCATTACTTCGAGGCCAAATCTTCATCATCATCACAGTCCATACTATATGAGGCTTCTGCCTCCTACACAGAAGTAGTTCACCATCTTAAAAATACAAAATTTAAAGACTTAAAGTTACAGTACACCTCGTGTGAGAACACAAGAAGCAAACTCCCTTGTGAACTCTAAATTAGGAACAGCCACCTAATGCTTTTCCTGTTCATTACTAAGCACACACATGTTTTTCTTCTCCTTTTTGGATACAAGAGACACCATGAATGTTTTTGAGAGGGATAGAATTTAGACTGTGACATTGAAAACTAGGACACAGAATAATGAAGATTTCTATGAAGTAACAAGGATTACCTTCTCACTCCTGAACCTACATCCCCTCACCACAGGCAACTACATTGGCTGCCGGTAGGACAAACGATTACATTTAAACCACTTCCCATTGCATACAGAGGTTTACATAACAAATACCAGCTTGCCTCAGGGCTAGGATTAAAGGAAATGCCCCATAAAGACTGTGTCTTTCTAACAATCAGGGCCCCCCTAGTTGTCCCTAAAATGGAGAAAGCTAAAACTAGTGGCCGCACCTTTGCTTTGATATCATCCAAACTTTTGCAACACTTCCCCTCAGCTCTGAGAAAATCCCCATCTGAATAATTCTTCAAAAAAGACTTGGAAACTTTTCTTTTTAATTAATGCCTTGCCATATCTGTCTGGCAACCTATTGGTCAGTGCCAGGACACTTTGTTTAAAGCAGCTGTTCCACTCTACAAATGACTATCATCCTAATCTCATCATAGCCCACCTTCCTCATACTAGCTCTCAGTGTATAAGGATATGCACAATCTGCAGCAGATATAACAAAATAGGTAAAATAAGTGCACAAAGAGGCAATTATCAGTGGAAGAAAATACTTACTCATAACACGTCAAAAATTTCCTTCCTCATAACACTCAAAATATCTGGCCCAAAATTAGAAGACTAAGAAAATCCTACTAGCAATTGATACTGGTTCATAAAGGAGACAGGATATGATGCTGTAGCTGCATTGCTCTGATGGACCACTCTTTGAATGCTGCTCAAGAACTACACACAGCTCTTGTGGATCAATCCTGCATGGAACCAGAAAATTCAGAAACTCATGGTCATGGTCGATTGACAGAATTTGGGACATGATGAGCCTTAGGTTACAGACAAAAAAAGGCTTTAAAAAACTAAAAGATTCCTTTACACCCACATGGAGAGAGTCCCATGGACATCTAGTGTATACAATCCTCCTCTGAAAATGGACAAGGAAAAATATTAGGCCGAAGTAAACCCTGTTCAAAGTGAAAGGAAGTTGATATCTTGGCACAAAAGATGGAGAGGGCATAAGAACTATCTTATCTGGTAGAACGTGCCAAAAAACTTGTCTATCCATTGCTGAGCAGACAGTTCCCCAATAAGGTGACCTGAAAAAATTGGCACTAAAAAGTTTGCATTAGCACTGACAAATTGTAACTGTACTGACTCCAAAAATGTAAAAGGTGTGGACTGGAGATGACGAAAAAACAAAGGAAGGTACCAACATTGAACCAGAGAGTAAATGATCGGTTTCTGTAAAATAAATACAAATACAACTTTTAAGGAGATGCAAAGCTAGATCAGACACATTTTTCACCTTAGGAACCCTAAAATTCTAGGTTGTGAAACTTTGCCTCCTTAAAGTTCAGACAGCTAAATCAAGTATAAAGCCATCTCTTTAAAAATCTAATAAGTTCACCCCCTTTGCCTGTAATGCTAGTCTCTCAAGTTCTCAAGTCAGCTGGACTCAGATCAGAAATGATTTTGGGAGAGGCCGAGCTATCAAAGGTGAGGAACTTATCAGGATGATCCATTGAGGGGCTACTGATAACTGAAGAAGGCGGGGACACTACAACTGACTTTGCCAATAGTGACAAATCACCAAAACTCTTGTTTATTCAAACTGAATCTTTAAAAGTGCTTTTCGGAAAGGAGGGAAAGAATATGGAAGACCCCTGGGACATATAAGAGATAGAGCATTCACCTCAAAAGCCTCTCTTCTCTGAGTTAAGGAGCAAAAGAGCATTCTCCTTTGAGGCAAAAAGGTCCAGTCATGGGTAAAATAGATAGCCCCGACCTCCTAGAACAAAATTTGTTTGAGAAGCAGTAAGCTTGATAAAGGGAATATCTGACTCAAACGGTCCACGTGTATATTCTCGTTCACCAACAAGCAAATTGCTTTCAGAGAAAAAAGACTGCTCTCTGACCATTGACCTATTTTCCGGACCAATGCAGACAGCTTCAGAACTAAGAACCCTGTAGGTGATTGATCTTGGCCTGAACCACCTGTTTTTCGATGAGAGTACACATCCTTGCCCCAGAACATGAAGAAAGGTGCTGAAGAGCTCTGAGGACTGCAGAGAGTTCCGAATAGTAGAATTGGTGGCCTCCATGGGAGATCACTGCTCTCAACCGGACAATTCCCCACTGTTTCTCCCAAGCAAATTTGCTGGAATCCGTGGTAAGTACTTGGGGGGATGGAGAAATCAGTTTCACACTTTTCATCAAGTTCTTTAAATCCAGCCATCATTGAAGGGGGTGCACGATCCCTCTAAGTCACTAAAATTAAAGGCTATTATTCCTCTGATAGGGATTACAGTATTGCAGGAGATGATGAGCCACTGGGTGCTGATGTAGATTAGAGTGCAGGGGGAGCTGTCATCAAGAACTGAATTCACAGCCATTCCCTAACTGTGACAAAAGATACCTTCATAAGAACCAAATATGAGAAGCCAACTTTATTGCTTTGTGCTTTGACAAGAACACTGTGCCCATATTTGTTTGGATGAGAGCCAGAGAAAATGTTCAGTCTGTGGTTGGGTCATATTTGACTTCTTGACATTGATCTGAAAGCTGTATTCCTAGATGGTACGACATACTCTCATGATATCTGTGCAAGACTTGGAAAAAGAAGATGAAGGTAGTAAAAGATCATTTAGATACGGGAAGTCCCGATACCTTCAAAATCCAAAATACTCATCAATGGTGCAAGGACCTTCTTGAAGACCCTTGGTGTTTAGGTTAATCCAAGGGTGAGGACCCAAAACTGGAAACGTGGCCAAGGACACAAAAACAGAGAAGTATTCATTTAAATTGGGATGTGCACATAGGCATCTTGTAGATACTGGAAAGTTTGAAAATCTCCAGGGACCAAGAAAGGCAAGATTGAATGAAGAGACATCACCTTTGAAGGTATCTTTCCTACAATAAAATATATTCTTTTTGAGTCAAAATTGGATGGTAGTCTTTTGAAACCTTTTTTATTTTTTGGTCCTCATGTGTGACAAAAAGAAAAACGAAAGATGTATGATCAGATACCAAAGTCGTAGACCCACAGCCTGCTGGGACTTAAATCCGCCTGATATACCTTCTTTCAATCCATTTTATTGAGGTTGTGGGATCACCCCACCCTATCTCTCCTTGGATGTATATGTCTTAATCCTTGGACCATTAGGCTTCCTAACTTTAAGCATGCTTTGAAAGATAAGTGAAGAAAGGCTCCCAAACATTAACCCTCTTTTGAGAGCCACTTATGCAATCTAATCTACTAATATGCTTTGCTGACGTTAACCAGGTTAGAAATGACGGTGCAGTCTTGGTAACCCAGTTCATTCAGTTTCCCTGCGGGCTATTATTCTTAAGGTGAGAAGTAATTGATCTATTGTTTCACTCTCTTCCCATTAGATCCAGCTCCATCCATAACCCCAAATAGAATGAAAGGAGGGCTTACCTCTATTCTTTTTTTTATAACTGCTGCCAAAACCTTACCCACTTCTTGCCAAAACATTTGGACTCCGGGACATTGCCAGAACATATGTAAATCATCTGCTCTCTCCAAATCACATTTCAGGCAGCACTTGATTTTATTTCCTCCCAGATTGGATAGTTTCTTGGGGGACCAATAAGCCCTGTGTAAAGTGAACAAATGGTTTCTTCTGAGGGGTGCATATCTAAGAAACGACCAAAGAGTAGCTATAGATACTTGCCAAAGAGATGTTAAATCTGCTGCTGGTAGATCTTCTTTCCACTTTTCTTCAAATAACTCTCTCCCAATCAGTTATATGTCCCACGTTTGTTTGCTCGCTAGCCCAGCTGACTAGTTGGAGATTTTTAAATTTGGACAGCCTGTTATTTGTTTTCCTTCTTAATTAGTCCCATGATATTGCAGAATCCTCATCCCTGATCTTGGCCCATGTCTCTATTCCCTCGTTTATTAATGGAAGAGCTAACGAGTCTTGAAGACAGAGTGGAGTGGCGGGGGAGTTCCAGATAGGGGCCATTTGGCTGTAGTATGGCATTCCTAGGATTCTCCTAATCTGGACCCATAGTTTAAATGCTGTTATTAGCACCCTTAGCCGAACATTTTTAAAGTATTTAGGGTGCCCAAATTTAAAAAGGAAATAATTCCCTTGATCTGTCAGATCCTTTGTTAGAGCACTATAGCAGCGGTGGAGCTGTTGGTAGTTCTTCGTTAGGAGTGATCTAAAAAAATTTAATTGAAAGGCCCAACAGTAAAACTGAAAGTCTGGAAGGGCTATACCACCATCAATTTTTTTCTTGCGTCGTTTTTTCCAGGCGATTCTTACGCCTTTATTAACCCATATAAAGCTGCTCACTTCCCCTTGTATCTTCTTAAGCCATTTCATTTCAAAGTGTAAGGGTAGTGTATTGAATAGAAAAGTGAACTTAGATAAGATCATCATTTTGACCAAGTTCGTTCTACCTATGATGGATAGGGGAGATGAAACCATAGTTTTAATAACCTCTTAGTTTCTCTCATAAGTCTTGTACAGTTCACTTGAGCCATATCGTCTAGTTTTTTGACCACTTGAACTCCTAGATACCAAACTAATTAATAACGTTTCTACAGCTGCTTCCTACAGTTAATAACAGCTAATAAAAACCGAGACAATACAGAGCATATATGCAAGTCCGGGAGAGATTGCAAATACATAAAAGCTGGTCGACATTGTACAAAACCTAATTGTAATAACAAGGGTTTAATAAGACATTTTCTCAGACCCGAATTGTATTTACATAAGAAGAAAATGTGCATGGTACTCTGTGTGGAGATGCCGTCACAAGGACATTTCACAAGGACGGACGACCCGTTATTGATAGTAGGAAAGCTGGTTAAATGATGGAAAATGCCCAGCCGAAACTGGGTCAGCACGAACCTGTGACGCTGATTATATACATTGACTAAATAAATTTGCATATTGGGGCTCGTCAGTATCATCTGATTCCTCAACATGGAAGATTTCATAATCTCTGTGCATAACCTCGCTTCTTCAAGTAGTGTTAGACATTTCAATTTAAGGGCTTTTCTTTGAATAGTAATCAAGAGCTCTGGATGATCAAAAAACTCAGGGTGACCAATATCCACCGAAAAGTTATGTACAAATTTGAGCCAGGGCATTTTAAGTGCAGACGTTGATCTAAGGCAGTCTTCTGATTAAACGTAGTATGATCAGAAGACCAGATTTTATGCCAGAGTAAAATTGGCTGAGTCCTGATCACGTCTGCTAAATAAGGAACTCCTAGTCCAGAGTGGCAGACAAAAGTTGAGCTGCTTTTCGGAAGGGCAAGAAGGTTCCTAGGAATGTATTTTCTACTAGTTGGAGTGCATCAACATTCACATAACCCCAAAGCTCAGACCCGTACATTTGGCCTTGTAAATAGTCATCAACTCCCTCGGTTGTTTAGTGCCCAATTTTCTAGCAAAATTCATCAGGGCCGTAATCGTTTTAACAAATTGGAGCCTCCTTGAATTAACTGCAGGCATCCAGTTCCCCGCTTGATTAAATGAGATACCTAAATATGAAAATGTAGGTGTAAACAGAATTTTTGAGCCCTCAATAGCAATGTCACGACAGCGTATAGCCCTTCTCCCAATTTTCATAGCAAAAGTTTTACTAACATTGATTTTTAGACCATGGTTCTGCATGAACTGTGCAAATTCATCAACTAAACTCTGAAGGCCAAGTGGTGTGCGAGCCATTAGGACGGCATCATCGGCATAAAAAAGTGCCGGAATTGAGCGATGACCAACCTGGGGTAAGTCTGTACACCTACCCGCTAAAATACTACCTACGCTGTTAAGGTAGAGATGAAACAAAATAGGGGTGAGTACACAGTCATGGTGTGGGCCTCTATCTATTTTAAATGGCTGGGTACAATTGCTGTTAAGGCCATACCGTACTCTACCCTGGCCTCGAGCATACAGGTCTCTGAGAAAATTCACAATAGTACAATCTACACCCATATTATCCATGATTGACCATAATCTTTCATGTTCCATGAAATCAAAGGCGGAAGGTAAGTCTACAAATACTAAAAACAAACTGCCTCCCTTGATGTGCACATATTTTCCAATACGTAAATTTAAATTAATAGTCCCCAGACCTGCCCTAAATCCATACTACAGATCTGAGATGATATTGTTGGACTCCGCCCAGTCCTGCAGTCTGCCCAGGAGAATACGTAAAGCCACCTTAACTAAAGAATCCAGCAAAGAAATGGGTCTGTACTGTGCTGGGCTATTATGATCTCCCTTTTTAAATATTGGGACAATGAGAGACTCAGGCCAAGTGGACAGTAATCCTTCTTTCCGACATGCTCTAAAGAGCAAGGTTAAAATAGAGCCCCAGACATTAATGTTCAATATAAAAAGATCAATGGGGATCCCATCAGGGCCCGGGGCTTTACCTCCTTTGCTTGCCTTCAAAGCCCAAACTACTTCCTCTAGGGAAAAATCAGGATATTTCCGGTCAATCGGGGAA
Organism: Calotriton arnoldi; assembly: GCA_963921515.1. Classification (NCBI taxonomy): domain Eukaryota; kingdom Metazoa; phylum Chordata; class Amphibia; order Caudata; family Salamandridae; genus Calotriton; species Calotriton arnoldi. Next base: position 197,760 of record CAWUFW010009537.1, read on the forward strand.
GAGGTATTAACGGGGGCGCACAAAGAAGCTGTGACAGGAAGGGAGGTAGCAGGGACTTCCTGAGATGAGTACAGATTAGTAAAATGGATTAGCTAGTCAGCCTCGGTGATAGCAATCTCTAATTGGGGACTATCAGAAGTATTAAAAAAAGGGGAATTTATAATGTGCCAAAAAGTGATATTATCATTTGTCAAGCTGGCCTCGAGTAATTGGCTCCAAGACTCTTCCTTTATACTTTTTTTCTGTTGTTTACTAAGCAAGGTTATATGAGCTTCTACACTCCCGGACCTCCTGAATATTCCTTGGTTGTTTAGCTAATGCTGATTTCAAGCTACTAAGGGCTTTTGTGCAAGCGGAATCAAACCAACCACAGTGCCCTGGCCCCACTCTAGTCCGAGTGACAGTAAGCCCTTCTCTAATGCCTTTTTTAATCGATTTGAAGGCCACTATGTAGTCATGGGCCTCTGTAGACTAATTTAAACATATATCAAAGGCCTCCCTCTGTTTAACAATTAGTTTTTCTAAGAAGGTGACTGGATTCACCAAAGACCATCTCAAGGAGTACCCATTCCAAAGGGAGATATAAATGTTCTCCAATGTTGAAACTCTATTTTTATCCCCCCCTTTGTGTGAGGAGATTAATATTTAGAGCAACGCTTTGTGGAAAATGCTCGCTGATTGCATTATCGTGAAAAACAAATTCTAAAAACTGCTCAGCATAACACTGCGAAAACAAAAAAAAATCAATAACACTGTTCTCACCCCTGCCATTAAAAGTACTCCTAACTTCAACTGAAGTACTAGTGAGTTCATTGCAGAAACACAGGTTATACTTAAAAAGTAGATCATTTAGCTGGTCCCCATATGCTGAGTGGGAAAAATATGTAGTATCACTATTATCAAGGGCAGCCATCCCACAAATTTTATTGGAAGGCTGCGTACAAAGACGTATATTAAAATCACTGCCCCAAAGAATAATTGAATCCCTACATCCGATGGGGAAAGCTGAATCTAAATCATAATCTAGTTGATGAAGAACAGTAACAATAACCTGTGTACAAACATTATTGTAAAAATTAACAATGGCTGAAGTAGTATTCTGAGTAAGCCGAAGAGTAATAATATGGTAAAACACTCTAATTACGGTCACTGAGATATTCAAGGGGGCCAACATATTAGACACGTAAATACACATGCCCCCTTAAGGTCTCCCACAAACAGATGGAACTGCTGGGCAATGGAATGTTTTAAAACCGTTCAGATGGATTGGGTCCACAGACCAGGTTTTCTGTAAACAGAGAATGTGAAACTTTGACGCGAAGTCAATCCACTCACTCGTTGAGCATTTATGACGCAGCCCAGCAACATTCCAAAACAGAACTGTATTAGCTGTTGCAGGATTAATGACCTGGCCAAGGGGTGGCTGCATAACTGTAAGAGCCCTATCCATACTAGGCTCAAGGGTCTCACATTCTTCCACTGTAGCCAAACCCGCATTCAACTCACGCTCCAAGGGACTGGGAAATCCTTACTGTATACCCTCACTTAGATTGGTAAAAGTTTTCAGTCAATCCACACCACTTAATGCGGAGAGGCAATCAAATCTATTATAAGTTTTGATTGGAAATGGTGGTACCAGCGATTGCGCCCGAAAAGGCAGTACTGGTTGATGGAAACTTAAGGAAGGGGCAGGAGGCTGGTAGAAAAAACCAAGAGGTAAGACTGCAATCTGCTTAGTGGTAAAGGATGGGGGGCTAGCTCGCTCTAGTATAAGTTTTACTAAATTGGGAGATGTAAAAGAATGTTTTGCTTCCCAGATCCACCCATTTAGTTCTCCTGATCATTATTAGATCCGCGAAAAGTGCCCCCCCAACTCTACCCTCGCATTCAACCAATTTCAGGACTTGTTCCTCAGTGATTCCCAAGATTCGTGGACAGAGGTAGGGGTGGGGGGACGTTAGCTAGAATTACCACATAAGGTGTGGCAGCTGGCGGGAGCTCCAAACGTTCCAATTTTGAGATAGGAAAAAAACGTGGTGTGTCAGTAATAGCATGGTTAGGTAAAGTTAAGTTAGAGGAAATGTTATGTATTGAAGAAGGTGGATTTGTGAGGTCAGGTCGAGATTGTTGTAGCGAGGGAAAGGAAATAGGACCACGACCTGATTGAATAATACTCGAGGGAAGGGTAGTAATAACACCGTCCCCATTTGTAGCTAATGATGGTCAGAGGTAATCATGTTGGTGATCGTGTTGGACAGTTTGGAAAGTACTGGGCAGTGACAAACTTTGAGTGGAAGATTCCCTGTCCCTGACTTGGGGAAGACATGCAGGTGGTACATGGCTATTCGTTAATGTGTCAAAACGAGTTAAAACACTCCTCTTTATACCTTTTAGTTGCTCTGAAAGAGTGCTAAAAGCAAGCCGGACCATATCCGTGAGGGACTGTACCAAACCCTTCATGGACGCTTAGTTAGCAGAGAGAGCTACCAAATGGTTGTCCGCTACTTTATTGGGCTCTTTATTTAGGGATGGATTCTGGGGAGGAGTTTTCTAAGCGCGCCGCCCTCCCCCTCCCCTGGGAGCTGAGGGGCTCTGGAACACAGAAGTGGGTGGCTTTTTAAGGGGTTTTCTCAGAGGCTGAGTGACTGGTTAACTAGAAAGGTGGGATTTAGGAGCGCACCCCTCGGGCTCCTTATCTTCCGACTGCCCTCTGTCTAATACGTTTTCCTGAACAGTGGTAGAACTTAAACCTGTTTCATTTGAGGTCAAGCCGGAGCTACTAATGGTACCATTAGATAGAGACTCCTCCACACTCATTATCTGTTTTTCCAGCGCCCCCATGGCGCCTGAAATGTAATTCAAGATGGAGGAGGAGGCACCTAGTTTATTCAGTGATTTTACAGCCCCCTCCAGTTGTTTCCTTTTTACCATCTCTAAGACTTTAGGTCAACAGATCTTATATAAAGGTGAATCTGGGCCTTACAGATACAGCGAGTGCTACAACTAAGGGATAAAATTAACAGTGGGGAAATAGATGCATCAAATATCAATGCCAATACGCTCTTTAAAATCAGTAACTGGAGCCAATTTCCCAACAAAAACAGTAGACACGTAAGTACAGACCTCAGGTATAAAACTGATAAACACAGGTTACGGAAAATCCAAAATCCTTCTAAGAAAGCCAAGGGGTAGCCCTGCCCTTCCTCTTCCTGTCGATGACGAGTGCAGGACGGGCCCGCCCTTGGCCCGGGCTTTGCCCGCGCACGTCCCGCGCCACGGGAGCCGTGCTGGTAATTTATGAGCCTTAGGGCGCAGCGGCAATGACAGCGGAGTTGGGGAGGCTGGGAAGTGTAGTCAGCTCCTCTCCTCACAGGAGCTGGAACAGGCAGAGCAACCGTGGCAGTAAACGCGGCAAACACAACAGGATTCTCGCCCGCGGGTGCCGCGCTGGTAATTTATGCACCTCCAGGTGCAGCGGCAATGACAGTGGAGCTGGGGAGGCTGGGAAGTGTATTCAGCTCCTCTACCCCTGGTGCTAGATCAGGCAGAGCAACAGTGGCAGTAAACGCGGCAAACACAACAGGATTACTGCCCGGGGGAGCCGCGCTAGTAATTTATGCGCCTCCGGGCGCAGCGACAATGACAGCGGAGCTGGGGAGGCTGGGAAGTCTAGTCAGCTCCTCTCCCCCCTGGTGCTGGATTAGGCAGAGCAACAGTGGCAGTAAACTCAGCAACCACAACAGGATGTCATTGTTTGACTGTTTTAAATATTGAAAAACTCTCCTTCTACCTGGTACCCTTAAGCCATTTATGTTCCATGTTAAAATCTTCAGGCTGTGCGTCTTATTTGTTATTGTTTCAGGTCCCATCTGACTTCCAATATCTTCATTCTGATTTTATTTGTCACATATGAGGAGTGTACATTTTTATTTTAGTTTTCTCCTATTTGCTCCCCACCCAGTGCACATCTTTTCTACTATTTATGTCTAATATGTGACCCCTCCCCCCGGCGCAAACCTCCCCCACCCCGGGGAACCCTCCCTTTAACCAAACTGGGCAGTTCTGCATTACTATCAGCTTTCTCCTTTCCGGGATCAATATATAGCATAATTTGTTACTGGTCAACTAATCTAATGATGCGTTTTTATTTGCGTGATTAAACTCTCAACTTCTCTTGGCTCTTTTATATTATGCATTCTATTGTTCCACATAATTCTTAATGTGGCAGGGAATTTCAGTTGGGCAGTGACTCCTAAAGACTTAAGCTCTTGTATGTGCTTACCTAACTCCCATGGTCTGTTTTGAGTTTCTTTCGCCAAGTCTGATCGAATGCGAAAAGCCCAGTCATCTTTTTTGTATGAGCCTGCCTTCAGGGCTTCCGTAAGTATCAATTCTTTAATTGAGTAGGTGTTGAAAGTTATGAGGATTTTCTTAGGCTTATCTCTATTGGGATTTCTCCTAAAAGGATCTCTGTGTACTCATTGTATGTCTTGATGAAGATCCAATATGTGAACTACCGGTATCTTTTCCTTTAACAGATTTACGATGAAATCCTTCAAATTCCCTCCTTCCTTTCCCTCTGGGATATTCAGGACCCTTAAGTTGTTCCTTCTAGAGTGGTTTTCTAAGGTCTCTATCTTCTCTTTAAGTGTCCTCTCCCCCATTTTGAAATTCTGAATCTCCACTCTATTTGATGTTTCTATATTGCTGATTCTTTCAGTCAAGTCCGTTAACTTAAGTTCAAGTGACTCACAGGCTTCACAAATTTTAGTTTGGTTTGCTTCTGATTTTGCAAATGTATTCTTAATATCTTCTGAGAGCGTAATTAGAAGACCCCCTATATCTTCCTGGATCGTGGGAAGTGCTGGTGTGCCAACCTCTACTTGAGGTGGTGTCACTCTCGAGTCCAATATACCTGTCTGATTTACTTCCTCTCCTGAAAGAACCTGGAATCTATTTGCTTAAGAAAAATCATGTTTCCCCCCCCCCCTCAGGGTAAACCAAATTGTGGATGCTAGGGGTTAGCCCAGAGTTTATTTTGCTAGGAATTTTTTCCATCTCCCGCACTTTAAAAAAAGATCTTGATGACGGGGTAATTTTTGCTTTCCCACTCACAGAGACTGTTTTATTCCTGAAGCTATCTCCTCTTTTTTTACAGGTGGAGAGCTGACCTCTATTAGGCTCACTCAGTGCAGGCATTGAAACAATTATTGGAGGGGACCCACTCCCTGTTTCCAACCCCCCTCCCCTAAACAACAAAGAGTCTAAGTCCACTCGAAAGGTTTCTCAGAGTATATCTATTTTTACCTTGTGGTCTGAATTCTGTGTTGAAGGTAGCCTCCGTGTTGTCTGACTTCTTCCTCTGGGCTCTTTTTGTAAAAAGGGGTTTCCCCAGCACTTTAATTTTTGCACCCGACCCGGGCATCTTTTGGGGCTCATAGGAGGTTGTGGTTTCGGCGTTTCCCACTTCTCCACAAGCTGTGGCAGCCTGCTTGTGCTGGCACCGCCGCCTATCTCCCAGAGGCGAATCTGTGTCACTGCCTGCCGATCCCGACGCAGCTGCACGGCAGCCAGAGACCACGGAGTCCCGCGGGGAACCAGCCGCGTCTCCTGTGAAAGCGAACTGCACAGTTCAATCCGCCACGGTGGACCAACCCCTACCTTCCTGAGAGGTTCTTTTCAAACCAGCATTATAGGTAAGTTGTTAAATATTCTCCCGGAGAGTCGAGCAGCTCGCAGCCTGCTCGTTAGCCAGCCGCCATGTTCCCCTCTGACCGTTCAACCCCAAGAGTGGAACAATCTTAAAGCAGCCAGGTAGTCTTTTGAAACCTTTTGTACCAGAAATAATATTGAATGGCAAGTGTGGACCTGTTAGAAATTGGGTTTCTGGTTGGCAGAGGTATGCATCCTGTCTAAGCAGAAACCACAATCCTAGCCAGGGTAGGTCAGATACACACCCTAAATTAACCTGTGCTCTCCCTCCAGTAGATTGGTTCAGAGCAGCCAGGCTTTATGTAAGAGGCAATGTGTAAAGTATTTGTGCAACACTTAATACTGTAAAGTAATGAAAGCACCAAGCAAAAATAAACCGCACCTGATTAGACAAATGGGGCTTAATTTATTGAACAAAACAAGACTAAAACAACAATCAAGCAATGAGTAGAAGTAGAGTTATGAATTTTTTAAAAATATCTTGAAATATAGGGCTTAAAACCATAAACAGCCAACCGGAGTTTCTGGTTGCACTGGACCAGGTCAAATCTGAAATCTTAGACCAACCGCAATGGAGCACGGGTCGGATACAGGAACCAAGTTGGTCCTGCTGAAAAGTACCTTGGTTGCACCATCGATGCAGCTAAGATGTGTTGAGTAGGAGGCGATGCATTGGTGCCAAAGTATAGGATTCGAAGGCGATGAGTAGTTGTCGAGCTGCACAAATCGGGGATGAGTTGTTGTCGAGATGCATGACTGTAGGTAATGCATCAAGAGATATATGCAAAGAGCCACGCAGATGGCGATGCAGTGTCCTCAGCCCGTGCCATGGCAGTGAGGGAGATGCGTCTGTTCTGACCGGCGTAACATTGTTGATGCAGAAATGTTGGTAGCTGTAGCACTTTTTACCCACTTGCAAGGGCCCGGGATTGGATTGTCACCACTTGGCAGGGCAAACCTGTAGCAGGCAAAGTCCAGGTGCTGTGCAGGTGGAAGAAGAGTCTTTGATATCCCTGAGACTCAGAACAGGAAGCAAGCAGACAAGCCCTTGGAGCAACTCTGGGTTCAGTCCTCTCCCAGGCAAGGAGTTCAGCAGGCGTCAGGCAGGTCTGCTCAGCAGAAAAGCAGTTCTTCCAGAGCAGCAGTCCAGCAGAATGGCAATCCTTCAGCAGTAGTCCTTCTTCCTGATAGAGTTTCCACAGGTCCAGAAGTGTACTGAGTTGATAGGGTCAGAAGTAAGGGTGGGCGGTAAACTCTGCTCTGCCGTTGGAGTTCACGGAGTTCTGGGTACTCCGCGCTCCACTCAGAGCTGGAGTTCAGCAAAAACTCCTCTACTGCTGCGTAGCGGAGTTTACTGGGGCCAGCCACCCACCCCTGTTTACCAGTACACAAGCAAAGAAGCACCAAGGGCCCTGCAGAACCCTATATTCCATAGGCATATGTAAATGTTAACTTAAGAGGCTCCCTAATCGCTACAGGAACGGGACTGTCTGTAATGCCATACGTGTGTACAAAATCAATTCATCATGCACAATGAGAAAGACCGGCTCACGTTCGGCTGGGTAATGACTTCCAGAGCGGCAGATGGTCACATCCGCTGCAGAACCAATTATTTCTAAGGAAGGAGATGAGTAGGACAGTCTTTTGAGGGCGGGCCATTTGGTTTAGCCAATCACAGGATTTACATCGCCAAAACACACCTAGTGCTGTCCCTTTCCCAGAATTATTTATGTTTTATTTTAAAAAAGTCATCATGGTTGATGACTCTCACCTTTCTGCGACTCTGAAATTTGAAAGCTATTCAATATTTCTGACGGGAGGTAAGGTCAGTGTTCAAAACCTTCCCTTTGATTTCGGGGGTTGGCAGGTGAATGAATACGAGCTAGAATAGTACAAAATTAAATTATTTGATTCCGGTATTTGGCTGCATTGCTCACTTCATCACTTTAGAGGATGTTTAGGACTGCAGTGAGACTGAGGAGCCAGTGTCTGCATTCACAAATAAAATATTTCTCGCTTGTTTGTTACGCCACTGACTTAAGTCACAGCCGGCAGTCAGAGGAAGCATTCTGTCAGCTGTCACCAGGGCATATTGTCATTTAGCCTTATCATTCTTAACAAAAGAAAATGCCTGCCGTGTTTCAACCGTGCAGTTTGGATCCTTATCCTCCTAACATGATCGTGACAAGCAGATTGGATGTGGCATTCGACAAAGTCTGTCAAACAGCTACCCTGTTTCTCTCTCGTTTTGCCATCTGCTCGCTCTGGGACTAGCCTTTCAGCACCCGCTGCCATGCTGCATCTAGCAGTGCTGTAGGAATTTTTTAGATATTGCACAGGAGGGTATATGTGCTCATATATTGTGCTCATTTACCCAGACCTTCCAATATTCCAATACACGTTAGCTAGCTGATCAGACGGGACCACGGGTGAGAGAGAAGCTTTAGTTTCTTTAAAGCAACATGTGTGCAATGTTCATATCTTCTTCGTAGGGCTGGCGTCGCAGCAAGTTTGCAGTGTGTGTAAGGGTAACAATGAAAATGTGCCCGGAACCGTTTTGACAGCGTATGAGACAAAGTCTGTGTGTGTTGTAAGTGTAACTGCATCAAATTGGATTGGTAGTAATAATGCTGTACTATACGCGCGGAGCTTCGTGGAATCTCACCGAGTTTTTCGGTAAATCAGCGGAATTCCACGTAGTGAAACTCAGCGAACTCTGCCCAGGCTTAGTCAGAAGTTCAATTCTTATACCCAGTGGTGCCTTTGAAACAGGAGAGACTTCAAAAAGGGACTTTGAAGTGCACAGAGGTCCACCCTTTCCTGCCCTGGATCCAGACTTACTGCAGGGGATTAAGCAGACTTTTGTGTCTGGACAGGACACAGCCCATTCAGGTGTAAGTGTGAGGCTGTGCCCAGCTCCTCCCCCCTATTCTGCTCAGGATGGCCCATAAGGATGTTGATGGCCCATCAGTCACACCTAAGTGCCACTTGTGTGTGGCTGTCTAGAGGGAATGCACAAGGCCCAGCTGTCACCCACCCAAGATGTGTATTAGAGACAGGCAGCAGGCACACAGGGTTTAAGAGCAGAAAAATGCCAACTTTCTAAAAGTGGTATTTTTAAAGTTGTAATCCTAAATCCATTACAGAGGATTTATTATCACAAGTCCATAGGTACCAAACATAACAGATCTACTCCCTATCAATCAGGAATTATGCTTATTGGAGGCAATAAGAAATCCCCAATGTTAACCTATGAGAGGGGTAGGCCTCACAGTAGTGAAAAAATGAATTAGGGAGCTTTTCGAACCAGGACATGTAAAGCTTAAAAGTACATGTCCTACCTTTTAGTTACACAGCACCCTGCCCTATTGGCTACCTAGGCCCTACCTAAGGGGTGTCTTATATGTAATAAAACAGGAATTTAAGGCTTGGCAAGGGGTTTTAAATGCCAAGTCAACATGGCAGTAAAACTGCACACACAAACTCTGCGGTGAAATGTCTGAGGCATGTTTGAAGGACTACTTACGTAGGTAGCACAGTCATCGCTGCAGGCCCACTAGAAGGATTTCATTTATAGGCCCTAGGCACATAGAGTGCATTTTCCTAAGGACTTATAAGTGAATTAAATATGCCAAGTGTGGATACACCAATGTCACCATGTTTTAGGGGAGTGAGCACATGCACTTAAGCACTTGTTAGCAATGGTAAAGTGCCTAGAGTGCTAAAACAACAAGAACAGTTCAGCACTAGCTCCTTGCAAATATATACATCTGAAATACATATATGCATACATTTATTCTGTAATTTCACACATGAGAATTGAACTTGCATTCAAAAGTACGCGCAGCCAGTCACACACCTCACATCACACACTTCATTGTTACCTCTACAAAGGCTCAATAGAGCGATGAACTGTATGGTATCCCCACCAAGTTATGTTATGTTATGTTATAGGCACTTGTTAAGCGCACGTACACCAAATGGCTTCATGGCGCTGGAGTCAGAGGGGAGGCTGCAACAACGAGAGAATTAACTTAGTCATACGCCTGGGAGAACAGCCAGGTCTTAAGCTGTTTCCAAAACTGTGCATAAGAAGTCACAGACCAAGTGAATTTTGAAAAGCCTTTTGAGTCTATTGCCTACCTATGTGAAGGACACCTTTGGTTTGCTGTTTCAGTGGTTGTAGCCCTTGTACAATTTTAACTAAGGTTCCTCAACTGCAATAGGGTGGTCTTTGAAATTCAGTAACAAGAAGCGATACATTTTATGGATGTAAACACTAGCTTTTGCCAATCATATTTGAAAGTCTTTATTTAATGTGCACGTAAACTTGATGCCATTAATTTTCAAACTGTTTGCAGAACGTAATACCGAGGCACTGCCTGTCTGATGACAAGGGTGATGGGTCAGCCTTTGCTTATTAATATTATGTCTCAAGGTATATGTCAGTATTGTTTTTTCATATTACCATAAGCACCTAGCATATTCATGTTATTTATTCTCCTAACACATTCTGTCTACATATTATTCTACATTAGCAATTATTTTAGACAATCTTGTGCTTATTGTATGAACTGTCTTTCTTGGGGTTTTTAATGTTCCTTTTAATTTTCCAAGCTATGAAGAGGTTATTTAAATACTTTTGTACACAACATAAATGTGCTTTTCAAATGTTATACAATGGACAGTATTTTTCTTCTCATTAACATTTCACTATTTGATCTCATTTTTGTTTCATTTGCACTCAATTTATAAAGCTGTGGTAATTTCATATTTAATTTCCCTAATGCTCCTTATCTGGGTTTCCCTAATTCACCCTCCATCAACAAATAACCCTATTTGTGTCAGAAAAGAACACTGGTGTCATCTTTTGACCTACAGACTATCTCAACTAGATTAGAGTTAAAGGGCACAATTCATAAAAAAGATATCATAGGAGCTTATTACAAAACACAAAAATTGCACTCTATCTGGATGGGATATTTGTCATAATTGTGATGGAGTACCTGTCCCCCGTATACTAAATCAGAGCCATAGATTGCTTATTGCATAACCTATTTATGGAAATGATTTTGTATCACTCAGTAGGTTTGCTTTTTGTCCAAAGTATGTCAGCAGTTCACTGCAGTGTTCACACAAAAAGTATTTTTCCCTCTGACTACTCACTGCTTACTTTCTCCTTGTGACTGTTCATTAGTGGCAGTTGTCCTAGCCACAGGTGTAAAAAGTAAAAGATATAAGTGAAAGACTCTTGTCTTATTTATGAACCTCTTCTGAGGCACTGTTACAGAGATCAGTGGAAAGTAAGACAGTAGAGCAGCTTTCACCTGCAGTTGAAAGTGTCTAGCCACCCGCAGTCCATTGAAAACAAGCAGCGAAGGCAGACAAGTGGGTCATGAGTTCAGAAATGAGGTAAGGTAAGATGGGTTATGCACGTGCACATTCTGGGCCTGATTCACAAAGGGTTTCTGCACTTATGGCAGAGGCCCGGCAGTTGTGACATCGTGGAGGTCCTGACACGAGTGCGGGGCCCCCGCCATGAGTGTGCCCCCCCCCACCCCGCCATGACTGCGGGGCCTTACCATGAGTGTGGAGGGCCTGTGTGAATTAGTCCCTGTGTCTCAGCAGTCTATCATAGGAAGGAAGGGTATGGGTTGGATCTGCGCTCACTCCGCACGTCCTCCGAGGGAGCCCACCGAGCCCTTAACAAAGGTAATGACCATCCCACTGTCACCATTGACACAATCCCGAAACAGTTTAGCAGCCTGTCACCAATATCGAAACTGCCACATGCTTTCAATCAACTTTGCACTGTATCACGTATACCAATTTTGAAACCATACCATACATAGCATGTACGCTGCCGAGAGCAGGCTATTAATCATTACAACGATTAGCTCTTTAACACGCTGAGAATACAGCACAGACAGCTTCTACATGCCGTTCTCGCTTCCTCCAGATTACTTAAGCGCATAAATTATCACAGGTCCCCCGACCGATGTAACAATACTTCACACAGTTGAAAATACCGAACCTGCCAAGTCATTACATTAAGCGCACCTAAACAGCGCGAGAGATATGGGGATCTCCCGATCATGGCGCTCTCTCCAATCGACACACAATGACATTCAAATAATGGTTACACTATAATTACACCAACAATTAAACGTAGCTTTATTTGACTAAGAAGGAACTCTATGACCTATAACAATGATTTTTTTAACAAAACCATACGCTCTCAGCCATTATTGAATTTATTGCCTAGCCAAGTGTGTTTTTCTAATGACTCTCAGGCTCTCAAGGAGCACATATTGTATCACCTTGACAATATACGGATACAATGAAACTAATAATATACTAAATGCATGTATATACGGTCATTATGGTCTTTTCCCCCTTTTCTAGAGTTATAGGTACAACTGACCCATAACATGCAGCGTACTTATTAACGCCAAAAGAAGAAGGGTAAGTGCAATAACTTACCTGCGCAAGTCACGCAATAGTGACATGCAAATCTGGTCCTGAAGAAATCCCTCCGACCCGACTGGGCATCTATAGGGCTGAAACATGTCGACCGCTCACCTTTTGACACAGGTGCTATAGAACAGTAGCCCTTCTATTCACGCACCACATCCCTCTTTTAACCTTGCCCCATCCCTGACAAAATAAATCTGAACCAGTGGTATGGAGGTAATTTTAAGTTCACTTCACTCTCACCCTCACCATTCCTGATCACTACTGCGAATAACCAGTTGGTCTCCCTCCCGGTGGACGATAGCACAGATAAAGACCCAATGATGATGCTGTTCACGTGAAAGATAACAGCGGACAACCAAGATATACCGCTATTATGAACACTACGTGAAAGAGGGTTTTTTAGACGGCAAGAATCCCAGACCCTGGTAAAAACAGGACAAGTGATCCATTTTCCCCTGTTTACTTGATAATTGAATGGAAGCCGAATGGATCCTAGCTTCTTTCTCCCCTACTTGATCAAAAGATTTAAAGAAGGGCGGAGCTTTGGGAGCCATTTCTCCTAGAGCAACAGTTACTTCACCCTGGACTCCACTGAGACATCTTCTCTAGTGAAGGTTAACTGAACCTTACTACCCTCAAATTGACAAGTAAGGACGCAAAACGCACCCATATTCTATCATGGCTGAGAACCCCGGATTAAGCTACACGGATGAAGAAATCAATGCCATCCTATCTGTACCTTCCATACTTCAAGAGAACGAGCTCAACCAAACATTGGCCCAGATCAACGACTGGGATGAACTCACGGAAACAAAAAAAGAACAAGTTAAGACAGCAATCCATGGCCTAATCATGACCGAATATCTGTGCGCAAATGCAGCTCCCAAAGGTCTGTGGGTCCACAACGCTCCCAGGATCTTCCTACAAGATATCATCTTCCTTAAAGACTGGTCAGCCATTTCATGGAATGTACTAGGGACTATCTGGTCCTAATCATAAAAACAGCTACCAGACTCTCAGAGGCACTAACGATCAAAATACAGATCAGTGAGGAAAAATTAAAAACAGCCGTCCACATCTCAGTCTACAAGAAAAGGCTTGAAGAAATCAACAAAGAGATGAATGAAACAAAAGAATATATTACGCAAAACAAAATACAGAAACTAGGGAAAGATTTAAAGCGCTTCTCCCTTGAAAAAATGCATCCATACACAAAGGATAACTACACAGCACCTGACCAACAAAGCAATATTGAGTCAACAGGAGGAAACTCGCCGGACAACTCCGAATGGAGTGGAGACGAAACTCCGTACCAACGACGCAACAGAGGACAACACAGACGTCCAGCACGCAGATGGCACAACCATTGGAGAACACCTCAGTTTGGAGAACACCTACATCCAATGTTCCAACCTTACGCACCGAATTGCCAAGGATGGATGAATCCCTACATGCAGGGCCCACCACTTTTGGGACTCCACCAAACAAACAGGCCACCTCCTCCTCCCTCCTCTTTTTTAGAGAGAGGCCCCAACAATCGAAGGGGCAGAAGAAAAGGAATAACGTGGATAGAACAAGATCGGCAAGTCCTCACCTGCAGCATGTCCAAAGAGAAATCAGGACCCAGCACAACTCACTCATAGTGAATCTGAGGGACCGGACATTAACAGCTGACCAACAACAAGTTTTGAACAAAGGTCTAGGTTTCGTACCAACACCACCCCTGGACCGTTTCAAATTACAAAGTGAACTAGCAGAATTCTGCAGAAAAATCAAATAAAAAGCCTTTTTCAAAGAAAGAGACAACAACGCTATGCAGAGCGATACAAACTTACACATCAAATCAACCTTCTGCCCGCCAACCCACATGGTCCCGGTAGAAATCCAAGCATTTTAACAAGCCTTGTTCACTGAAGTGGAGAACCTGCAACAACTGAATAGGAAACCATTCATGAACATCACCAAACAGGAACGTCTAGCACTTGATGAATTACAAAAACAAGAAGACCTAGTAATAAAACCAGCGGACAAAGGAGGGGGTATTGTTTTACTGTCCAAAGGGAATTATGACAAACAATTCACAGACCTCTTGTCAGACTCAAGTTCTATGAAGTCCTGAACACCGATCCCACCCCAAAACTACAACGAACCATTGAACTAATAGTGGACGAATCTGAAATGAACCTATGGATATCCAAAAATGAGGCAGACTTCCTAAAGACAAAATCTCCCAGAACGCCCTACTTCTACTCTCTACCAAAAACACATAGGAACCGAATACCACCACCAGGCCGCCCAATAGTCTCAGGCATCGGCTCAATTCTTGAGCCTCTCTCTCAATTCGCCGACCACTATCTGAGACCATTAGTCCAAGAGACCCCCACATATCTTAAAGACACCCGAGATCAACTCAACCTCCTACAAGGACTGAGGTTCCAAGAAGGATTAATGTGCCTAGTAGGACTCGATGTGGAGAGTCTATACACTAGCCTGCCACAACAGAGAACACTACAGACAATTGAAAACATCTTATTCAAGCAAGAGTGGAAGCACAACACCCCAAGACACTTCGCATTAGAATGCTGCCGGCTGGCTCTCACTGAGAACTTCTTCGAATACAAAGGAACATTGTTCCTCCAGACACACGGGACTTCAATGGGCAGCACATTTGCCCCCAGCATAGCAGGCCTCTATGTCAGTGATTTTGAGAGTACACATATACTCTGCAACACCAATCCATACAGAACAAAGATACTATTCTGGAAGCGATACATCGACGACATCATCATGATCTGGAATGACACCCCAGAGAGCTTACCAGAATTCCCTAATTGGATTAACAGCAGGGACGAGTTCCTCAAGTTCACGTATACAGCAGATGGACACACTTTGGATTTCCTAGATATCACAATATACATAGAAAATGATACCATACAGACAAAGACATTCTACAAACCCACAGCCCAAAAAAGTCTGTTGTCCTTTAACAGCTTCCATCCACGCCCCTTGAGGTAAAATCTCCCATATAGCCAGTTCTTATGGATTAGGAGAAACTGCAGCAAACTAAAAGACTACAAAACACAAGTGAAAGACCTCAGCCTGAAACTCAAAGAAAGGGACTACCCAGAAAGAGTCATACACAAATGTCAGAAGAGAGCTAGGTACCAACACATAGAGAACCTTCTAGAGACTGCCATCAAAGAACAAAATGAAGACATACTAACTTGTGTAACTACATACAACACAGTCTCTAATACAGTCAAGAAGATCATGAATAGAAACTGACACATCCTAACATCAGGAGCACTCAAATGGCCAAAGCTCAGATTCGCCAACAAAAGGACAAGAAACATTTGCGATATACTAGTACATACAAGACCACCGCCAGTAACAAAAAGAAGATTAGAGTCCGTAAGGGATACTTGGAACTTGGCCCCCGTAACTGGCCACTACCCCTGTGGGTCCTGCTCAGTCTGCAATCTCACCAAAATAACAAAAACTCTACAACTGACACCCGACTTCAAATGGACCCTACGACAGTTCACAAATTGTAACACCACCCATGTAATCTATATGATTACATGCCCTTGTGATCTGAAATACATAGGGATGACCTGTAGAAAAATCAAGCAAAGAATCACGGAACATAAGAGCAATGTCAAATGCAAAAAAGCCACCACAAAGATGAGTACTCATTTCATCAACGCCAAACATACAGCCGACGAAATCCAGTGGGTCATTCTGGAGACAATAACCACAAAGAACAACAATGTAGAACGCATTCTTTTTGAAAAAGAACAACGCTGGGTGCATCGTCTTAAGACATACGAAGTAGGGTTGAACGATAATATACCTTGGCACACATTTGCCCAGTGAATAATCCGCATCATGATAACCCATAAGAAGAAAACAGCGGATATATTATATTCAGACCTGACTAACAATACAGTTGATGGAACAACATTCCCATTAAGACATAAACACCAAATAAGAGAGAACACTTAACAAGAACCATGACCAGTGACGAAATACACCCGATTAAGAGTCTGAATCACGTGCTCCCTCCCTTATAATCATTTAACAAAGCAACGGTAGACATGCTCCTTCTCTATAGATATCTAACTCACACTTCTTTTATATTAAGAATAATTCCACACACTAACGAAGACTCTTTCCAGCCTTATCAGATGTAATGCTCCATATCACTGGGACCATAGAGGTAATACAAGCATTATTTCAGAAATCATCCTCGAAATAATTTGTTTTATTTTTCAATATTTCCTTTATACTGCTAAATCCATATATCTTTCAGTATTTAGAGTAATATTATACATCCTTCCTGAACCTATCATTTCCGTAGAGAAAGTCTCTCTACCATGCCCATATGCAAATTAGGGTACTGAGGGGCATATTATCAAGAACGGCGTTAAAAATTATCGCCGGTTTAGCGGCAGAAAACTGCCGCTAAAGCGGCGATAATGGGCTTGATAAAATGCCCTTGAGAATTCCAATAAAAGTCCATGTTCTGGTGTGAACATGGGCTTCTATTAGAATTCTCCAGGGCATATTATCAAGCCCATTATCGCCGCTTTAGCAGCAGTTTTCTGCCGCTAAACTGGCGATAATTTTAACGCCGTTCTTGATAATATGCCCCTAAATGCCTCAACTACCGGCCCGCGCCACCGGAGCACGTCAGACGGAGAAAACACAAGCAGCAAGGAAGACTTCTCACTGGTACGTCTTTAAAATGCAAGGCCACACGCACGCTTTGGTGCGCTGTTTTGGAAATACTGACCTCGCCTTCCCCTTATCTTTCCCTAATTCTACTTTAACAGTAGAAGTGCGCTCACTCCGCACGTCCTCCGAGGGAGCCCACCAAGCCCTTAACGAAGGTAATGACATTTCACTGTCACCATTGACACAATCCCGTAACAGTTTAGCAGCCTGTCACCAATATCGAAACTGCCACATGCTTTCAATCAACTTTGCACATGTATCACGTATACCATTTTTGAAACCATACCATACATAGCATGTACGCTGCAGAGAGCAGGCTATTAATCATTACAACGATTAGCTCTTTAACACGCAGACGGCACTACCTTTACTGAGAATACAGCACAGACAGCTTCTACATGCCGTTCTCGCTTCCTCCAGATTAATTAAGCGCGTAAATTATCACATGTCCCCCGACCGATGTAACAATACTTCACACAGTTGAAAATACCGACCCTGCCAAGTCATTACATTAAGCGCACCTAAACAGCGCAAGATATATGGGGATCTCCCAAGCATGGCGCTCTCTCCAATCGACACACAATCTCATTCAAATAACGGTTACACTATAATTACACCAACAATTAAACGTAGCTTTATTTGACTAAGAAGGAACTCTATGACCTATAACAATGATTTTTTTAACAAAACCATACGCTCTCAGCCATTATTGAATTTATTGCCTAGCCAAGTGTGTTTTTCTAATGACTCTCAGGCTCTCAAGGAGCACATATTGTATCACCTTGACAATATACGGTTACAATGAGACTAATAATATACTAAATGCATGTATATACTGTCATTATGGTCTTTTCTCCCTTTTCTAGAGTTATAGGTACAACTGACCCATAACCATGCAGTGTACTTATTGACGCCAAAAGAAGAAGGGTAAGTGCAATAACTTACCTGCGCAAGTCAAACAATAGTGACATGCAAATCTGGTCCTGAAGAAAGCCCTCTGACCCGACTGGGCACCTATAGGGCTGAAACATGTTGACCGCTCGACCACTCACCTTTTGACACAGGTGCTATAGAACAGTAGCCCTTCTATTCACGCACCACATCCCTCTTTTAACCTTGCCCCATCCCTGACAAAATAAATCCGAACCAGTGGTATGGAGGTAATTTTAAGTTCACTTCACTCTCACCCTCACCATTCCTGATCACTACTGCGAATAACCAGTTGGTCTCCCTCCCGGTGGAGGATAGCACAGATAAAGACCCAATGATGATGCTGTTCACGTGAAAGATAACAGCGGACAACCAGGATATACCGCTATTACGAACACTACGTGAATGAGGGTTTTTTAGACGGCAAGAACCCCAGACCCTGGTAAAAACAGGACAAGTGATCCATTCTCCCCTGATTACTTGACCTGAACAAATAGCCACTAAAATGTCTGCTTTGGCACTGAGAAATTTTAACTGCAGTGAATCAAAATATTTAAAAGGTATGAACTGGAGATCACGTAAAAACAAAGGAAGGTACCAAGATGGAACTAGAGAGTAAACAACCAGTTTCTTTAAAAAAAAAAAAATACACGTTTTAAGGAGATGCATAGCTAGATCAGACACATTTTTCACCCTAGAAACCCTAAAATTCTATTTTGTCATAATTTTGCTCCTTAAAGGCGAGACTGCTAAATTTGATGTAACTCTGTCCAGAGGTTTGGGCTGTAGGTTCGACTACGCGTTCCTATGGGAATTAACATAACAAGCGCACCCTTATTTCGCAACCCTATTTCTCGGTCCTCACTAAACAACAAAAGTGCTGCCCAGTGCAGTGTGCGCATGCGCAAATTAAAGAGTTCTGCATTGATGATATCCCCAAAACAAATAGAGCATCAACCTTGTGGAGCACAAGGTTGATGTTTCTCATATTCCGTCAATGAGAAGCACCACTTCCTTTGAAGTTACCACTTTAAATTTCCACTCCTGGTCTTAAAGCGATGGGTTACACTGTTTATGGAGCTATGCCTCAGTGAAGAGTCCGAGCCTGAATATCCACATGTAATCCAAGATCAGATCCCCTGAAAAAGTAATACAAGTTCGGGACATCGAGAATTGAATCATTGCGATTCTGTAGATACACCATTCAAACGGAAAAGCCCGGAACCAAAAGCCTTAAACAGATAAGCACAAAGAGGATAGCTATTAAGCACCATAAGCACTGATCATTGAGAATACCACTTTTTTTCACAGATAATTCAGATTTCACCATTACTTCCGTAACTAACACATACTATTAAATGTCCCACGATCAACTGTACCACAGTTGATATCCCACTTGTTGCTGGAAATAAGTTAAAACCTACATCCACTTTAATTGATCCATAGTGCCACCCAGGGCAATATGCTCATGGCTCACATAGGAGGATGGTGTCCGATTTACCCCCAGTCATTTAGCACCAATAGATAAACAAAAATAAATTCAAGCCAAACGGCCTCATGCCACAAACGTACATCTGAAGTATTCTCCAAAAGGTCCCTAGCAGAATCAGATCCCCCACAAATCAGTAGTACCATCGTGGGTAAAAAAATAAAAAGGACCTAGAGGTGAAGGGACAAAGAGCAGACAAAAGCACTGAAGAGGTGACAGACCAGATGATAGTCATTTCAATATGTTTAGAGATCTCAAAGGAACACATTACAGAAAGTGATGTAGTTCCTTGATTGAGTTACCTTCAGATCCATTTGGCTTTTAGCCGTCCCAAGGTCTGTTCTCTCTCCCCTCCCCTCTGGTCTGGCAAGACCAAGTCTATGCAGTGGAACCTAAAGTTTCCTCTATTAGTTCCACTGTTGCATTCATGCAAGACCAAAGATTAGGAGGCATCCAGTGTGCTACATGCTCTACGATGATCTTGAATGCGAGATCTGAGTTGGCTTGTAGTGCTGCCAATATATATCTTATTGCAAACACAAATAATTATGTATACGACAAACCAAGATTAACAGTTAATGAAATTATGGATATCATACCTTTTTCTCTGTGTTGTACAGAAAACGTTTAGTTTTGTTCAAACCTATGTGACAGACGTTACAGTCACAACAGGTATAGAAACCCATTGGTCATTTCAGCCAGGTAGTTTGGTCCTTTCCTTTAGACAAGGTGTAACTCGGGCATAAGAACTCCTAGATAGTCCTACTCCTTCTACATGTTATGCAAGGCTTTTCAGAGAGTAAATTGCCAACACCAGGAACCCCTTATAGTAGTGACCAATGTTCGTTCAAGATCTTAAAGACCTCATGGTTGAGTTTAGAATGTGTGGTAATAAAAGACAGGTGTTCTTGTGCTAACGTTTTTGTTTGAACTTCAGAGTGTCACTGGGCTGATCTTTCTAGCTTTATTTGCTGCCTGATCTGTTGTAACCCCTTGTTTTCAGTATTGAAATAGTCTGATTAATATGCTGTTCAAAGCTGCAGTCTGCACTGCAGTTCCTCCGCATCCTAACCATTTCCCCAAATGGTATAGCACATTTAGTACATGGTGGATGTGCACTGTCATAGTATAAAATACTACTCACAGCTGTTTCTTTCTTTTTTGAAGAGTGTGCTCTGCAGTGTATTATCCACTTTGTAATGTTCAATGTCCAGGAATTGGATTTGTGTCTGCGACATATTAAGTGTGAACATTACATTGAAAGGGTTATCATTGAGATAATCAAAATATGCTTTCGTGTGGGTATTTGTTCCTGTCCAGATAATAATGACGCCATCACTGTACCATCCCCGATAATAGATCTTCTTGTCCCATTCCTCAGCTGACGGGGCCAAAGCATGGATGTGTTACCCAGCCCATAAAGATATTCGCGTATGATGGAGTGAATTTTGAGCCCATAGCCGTACCCTGAAGTTGCTGAAACCACTCCTTATCATACAGGAAGTAGTTATTGGTTAAGATTAAATCTACCATTTGAAGCAACATGTTGTTATGCTCAAGATAATTTGCTCTCTGTGTGGACAGAAAAAGTCCACAAGCATAGACCCACATTGCTTTAATGGAGGTATATCAATCAATCACTTATTAGTGGAGCGCGCTTATCAACCCGAGGGGTATCCAGGCGCTATACAATGATTTCACGTCCAGAGTCAAAAGCCACATAGAGTCATCCACACAAGGTCCTCAAACCTGTTGAGGAGGTCTGTGGCATCACAAATAAAAGAAGGAAGATTCACCACCAGTGGAATTAAAAAAGAGGCCACAAATTGGAACACACGTTCAGTAAGGGGACCAATTCCTGAGATAATCGGATGTCCCGGTGGGAACCGTCCTTTCTTCTGGACCTTAGGCAACAAACATAGGGTGGGGAACCTGGGGCAATCAACTTTCGAAAAGAAAAATTCAGAGTCAGACAACAAACCCACCTCTCTCCAATGTGCCAATCTCTCATTGATAAGTGGTTTTGCGGCTACGTAAGGATTCTTCTGTAGTCTTTTATAGCAAGTAGTATTTCCCAGCTGCCTGTGGACCTCTCCCTCATAATCTGTCCTATTCATCAAGACAACATTTCCCCCTTTATCTGCTTCACGAATAATCAGTGAGGTGTCCTCTCCCAAGGTAATCAGGGCAGCTCTTTCCTCCTTGGAGAAGTTGTCTTTGTTTTAGTTGACAGACACTTTTTCATCATTTTGTCCTCTAAACAATACAGATCATCAGTCACTATTTTCAAGAAAACATGAATACTATTAAGATGTACACCTTGTGGAGTAAACTTGCTATGTCGGTGCAGACCTCTGTCACAAGTTTAGTCCTGTTCAATGTTAAGATCCTTCATCACCTCATCCACAGTTAGGATCTCCTCACTGTCTAAAGTTAGCAATAAAGAGATATCTTTGAGTAGTGCAACAGAAAAATCTGACCAAGGAGGCTTACAATCAGTCTGTGATATTCTGACTTCATGTAAATGAAAATGACATTTGAACTTGGCTTACATATAAACTCAAAAACATCAATATGTAACTCTGAAAAAGTGCCCTGTTTCCTAGGACAGAATCCAAGTCCTTCATTTAAGAAAGACATTTCATACTTTTTTAGGGAGCGATCTGACAAGTTAATGACTAATTATTACTAGTGGTGATGGGCAGAACAGGAACACATCCAATTCCAGGTTAGCTGCCCTCATTTATTCAATCACTTGTTCTGGTTTCAAGTGAGTACTCTTTCCTTTCTTTCTGCTTTTTCTCCACCCCCTCTCCTTGTCTTGTGATAAGCCTCTGTTGTTTGTTTCTGATGCTGTACATTAAAACCTCTTAGAAAAAAGACGAGGAGCTACTCGGATTAGCAGTCTTGTCATTAATACTGCTAGGGCCTTCTTCCTCAATAGAGGACACATCAGAACTGCTGTTTACACTTGACAAACTACCCAAATCCTGCAAAAGTTGGGTGCCAGGTTTAGGGGCCGCTATGCCATCAAATTCACGAGCAAAGGTAACTATCCTTCCATTGTCATAGTCTCTGTTATCTCTAGCAATCTTACTCATCTCTTTAACTACTATCTGGTGCTGTTGGATCTAATCCTTCAAAACCAATTCTTATCTGTGGCCTCTTATAGGTCTAAGCCTCTAATTTCCTTTCAAGAGCTTTTATTTCCTCTCTAAGTTTGAGAGATTTCCTCTCAGCATGTTGGCTAAGGATCCTCATCATAGTGAAGGAGGAGTTGTATAAATTCTCCTCCCACTCCTGCAATAAAGCTTGGCCCAAATCATCAAAATTTGGAAATGTGAGAATTCTCAATCCCCGCAGGACTTTTTTGTTCTCAAGGAATCTCTTCAAAGTTACCCCATCCCACCATTTCGAAAGCTCAATTTTCTAAAGCCTTGCAAGTTTAAAGAATTTGGCTTTCAGACCCTTCTCACTAACACCACCTGAGAGTAAGGTACTATAAATCACCCTGTTTGAACCAAAAAGATCTCTAGCCAACTCCTTTCTATCATCATCAAAGCTCATATTGGTGACATTAGAGTCAAGTGCAGGTGTACTAGTAGCAAATATATATTTCGCCAATAGGTAGTTATAGTTATGACCTAGTTTCCACAGGAAATGACTTGCCTATAACTTTGGCGTCGTTTGACCAATCTTCATGACATTTTCCCAAAAAACCGTCAAGGTAGGTTTTGGTTTGAAAATTGGGTTCTGCTCTGTAAAACAGAGATAAAGGACTTTCTCTGAAGAAATCATGGGACAGCTCCTCCCCACATTGTTTGGGTCTCTCTAAAGGCTTACATTCGGGGTCTAGCTATTGGGAAGGATGCAGAAAGTTTTAGAAAAAAGAAGGAAATGGGGCTAGTGAGGAAAAAGGAAGATGGCGGATTGATTCCGCCGTGAGAGGCAGCGTTCAAAGAGCTCTCCCGACAATGCTGACTACCGAACGCTAAAACAAAAGACTCTTGCTAAAAAACAACATGTAAAAGAAAAAGCTTTCAGCGTTTTAAATGTTCCGGTTTGAATCCTGGCAATTAATCCTTTTTGGCGATACCCGGAGCTGTTTGCATCGGCGTCGGAGGGGTCAGAACGGTTAGTGCTGTCTGGTGACCTACAGCCCCGGTCTATCCGCTTCACTGTCTATGGCTCCATCTAAGCTGAATACTGTGCGGACTGGACGTGTAACGCGCACTTGTGCAGCGGCTGCTGCCGCAGGTAATGCGAGTGCTGAGAAGAACGAAAATATAATAAAAAAAAGGAACCATCCGTGTGGGAAGACCGATAATGAAGCTGCTTCATTCCGGAAAAGCCAAAGAGCTCGGTATGACTACACCGGGATCCGCTATGGCTGAGGCGGTGCTGGAGATGGTGCATCACGGATTACAGGGCTCACCTGAATCAAGGCGGGAATCACCGAAGGGAGCAGCGGCGATGGACACTTTCGGAGAGGAAGCACAGGCGTTGGAGATGCGGTCTGAGGACGCCAGGGAGAATGGAACTCTGGCGCTTATACCGCAGAAAGTAACCGGTAATGAAAACGAATATTTGTCTTTGAATCCTAGCGATCATAGCGCTGTTATAGGGGGCTCCCTTAGCTCTATATCTATGGATGGCGTGGCTGTTTTAGCTGGTTTAATCTCGCCTGTGGCTATGCCGGCACTCGCACTGCTAATAGATCAATCGGCAGCAGTGGCGGAAATAACTGCAGAATCTATCTTTGATAATGGGCAAAATGCGTTAACTAGAAATAACGAAGCTATTCCTCGATATGAGAAAGACACTCCAGCTGTGGCAAGCTCAGATTTGGAATCAATGCAGGGAGAAGGAGGGACAAGAGAACTTTTTAAAGCACAAAGGGAAGGGGAAATCTCTGAGATGCCCACAGCTGATCTAATAACTCAACAGAGCAAGGAAAGTGCTGAATTGCCCACAGATGCTGCTATTGATGAGATATCCTTATCTCCAATCTCAATAACTAACAACGATATATCAATATATTCAGAAAATGAGACTAATGTCCTGCAACCAGCATTAACATTACAGCCAGCTCAGTCAGTGCAGTCGGTAAAAAGAAATGCAATGTTAAAACAAATAAACAAGGCAAACTCAGTCGAAATCTTTCTGAATCAAACTGCAACAGCAATATGACCCAGAAACAAGCAAGTACAACATCTGCAATACATGTAAGAGCCAAAACTAGGAATCAACACAGCCCTCTGCGCAAATGGGTGACCTCAAAAGGGGAA
The DNA here is from genome assembly GCA_963921515.1 of Calotriton arnoldi. Lineage (NCBI taxonomy): Eukaryota > Metazoa > Chordata > Amphibia > Caudata > Salamandridae > Calotriton > Calotriton arnoldi. Next base: position 222,393 of record CAWUFW010009537.1, read on the forward strand.
GTAAAAGCAATTATATCGAGACTATCTGGCTCTGGCCCGGTTTTGGGGGAAAATCTGGCAACTACCGGTACTCAATACCTTCCACTTCCTCAGCAGATGGGGCATGATATATCAGGTGATACTATTGGGATTAGCAGCGCCAATGAGAACTCTGATATCACTGGATTATTTAATACTGGCACTATGCATCTTATGAGAGATGCCCCTGGCTCAACGACTTCTTTAGCCACCACAAATATATCAGGCTCATCAGAAGTACTAGAACCATCATTAGCATCAATCATGCAAGCATTATTAACTCAAAGAGCTGAAGCACAAGAACACTTTACTCAGCTTAGGGCAGACAACGTTAATATACAGCAGGCTATGGTGGCAGTAACTGATAAGATGGCAGCAATTACAATTGAGATGACTAACCTTCAGCAAAGGATATCGGATAATGAGGATGCAGTTTCACATTCAACTAAACTACTTCAAGAGCATGATACACAAGTTAACGCTCTTCAGCTAAAGGTCGAGGACCTTGAGAATCGGCAGCGCCGGAATAACCTGCGAATATTTGGGATTCCGGAGGGCAGCGAAGGGTCAGACTCACGTGAGTTCATAGTTCGAATCTTTCAGAAGGCTTTCCATGACCTATCAGATTGGGACTGGGATTCTCAAATTCAACGAGCTCATAGATTACCTATATTCTTAAACCAAGGCGCACAGCTTAACCCACGACGTCCAAGACCAATACTTATCAACATAGGCAATTTTTTGTTACGTCAGGCAATCGCAATCAAAGCTCGACCCTCTACACCAATCATAGTTGAGTCATTCTCTATTGTCGCAAGGTCGGATTTATGTAAAATAACAATGGACAAAAGGTGGAGAATGAGACAACTTATTGACTCTTGGAAAGCTCTCGGAGCCTTGGTCTATTTGCAAGAGCCAGCTCGATTGAAGATTATTAAGGATGGTAGATCGCAGCTTTATGTCTCAGATCAGGAGGCAAAATTGGCACTCACCAAAGCTCAACAAGCTCAACAAACTCAACAAGGCTCCAAATAATCACTTTGGAATCTGAAATAAGGAAGCAGAATATAAATATCTTTTTCTTTGTATTCCCTCTCTGGGATTTGGGGTCTCAGACTATAAGTTCTAGATCTGGGAGTAATTATAATTAGGATGAATCGGAACAGTGACTATGGATATATGGACATATGGCTAAAATTGGTTCCTAATTCTTATTGTTTTTGTTTACAATTTATATTTTACTAAATATTGTTGGGAGAAACTCACAGTGGCGCTGCCTCCTTAGCTGTCTGTGAACGACAGCAAGATGGTGGGGGTGATTCCTTTTTCAGGATACGGGGTGGGGAGGGGGTTACTCCTCATAGGTTGAGGAAAGGTTGGGGAGGGGAAAGGGTAGGGCAAGGATTACTGATGATTAAGGGACTTTGTGTCGGCAAACAATGGAGCTGGGGGTGTAAATTAAGGGGTGTACAGACTAAATCAAAATATATGATTAATATTGATATAAACTGCAGAATCTGTAAAGATAAGAATAACTTATTTAAATTGGCTATTCAATCACTTGAAAAGATGCTCTCTTTAAAACTAAATTTAAAAACTTTTTTTTAGGGAAACTTAATGTGTGCCCGAAATCTTTCAAATACATGCAATGGGGTTAATCAGGTGCATAAGCTGGAATGTGGCTGGGCTAAACTCATTTAGTAAACGGTGCTTGGTGAGGGAGGAGCTAAGGATACATAAACCACATCTGGTGGTCTTAGTAGAGACACATTTAGCATACAAAGATAGGGGCTTGTTTAAACAGCTTGGATTAGAAATGCTTGAGTGTACCTCACAGGGTGCAACAATCAGAGGCGTAGCCATCCTTAAAGACAAACATTTTATAAGCAAAAAACTTGAAAAAGCCTCTGACCCAGGTGGTAGATGGGTAATTCTACAATTGGAGATTAACAAAAAGAAGTTAGTCCTATGTGCACTATACGGTCCAAACCAAGATGATCCTACTATCTTCGAGAAGCTAATGATGGAGCTTTTGGATTGGCAGGGGAAATCATAATCTTAGGGGATTTTAACTGTACCTTAAATTACTCTATGGATTCATCTAATCGGTATGCTTCTCCAAGAATGAATAGAGTTAGAAGATCAATTTTGGAAATGGCCCGACTTCATGGGATGGCTGATGTATGGCGTACATTATACCCAACTAAACCTGGCTTCACGTATTATTCTAGACCTCATCAACATTACTCTAGAATTGATCTAATCCTGGTGAATTGCTCCCTTTTAGGGAGAATAGATATCGAAGTATGCCCGCGAATAACATCTGATCACAACCCTCTATTAATATACTTGCAATCTTCCTTAGAGGACAAGTGCTCTCGCTCTTTTTCATTTCCTAGACATTTGCTATGTGATCCCGAATATATCTCTCGTACTACAGGGGTTCTTACTGATTATTTACAACACAACATAGGCACTGCTTCTTCTTTTATAATATGGGATACAATGAAAGCTGTGATTCGAGGATCTACACAGCAATATATTTATCAATTGAATAAAGCTATTCAAGGGAGGGAGAAGGAGCTATGCAATAATCTAACAAAATTGGAGCTGCTACATGCTCAAGAGATTATGGTCGAATGGGTTAAATAAAGAAGCTATATATTCTGAATTAATAAGCACAAGGGCACTTATGACCCGGCGATTTAAAGAGAAAGTGGCTGCTGCTTATAATAAAAGTCGAATGAATAGATATGAATACGGGGATCAAGTCGGTCAGCTTATTGGCTTATCAGGTAGCAGATAAGAAAGCTAAAACCAGGATAGACTCAATTAAAGGCAAAGATGGTATTATATACAACTCGACTAATCTAATTTTGGAGCAATTTTATCAATTCTACTTGGAATTATATGCTCTGTCAGAAAATTATGATTCAGCGGTGGCTGAAGAATATTTACAATCATTGAGACCCTCTGTTCTTGATCCAGAGGCTATAGAACACCTACAACTTGATATATTAGAAGATGAAATCGCAACTGCTATAGCTGCGCTGCCTTTAGGCAAAGCAGCCGGAGAGCAACGCCCTACCACTGGAGTTTTATAAAACTTTTAAAACTTTAATTCTCCCACTGTTCCAAGAAGTGATGCACCAGATAGCTGAGTGCAAGCAAGTTCCTGATTCTTGGGATATGATTAATATTGTTTTTTTCTTAAAAAAGGGAAGAGTGCAGATGAATGTGGGTCTTATCGACCAATATCCCTTATAAATACTGATGCTAAAATATTCTCTAAAGTATTGGCAAATCGTCTGGCATCATATATGCCAGATCTGGTATCTGAACACCAACACGGATTTATTTCAGGCAGGGATACTACCGCACATGTTAACACGGCTATAACTGCATTTGATATCGCTCATAAAACATCGAGTACCATGGGGATGATTCTATTAGATGCTGAGAAAGCATTCGACCGGGTGGTATGGGATGCATTGTGGCAGATACTACGTAATAATGCAATACCAGATCGGTTTATGAACTGGATTAAGGCACTATATACTAACCCGCAGGCCAAGTTAATATATGCTAATCTGAATTCTAAGATATTCTGCATACAACGTGGTACGAGACAAGGGTGTCCACTTTCTCCTCTACTTTTTGCTCTTTATATCGAGCCTTTTATCGAAACATTGAATCAAAATGTAGATATCACCCCATTCAATAACGGTGCGTATCAACTTAAAGTAGCCGCATATGCGGATGACATTGCGATATTTACATCAGACCCAGTAACTACTGCTGATATAATAAAGGAAGAAGCAAAACATTTTGGGCTTTTCTCGGGCTATAAGCTCAATATAAGTAAAACACAAATAATACATAATCTGCCACCTGATACATTTATTCGTGGAACTTGTACAGAGGCCACATATTTAGGTATTAGGATCACTAAAAATGTGGACCAAATCTGGAAATTAAATTATGGAGCATTGTTACAGACAGTAATTAAACAGTTTAAGAATTGGAATAAGCTACCCATAACTATTATTGGCCGGATTAATATAATTAAAATGATCATTCTACCTACATTTTTATATCTGTTTCGGGCGATTCCTTTACGGGTTCCCAATTATTTTTTCATAAATTAGAGGGTGCAATCAGTAGTTTTATTTGGGGCTATAAAAAAGCTCGTCGATCGATAAAACTTCTTAAGTTTCCTTATAAATTTGGGGGTTTGCAACTTCCTGACTTTAAATTGTACTTCTGGGCAGCATTTACAGGACGTATACAAAGCCTTTTAACTGATAAGCTCTCATATTATGGGCTTACTTTAGCTTTAGGTAATGACAATCGTATGTTCTTGTATAGGATTAACGACCCTAATTACTATAAAAGAGTTCGATTTAAGACTATAAGGGACATTGTATGTATTTGGAAGGAAATTCTTTGTTATCTATCGCTTACTTTTGATGACCTTGTTAGACATGAATATTTTCAACTATGGAACAATCCATCTCTTCCAAATATATTTCATGACGGATCTGCTTCCAATTGGGCTAAACATGGTATTGATAGATTGGGACAGCTATATGATCATTCTGGCTTCTCCACCTACTTATCATTACAACAATCTTTTGGTCTCCCACATCAGTCATTTTTAAGTATCTGCAACTCAGAGACTATTTCTTCAAACAAAAACTAATGCATTTGCCGCACTCTCATATAGTCCTTACTTGTTTTTAAATCCTGCTCACAAAATTAGAATTAGTACAATGTACGGACATTTGTGGAGTGTTAAAAGTGCTGATCTTAGCGAATTAGCAAATAAATGGAATCAGACTTTGAATATGGATATAGAAACATCTGAAATCACAATGGCTCTAGACAAATTAAATAACTCAGTACATTCTGTAAGTCTAAAGCTACAACAGTTTCGAACTATCTGCATGTTATATTATACTCCAGACAAAATAACAAAATGGCAACTAGTAACACAAGTACCAGGCAGTAGGAGTATGGATAGAACAATCTGTCCTAAATACGGTCAAAAGGCGGCTGATATCCTTCATATGTTTTATCTATGCCCTAAATTATCAGAGTTCTGGGAAAGAGTCACACAATATATTGGTCAACAGCTGAATCTTGATTTAACTATATCGATCAAAGAAATAATGCTGGGATATAAGATATGTGATGATCCTTATATGGGAAACCTAATGTCTATTCTATTAGTGGCAGCCCGTCTATGTATAGCTAGAGAGTGGATTAATTCTAATCCACCTTCATTTTTTGATTGGCTGATTCTTATGAAGGATATTTATGAAAAGGAACGAGCATTAGCCAAAACTCGATCTATTCGTTCAATGATAAGATTTAATCGTATTTGGAATTTCCTCGAATGTTAATATGATATGTTTTCTAATTGACTATGGATGGTCTCGGATTGTTTTTGCCTAAGTATTAATCTTTTTTTGTCTTATTTGAATGTATAATATCTGTCTGCTTTCCAATTTATATGTGTACACCTCGCTAAAATAAAAAAATTGAAAAAAGAAGGAAATAAAGCAAAATTTAGAACAGCAGGTGCAGAGATGCTGTGACATTTTTCTTAGTAATCCCTCGGCCCCTAATCAAAGAAAATTTGATCAAGCCAAACGGGATCTTGCGGAAGCTTATTATCTAGAATGTGCAACATTCAATAGCAACCATAGGCAAAAGGTATATGAAGAGAGCAATTTTACCGGGAAGTTCCTTGCATGGCAGGCCAGAGAGCAGGCCGCAAGTAACCAGATTAGTTCTCTGAGGTGTCCTGTAACTGGCTCCCAAAGTGAAGATCCAGTGACTATAAGGGACACTATGCTTCAACATTATAAGAATATCTATGGCCAACAACAATTCATTGATAAGGCATCCCTGAACAAGTTTCTCCAGGAACAGGAAATTCCTGTACTCTCTCAGGCTGATAAAAGCAGCATGACGCGCCCTTTCTCCAGAGAAGAGCTGTGGGATATCATAAAAAACCTTCCGAGCGGCAAAGCCTGTGGTCTGGATGGTCTCCCAGCCGAGTTTTTAAAAACTTTTTTAGATGTTATTTTAGAATATTTTTGCTGGTTGCTAATTCTATCTTAGTGGGAGGTCCGATTCCGCCTTCATTTCAAAAAGGGAACATAATCAGTTTTTAAAAAAGGAAAAGACTGCGAAGACCCCAATTCATATCGCCCAATTACACTTTTAAACTCTGACTACAAGATCATTACCAAACTTTTAGCCAAGAGATTTAATGCTATAGCCCAGACTTTGATACATCCAGACCAAAATGGGTTTATAGCAGGGAGGCAACTTGTGACTAATACGCATTATCTTGCAGAAGCACTGGATTATTTCGAGACCAAGAAAATTCCAGCCTTGGTCCTTCTGTTAGACGCCGAGAAGGCGTTTGACCTCGTGGTCTGGGAGACTTTATTCCATATTCTTCTTAGTTTTGGTATACGTCCTAAGATCACGGGGTTGATTCAGAGAATATATCTTAATGCAGAAGCCAATATCATCGTTAATGCCTCTGAGGCAGGACAAATTAGGGTAAAACGAGGGACTAGACAAGGCTGTCCATTGTCCCCCGTTTTATTCGCTTTTTTAATTGAGCCTTTAGCTATCGCTATTCGAAACAATGCAGAGATTCGCTCCCCTTTACCTACTATGGGAAAACTAAAATTATACGCGGACGATATCATGCTCATAATCAAAGGCGATAGGGGGGTCCAAGCGAAAGTTTTCGAGGTTTTCGAGCGATATGAATTGATTGGGGGGTATAAAATTAACAAAAAGAAAACGGAAATAATCCAGTGCGGATGCAAGCCCGAGGTGTTACACCCTGATATTTTGTCCTGTCTAAATTCTGAACCAAAAAGATATCTTGGGATTTTCTTCTCGTCTCGAATCATTGACTTGTATGATTTGAACTTTGTCCCGCTTTTGTCGAAAGTACTGGAGTTATTGCTTCTGTGGGACTCGCTCCCGCTGACTATTATTGGCAGGGTTTCACTGATTAAGATGTCTGTTCTCCCGCTATTTAATTTTTTATTCTCTGCAATTCCGTGTGTTTTAACAGCATCTTTTTTTGCCAAATTAGAGTCCATGTTTACATCCTTTCTTTGGGGAAAGAAAACTCCCAAAATTGCACTAAGCCCTTTATATGAGGAGGTGGAGAATGGCGGGTTAGCCCTCCCGAATCTCAAGGATTATTATTCAGCATATTTTGCACAATATTTGTCTAGATTTAAGTCAGTTTTGAATTCAGGTTTATTTGTAAATTATTTTATGAATTTAATCTGTAAAGAACATCAGATACGCTGTCCATTAAAAATTGCGAAATCCCCTAAATCAATGCGTTATAAGTGCATGCAGTGGTTCTATTATAAACGTCAAGATTTTTATAGACGATATACAATTCCAATTATTAATTCTTCAACTCCACTATCCGAACACACCTCAGTATTTGGAGCTGGAGAATCGCCGGAAAATAGTCAAAAATGGGCGAAGGCCGGTTTTCGGAAAATCTCAGATTTTATTAGGTTCGATAGGTGGGTGAATATTTCCGAAATATACGAGCTAATTCCGAATGATTTCCTTCTTGTTGGGTCATTTAATATTCCGATCAGGTTTCTTAACAATCTGGATCTGATACAGATTAATGAACGTAAAAAGCTGTCATATGTTCTTCTCGAAGAAATCACAGTTAGGAAACCTGGTGAGTGGGAAAGAATCTTAGCCCCTATCAGGGAGTTTGATCTCTCCGAGAAAGCATTAACAAAATGGGAAAAACACGAAGGTTTGGAGGTTACTGCGAGTATGTGGTTTGAATTAAATAAACTTAACTTTACAACACTAAGGGGAGAAAATTGGCGCCGGATGCTATTTTTCAATAAATGGCTTCTATATAGAACCCCACATTTTTATCCAAGGTTTACCCCAGCCAATACGGTCAGTGTTTTCGCTGTTTAAATCATCAGATAGCCAATTGGACAAATATCATGTCACAGTGTCCTTTAATTCAGGGGTTCTGGAATGAGATTTTTTGCCATCTAGAGGCTGAATGTTTCATCATACTAGACTCCAATAATTGGCTGAAAGTCCTTGGCTATGACTCTTTGTTACATCTTTCTGATAATTTAGTTAAGTTTCTTTATATTGCAATGGCTGTTGCCAGGTCACTCTTGCTTCAGAGATGGCGTTTAGACCTGGTTCCAACAAAATGTGATTGGGTTCGGAAAATGAAACAGGTTAGGAACAGTGAGTGCTTGTATGCATTGCGAATTGGAGGGATTAAGAAGTTTGAAAAAATCTGGGCGGCCCATTTCGACTGAAAATTTCATAATTTAAATTAGAGCTTAAAATTTGTCCTAATATACAGAAAGGTTCATGAATGCCGTTTGTGTTGCCATATTTGTATACATGCTTGCACATTGAATGCACTTTTGAAACTTACCTTACAGTACTTTTTTTGCACTAGTGACACCTTGCTTCCTGTTTTTTTTTTAAAGAAAAGGAGGAAGGAAGGGTAGGAAAGAAGGAAAAAGAAAACAAAAAATGGTTCAAGCCAATAGGACAAAAATATGAATTATGATTTATATGTTAATATTTTCGTAAAAGTTATTGGACCTAATGCACTATGGACACTTCAGCTCGTTTTAGATCTGGCAGGCGATGCTGTATTTAATCTTTAGTACGTCAAAACATATTTGGCTGCCTTAATTTGGACATTACTCTCCGTTTTACCTGGATTTATATTTTACTGCTTTACGGGGCAACTTGGTGACAACTAAGTAATTGGTGTAATATTACTCTATCTGATCTCTAATGTCTCGTTTAATTCAAGGTTATGTAACCTGTTTTTTATCTGACTTTATATGATCAATAGGGCTATCGTGAATGGTTTTATTATTGGATATTTGTATTGTGTTATCTGGATGAATTTATAAATTTTTGATGGATCTCAATAAAAAATAATAAAAAAAGTAGGTTTTGGTTGCCATGGGAAGTTTGGGGGTGATCCGTTCAGTGGGGACCGAGAATTTGGGGTGCAAAATAAGGGTGTCTTAGCAATGTTAATTCCCATAGGTACCTTTAGCCACAGCTACAGCCCGAACCGCTGAACAGACTTACACCAAATTTGGCAGGGAGGTATAAGGTTGGTTTGCCTTTTTGGTGTAAATCCGTTCAGTAGTCTTTCAAAATGTAAGCCAAAAATTATAGGTATATCTCTGGTCGCGAATATTTCGCAATGGTTTCATGAGTAATCGTGAATGCACGCGCCAACAGTAATGCTCTGATTGGCTGGACAGAACCATTGCGGCCGCCTTTTTATTGATCAGGAACTGCTCCTGGGGCTGAACATTTCTGAAAAAGCTAACATAAGGGGTCAGAGCAGAGTAATGTGTCCAAAATTGTTTTTTTTTTCGCGTGTGATATTCGCGATGACACCCTGACCGCCAGCACCGCCTCCCATGTATCATTGCGAATTTCACGCCGACTCCGCGAATATTGGTAGGAATATAAAAAATATATCAGTGAATCATTCATACGCATTGCTATAGAGATATTGAGATTCTGATAAATGTTTTTATGGAGTTATTTATATAGTGAGTTATCTACTGGGATGGTTAGAATTAATTATATAGTTACAATTTTTGAATGTGGTGGTGGCTATTGAATTCCTGCTTTTGCTTTCCGCATTCGCGACGTAACTGCAGGGATTGCGACGACCAACTTCATCGCGATCTCCGGCATGACAACGGAAACAGAAAATAGGTTTTAGAGATGTTTTTATAGAAACTCTCTAGAAAAACATGACTTTAGAGAATACTGTAAAAAAACCCTAGTGTGTAAAATAATGTAGTATGTGTGAATATATGTGTTTTAGACTTTATGGGAAAGACGCGATCGTTGCAGTTAACGGCATCATCGCGACATCCTGAGTAACCGTGAAAATGGTAAATAGGTCTGAAAGATAGCTTTTAAAGGAACTTAGTACAAAAATATGAGTTTGAACATGCTTTGAAAGAAGTATGTATATAGTAATATGTGTAATGCAATGTTCAGAATGGATTTATTTACATATTATTTTTGGATGTGTTGGTGGTCATTGAATGTCTGCTTTTGTTTCCGTGACGTGTCCGCGTGGATCGCGACGTCATCACTAAGATTGTCAAAAACTAAAAAAAACCTTTAGAAAAAACTTCACAATATTTTGGGTACAAGGGTTGTGTGTATATGGCTGCTACGCATAAGACTCCATCATTTCTAAAATGTCCATGCATGTCAAAACGCCGATTATTGTTATAGATAAAGCCCCTGTGATGGTCTCTGAGGAATGCAGAAACAGATTGATTAACAAGTTTCCTAACACTAAGACAGTGTGAGAGAAAAGTGACATCAGTTTTGCAAAGATTTCCAGCCCTACCCCAATCAATGGGCCTAGATCATTGCCACCACAGTGCACAATCATGAGGTTAGGAGCTTGGGAATCCCCAATGGATTTAACCAAAGCCAGCAACTGATGAAACTTTAACCCTCTCTGGCCAAGCCAAGTAATCTGCACATTTGGCAAACCCAAGTCCCTTTCAATATCTCTCTTTTTTGCAGCCTCTCTAGCCCAATAGACATAGCTATGGCCAACAATCCATACTCTAAGCATTTTGAAGTGAAGGAGCAATAGTAGTCAGGAGAAGGCTGGAGCTCAATGAGGTAGTTCTCCAAAGGAAAAACAGTTAAAATGGAGGTGTTTATATTTTTTAAAGATATATTTAATTGGATGCTGTCAGCATGAAACTAATACAATTAGGTAGTGTGGTGGATGCCTTAGCAAGAAGTCTTATTATTTATTGGCTGTTGTTTAAAAAAAGAAATGTAATACCAACATGGATATATTTTTGAATTTGCAGAGTAAAGCACACCTGCTGTATCTTATTTTGAAGTAGCATGCTCCTTCTAGAATGTGCTGTGAACTTGTGACCTACTGGTTCCACTGGGTTGCTAGGTACACTGATTTAAGTATGTATTGGGGGGAAGGGTGTTAAAGAGGCAGAATATTTTTTAGAAAGTTTAGGAGTGATGACACAATTTAAGTAATGGCAAGCTTTAATTTCCAACTCAGGACTGCGTAATAAACTGTTGTTCAGTATTTAAATTTAAAAAAAATGAAGCTAGCTATAGGTTTGAACTCTCGTTTTTTTTGCGATTTCTCCATGATGATCTCGAAAACATTGTGAAAACGCGCTGACAGGAACCTCGTTTTGAAAGAGAGGGAAAGGGTGAACAGATGCTAACAATTCACAAGTGGAGATGCAGTATGCTAAAATGAAAGACACAATTTCATTTGCTGCCTTTTTCATGATGATAGAGTGAAAAGTTGAAGAGGTTGCTATTTTAGAGTTGCTTTTCTATGAGAGTGGTGTACCATTCTTGTGCTTAGGTTTTACAAATCTTAACACTGTCAAAACTATCCAGAAAGAGCTACAACAACATAATCTACGAACTCAATTCACTGGTATGTATATAACTTTTTAATTATATAAAAAATGTACATTAGAAAGGAAGAAAAATAAAAGAGATAGGGGGAAATGTAAGGCTGAGATATCAGCATGTAGGCTGCACTTAATCGGAGGTTACTCAATGGATGTCCAGCGGATAGTCCTCACCTTTATGTTTGGTAAATGGGGGAGGGATAGGTGGACTGATAAAAGTTGGATACCTGCCCCATTTGTGAGTCAAAGGCCTGATATGGGACGGGGATATTAGGCCTTTGTACTTTCTTTATTATGCTATTTATGTTTATTTCCCTTGTCTTTGCACCTTCTTTCTTTTTTCCTCATTGCACTGTAATCAAGATATATACTCACTGGGCACAAAATGCACGGGTCATAGGTATCACTCGCATCTCTCTACAGACCGCGTCGCTGTCTGATTGCTTCTCAGGGTTGGGGGAGGGGTAGAGGGAGGGGGATTGGGCAAGGGGGTTTGGGGGGCAAGTGCAGGGGGGTGCAAACTTAAAAGAAAACTCAGAACAAAAGTTAAGATGATTATATGCAACTGTTTTTGTATTATTAACAATAAATTGAATGGTGATGTAATGAAGAACAGTAATTTGTTTTCTGATTACAGTTTATATGGCTAGAATTACTATATGCTCAATAAATATAGGAGGGCTTAACGATAGGGCCAAACGAAAGAAAGTAGCAGAATTTTTGCACATAATATCCCCGGATCTTGTGTGTATGCAGGAGACGCATGTACCCTGGGAGAAGAGGGAATTGATGTCAATGAGGGGCTATAATCTATTGGTATGCTCTTCACAGAGAACTAACATCCGAGGGGTGGCCATTCTGTCCAAACCACAGATAGGATTGGCCAAGCGTAAGATTATGGATACTCAGGGTAGGTGGGCGGTAGTCGAGTTGGAGCTAGGGCTGGTGATCTGTGTAGTCTATGGATCAAACTTAGACGATCCGAAGCTACTCGAGGACCTCGAGGTGGAGTTAGCATCTTGGCCTCAGCCGTTGGTTATTTGTGGAGATTTTAATATACACTATACAACTGACCCCCGGCAAGGGAGCCGATACCTAGGGAGGAAACCGCGTATGCATAGGGCAATGTCATCTCTTATTGATAGCCACGGTTTGGTAGATTTATGGTACTATCATCAACCTAGTGTTCCAGGATATACTTATTACTCATGTCCTCATAAGAAACATGCACGACTTGATTACTTCCTGAGTTCAGCAAGCCTAGCAAGCAAAAGTAAGATTAGAAAACTACCTAAGCTAGTTTCGGACCATAATCCATTGAATCTGGAGGTAGAAACCCACACAAATGGCAAACAACGTAGGAAATGGACTTTTGACAGGAAACTGTTAACTAAAAATAAATTTGTTGAACATATTAAGAGCTGGCTACAGGGGTTTTATGATGCTAATAGATACAGTGCTTCCCGGATAATAGTGTGGGATACTTTCAAGGCCACCTTGAGGGGGGAAATTATTAGTTATGTTGCTCAGGAAAGAAAACTATTTCAGACCGAAAGGGAAAGACTACTTAAGGAGCTAGCAGAGACGGAGCAGGAACACATGATGTTTATAGCACAGGGACAGGCTGTAGCCCGGATCCAGCTTAAAATTATTACTTTGAAGGCAGAAATCTGCAGCTGGATAAATCAAAGGGCAGCTGAGGACTATCAAATACATAAGTCAGAGGCGTACGAATATGGAGAATCAGTTGGCAGACTATTGGCACTACGTACAAGGCAGAGAGAAGTCAGAAGCAGGATAACCTTGATGAAAAAAGATGGAAGGGTGTATACAGAAACAGGTAATATTATTGGGATTCTACAGGAATACTAATAAGATTTGTATAAGGGGGAGGAGAGGCTACCTGTAGATAACTCATACACTATTCTTGAAGGGGATCTTGGGGTGACTCTAGACCAAACTATAAGAGCTGAGCTGGAGGCTGAGATAACACTAGAGGAGGTTATGGTAGCTACACAACACTTGGCTTCAGGGAAAGCAGCAGGGCCCGATAAAATACCTATTGAATTCTATAAAATGTTTTTACCTCAATTAGCTCCCATTCTCTTGGATTTGTTTGTAGGGGTTCAATACACAGGGGTTCCACCGGAGTCATGGAAGGGTACTGATATAGTGATATTTCCCAAACAGGATAAAGACCCTAGTGACCCAGCTTCATACAGGCCAATCTCGTTAATAAATTCAGACGCTAAGGTCTATTAGAAAATCTTGGCAACTCGATTGGGTAGGGTCATAGCCGACTTAGTGTTGTCCTGGCCGCATGGATTTATTCCCGGCAGAGGAACAATTGATCATATTCATCGGGCAATAACACTGTTCGATATTATGGCTGGGACAGGGAAACAAATGGCTATGGCCCTACTCGATGCTGAGAAGGCCTTTGATCGGGTGGACTGGGGGTATCTATGGTGGATCTTAGCAGCAAGGGGGTTTGGTCCAAAAATAATTACAGCTATTAAAGCCATGTACTCCTCTCCATATGCACGGATTCAACTAATGGGAGAAGAATCAGAAGCTATAAGAGTTTCAAGGGGGATGAGGTAGGGGTGCCCGTGCTCCCCCATCCTATTTGCAGTATATTTAAATCCGTTGATTGAAAAATTTATAAGCAACCAGGGGATAAAACCTATATACAGTAAGGGATATGAGACTAAGGTTCTCGCGTACGCCGACGACATTGCGGTGGTCACTACGGATCCCCAGACAGCAATCAAGGAAATAGAAAACATGGCTGAGGACTTCGGTAAAATCACAGGGTACTCCTTGAATAAAAATAAAATGCAGATTATTTGTACAGATAACCTGAGGTTTCAGGATACAAGATGTGTTAACTCAGCTGTGTATCTAGGGGTCCGTATTAGCCCAAAAGTGACAACGATAGCCAAAATTAATTTTGACCCTATAATGAAAAAAATGTCAACCGATCTTAGGCGTATAAATGGGCTGCATCTATCAATCATTGGTAGGGCTAATGATTCAAAAATAACCATGCTGCCTAAGGTTCTGTACTTATTTAGGTCTTTACCAGTAATGGTCGACGAAATAATATTAAAGACTTTGGATGCAATATTGTCAACTTTGTATGGCAATATGGCAAAATAAGGCGCACAATGAAATATCTTTCTCCCCCACAGAGGCGAGGGGGGGGCTGGCAATACCCAATATTAGGCTGTATTACTGGGCGGCCATCTTGCAACAGAATGCGCATCTTATTCTCATCAGATAATGAGGATGCAATAAGGCAATAGGGCTATAGCAATCTCCCAACAATATATGAACTTTACTTTTACGACAACTAGAGCAAAGTTACTATAAAAAGGTTCGCTTCAAGGTCATATACTGTGCATGGAAGATCTGAAGTAAAATAAGTAAATTTGTGAAATTCCCTAAACATAGCAGATAATCTCTCCTGTGGCGGTCCTCTATTTTTCCCTTGCCGTTTTATGATGTAATGGGCAGATAGTGGGAACAGTAAGGGCTGACAGTAGTTGGGGACATACTACAAGCAGGTCAACTACTTCCCTTTAGTAGTTTACAACAAAGGTTCGGTATCCCGGGAACTCAATATTTTAAGTATATACAGGTTAGAGAATTTTTGAGTAACACCAGGGAAGCTATAAGTATGGATAGGATACCTTTAATGGAAGCAATCATCGGGGACGGCTGCAAAATTAAAAATATATATTGCTGCATTTCAGAAAAGCTCCCGGACGACCTAAAAAAAACAGAGGTAAACTCAATGATCCGGATGTAGATATAGATAACATACTGGGATTAGCCTCAAAAGTACTTCTGTCAGCAAGCTTGAAAGCACAACATTTTAAAACAGTATTTAATTTATATTTTACACCGGCGAAACTTTTTGAATGGGGAAAGAGAATAGATGACAAGTGTCCCAGCTGTTCGGAAGGCCCAGCTACCTTGATTCATATGTTTTATGAATGTGCCGACCTAATGCCCTTGAAAAATGGGATGGAAGCGTTTTGGGAAGGAATATTTGGGATCAGGATCCGAATTAGCCCGACACTTATGGTTTTGGGGTACGACAGTAGCCTCGGCCTTCACTTAACGCAGACTTACTTTTTATTTGTCTCGGTAGCTGTGGCAAGAATATTAATTGCAGCTAGGTGGAAGGACAAGGATCCCCCTCCCCGTTTCAGGCCTGGCTAGCTTGACTGCTGGCAGTATACAAGCAGGAGATGCCTCTTTATGAATGCAGGGGTAGACGCGCTAGAAAATTAGGGAAAAAGATATGGTCCCCGATGATAGACTGGAAAATTAAGATGAATCATACAGCAGACCAACTAGGCCAATTGCTGGGAAATTAGATCCGATATTAAGAACAAGTGAAGGATGTAAAGCTTTATGCTAAAGAGTAGCAATTATTAAGCCGAAGAGATACAATGTATTGTACTGCAAAAACTGTATGAATTGTGTTAATTAAACTGTTCTTGATAATGATAATTACTGTATAAAGTACAAGTATGAGTATTGTAAAACGTAAAGGAGATTATTTACGCATGAAAATGAATATGTATTAATCTGAGTTTAATAAAAAAAAAGAATTTAAAAAAAGAAAGGAAGATGTATATGGGAGTTTGATTAAAAAGAGTATCACGGATGAACTAAATCTGGCAGAGGGTATGTGTTTAAGATGTTAGTACTGTTGAAAATTACCATGAGCAATGCCTTTCACAATGACAATGTTTTGAATGTCTAAGCACTATATGCAGAATAAATACATCTATATTATTTGCATTCTGGGAGTTGTGGTAGTTCTAGTCACATTATTAAACAGGAGTGCTGTAGTCATGAATAAACATAAGAAAATATGCTGTGCCTGTATATAAATGATAAAGTAGCAATACTTGTTGAGTATGTATTAGGAAGTGTTTTCCAATGTGTTTTTTAACTTATATGATCGGTTTTCATATGTTTAGATGGTGAGATATATTTTTCTGGTTGCAGAAAGTTATATGTACGATGGGACTGTTTATAAAATCACATATATATATTTTTACATGGTGATCTATGTTCTTCAAGGCTGTTGAAAATTTCATGTATATAGGGAGGGTGGTGAATTTCTTTCAACATGCTCTGTTTAAAATTGGGGAGGGTTAACAGTGAAGAATGTCTTTTGAGAGTTTGTGTGCTAGCTTCACTTGGCATGTAACTTTTCTTTGAGAAATTCTGAATATATGTTTTAAAGGCAGAAGAAATATTTGCGAAATGATGTAGGTATGCCATTAGGGATAGGTTTTGTGCTTTCAAAAGGTGAGAATTGTTGTTTTCAGTTTTAGAAACATATTTGATGTATGTGGACGCTGAGTAACAGAGCAACGTATACTATTAGAGAACCATGTATGCAATTATATATCAAGTGTGATATCTACACTTATTCAATCACCCAGGCACCTCAGATGCGCTCTTCAGATCACACAGGCACAAATTATGTAGTCATTGAACTAAGCAGGCATTATCCATGCGTTCATCCAAACATCCAGATAGTAGTAATATAGTTATGCAAATACATAGGCAATAACTATGCAGAACTAGAACCACTGATGCAGTTTGTACATACTCGTGGAATCATGCAAGCACTACTTTATATATTCTGAGGGAATTACGTAGGCACTATCTATGCACTCATCCAATCATCAAGAGAGTATTGTTGTACTCAACCACAAACACATGTATTTACAAGTTTTAGTGAGGAATATGTACTCATTGAGAACCATCTGGTGAATTATATATGTAACGTGTCACACACTGTTTGCATGTACTCAGAAGAATTAGAGAGCTTTATGCTGTGATACCGATTAATGTGCAGATATTTATCTGCAGTGTTTCTCAAAATATAAATCTGACACATCTAAGTAGAAAAGTACTGAAACACTAAATCTACCAGTGACACAGTGGTAGAGAGGCACAGAAATAGCTCTTATGTTGTGTTGTCGGATTCAGAGTATTGAAACACTATGGGGCCGATTCCGATTCGGGCCGGAAATCTCTCCGACCGAGCCGGACCCGGAGAGATTTCCGACCGAATCGGACCCGTGCAGCCCGACCGAACGAGTACGATGCGCACGTATGCCATTGGACTCGATTCGGTCGGACTCCCATTGAAGTCAATGGGAGCCTGTCGTACAACGCGTACACGGGCTCCCATTGACTCAATGGGTGCGAGGCGGACAAGGGCGCCCCCTACAGCATGTACGCGGCGAAGCGACTCGCGCCGTACACACACAGGAAGGGGGGACCCATGGGTCCCCCCTGTGTGCGACTCGCGCGGCTACGCGCACAGGGGGGTCTGACACGGACCCCCAAAGTACGGCTCCGACTGCTCTTTCGAGCCGGAGTGCGCGGCTCGGTCGGACTGCTCGCGGCGCGCATCGTACTTACCCGGCCGGGGAACGTCTCCATTGCGCGGTGCGAGTCGGGTCCGTGTGAGTCGGTCGGAGCGTGTTGAAGCCGCGTATGAGTCGGTCGGCGATTTCGCGGGCGCTTGCATCGTACTCGCTCGGCCGGACCCGCGTACGAATCGGTCGGGAAACAGGGCTCCGAATCGGATCCGGTAAAGCCGAATCCGATTCGGAGCCCTACCGGCCGAGATCGGAATCGGCCCCTATATGTTCTTTTACGCTTTGGTTGAGGTTTATTTTAAAATTTACAACAAAAGGCATAAAGTGGTCTTTTTCTGTGTATAAGTGAGAACTGAGATATGGTATAGCTGTGTTGTAGGAGAGGGTGCTATAATATTAAAAGGTAACTAATAAATTAAGTTTTGTGTTTTGGTTTAAGTTTGGTAGATTGAAGTAAGTGCTTGTAGTCATGTAGCTAGTTTCATCTGTAGATTTTAAACTGCAACATAACATAAAAACGTTTTTTGTATTATGTGTAAGCCAGTAGTAAAGTAGTTGGTACGTTGGCCAGAATAAAAATTCAAATATACTTTTTTTTTACAGAACAATATCTGCATAACTACAGGCAGAATGCCTACAAAAGCTTGGGTGAAAAAGGAACAGAAGCAACTACAACATCTATTCAAAACTGAGACACAAATGAAACAAAATGAAGAAAAAGTGGTGAAAGAAAAAAGAGCTATTGGTAAGCGGACAAAGTAATTCCTTAAAAAGACACACCTTAAACAGGAGACAGAAGCAGTTTAAGGAAATCAGAGCCAGATTGTTTTGTAGTAGAGTAGTTATAACTCTAGTGAGAACTATGAAAAAGTATAGAAAAAGGAGAGAGGCACTGAAATAGAAAGAACAAATTGAGAGAGTAGCTGATAAGGCCTTTGCTTTGAAGGTGAAGCTTTTTATTTTGATTATAAATGGAATGAAAACTCTTGACAAAATGGTATTGTGCTTAAAGACAAAACCAGAAAAAAAGATTAGTGAATAGAAGTAACGTTTGTACAGTTTTTATTGGATAGTGCATACATACATCTAGTACAGAGTCTTTCTTTAATGAAGAAAGCTATGTCCAGGATAATAGATTCGTTCATGCTATTGATTACAGAGGACGATGTTAGGAAATGAAGAATGGCACTCCTATAGCGAAAGAGGTGATGGTACCTACAAATTATTGGAGAACAGGTCCAAGGAAGGCAGAGTCAGACCCCTGTATAGAAATGGGATTGTAGTAGTATTTGTAGTATTAGATAGCAATCCGTTGATATATGAAGGAAATTTCTACATATCTTTACAAGGCGAAGTTTAACACAGAAAATAAGTACTTTACAAGGATTGGATCCATGCAAGATTAGAAAGCATACAAATTTGCTGGGACACTCACTAGCTTGTTTATCAAACAAAGTGTGCCAAAGTTTCTTTCATCATTTCAAGATGTTAGCTGTACACCACTCAACAATACAAACTTTAGTTAGGAAGCTGTAATATGTGAAAAATCCTGCTTTATGTTTAGGAGAAATGAATATAGTACTTTTGCATAGTACTGTGGCAGATGTTGAAAAGGTTTGTGGTGATGTGCAGTTTCGTTTCTTTAGTCCTGAGCAGAACTCTAGGAAAAATAAAGAGTTGTTAAGAGGAGGAGTTGTAGAACAGTACACATATATTACAGTTGATAGTTTTAAAGAAGAGATTACAAAATGTAACACAGTGTGGTCTAAAAAACAGAGTATGTATATATATGTTGTTGATGCACTTACTAGAAGATTTAAACACAGACTGTTGACTTATATTTTAAAAGTGAAAAAGTAAATAATGGTAAGTGGCAAAAGTTAGCTGTGTATTTATTTGTAGAGGAACGCTTTGACTTGTCTATCCGGTAAGTTATATGTAAGTAGTGTTACATTAATTTACAAAATAATAAAATGAGCAACACACAGATATTAGATAACCATTATGTAAGATGATAAAATGCCTGCTAATGTAGAAAAACTATGAAGGGCCAAAAATAAAAATAAAAAATCAAGATTTATGGTTCTTTGCAGCATTGCAAAGGGCCGTTATGGACTGCTCTCCAGCACTCACTACAACCCCACAATCCATGCAGTATGATTCCATCCAGGAAAACTGTGGAGCCAAATCTTGACTTTGAGATTGGACCACTGAATTGACTCTCTGCCCCGGTGTTGTTGTGGCTGCTATTGAAGTTGAAGGTCCTTCAGCCTTGCGTTGCTTTCGTATTGCTTTTACACTCTTGCTTTGGTATGTTTTAGATGGTCAAGCATGGACATAGTCCTGCAAGAATATTTTTTATTTGTAACCTTTGACAATGCCTTATGACATATTGTGCATTGCGCAAATCTGCTCACTATGAACTCCTCTTAAAGAAAGTTCGAGATAGATAAATGGGCATGTTCTTCTTATTGTTTTAGTTGAAAAGTGTATTATCCAATGACATTCCTTTATTTATCAATGACATGATTTTCTGTTTTGTTTTTAAATTTAGTGGCTGTGTAAAGTTGTAAAATCTTTTTGTTCTTTTTTATGGTAACAAAAATGGCAATTGGGACAGGAAGAACTAAAAAAATGTGCACTGAGAAATGTGCAAAAAATATAAAAGGGGAAAAAAATGAGCATGTAGGATTTTTTTGCAGCATTGTGAATAGCTGTAACACACTGCTCACCAGCAGTTATAACAACACTGCAGTCGGGGTGTGGCCTGATGCCGATGGAGTGAGCAACACAGCTCGTGAGCTCCGATTGGCCTGCCGCCATCCAGCTCCATCCTGAGGCATCCGGGGAGGAAGTACGTCCCTGCTGGGAACCCCCAAATCGGGCAGATTCAAAATATCAATTGGATCATGCCTCATGTTGAATAACCACTTTTTAAAGCGTCACAGTGACCAAAATTGCCATTTTTACAGACTTTTCCTCCTACTTAGAATAACGCTGCTGGGGATGAAAATGCCCATACTAACAAGAGCGGACAGCCAATCGGAGGAGCGGCGGCCGCAATCGTAAGGCTCCCAAAATGGCAACGTCTGTCTGCAGGAATTTAGGGCAGCGCCAAGACATTGCAAGGACAAGTGAACTGGACTGTGGGGCTCTTGGTTAGGAAGAGGTGTGCCCACTGACACGATCTGCAGAGAAGACCCTCCTTTTGGGCAGAAAGGGCCCCTGACGAGGACCCAAGCAAGGATCCGATCGGAGCAGTTGGGAGGAGTGCTGAGCGCTCCGGAGACCTTCCCCACGGAAAGCTGCAAAGTCGAGGCAGGGAAGAGACGTATTGCGGCTGTGGGTACCCCACGCAGAAGCACAATGAGATTCATAGGCGGAGGGCCCCTGGGCTACACTGCCCCAAGAGGTGAGGCCGACCGCACAAGGGTCTGAGAGGAGTAAGCCTCGATAGCAGAGGGCCTGAACTGGGTTAACCTTCACGCGAAGCGCTGCAGCCAGAGGAGGCGTCGAGGGGGCAACAGTGTATGAGAGGGGATCCTGAGGCTGGTACAGAAGGAATAATGAGGAGAAGCCCTCCTCGGCAGTAACCACAAGGCCCGGAGAAGGATGGAAGGACAGACCGGGGCCATCCAGAGGTGGGGCGCAAAAGGGAGGTGAACAAGTGCCGAGACCGCGACAACTAGGCCCCAGAGACGCAACAAGGTGGCCCGGCTGTCAATGGTGCGGGAGGGCTGGCGGAGGTGACCGAGATCCCATCAGAGCAAAGAGCCCAAAAGAGAACGGACAGCAAGGACAGGAACCAGACCCAATACAGTAATACCCTGAAGGAGGTATAAAAGCGGGCTGAGAACGTACCTCGCTCCATGGACTGCAGAGGGGTGAAAACGAAGAGACGCAGCGCACAACTTATCTACGCAGTGATAACTAATAGAACCCACAAGAGGAGGAGTGGAACACTCAGCCCCCAACGGTAAGTCCTACCACAAAGCTACTTGGTAGTAGGAGGGCTGGGAAGTGCACGAAGGCCTGAAGAAGATAACGGGGCAAGCTCCAGGCAGCGCAAAGACCGCCTGTTGGGTGCCGTGAGGCCCTAGCAGCAGATCCTGACCCCAAAAGTGTACCACAGATGAGCGGTCAGGCCCTAAAGGCGTGAACCGCCTACAGAGCACACAAACTGGAATTACCTATTGAAAACACCCCCTACGAGTGTGGGCCAGACAGGTCGCAACAGGGAGTGACCCCAATATCCCCAGGAACTAAACATCCTGGAAAGGAGATACATTAGAACAAGGCGCACAGGGGGCGACACAGACCTGGAGGGAAAGATGGGAAAAATATCAAAGAAGAGAGACAAGGAGGTAGCCCTGACAAAGAGAGTGACAAAGGGGAGTGACAACCCTCAATCCCAAATAGATCACCTGCCAGACCCGACACTCCAAGACATTCTACAGGCCATAACCACTTCAAGTGAGCGGCTGGAGACCAAGATAGACTTTATAGGCACGGAACATGGCATCCTTAGAGAGGACCACAGGCGACTAACGGAGAGAGTAGCGGTGAACAAACGTCAAGTGTCGGAAACCTCCCCGGATATCGTGGCATGAAAGCACAACTGGCAGCCCTTGAGACTGCATGCTTGAATTCCGAGCAGAAGATGCTGAAAACAGATCGCGCAGGAACAATCTCCGTATAGTGGGCCTGCCTGAAAAAGCAGAGGGCTCCAGCATGGTGGACTATCTCAAAAAATGGCTGCGCACCGAAGTAGCACCAGAAGGACTAGCGTTTTATGCATTGGAGAGAGCACACCGAGTGCTGATGAGACCGCCTGTACCAAGAGCCCCCCACGGGTGGTAACAGCGATACTGCTCCACTACAAAGACAGAGACCATATTTTAGCTCAAGTGCGTCAATAGGGATACATCAAAGTGAACAATGCAGCAGTGCGAATCTTCCCAGACTTTTCCAGAGATGTGCAGAGGCAAAGGCGCTCATTCCAGAGCGGAAGCAAAAGCTTCGTCAACTAAACTACAAATACATAATGCTCTACCCAGCCCGGCTACGAGTGACCACGCGGGACAGGACGGAGCTCTTCTGAACCCTGCAAGAGGCCTGGGAATGGCTGGAAAGACATGATGGAGTAGGACCAACTTGGAAGTCCGGACAGACAAGACAGCGAGGGGGAAGGTCCCGCAATCGGATGACCAAAAGGGACGTGATGTCCCCCACGCAGGAGGAAGAACAACTGGAACGGTGAAATGCGATGAAGGTGGTGGTGCTGATGAGCGGAAAGGAGAAGGAGCGTGCAGCCACAGAAGACAGCGATGCAGCAAGAGTCGGGCTCAGAATAAGGGTCCAGTGAGTCTGCGGCTTTGGGCACAGAGCTTCCTGAAGTGAAGTTGCAAACGGCTGATGGCATAATTTGAGAGACATATGGTTGCGGTAGCCAGGTGGGGTGTCAGAGGGACACATGGTGCAATCGACCTTACAACAAAGTACTGGGGTTCCAATGGGGGGTAGAGCCGCAGGGGTTTTCTGATTTTCCTGAGCTAGGGGGCGGCTGTGAAGGCTGAAGGAGCAATGAACCACCCCCTTTGACCAAACGAACTGCAAGCAGTCACTTGCGGAATTAACTTTATAGTTTGGATGGGAGGCGTTTACCTACTTGTCCCGGGGAGCAAGAGTTGGGGGATTTGCTTATTGTTATCAAAGGGGGAGGGCCTTGAGTTGCACTATTCACGGAACGAGTCACTGATTGTTGGGAACACATGCCAGCTGAGGAGGCAGGACCAAGGGGGGAGACGAGATTGCACATTTTCGGAAGCAATAACAAATGGCTGACACAGAAGTATAAATACATGACCTGGAACATTTGGGGTATGCACACCATGGCAAAGAGATACAAAGTACTATCCTACCTTCGCCAGTGAGGGGTACAGATAGCCCTGCTGCAGGAGACGCACCTCACGCATAAAGAGGGAACAGCGTTGCAGAGGCGCTGAAGTTTACTACACTAACTATTCGGCCTATGCGAAGGGTCTATTTATATGGATCCAGGCAGGGGTCCCATTCCAACTCATAGAATCCCTAATAGACCCGGACGGCCGCTATGTGGCAATTCAGGGACGGTTGGAAGGCCGAGAACTGAGCATAGTGAACGTCTACGCCCCTAACGCTGAACAACCGGCCTTTTTTATCCAACTGAGTCACTGCCTTGCTCCATACCAGACTGGTGCTACGAATCTGGGGGTTGGATTTTAATAGTGTGGATGATATACACCTGGACAGATCTCACCCCCCACTGCAAGGCTCTCAAGTGGCACGCGCTTCACAAGCATTTAGTACCTGGTGACGCCGCTGGGGATTGTTGGATTCTTGGAGAATCCTTCACCCCTGGGACAGAGATTACTCCTACTTTTCGGTAGTCCGTGAGGTACACATACGACTAGACGCCTTCCCATGCACGGCAGATATACAAAGCCTAGTTCATACTATAGAATAACAATCATGCACAATATCAGACCATAACCCAGTGGTGCTGACTCTGGGGTGGGCAAGCCCTAGACTGGCGATTCCCACCTGGAGGCTTCGCCCGACGTTCTGGAAGATCAAGTGTTTTGAGAAGAGATTAGAGGTAAATTACACAATACTTTACTGACAATGCAGGGACAGCATCTTTGCTACAGGCGGAGTGGGATGCTTTCAAGGTGGTACTGCGGGGCCAGTGCATAGCACAAACCACGGGGGTCAGGCGCACCCTCCTAAGGGAGGTCGAAGAGGCAGACAAGTATCTCATGGGGTTATAACGCAGGCGACCGGAACACCCAGAACTCCAGCAGGCAGTACAAGGAGGCCAAAAAGGGGGTTGAAAAGCAGACTGAGAGGCTCAGGTGCTTTGATTACAAACATTACTTGAGTGAACTCATGCAGAAAGGGACAAGTCAGGGTCCCTGTTGGTGTGGTTGGTGAAACCCATAGGCAGGGGCTCCCCAATAGTCGAACTAGAGGACAAAGAGGGTACCAGGCAATATACACAGGAGAAGATCAACGATATCTTTGCTAAGTACTATGCTGGGCTGTATAAGGGCTCAACACACTGCGACAGGACGGCGGCCTGGGAATATCTGGAGGGACTACAGGTGAGACGCCTGGATCTAACAGAGACAGAGGACCTGGGGGTTGATATCGAGTTACAGGAGGTGCGGGCAGCCATCAAACACATGGCTCGTAAGAAGACCCCAGGCACCCACAGACTACTGGCAGACGTTTACGCCACATACGTAGAAGAACTGGCCCCCAGATCAAGCAGTTCAGACACCGGGACATTGCCAGAGATCACCAGAGAGGCCCTCAATGTCCCGGTGCTGAAACCAGGGAAGCCGGCGCATGACTATATGGCTTACAGGCCATTATCCATGCTGAACATGGATTATAAAATATTAAGCAAGATACTAGCAACCCGACTTTTGCCACACATGCCGACATTGGTCCACTTGGACCAGGCCCAGTTTATTCCGGGGCAGAATACTGCCATTAACATACGGCGACTCCTAACTATCATGGATTCAAAGGTTCATGATAGGCCAGCGGCAGTGGTGTTCACCGTAGACATCGAGAAGGCTTTTGATAGCTTGGAGTGGCCCTTTCTATATGAGGTGTTGTCTGCAGTGAGGCTGGGAGGAGGCTATCTGGCGTGGGTAAAACTGCTCTACACAAACCCAACAGCTAGGGTGAGCACAGGGAAGACTATTTCTCTTAAGCAGATAGTGGAGAGGGGTACGTGGTAGGGGTGCCCTTTGTGCCCGCTACTATTTGCCCTTGCTATGAAGCCACTGGCTTGCAAGGCAAGAAGTGGGCAGGACTACAGAGGTCTGCAGCTCAGAGAGGTGAATCATCACATAGCCCTGTATGCGGACGATCTCCTATTGTTCCTCCGGGCTGCGTCCACGGACCTGGCAGGGGCCCAAATCATGTTGGCACAGTTTAGCAGACTATTCGGCCTCAAGGTTAACTGGCAGAAATTGAAACTGTTTCCCATGATGCTCAACAGACCTCCGCCGCCCGACCTGGAGGGTCTCTAGTGGGAACCTAACTGTCTGACATACTTAGGAGTGAAAGTGTACCATGGCCCCACCGAGCTTTTGGAGGGCAGTGTGGCTAGAGCTGTACGCTCAATCTGATTCTCCATGGAGTTTTGGAAGTCCTTGCTGCTCTCGGTAGCCGGAAGAACAGCCGTTCTAAAGATGGTGGCACTCCCACGACTGTTGTACTTTTTCAGAACCCCCCGTGTGTGGATTCCACGAGCAACATTCAGGGACTTAGACTCAATGATTGTATTCTTTATATGGGGAACAGGCCACAGGAGGGTCGCACTGGCCACACTGTAACGCGCCATGACAGAGGGCGGACTTGCAGTCCCAGACTTTGAAGTATACTAAATCGCAGCTCAACTGAGCTGGATGATCCAGTGGCTGGTGGTTGGGAGGAACCCAGATAGAACACAGTACCCATTCGCGCCGACCACCTCAACACCTGTGAAAATATTGATGGGCGTACAGAGGGACTCGTCAGGAGACACAACCGAAACCAGAGTGGTGAAGCGCTGCTGGACTTGATATTTAAGGCGGGTTGGTGCTAGAGTACTCAATGAAATATGGTTAAAAAAAAAAAACAACAGTATGGTCCATGCAATATGTGGCCATTCTTGAAAACTCTGTAGCCATATCTGTTGCATTAGTCTGTGCCTCTGAAGTGACTTCCTTGACGGGAATTGTTTTTGCTGGTGCCACTGATGTAGATGGTCCTCCAGTTTCCCTCTACTTGATTGCCATTTAAAGATGTTTTCTATGTTAGGTTTTAAGTTGATACACCATGGACGTCATACAACATGAATATTTTTTATTCGTCTCACTAGAGTAGATCTTTTTACAGAGTGTGCAATGTGCTAGTTTTGGAGCAGTTTTTGATTCCTGTTGAGTTTGGGTAAGAATGGGTAGTTTTTTGGGTGTTTTGTAGTTATGTTCTATTCATGAGTTCAAATGGTGAAAGTAATTGTTTGAAATTGTTGTTTTTGTTAAATGTGTTGTTAAAATAAAGTTAAACAATTATGTTACTAAATAGCTAGACTCAAACTTTGTGTAAAATATGTTTAAATATCTGTTTTACATTTTGTCATTTGTATTTGTGACTACTGATGTCATTGTGACCTTCGGTGTTGTAGTGAAGAAGGAAAGTGCATTTTTGATGTAGTTATTTCGACAAATGTATACAAAGGGGAAAGTTAAATTAGTATCTTACTAGCTACAGTGAAACTTTATATAAGATATGTCTATATATGTGTTTTACACTTTCTCAAAAACAACCAGTATTCGCAGTGTGACCTTGGCAATGGCACTCATAGAATCATACAGGCACTACCCGTGCAATCATCAAGGACGTCATTTCTCCACCACTCTGCAAATGCGCCTCCTGGCACAGTACTAGTTGGGGGATGAAGTCCCCTTGGCTATTGAGGGTCGTTGGAGGCAAACGGCCCCTCCTGCTGCCTCTAGCAAGTCCCACACAGT
Organism: Calotriton arnoldi; assembly: GCA_963921515.1. Taxonomy (NCBI): domain Eukaryota; kingdom Metazoa; phylum Chordata; class Amphibia; order Caudata; family Salamandridae; genus Calotriton; species Calotriton arnoldi. Next base: position 249,924 of record CAWUFW010009537.1, read on the forward strand.
CAGTTTGCTAAGAGGTCTTCGGAGGCCAAGCCCACTTTCTGCACCACTCTAAAAACGCATTTCCTGGTAACTACTGGTTGTGGAATGATGTTCTCTTGGATGCTAAGGCACTTTGGGGACCAAGAAGCCACCTGGTAATTTCTGTAAGTCCTACACAGCGGGATTCCTGAGAGCTGGTCAGAAGCCCTGCCCACTTTCATCACCATTCTACAAACACCATTGCTACTTAGAAAACCATAGAAATGCACTGAAAAAAACTATGGTTACAGGTAAGTTATAGTTAGGAATTAGCATTTAAAAAATCTTAGAAATTCACAGAAAAAAACAAAGGTTGCAGGGCTGTTATAGTTAGGAAATAGAATTAAAAAAACCTTAGATATTCACTGAAAAAAACAAAGGTTACAGGGACATTATACTTAGGCCCAGATTTCATCAGTGATGTCATTTTAGATGTCATCAGTGATGTCATCAGTGATGTCACTGACCATGTCATCAGTGATGTAATATGTGAGGCCATAACCAGTGCATTGCAGGGCGTGAGATATAGTTAGCTCAGCTAACTATAATTGCTAATTTGCTCTGGTTTTGTGCGTGGGAAATCAGAGCCTAACTATAACGTACTATAACGTACTTGTAACCTTTGGTTTTTTTCAGTGAATATCTAGGTTTTTCTTTTAATTCTATTTCCTAACTATAACAGTCCTGTAACCTTTGGTTTTTCAGTGAATATATATATATATATGTATATATATATTTTTTCCACTGAAAAAAGCAATGGTTACAGGGATGTTATAGTTAGGAAATCAAATTAAAATAACCTTAGAAATTCACTGAAAAAAACAAAGGTGACAGGGGCATTGTAGTTAGGCTCATATTTCAATCATACAAAACCAGTGGAATTCAGCTGAGCTAACTATAACTTACGTCCCCGCAATGCACTACTTATGACCTCGCATATTATATCACTAGTGACATGGTCAGTGACATCACTATAGCAAGAGTGGGAAAGCTCCAGGCCCAGAAGGGGTACCGATGGACTTGTTGAAATCCACGCCCGAGATCTGGGGTCCTCTTATTACGAATACATTTAACTCCTCACTATCTACCATTATCCCTCCTTCATGGTCTGCCGCAACAATAGTCCCCATATTTGAAAAGGGTGACCGTATGTCGCCCAAGTGCTATCGACCTATTTCCCTCATTGATAGCACAATTAAAATCATTGGCAGAGCCATTTATGACTGTTTGGTTGAGTGGACAGCTGATAAGGACATACTTTCCCCTTTTCAATTTGGATTCCGGCCAAAATTAGGAACCACCAAACAGTGTCTGAATCTGGCTCTGACCATTTCCAAATATACTAAGGCCAAGTGTTCCCCTATTTATTTAGCCTTTATGGACCTATCCACCGCCTTTGATTCAGTGAACAGAACCAAACTCTGGTTAATGCTGCTGGATCAAGGCGTGGACCTCCCTCTGGTGGATTTTCTTTATTGCTTGCGTTCTGAGCTTACAGCCTGGGTCCATATAAATTCTCTTGGGGAGCTTTCTTTTAATTTCCCTCTAAAGACTGGAGTGAGACAGGGATGTATACTGGTACCATTATTGTTTATTTTATATATCAATGCACTAACATTATGCTTGTCTACTTCTCACACAGACATAGCTAGAATCGCAGGTTTTCCTATTCCTGCCTTACTATATGCTGACGATGCGGTACTGTTAGCCCTCACCCCAAAAGCATTGAGACATCAGGTGGATTGCTTTGCTTCCTTTATTCATAACTTGAATTTAAATACCAACTACTCTAAATCGCATATCATGTCATGTGGCCCAGGTAAAATAAGATTAAAGAAAATCAGTGTCAATGGGCATGCTCTGACAACTGTAGATGTTAGGACTACATTTTAATTCAAAAGGGTCATGGAATTCCCATTATGCTCAGGCCAGTGTAAAACTAAATAAAACTGCGGGCGCAATCTATAATCTTATCAGCCCGCAAATCAAGGGGTCAGTGTTTCCACCTTTGAAAGTCTATAATTCACAATGCATTAGTGCAGCTACCTATGGCGCTGGAGTATGGGGTTTCAGCAATTGTGGTCTTCTCCAGACAGAGGAAAATCGTTACTTACGACGGCTTTTAGGTACTCCTCCCTCCACCCCCAGTCTTATTAACCATCTCAAATTAAATCAGGGTTTTATTGAGGACAAGATCCAACTGGCACCCCTCTTATTGTGGGTCAGCATATGGTTGAACCGTGCTGCTAAACTCTGCAGGGATATTATATCTGACTGTATGACGCTGGATAGGGCCCATTCTATACCCTGGTTGAGCCACATGCGGGACATTTATGGTGCCCTTGGTATAGCTGGGTGGTTTACCGGATCCACTCATATCCCCAAAAACGCTAGGACGGAGGTGAAAAAATTGTTTAAGGACCACATGCAAACATTAGGCTGAAACACGAATTATCCAAACCCTCGGTGTTGCACTTTTATAGCCTTTTATACATAGATGTTTCCCCCACTGTACTTGTCGTTGAAATCGTCAAGATGAGAGCGGTCTCTTCTCTTCCGCTTTAGAGCAGGGACGATTTATTGGCCTTTTTTCTTTTAAACTGAGAGGTTTTTCGCAATGTGATGCATTTTTGTTTAAATAGTTTACACTTTCACACATGACCACTAGTGTTGCTGCAAAAGTGAAGTGCATTGTCTATGTCTATAGTTTTAAATGCTTGATGTGAGCACCAATATGGCGCTTGGTAGACTGACAAAGGCAGTTGAACTATATATATATATACATATATATGCACACTTGAAGGAGAAACTGGATATATATATATATATGCACTGGTGATATGAATTAAATTGTCAAAAAAAACTTTGGAGTGACGCCTTCGCTGGATTGACGGAGGAAGATACGGAGCAATTTAACATATATATATATTCACTGAAAAAAACCATAGGTTTTAGGGACAGTTATAGTTAGTTGGACATTGCACTCGTACAAAACCCGTGAAATTCCCCCGTTATAGTTAGTTCAGCTAACTATAACTCGCGCCCCCGCAATGCACTGCTGATGACGTCACATATTACATCACTCATGACATGGTCAGTGACATCACTGATGACATCACTGATGACATCTCAAATGACATCACTGATGACATCACTGATGACATCATCCACGTGATAATCTGATGCACCTCCTCACACCCTAATATAACCTTTGATACACCCACTCTAAATTACAGACTGCCATTCGCAAAACCATAGACACTCCAACACCAATAACTACATACCCACTCACTGATTCTTAGGTCTACATACACACATCCACTCACTCACCCGTACAGTCACTCATACTTACGGTCACTCAGTACAGGACTATCATATGCACTCATACTCCTATATAGACACTCAAATACCGCCACTCATCCATAGAGGTACTCACACACCTAGTCAGTCATGCAAATAATTAAACACACTGCCATTTACTCACCTATACAGTTATACACACACCAGCTCACTTACTCATACAAATACTAGCACATTCTTACGCTCTTATACAATCACTGATACAAGCACACACTCATCCATACAGTCACTCTCACAATCACACACTCTCGCTTATAGCTATTTATATACTCCAACACACATATATACTGCCTTTCACATATGTAGTTACTCACACATGTACCACTGGGACATACATTCACTCACTAACACACTCTTACACACACTTACCCACCCGTACAGTCTATCACAGATGCACTCTTGAAACCATCCACCCAGTGAATCACTCACTCACACATCTATGCACAGAGTCGCACACACCCCACCCACACAAACACTCAGGCACCCATACAGATACTCAGACAACCAATCAATAACTCATATAGACACTCATGTAGCTATTCACAAACCCATGCAGCCACTTACACAGCAACAGACAGACGGATACAGACATTCACCCAGTTTAGTCACTAACCCATGCATTCAGTAAGATACGTTTAATCACTCACTTATAGAGTTAGTCACGCACCTACTAAATCATCCATACAGACACTTATACACCCACTCATTCTTCAATACGCCTTTCCCTATATATATATTAAAAATATTTAAACTTTACAGAAACACACAGTCACTGGATGATGTCATGAGTGATGTAATTTGAGATGTCATCAGTGATGTCATCAGTGATGTCACTGACCATGTCATGAGTGATGTAATATGTGACGTCATCAGCAGTGCATTGCGGGGCGCGAGTTATAGTTAGCTGAACTAACTATAACGGGGAATTTCACGGGTTTTGTACGAGTGCAATGTCCAACTAACTATAACTGTCCCTAAAACCTATGGTTTTTTCAGTGAATTTCTAAGGTTTTTTAAATGCTAATTTCTAACTATAACGTGCCTGAAACCTATGGTTTTTTCAGTGAATTTCAAAGGTTTTTTAAATGCTAATTTCTAACTATAACGTGCCTGAAACCTATGGTTTTTTCAGTGAATTTCAAAGGTTTTTTAAATGCTAATTCCTAACTGTAACGTGCCTCAAACCTATGGTTTTTTTCAGTGAATTTCAAAGGTTTTGTAAATGACAATTTTTAAATATATTAATTGTTATATTTATTTTTTTGATACTTATTTACTACATTTTTTTAAACTATTTATTTTTAGATATTTTATTTTTTAAATTACATTGTAATTACATTATACATTACATTACAAAATATACTTTCTCAGAATGAATTACTTTAGTTTAAATACTTTGCAAATAGGCAATAGACTTTTAAGTACAGAAGTTACAGTTGTTGCAATGGGCAACACAATTTCAAACACATTGCAACATTGAGCTCAATGTGAATTTCTAGTGAAATGCAATTAGTTACTTTATGGATTACTTTTCTAACCACAGGACTGGATCCTAGATTCAGTCCTGGGACATCTCCTGTAAACAGTTGAGTAAAAGCGTTTTGGTTACAGTAGTGATTTTTAAGGAATATTATTGTATTTTAAAACTTGACACTTAGAAACTTTTTCACATAGAATCACCAATGTTATCCTATGGGAGGAAATTCACTTAGCAGGTAAGTAGTGTTATCGTTACTTTTTCTTACTCAGTGGTGGAACCTGGATCCAGCACTGGTGCATCTCCTGTAAACAGTTGAAAGAATGCGTTTAAGTCATACAGGCGATTTTTAAGGAATATTTGTAGTTTGTGAAAATCGACACTTTGAAACTTTTCTGCTGAAAACCAGACAATGGATTCCTAAGAAAGGAAATACAAGTTACTGGTAAGTTCGGTTAGAATTACTTTTCAGGGTCAGTGCTGGGCTAAAAGATGCAGCACTGGGTTCTCTCCTGATAACAGGTGAGTAAATCGGAATTCGTAGTTCGGCTGATTTTAGAGAAATATTATAAAGTTCCAAAACTCCACACTTAGAAGAATTTCCAAGTGAAACCAGTCAATGTTAGCCTATGGAAGGAAATTCAAGTTACTGGTAAGTACGGTTAGAATTACTTTTCAGGATCTGTACTGGGCTCAAAGATGCAGCACTGAGGTCTCTCCTGATAACAGGTGAGTAAATTGGAATTCGTAGTTCGGCTAATTTTAGAGGAATATTATAAAGTTCCAAAACTCCACACTTAGAAGAATTTCCAAGTGAAACCAGTCAATGATATCCTATGGAAGGAAATTCAAGTTACTGGTAAGTACGGTTAAAATTACTTTTCAGGATCAGTACTGGGCTCAAAGATGCAGCACTGAGGTCTCTCCTGATAACAGGTGAGTAAATCGGAATTCGTAGTTCGGCTGATTTTAGAGGAATATTATAAAGTTCCAAAACTCCACACTTAGAAGAATTTCCAAGTGAAACCAGTCAATGATATCCTATGGAAGGAAATTCAAGTTACTGGTAAGTACGGTTAAAATTACTTTTCAGGATCAGTACTGGGCTCAAAGATGCAGCACTGAGGTCTCTCCTGATAACAGGTGAGTAAATCGGAATTCGTGGTTCGGCTGATTTTAGAGGAATATTATAAAGTTCCAAAACTCCACACTTAGAAGAATTTCCAAGTGAAACCAGTCAATGTTAGCCTACGGAAGGAAATTCAAGTTACTGGTAAGTACGGTTAGAATTACTTTTCAGGATCAGTACTGGGCTCAAAGATGCAGCACTGAGGTCTCTCCTGATAACAGGTGAGTAAATCGGAATTCGTGGTTCGGCTGATTTTAGAGGAATATTATAAAGTTCCAAAACTCCACACTTAGAAGAATTTCCAAGTGAAACCAGTCAATGTTAGCCTACGGAAGGAAATTCAAGTTACTGGTAAGTACGGTTAGAATTACTTTTCAGGATCTGTACTGGGCTCAAAGCTGCAGCACTGAGGTCTCTCCTGATAACAGGTGAGTAATTTGGAATTCGTAGTTCGGCTGATTTTAGAGGAATATTATAAAGTTCCAAAACTCCACACTTAGAAGAATTTCCAAGTGAAACCAGTCAATGTTAGCCTATGGAAGGAAATTCAAGTTACTGGTAAGTACGGTTAAAAATACTTTTCAGGATCAGTACTGGGCTCAAAGATGCAGCACTGAGGTCTCTCCTGATAACAGGTGAGTAAATCGGAATTCGTAGTTCGGCTGATTTTAGAGGAATATTATAAAGTTCCAAAACTCCACACTTAGAAGAATTTCCAAGTGAAACCAGTCAATGATATCCTATGGAAGGAAATTCAAGTTACTGGTAAGTACGGTTAAAATTACTTTTCAGGATCAGTACTGGGCTCAAAGATGCAGCACTGAGGTCTCTCCTGATAACAGGTGAGTAAATCGGAATTCGTGGTTCGGCTGATTTTAGAGGAATATTATAAAGTTCCAAAACTCCACACTTAGAAGAATTTCCAAGTGAAACCAGTCAATGTTAGCCTATGGAAGGAAATTCAAGTTACTGGTAAGTACGGTTAAAATTACTTTTCAGGATCAGTACTGGGCTCAAAGATGCAGCACTGAGGTCTCTCCTGATAACAGGTGAGTAAATCGGAATTCGTAGGTCGGCTGATTTTAGAGAAAAATTTGCACAATGGTGAAGGAAGGGGGTGGGGCCTGAGGTGACATGTCTGCAAACACGCCCTGTGGCGCTTTTTAAGTTGGAGAATTAATTCCTCCTCAATCCCGAGGGTCTCTAGGGGCCAACTAGCCCACCAGATACCTCCAGTATGCGCCAGAGAGCTGCGTTGCAGAGAGGTGTTCAGAGGCCACGCCCCTTTTTGCACCTCTCTGCAAAGCAGCTCTGTTGTGCTTACTGAAGGTACCTGGTGGGCTAGCTGGACTCCAGGGACCCTCAGGATTGAAGGGGACTTAATCCCCCAACTTCAAACACACCACGGGGCCTGTTTGCACACATGTCACCTCAAGCCCCGCCCCCTCCCTTCACCACTGTGCAAACGCGCCCCGTGGCGCGTTTTAAGTTGGGGGATTAAGTCCCCTTGAATCATGAGGGTCCCTGGGGTCCAACTAGCCCACCCTGTACCTCCAGTATGCGCCAGGGAGCTTCGTTGCAGAGAGGTGTTCAGAGGCCACGCCCCTTTTTACACCTCTCTGCAACGCAGCTCTGTGGCGCTTTCTGGATGTACCTGATGGGCTAGTTGTCCCCAGGGACCCTCAGGATTGAAGGGGATTTAATTCCCCATCTTAAAACGCGCCACGGGGCCTGTTTGCACACATGTCACCTGAAGCCCCGCCCCCTCCCTTCAGCACTGTGCAAACGCGCCCCGTGGCGCATTTTAAGTTGGGGGATTAAGTCCCCTTGAATCCTGAGGGTCCCTGGAGTCCAACTATCCCACCATGTACCTCCAAAAATCACCCCAGAGCTGCGTTGCAGAGAGGTGTAAAAAGGGGCGTGGCCTCTATACACCTCTCTGCAACGCAGCCCCCTGGCGCATACTGGAGGTTGCTGGTGGGCTAGTTGGCACCCAGGGACTCCCAGTATTCAAGGGGAATTACTCCCCTTATTAAAACGCGCCAGGGCGCGTTTGCAGACTGCTGCAGGGAGAGGCGAGGCCTCCGGCACGATGCCGGTCTTTTTTTTTTTTGTATGGGAGGGGGGCTGCGTGGCCCCCCTTCCCTCAGCCACTTTTGTGCCCGGGGACCCCATCCCCCGGGGCCTGAGGATTTTCTTTTTGTTAAAAAAAAAAAAAAACGGGTAGGGGGCCCCCTTTCCTGGGCCTCTATTGGCCCTGGGGACCCCATCCCCCGGGGCATGCCCTCTTTTTAAAAAAAATTTAAATCTTTGGAGGGGGGCTGCGTGGCCCCCCTCCTCAGGCCATTTAAGGCCCTGGGGACCCCATCCCCCGGGGCCGGCCTTTACGTTTTTTATTTTTTTTATTATTTTTTTATTTCTGGGGAGGGGGGCTGCGTGGCCCCCCTCCGGGGCCACTAATGGCCCCGGGGACCCTATCCCCCGGGGCCTGGCCACTCGTTGGGGACTGTGGGGGGTCCCCAATCCCCGCACGGTCCCGCAGGCTCCTTGCGTCCTGCGGGAGCCGGCATTGCTTTTCCATAAGGGGAGCTGCTGAGATGCAGCTCCCCTTATGGAAAAGCAATTCTGCTGCTTCATTGAAGTGAGAGCAGGTTTCCCTGCTCTCGCTTCAATGAAGCAAAGCAAGTTTACAATGACAGGGCGGGAGCCGCGAGGCTCCCCTCCTGCCATTACAAACAGCAGTGTCCCGGGGGTAGGCACCCCGGGACACTGCAGGAGCCGGCCCTGGGGGGTGGCGGTCCCCAGGGCCATCAAGGGCTCCAGGAGGGGGGCCACGCGGCCCCCCTCCCAACATCGTGAAAGCCCCGGGGTGGTGGTGGTCCCCGGGGCTTCAGGGGTCCGAAACGGACCCCCACATTTCTTTAATTAGTGCCCCGGGGAGGTGGCGGTCCCCGGGGCATGTGGGGGGGCTGGAGCCCCCCCACACAGGTATTTTTTTATTAAAAAAAAGAAGCCCCGGGGGGTGGCGGTCCCCGGGGCTGCGGGGGGGCCGTGAGCCCCCCCGCCAGCATTATAATTTCAAAGCCCCGGGGGGTGGCGGTCCCCGGGGCTACATAACATTTTAAACCACGCATGCCCCTGGGACTTGGCCCACCCGGGGGCCAATTAAGAACAAAGCGCGGGAGTCCGCGCTTCGTTTTTTTTTTTATCGGCAGGATCCGCTCACCCAGCGTGTTTTTTGCCGATTTTTAAAGAAAAACATTTTTTTTTTTGGCCCGGGGGTCCTTGTAGGACCCCCTGAGCAGGCCTAGGGGGTCAGGGTGTTTCTACCCTTCCCCCTTTTTGCGTTTTGCGCACTTTTTTTACTGCTTTCTTGTTCCTCGGTTCTACAGAGGAACAAGATGGCTGCCAACACTTCCTGATTTGGAGTGTTGACAGCCAATTAGCATACAGCTCGTGATCGGGAGGGTGCGCGGACACTACGCGGCCATAGATATATATGTGATTTTACTTTTGATTTTCTCAGCAACTACTGAATGGATTTACACCATTTAACAAAAAAGGTTCTTTCTGAACCAAGAACTACCTCTTTGCCAAATTTGGTGTAATTCCGTTCAGCAGTTCGGGCTGTAGCCGTGGCTAAAGTTTCCTATGGGAAAATGAATGGGGAAAACACGTTTTGGGAACCCCCTTTTTTCTCGGCCCCCGCTTGATGAATCACCCCGAGACTTTCAGGATAGGAGCGGACCGGAGCGGGCCATAAAGTTTGAAAATTTCGCCAAGATTCGTCAACCGACGCAAGAGTTATTTCAAATAGAATGTTGCTGATTTCCTATGGAAAATAGGTCCAAATTATAACTATCTACTGGCGACCGCCAGTAAATAATATATATATATATATATGTATATACATATATATAGTCCAAAGAACGTATCCGCTTTTTACATAAAGAGATACAACGGCACTCCTTAGTGAGTTTCTTTTCCATTTATTTATACGCGTATGAATGTATGTGTTTCAATTGCTCCTGGCAAACGTGTTCATGACAATGTGCGCCTTCTTGTTTGTGAATAAATACAACAGTGATAATAAACATAACAAACGGATTTCGATTACGGGGAATGCTTAATCTTTAAGTGAATAAAATTCAAGGCATATTACCACGATACATTCCAGAATAAATACACTGCTTAACGCTTTTGCTGCTAGGCCTTTTCCCCCCTGTGCTAAGCCTTTTTTTGGTTATTTGGGGTAGTTTGCGCATAGGGATTTCAAAGGTACCCAGGGTTTGTGGATTTTTTTTTTTAAATGGGGAAAAAGTGCGGTAGAAGAAGGCGTCTGGTTTTTTCTCTGAAAATGGTATCAAAAAGGGGTTTGTGTGCTGAAATCATCATCTTCCCAGCTTTCAGAGACAAGCAGACTTTTGTCAGAAAACCAAAATGTGTTACACAGTTTTGGCATTTTACTGGGAGATAGCCTATTTTTGCTACTTTTTGTGCTTTCAACCTCCTTCCAGTAAGTGGTAGAAATGGGTGTGAAAGCAATAATGGATCCCGGAAATCTATACATTTCTGAAAAGTAGATGAAATTTTGAATTCAGCAACGGGTCATTTGTGTAGATCCTTCAAGGTTTTTTTATAGAAACTAACCGTTGAAAATAAGATACATTGAAAATGAGTTGAAAAAAACTGCCATTTGTGCCAACGTTTTCACCTGTAACTTCTTCTAAGTATGACAAATGTTTGAAAGCAATATACCGTTACATCCGCTGGACCATTTGGTTGTGAGGATATATAGGACTTGTAGGTATACCAAGAACCCGAGGAACCCAGAGCCAATAACTGAGCAGCGTCTTGCAGTGGTTTTTCATTGTGTCCCGGGTATATAGCAATTAATTTGGTAAAATATAAAGAGTGAAAAATAGGTATCAAAGACACCTATGTATTTCCAAAATGGGAACAGAATATGGAGTTTAGAAACAGTAGCTATTTGCACATCTCCGAAATTGTGGTTACCCATACTAGCCTGTAAATTGTAGGAATTTTTTTTAAAGTGACTTCTTTTTTACACATTATCTTGCATTAGGAAGGCAGAAATGCATAGAAAGTCAATAGGTAATAACAGTTGCTCTACAATTATGAGTTTCCCTAAGTCTGCCGATAAAAATGGTACCTCACTTGTGTAGGTAGGCCTAGTGCCCGCGACAGGAAATGGCCCAAAACGCAACGTGGACACACCACATCTTTACACTGAAAACTGACCCTTTTTTTGCACAGTGCCTAGCTGTGGATTTTGAACCCTAGCTCAGCCGTCACCTAGGAAATACTAGCAAACCTATACATTTTTTAAAACTATACACCCAGAGGAATCCAGGATGGGGTGACTTGAGTGGCTCTCACCGGGTTCTGTTACCCAGAATCCCTTCCAAACCTCAAACTTTGTCAAAAAAAACAAATTTTCCTCACATTGTTGTGATGTAAAGTTTAGGAATCTGCGTGGATCAACAAAAGTCCACCCACCTCACATTCTCCAAAGTCTTCCGATAAAAATGGTACCTCACTTGTGTGAGTAGGCCTAGTGCCTGCGACAGGAAACGGTCCAAAACACAACATAGCAAAACCAAAGGGGATGATGGACGGAGTGTTGAACATTGCAAGCACTCACCCCCAGTCAACTGATCTGGGTTTAATCCATCGTCATTCTTTAGCTCACTCCGCCACCCCAGTTCAGACATGGCCATATGCAAATCAGTCTGACCCTGTGCCTCATGGGAACAGTCCAGCCCAAACTGCCAAGCCATGTCTTCCCTGGACCGGAAACAAGCATCCTGGGACCGGTTTCTGGCTTACAGCCGTCATCAGCCAGGCTATCTTGAATCCAGTGGCAAAGTGAGCAAGGGACCCACGTCTGGGCATACCCTGCCAACTTAGGGCGAACATAGCAAAACCAAAGGGGATGATGGACGGAGTGTTGAACATTGCAAGCACTCACCCCCAGTCAACTGATCTGGGTTTAATCCATCATCATTCTTTAGCTCACTCCGCCACCCCAGTTCAGACATGGCCATATGCAAATCAGTCTGACCCTGTGCCTCATGGGAACAGTCCAGCCCAAACTGCCAAGCCATGTCTTCCCTGGACCGGAAACAAGCATCCTGGGACCGGTTTCTGGCTTACAGCCGTCATCAGCCAGGCTATCTTGAATCCAGTGGCAAAGTGAGCAAGGGACCCACGTCTGGGCATACCCTGCCAACTTAGGGCGAACATAGCAAAACCAAAGGGGATGATGGACGGAGTGTTGAACATTGCAAGCACTCACCCCCAGTCAACTGATCTGGGTTTAATCCATCGTCATTCTTTAGCTCACTCCGCCACCCCAGTTCAGACATGGCCATATGCAAATCAGTCTGACCCTGTGCCTCATGGGAACAGTCCAGCCCAAACTGCCAAGCCATGTCTTCCCTGGACCGGAAACAAGCATCCTGGGACCGGTTTCTGGCTTACAGCCGTCATCAGCCAGGCTATCTTGAATCCAGTGGCAAAGTGAGCAAGGGACCCACGTCTGGGCATACCCTGCCAACTTAGGGCGAACATAGCAAAACCAAAAGGGATGATGGACGGAGTGTTGAACATTGCAAGCACTCACCCCCAGTCAACTGATCTGGGTTTAATCCATCATCATTCTTTAGCTCACTCCGCCACCCCAGTTCAGACATGGCCATATGCAAATCAGTCTGACCCTGTGCCTCATGGGAACAGTCCAGCCCAAACTGCCAAGCCATGTCTTCCCTGGACCGGAAACAAGCATCCTGGGACCGGTTTCTGGCTTACAGCCGTCATCAGCCAGGCTATCTTGAATCCAGTGGCAAAGTGAGCAAGGGACCCACGTCTGGGCATACCCTGCCAACTTAGGGCGAACATAGCAAAACCAAAGGGGATGATGGACGGAGTGTTGAACATTGCAAGCACTCACCCCCAGTCAACTGATCTGGGTTTAATCCATCATCATTCTTTAGCTTACTCCGCCACCCCAGTTCAGACATGGCCATATGCAAATCAGTCTGACCCTGTGCCTCATGGAAACAGTCCAGCCCAAACTGCCAAGCCATGTCTTCCCTGGACCGGAAACAAGCATCCTGGGACCGGTTTCTGGCTTACAGCCGTCATCAGCCAGGCTATCTTGAATCCAGTGGCAAAGTGAGCAAGGGACCCACGTCTGGGCATACCCTGCCAACTTAGGGCGAACATAGCAAAACCAAAGGGGATGATGGACGGAGTGTTGAACATTGCAAGCACTCACCCCCAGTCAGCTGTGGATTTTGAACCCTAGCTCTGCCGGCACCTAGGGAAACCTAGCAAACCTATACATTTCTGAAAACTAGACACCCAGGGTAATCCAGGAGGGGGTGACTTGTGTTGCTCTCACCAGGTCCTGTTACCCAGAATCCCCTGCAAACCTCAAACTTTGTAAAAAAACACTCCTGTGATGGAAAGTTCTAGAATCTGTGTGGATCCACATAATTCCACTCACCCCGCATTTCCCAAAGTCTTTCGATAAAAATGGTACCTCACTTGTGTGGGTAGGCCTAGTGCCCGCGATAGGCAAGGGCCCAAAATGTATTGCGGAGACATCAAAATTACCTATCACAAAACAACCTGGTTTTGCAAGGGGGGTCACCTGGGTTTTTGGGCCCAGGCTCGTCGGCCAACTAGGGAAACCTACCAAACCCACACATTTCTGAAAACTAGACACACGGGGGAGTCCATGGAGGTATGGCTTGCGTGGACCTCCCAACATTTCCTACCCAGAATCCCCTGCAAACCTCAAATTTAGCTGAAAAAAATCACTGTTTTCGCAAATTTTGTGTGGGAAAGTTGTGGGATCACCGGGCTGACACAAATTTTCTACCATCCAGCGATCCCCCAGGTCTCCTGATAAAAATGGTACCTCACTCGTGTGGGTGGCTCAAGTACCCGCGACAGGCAAGGGCCCAAAACGTATTGAGGAGACATCAAAATTACCTATCACAAAACAACCTGGTTTTGCAAGAGGGGTCACCTGGGTATTTTGGCCCCGGAATCTGTGGCCATCTAGGGAAACTTACCAAACCCACACATTTTGTTAAACTAGACACCTGGGGGAGTCCAGGGAGGTATGGCATGTGTAGATCCCCCAATGTTTTCCTACCCAGAATCCCCTGCAAACCTCGCCAGTTTTTTCTCAAATTTGTGTGTGGGAAAGTTGTGGGATCACTGGGCTGACACAAATTTCCTACCACCCAGTGTTCCCACAGGCCTCCCGATAAAAATGGTACCTCACTCGTGTGGGTGGCTCAAGTACCCGCGACAGGCAAGGGCCCAAAACGTATTGAGGAGACATCAAAATTACCTATCACAAAACAACCTGGTTTTGCAAGAGGGGTCACCTGGGTATTTTGGCCCTGGAATCTGTGGCCATCTAGGGAAACTTACCAAACCCACACATTTTTTTAAACTAGACACCTGGGGGAGTCCAGGGAGGTATGGCATGTGTGGACCCCCCAACGTTTTGCTACCCAGAATCCCCTGCTAACCTCAAATTTAGCTGAAAAAATCACTTTTTTTCTCAAATTTCTGTGTGAGAAAGTTGTGGGATCACAGGTCTGACACAAATTTCCTACCACCCAGCGTTTTCCCAGGTCTCCTGATAAAAATAATACCTCACTTGTGTGGGTGGCCCAAGTACCCGCGACAGGCAAGGGCCCAGAACGTATTAAGGAGACATCAAAATTACCTATCACAAAACGACCTGGTTTTGCAAGGGGGGTCACCTGGGTTTTTGGCCCCAGGCTCGGCGGCCATCTAGGGAAACCTACCAAACCCACACATTTCCAAAAACTAGACACCTGGGGGAGTCCAGGGAGGTATGGCTTGCGTGGATCTCCCAACATTTTCCTACCCAGAATCCCCTACAAACCTCAAATTTAGCTGAAAAAGCCAAATTTTCCACATCTTTTTGTGTGGAATCACCGTCCCATTAGCGACTCACAAAATATGGTTAGCGACCCGCTATTAGGAAGGGGCGTGCCAAGGGCGTCCCTTCCTAATTGCGAGTGCAAATGCCATGTATGAGTGTTTTTTTACTGCATTTGCGGTCGCAAAAAAGTCACAGTTTACCACCTACTTTAAGTAGGTGGTAAACCTTTCGCAAACTGGAAGGGGTCCCCAGGGGACCCCTCCCCCTTTATGAATGGGTGCGCAAATATTTTTTAAGAGCAGGCAGTGGTCCCAGGGAAAAGTTTCATTTTTCTTTTTTAAATGCATTCCGTTTTCCTTTAAAGAAAACGGGATGCATTTTTTTAAAAAACTGCTTTATTGAAAAAGCAGTCCCAGACATGGTGGTCTGCTGACCCCCAGCAGGCCACCATCCCTGGGAGTGCTAGACATTCCCAATGGGGTTGCAAATTGCGACAGCCTCATAAATTTCCATGAGCCATGCAATATGCGAACCCATTGGGAATCGCAAACAGTGTCTGAGACACTATTGTACATTGAATTTTGCAACTTGCCAATTGCGACTCGCAATTTGTGGCAATTTGCGAGTCACAAAATTCAATGGTCGTACATCTGGCTCTAAATCTTTTACAGCACTTCTACCCTTCCAATTTCTGCATATTTGATAAGTATGTGCATCATGCCAATTGAGCTTAGATCGTTGTGTTCAGCCCACTCCTTGAAGAGATCTGGATGGGGGTTTTCATTAGTAGGCGTGATAATAATGCGTAGTCCTCTAGGAACTCGACCCAGATGGTCATATTGTTTCAATGAAGCACTTTTCCACCACTGTGTGATCTCTCTTTTTTCAATTTTTCCAATAATTGTAAGTTCTGTCCCAAATCACTATTAACGGTTACAGTTGTTTTGTCAAAGTTAGTTTCCGTAAATAGTTTCAGGGCTTCCTGTTCTCTGGCAGCACATTCCTCCTCACTCATACCCGCGCATTTGGTTTTAGAATTCACTCAGTTCTGGACTACTCCTGTGCACTGTACACCCTTGTCGACGTTCGCATGGTGTGCTAAACCGGACTCTCGCCTTCGCTCGCTTGCCACTTACCCAGAAGAGAAGTTCTCATTCGTCGGGTGTCCTCCGACTTTTGACTCGGGTATCTGCTCTCTCCGTTCTTCAGGCAGCGATAGTGCGAATCCGCGGGGGCACGCCTGCCTCGTAACGGTTTCCAATAGACAGTGCAGCTGCTGGTGTGCTTCCTGAATGTCAGTGGTGCCGTCAAGACACGGCTTCCGCTAAGCCTTCATTATTCCAAAGAACGTATAAGCTTTTTACATAATGAGATACAACAGCATGTATATATAACGCCATATATATATTAATTATTCTACTGTGGAGTGCGTCTTTAAAAGCAGTGGCACATTGTGGAACATTAATCTGAAAGGCATCCTGACCCGAGTGGGGCCACAAGAGCCTGGAATTCCAGGGCTTGTTGGGACAGTAGAAAAGCAAAATGGCTAAACATTCATAATTTAGAGGCCCACTGGAGGGTAATCTCAAAATGCATAATGCATGTCGCAGCGCAGAGTCTACCAGAGACTGAACAAAAATGAAAGGGACTACATATCCCAGCATAGAACACCATTTTGACTAATCTGTTAAGACCCACTGGAGGTAAAATGAAGTAATTAAACATACGGAGGATAATGTCTTCAACAATACTGCGTGCACCATGGCAGCCTGTGGGCAAGGAGCTGAGCTCCGAAACTTGTTAGGCAAGTAAAGAAATCTAAATAAAGAATGGCAGTTATTTTTTAATTATTCTATTGTGGAATGCGTCTTTAAAAGTAGTGACACATTGTGGAACATGTATATACATCTATATATATATATATTCACTGAAAAAACCATAGGTTTCAGGCACGTTATAGTTAGAAATTAGCATTTAAAAAACCTTAGAAATTCACTGAAAAAACCATAGGTTTCAGGGGCGTAATAGTTAGTTGGACATTTCACTCATACAAAACCATAGAAATGTCCCCGTTATAGTTAGTTCAGCTAACTATAACTCGTGCGCCCATAATGCACTGCTGATGACGTCACATATTACATCACTCATGACATGGTCAGTGACATCACTCATGACATCACTGATGACATCTCAAATGACATCACTGATGACATCACTGATGACATCATCCTTGTGATAGAGTGGCAGACCTCCTCTCACCCTAATATAACCTTTGATACACACACTCAAAAATACAAACTAACATTTTCAAAACAATGGACATACCAATACCAGTTACAACACACCTATTCAGTAATTCCAAGATCTACACACACATCCACTCATTCACCAACAGTCCCTATACAGTCACTCATACATGTACTCACTCATCATATGTACTCATACACCTATACATCCTGTTACACACCGCCACTCATTAATAGAGTTACTCACACACATAGTCACACATGCAAACAAAGTATCAAACATACATTTACTTGCATGTACAGTTATACACACACTACCACACTTACTTCTACAGAAACTTACACATACTTACTCTCTTAAACAATCACTTATAGAAACACCTACTTATTTGTACAGGAACTCTTCCAATCTCTCACTCTCACATATACTCACTTATATACACCAATACTCACATATACTAGTTTAACACATATGTAGTTACTCATAAAGACACTATTGAGACAGTTATTCACTCACTAACACACCCATACACACACTCATCCACCTATACAGTCCTGCACACATGCTGTCTTCAACACATACAAACAGTGAGTCACTCATTCATGCATCTATGCACTAAGTAATACTCCCCACCGAACCATACAGACACTCAGACACTCATACTGATACTCAAAAAACCAACTATTAATCCATATAGACAGTCATGTAGCTACTCACCAACCCATGCAGCCACTTATACACAAAGTGAGAGACTGATACAGATATTTTCATATTTAAACATTACTCACTAACCCATGTATTCACTAAGATACACTTAATCAGTCAGTTATACAATCAATTTTACAAAAAAAATCATCCATTTAGACACTTATATACCCATTTATTCTTCCATCGACCTTGAGATATACATATATAAAACATATTTAATTTTCAGAAAAACACACATTCACTGGATGATGTCATCAGTGATGTCATCAGTGATGTCATTTGAGATGTCATCAGTGATGTCATGAGTGATGTCACTGACCATGTCATGAGTGATGTAATATGTGACGTCATCAGCAGTGCATTGCGGGCGCGCAAGTTATAGTTAGCTGAACTAACTATAACGGGGGAATTTCTATGGTTTTGTATGAGTGAAATGTCCAACTAACTATAACACCCCTGAAACCTATGGTTTTTTCAGTGAATTTCTAAGGTTTTTAAATGCTAATTTCTAACTATAACGTGCCTGAAACCTATGGTTTTTTCAGTGAATTTCTAAGGTTTTTTAAATGCTAATTTCTAACTATAACGTGCCTGAAACCTATGGTTTTTTCAGTGAATATATATATATTTATTATACTATGTATACATGTGAAACTGTCTCGGTCCGCCTGTTTGCCTCGGTGGCACGGAAAAAATGGGTGGAACTGACGTCAGCACGCCGACGAGGTCCTCTTATGGCTCCGATGACGTCATACGGTGTCGCGAGCGGAGCCGTGCTATTATGACGTCCTCGTTGACGTGGGAGAGCTAGGAAAGAATTTCCGTGGAATGCTGGTGCAGGGGATATTCACCTAAGTGTTCAGGCTAGTCCTTTGGGAGCAACTGTTTATGTTGCCACTCCAGAAACCGAAACCAGTGATCCGAGGGCAGAGGCCCTGCAGATGACACAGGGTCGCCCCATTATTGTTTAACAGTCGTGAGCACCGGCGGGGCAGCGAAGTGACAAGCACCACAACCCACAAAAAAGGTAACGAGGGCACTGAATAACACAGGATTTTCTCTTTGTATCTGGCAGGAACAACGAAGTTAAAATGCCCTAGTACCAAAATGTAGAATTAGTGCTACAACGGTCTTCAAGAGGACCTGCGATGCCGCTTCTGCCTCCCGTACCCTGGAGGCGGCACATGGGTCACGCAGTACGGTCATACTGCGGTGGGACGCACACTCGTTGACCTCTCATGGCACTGCTCCACACTTCAGGGAGGACGCTTTCCATTAGCTATGTTTTCTGATGACGTGTCGCGCCGGCCCCGTCCAACAACAGAACTCCTTTAGATCCAAACAGACTCTTCCACTCTCTCACCGGAAGTGAAACCAGGCCACGCGGACACTTTCACAATACAACAGCCGGGAATGCACTTTTCGGTAAAAAACCACATTCCTTCCTCCTAATTAATCAAATAAACGTCTCACTGAAGAACAGGGGCCAGCTTCGATCAGTAAACAGCCGTTACAACGACTTTTTACTTCGCGATACCATTACAACGCATGCATTACCATGCATGTGTTGTACATCGCGAAGTCATTACTACGCATTTTTTTAGAACGCATGGTCATTTACCACGCATGCCTTTACAACGAATTTTGTTGTAAAGGTATGTATGGTAAATGACCATGCGTTCTAAAAAACATGTAGACGATCTACGTCGCTGTAAGGAAACAGAGGCTGTTCTGTTTCCTCACAACGACGTGCACCGCCCCTCAGAGATGACGTGAAGCAGGAACCACGAGGAGAGAGGAAACACGAGGAGTGAGAAGTAAGGGGGATTGGGCATGGGGTGGGGGTTTCTTTTCTAGGGTTTAGGGTAGTGCAGTGGTGTTTGGGTGGTGTAGGGGGTCGTGCTGGGGGTAGTGTTTTAGGGTTTAGGGTAGTGCAGTGGTGTTTGGGTAGTGTAGGGGGTCGTGCTGATGGTAGTGTTTTAGGGTTTAGGGTAGTGCAGTAGTGTAGGGGTTCATGCTGGGGGTAGTGTTTTAGGGTTTAGGGTAGTGCAGTGGTGTATGGGTAGTGTAGGGGGTCATGCTGGGGTAGTGTTTTAGGGTTTAGGGTAGTGCAGTGGTGTTTGAGTAGTGTATGGGGGTCATGCTGGGGGTAGTGTTTTAGGGTTTAGGGTAGTGCAGTGGTGTTTGTGTAGTGTAGGGGTCATGCTGGGGGTAGTGTTTTATGGTTTAGGGTAGTGCAGTGGTGTTTGGGTATTGTAGGGGGTCGTGCTGGGGGTAGATTTAGGGTTTAGGGTAGTGCAGTGGTGTTTGGGTAGTGTAGGGAGTCGTGCTGGGGGTAGTGTTTTAGGGTTTAGGGTAGTGCAGTGGTGTTTGTGTAGTGTAGGGGGTTGTGCTGGGGGTAGTGATTTAGGGTTTATGTTAGTGCAGTGGTGTTTGGGTAGTGTAGGGTGTAGTGCTGGGGTAGTGTTTTAGGGTTTAGGGTAGTGCAGTGGTGTTTGTGTAGTGTAGGGGGTAGTGCTGGGGGTAGTGTTTTAGGGTTTAGGGTAGTGCAGTGGTGTTTGGGTAGTGTAGGGGTTCATGCTGGGGGTAGTGTTTTAGGGTTTAGGGTATGGCAGTGGTGTTTGGGTAGTGTAGGGGGTCATGCTGGGAGTAGATTTAGGGTTTAGGGTAGTGCAGTGGTGTTTGTGTTGTGATGGGGTCGTGCTGGGGGTAGTGTTTTAGGGTTTAGAGTAGTGCAGTGGTGTTTGTATAGTGTAGGGGGTTTAGGGGAGTGCAGTGGTGTTTGTGTAGTGTAGGGGGTCATGCTGGGGGTAGTGTTTTAGGGTTTAGGGTAGTGGTGTTTGTGTAGTGTAGGGGGTAGTGCTGGGGGTAGTGTTTTAGGGTTTAGGGTAGTGCAGTGGTGTTTGGGTAGTGTAGGGGTTCATGCTGGGGGTAGTGTTTTAGGGTTTAGGGTATGGCAGTGGTGTTTGGGTAGTGTAGGGGGTCATGCTGGGGGTAGATTTAGGGTTTAGGGTAGTGCATTGGTGTTTGTGTTGTGAGGGGGTCGTGCTGGGGGTAGTGTTTTAGGGTTTAGAGTAGTGCAGTGGTGTTTGTATAGTGTAGGGGGTTTAGGGTAGTGCAGTGGTGTTTGTGTAGTGTAGGGGGTCATGCTGGGGTAGTGTTTTAGGGTTTAGGGTAGTGCAGTGGTGTTTGTGTAGTGTAGGGGGTAGTGTTTTAGGGTTTAGGGTAGTGCAGTGGTGTTTGTGTAGTGTAGGGGGTCATGCTGTGGGTAGTGTTTTAGGGTTTAGGGTAGTGCAGTCATGTTTGTGTAGTGTAGGGGGTCATGTTTTAGGGTGTAGGGTAGTGCAGTGGTGTTTGGGTAGTGTAGGGGGTCATGCTGAGGTTAGTGTTTTAGGGTTTAGGGTAGTGCAGTGGTGTTTGGGTAGTGTAGGGGGTCGTGCTGGGGGTAGTGTTTTATGGTTTAGGGTAGTGCAGTGGTGTTTGTGTAGTGTGGGAGGTCATGCTGGGGGTATATTTAGGGTTTAGTGTAGTGCAGTGGTGTTTGGATAGTGTAGGGAGTCATGCTGGGGTAGTGTTTTAGGGTAGTCCAGTGGTGTTTGTGTAGTGTAGGGAGTCGTGCTGGGGGTAGTGTTTTAGGGCTTAGGGTAGTGCAGTGGTGTTTGGGTAGTGTAGGGGTCATGCTGGGGGTAGTGTTTTAGGGTATAGGGTAGTGCAGTGGTGTTTGTGTAGTGTAGGGGGTCATGCTGGGGGTAGTGTTTTAGGGTTTAGGGTAGTGCAGTGGTGTTTGGGTAGTGTAGGGGGTAGTGCTGGGGTAATGTTTTGGGTTTACGGTAGTGCAGTGGTGTTTGTGTAGTGTAGGGGGTCGTGCTGGGGGTAGTGTTTTAGGGTTTAGGGTAGTTCAGTGGTGTTTGTGTAGTGTAGGGGGTAGTGTTTTAGGGTTTAGGGTAGTGCAGTGGTGTTTGTGTACTGTAGGGGTCGTGCTGGGTTCTAGTGTTTTAGGGTTTAGGGTAGTGCAGTGGTGTTTGTGTAGTGTAGGGGGTCGTGTTTTAGGGTTTAGGGTCGTGCAGTGGTGTTTGGGTAGTGTAGGGGGTCGTGCTGGGGGGTAGTGTTTTTGGGTGTAGGGTAGTGCAGTTGTGTTTGGGTAGTGAAGGGGGTCGTGCTGGGGGTAGTGTTTTGGGGTTTAGGGTAGTGCAGTTGTGTTTAGGTAGTGAAGGGGGTCATGCTGGGGGTAGTGTTTTATGGTTTAGGGTAGTACAGTGGTGTTTGTGTAGTGTAGGGTGTCATGCTGGGGGTAGATTTAGGGTTTAGGGTAGTGCAGTGGTGTTTGTGTAGTGTAGGGGGTCATGCTGAGGGTAGTGTTTTAGGGTTTAAGGCAGTGCAGTGGTGTTTGTGTAGTGAAGGGGTCGTGCTGGGGGTAGTGTTTTAGGGTTTAGGGTAGTGCAGTGGTGTTTGTGTAGTGTAGGGGGTTGTGCTGGGGGTAGATCTAGGGTTTAGGGTAGTGCAGTGGTGTGTGGGTAGTATAGGGAGTCATGCTGGTGGTAGTGTTTTAGGGTTTAGGGTAGTGCAGTTATGTTTGGGTAGTGTAGGGTGTTGTGCTGGGGTTAGTGTTTTAGGGTTTAGGGTAGTGCAGTGGTGTTTGGGTAGTGGAGGGGGTAGTGTTTTAGGATTTAGGGTAGTGCGCCCAACCAGCCACAATATCCGTGGACAAAGGGGATCCTGACTCTTTGGAACGCTCCACCAATTGAATAATTTGGGTCAAGGGCCCTACCACGTCCAAGACCTATCAATTCCTTTCTTGGGATCCCTCATATACTTGGAGAAAAAGGTACATAGTTTCTCATCAATTTCAGGTGTGTGTTCCACCTTCCCCTTCAGTGAGGGCCTGGGGCATTCTCCCCTCATCCTATTCCTGACCTCCCTTTTAAGGGGTTGATGGATTTTCCCCACCACATACTCTGCCACTTTGGCGTCAGGGGTCCACTCCGCCGACCTAGGATGGTAAATTTGGGTAGGCTCGAACATGTCCGAGTGGACCCCATCCCCAACCGTGGACTGAGAGGAGTGGGACTCTGGATGCCAGGGGCGCCCCGAGTCCTTATCCTCATCGGAGGAGAAATCGTCCTCCGATACACCGTCTCCCTCTAAGGGAAACCCGCCGTCGGGGTCTACAATAGTGTTGACAGCGTCGCAATTTTCTCCGGGCTCCTCCTCCTCCCGGCAGGGTGCATGTTTTAGCGTTCGCGCACTCTTGAGGAAGGTCTCCGTAAGTTTATCAAATCCTTCCAAGTGCCCCGCGTTATGCTTAACGGCCCTTTTATTCCCCATCTGGGAGCTACTGGGACCCGCCACCACCAGATCTGGGTCACTGAACACCCCAGGGATGCTTTTCGCCAGCCTATCAACCTGTTCCCTAAGAGGAGCCAGCGCCCTAGAAATAGCCAGAGAGAGGGCTTGGTCCACTGCTGGAGGGAGAAGTTGGGGGGCCATTCCTCCTCCACTTCCTGGTAGGAGGAGTAAAAATGGTCTTCTGGAGAAGACATGATAGCAGAGGGTGTGAGCACAGAACAAATGCCCTTAAAATCCTTAAGGCAGCCCCTCGCCGGTGCTCCAACAGCTGGGCTTTCCCCGAAGCTGTTATAAGAATAGACTGAGGCGCAATACCAATTACCACCACCAGGTGGCGCTGGTCACTAACGTGGCCATGTGGGGAAATCACCACGTAGCAGTGTCAAAATTAGGCGAGGGTTGGTCAGGAATCAAGCGGACACTAAAGGAGTGACCGGATTCCCAAACGCGCGTAAAGACCAGCGGGAGTGCTCGACGGAGCTGCCTCGCTCGGACCAGACGCGCCTGACAGGATCTCACCGCGCGCAGAGCGCACAGCGGGAGAAACTGCGAGGGGGAGAACGCGCTTGGGCAAGAGCCTGCTGCGCAGGGAATATGAAACAATACCAAGGCAATAATGCTAATAACGTGCACAAGAAACCGCTATACAAACAGCAACAACGTCAGATTAAGCCAAGAATGTAAGGAATGCACTTAACTGACGAGCAGTGAAGAAAGAGGAAGCGGAAGGGACGTCACGATATTATATACGATGGACTGTGATATGATTGGACTATGGTTGCCTTGGAGGCTACCCCCCTAATGGTTCATGGGTTGTGTAGTCTTTTGTTTAATGATTGTTGTGTTACGTTTTCTTTGAACTGCTATGTGAATAAAGTGAGGAAAGATATGCATAATCCTCGCCTCCGTCCTGCCATAGAATTCATTAAACTTTATTCGATCTGATTTAGAAACATAGATCATAAAAGTGTACATAAAAACAGTAAATCCTCTTTCCTAATACAATACAGTGAGAATTAATTAAAACCAGTAGGTAAAAACGGGTGTTACAAAGCCCGGTTCAGAGCAACTTTAGGTTAACAGAATCGTAAAGTTCAATGTTTCGCAAGATCAGTCTCATGTACTTCGTGCACAATACGCAATAAGGGGTCCAAGTAAGATGTAACGCTCCAATACCTGACAAGTCTGCACTATATAAAACTGCAGAAAAACTAAAAATAAAAAGTGTTTTGCACACTTCTGTCATTGGGCTATATGTGGGCTACATCTGGGTGATATTTGTGCTACATTTGGGCTCTTTTTTCTCTGATGGCCATCTTGGGAGATTTATTTGTTATGAAGTTTCCTAATTTCCTCATTTACTGCAGTCTCCTCAGTAGGAAATGCTTTCAGTTTTTTACTTTGATTCCATCAAGAAGGCATTCAGATGTGTCACACATTTGCCATAAATTCAGAATGTTGGCACTCTAGTTGTTCATTAGATCACTGTAGTAAAGCTACTGCTCACCAGGGAGTTAACTGGAAGTCTACTGCTGGTATTGAAAGTGATTGTTTCAGTCTGCATGTCAGAATTTTCTAATGAAATAGAAGAGGGTTTGAGATCTCACTTAAAACATGCCCTAAATTTTCTTTCTGCAGCACTAACCATTTTGTTCCTTTTTAAATTAAATGTTTTAAGAGTTACCAGTTTATTCCAATCAAGATGGCTTTAGGTGTGCCATAATTTTGTCATAAGTAAGACTGTTAGCGCTCTAGTTGTTCTTTAGAACACTCTGGGAAGCTGCAGTAGAATACAAAGGAATCAACTGACAGTCTCTGCCTGGATGTACATGTTTTACTGAGAATGTCAGACTTCATTCTCACATGACTGAGAAAGATAATGTGTATTTACAGAAAATATGCTCTCATTTTAGCTTCTGGAGCACCTTCCAAAACTCTATGGGACAAGCATGTGAAAATAGTTTTCTCTCAAACATGATTCATGATATCCCAGCAGAAGGTTTTTCACAGGGTAAAATCACCTTAGAACACACCACAATTCCTGAAATTAGTATGGTACCATCAACAAATGAATTCTAATGTAACTAAAGTCTGTTATCACCCTTTATAGTTCTCCTTTTGGTAACCCTCAAAATCTTCAATTCACTACAATGCATTTCAATGGGGTACTATCATGTATATTGGTCCCAAGATGGCTGCCAGCAATTCCAGGATGAAGTGCTGACAGCCAATCAGATCTCACGATGACATGTGTGGTTAGGCTCTGCCCAGATATCGATATTTTTTCTTTTTCAAATTTCTCAGCAACTACTGAACGGATTTACACCATTTAACAAAAAGGGTTCTTTCTGAACCAAGAACTACCTCTTTGCCAAATTTGGTGTAATTCCGTTCAGCAGTTCGGGCTGTAGCCGTGTCTAAAGTTTCCTATGGGAAATTGCATGGGGAAAACACGTTTTGGGACCCCCCTTTTTTCTCGGCCCCCGCTTGCCGAATCACCCCGAAACTTTCAGGATAGGAGCAGACTGGAGCGCCCCACGAGTTTTGAAAGTTCGGGAAGATTGGTCAACCGGCATCAAAGTTATTGGAAATAGAATGTTGTGAATTTCCTATGGAAAATAGGTCCTAACTATAACTACCTACTGGTGACCGCCAGTAGGTAATATGTATATATATATATTCACTGAAAAAAACCATAGGTTTCAGGCACGTTATAGTTAGAAATTAGCATTTAAAAAACCTTAGAAATTCACTGAAAAAAACCATAGGTTTCAGGGGCGTTATAGTTAGTTGGACATTTCACTCGTACAAAACCATAGAAATTCCCCCGTTATAGTTAGTTCAGCTAACTATAACTCGCATGCACTCGCAATGCACTGCTGATGACATCACATATTACATCACTCATGATATGGTCAGTGACATCACTCATGACATCACTGATGACATCTCAAATGACATCACTGATGACATCATTGATGACATCATCCTTGTGATAGAGTGGCAGACCTCCTCTCACCCTAATATAACCTTTGATACACACACTCAAAAATACAACTAACATTTTCAAAACAATGGACATACCAATACCAGTTACAACACACCTATTCAGTAATTCCAAGATCTACACACACATCCACTCATTCACCAACAGTCCCTATACAGTCACTCATACATGTACTCACTCATCATATGTACTCATACACCTATACATCCTGTTACACACCGCCACTCATCCATAGAGTTACTCACACACATAGTCACACATGCAAACAAAGTATCAAACATCCATTTACTTGCATATACAGTTATACACACACTACCACACTTACTTCTACAGAAACTTACACATACTTACTCTCTTAAACAATCACTTATAGAAACACCTACTTATTTGTACAGGAACTCTTCCAATCTCTCACTCTCACATATACTCACTTATATACACTAATACTCACATATACTAGTTTAAAACATATGTAGTTACTCATAAAGACACTATTGAGACAGTCATTCACTCACTAACACACCCATACACATACTCATCCACCTATACAGTCCTGCACACATGCTGTCTTCAACACATACAAACAGTGAGTCACTCATTCATGCATCTATGCACTAAGTAATACCCCCCACCGAACCATACAGACACTCATACACTCATACTGATACTCAAAAAACCAACTATTAATCCATATAGACAGTCATGTAGCTACTCACCAACCCATGCAGCCACTTATACACAAAGTGAGAGACTGATACAGATATTTTCATATTTAAACATTACTCACTAACCCATGTATTCACTAAGATACACTTAGTCAGTTATACAATCAATTTTACAAAACAAAATCATCCATTTAGACACTTATTTACCCATTTATTCTTCCATCGACCTTGAGATATACATATATAAAACATATTTAATTTTCAGAAAAACACACATTCACTGGATGATGTCATCAGTGATGTCATCAATGATGTCATTTGAGATGTCATCAGTGATGTCATGAGTGATGTCACTGACCATGTCATGAGTGATGTAATATGTGACGTCATCAACAGTGCATTGCGGGCGCGCGAGTTATAGTTAGCTGAACTAACTATAACGGGGGAATTTCTATGGTTTTGTACGATTGAAATGTCCAACTAACTATAACGCCCCTGAAACCTATGGTTTTTTCAGTGAATTTCTAAGGTTTTTAAATGCTAATTTCTAACTATAACGTGCCTGAAACCTATGGTTTTTTCAGTGAATTTCTAAGGTTTTTTAAATGCTAATTTCTAACTATAACGTGCCTGAAACCTATGGTTTTTTCAGTGAATATATATATATTTATTATACTATGTATACATGTGAAAATGTCTCGGTCCCCTGTTTGCCTCGGTGGCACGGAAAAAATGGGTGGAACTGACGTCAGCACGCCAACGAGGTTCTCTTATGGCTCCGATGACGTCATACAGTGTCACGAGCGGAGCCGTGCTATTATGACGTCCTCGTTGACGTGGGAGAGCTAGGAAAGAATTTCCGTGGAATGCTGGTGCAGGGGATATTCACCTAAGTGTTCAGGCTAGTCCTTTGGGAGCAACTGTTTATGTTGCCACTCCAGAAACCGAAACCAGTGATCCGAGGGCAGAGGCCCTGCAGATGGCACACGAGGGGGTGTGCCCAGTCGTGTGCACCGGCGGGGCAGCCAAGAGACAAGCACCACAACCCACAAAAAAGGTAACGAGGGCATTGAATAACACAGGATCTTCTCTTTGTATCTGGCAGGAACAACGAAGTTAAAATGCCCTAGTACCAAAATGTAGAATTAGTGCTACAACGGTCTTCAAGAGGACCTGCGATGCCGCTTCTGCCTCCCGTACCCTGGAGGTGGCACATGGGTCACGCGGTACGGTCATACTGCGGTGGGACGCACACTCGTTGACCTCTCATGGCACTGCTCCACACTTCAGGGAGGACGCTTTCCATTAGCTATGTTTTCTGATAACATGTCGCGCCGGCCCCGTCCAACAACAGAACTCCTTTAGATCCAAACAGACTCTTCCACTCTCTCACCGGAAGTGAAACCAGGCCACGCGGACACTTTCACAATACAACAGCCGGGAATGCACTTTTCGGTAAAAAAACACATTCCTTCCTCCTAATTAATCAAATAAACGTCTCACTGAAGAACAGGGGCCAGCTTCGATCAGTAAACAGCCGTTACAACGACTTTTTTACTTTGCGATACCATTACAACGCATGCATTACCACGCATGCGTTGTACATCACGAAGTCATTACTACTCATTTTTTTAGAACGCATGGTCATTTACCACGCATGCCTTTACAACGAATTTTGTTGTAAAGGTATGTAAGGTAAATGACCATGCGTTCTAAAAAACATGTAGAGGATCCATGTCGTTGTAAGGAAACAGAGGCTGTTCCGTTTCCTCACAACGACGTGCACCGCCCCTCAGAGACGACGTGAAGCAGGAACCACGAGGAGAGAGGAACCACGAGGAGTGAGAGGTAAGGGGGATTGGGCATGGGGTGGGGGTTTCTTTTCTAGGGTTTAGGGTAGTGCAGTGGTGTTTGGGTGGTGTAGGGGGTCGTGCTGGGGGTAGTGTTTTAGGGTTTAGCGTAGTGCAGTGGTTTTTGGGTAGTGTAGGGGGTCGTGCTGGGGGTAGTGTTTTAGGGTTTAGGGTAGTGCAGTAGTATAGGGGGTCGTGCTGGGGGTAGTGTTTTAGGCTTTAGGATAGTGCAGTGGTGTATGGGTAGTATAGGGGGTCGTGCTGGGTTAGTGTTTTAGGGTTTAGGGTAGTGCAGTGGTGTTTGAGTAGTGTAGGGGGTCATGCTGGTGGTAGTGTTTTAGGGTTTAGGGTAGTGCAGTGGTGTTTGTGTAGTGTAGGGGGTCATGCTGGGGGTAGTGTTTTATGGTTTAGGGTAGTGCAGTGGTGTTTGGGTAGTGTAGGGGGTCGTGCTGGGGGTAGATTTAGGGTTTAGGGTAGTGCAGTGGTGTTTGGGTAGTGTAGGGAGTCGTGCTGGGGGTAGTGTTTTAGGGTTTAGGGTAGTGCAGTGGTGTTTGTGTAGTGTAGGGGGTTGTGCTGGGGGTAGTGTTTTAGGGTTTATGTTAGTGCAGTGGTGTTTGGGTAGTGTAGGGGGTAGTGCTGGGGTAGTGTTTTAGGGTTTAGGGTAGTGCTTGTGGTGTTTGTGTAGTGTAGGGGGTAGTGCTGGGGGTAGTGTTTTAAGGTTTAGGGTAGTGCAGTGGTGTTTGGGTAGTGTAGGGGTTCATGCTGGGGGTTGAGTTTTAGGGTTTAGGGTATGGCAGTGGTGTTTGGGTAGTGTAGGGGGTCGTGCTGGGGGTTGATTTAGGGTAGTGCAGTGGTGTTTGTGTTGTGAGGGGGTCGTGCTGGGGGTAGTGTTTTAGGGTTTAGAGTAATGCAGTGGTGTTTGTATAGTGTAGGGGGGTTTAGGGTAGTGCAGTGGTGTTTGAGTAGTGTAGGGGGTCATGCTGGGGGTTGTGTTTTAGAGTTTAGGGTAGGGCAGTGGTGTTTGTGTAGTGTAGGGGGTAGTGTTTTAGGGTTTAGGGTAGTGCAGTGGTGTTTGTGTAGTGTACAGGGTCGTGTCTTAAGGTATAGGGTAGTGCAGTGGTGTTTGGTTAGTGTAGGGGGTCATGCTGGGGTTAGTGTTTTAGGGTTTAGGGTAGTGCAGTGGTGTTTGGGTAGTGTAGGGGGTCGTGCTGGGGGTAGTGTTTTAGGGTTTAGGGTAGTGCAGTGGTGTTTGTGTAGTGTGGGAGGTCATGCTGGGGGTAGATTTAGGGTTTAGTGTAGTGCAGTGGTGTTTAGGTAGTGTAGGGGGTCGTGCTGGGGGTAGTGTTTTAGGGTAGTCCAGTGGTGTTTGTGTAATGTAGGGAGTCGTGCTGGGGGTAGTGTTTTAGGGTTTAGGGTAGTGCAGTGGCGTTTGGGTAGTTTAGGGGGTCGTGCTGGGGTAGTGTTTTAGGGTTTAGGGTAGTGCAGTGGTGTTTGTGTAGTGTAGGGGGTCATGCTGGGGGTAGTGTTTTAGGGTTTAGGGTAGTGCAATGGTGTTTGTGTAGTGTAGGGGGTAGTGTTTTAGGGTTTAGGGTAGTACAGTGGTGTTTGTGTACTGTAGAGGGTCGTGCTGGGTTCTAGTGTTTTAGGGTTTAGGGTAGTGCAGTGGTATTTGTGTAGAGTAGGGGGTAGATTTAGGGTTTAGGGTAGTGCAGTGGTGTTTCGGTAGTGTAGGGGGTCGTGCTGGGGGTAGTGTTTTAGGGTTTAGGGTAGTGCAATGGTGTTTGTGTAGTGTAGGGGGTAGTGTTTTAGGGTTTAGGGTAGTGCAGTGGTGTTTGTGTACTGTAGGGGGTCGTGCTGGGTTCTAGTGTTTTAGGGTTTAGGGTAGTGCAGTGGTATTTGTGTAGTGTAGGGGGTAGATTTAGGGTTTAGGGTAGTGCAGTGGTGTTTGGGTAGTGAAGGGGGTCGTGCTGGGGGTAGTGTTTTTGAGTTTAGGGTAGTGCAGTTGTGTTTGGGTAGTGAAGGGGGTCGTGCTGGGGGTAGTGTTTTAGGGTTTAGGGTAGTGCAGTGGTGTTTGGGTAGTGTAGGGGTCAACCAACATGAATTTGTCCTTGTGTAATGTAACCAATGCTCATCTAAAGCACTCCAATACCTGACCAGTCTGCACTATATAAAACTGCAAAAAAACAAAAAATAAAAAGTGTTTTGCACACTTCTGTCATTGGGCTATACGTGGGCTACCTCTGGGTGATATTTGTGCTACATTTGGGCTCTTTTTTCTCTGGTGGCCATCTTGGGAGACTTATTTGTTATGAAGTTTCCTAATTTCCTCATTTACTACAGTCTCCTCAGTAGGAAATGCTTTCAGTTTTTTACTTTGATTCCATCAAGAAGGCATTCAGATGTGTCACACATTTGCCATAAATTCAGAATGTTAGCACTCTAGTTGTTCATTAGATCACTGTAGTAAAGCTACTGCTCACCAAGGAGTTAACTGGAAGTCTACTGCTGGTATTGAAAATGATTGTTTCAGTCTGCATGTCAGAATTTTCTAATGAAATAGAAGAGGATTTGAGATCTCACTTAAAATATGCCCTAAATTTTCTTTTTGCAGCACTAACCATAATTTCTATGGCAAAATTAACCCCCTCATTTTGTTCCTTTTTAAATTAAATGTTTTAAGTGTTACCAGTTTATTCCAATCAAGATGGCTTCAGGTGTGCCATACTATTGTCATAAGTAAGGCTGTTAGCACTCTAGTTGTTCTTTAGATCACTCTGGGAAGCTGCAGTAGAACACAAAGGCATCAACTGACAGGCTGCTCCTGTTGAAATATAACAGGAAGATATTTGAGATCTCACTTAAAACATGTCCTAATTTTTCTTTCTACAGCACTAACAATAATTTCTATGGCAAAATGAACCCCATCATTTTGTTCCTTTTTAAATTAAATGTTTTAAGTGTTACCAGTTTATTCCAATCAAGATGGCTTCAGGTGTGCCATACTTTTGTCATAAGTAAGGCTGTTAGCGCTCTAGTTGTTCTTTAGAACACTCTGGGAAGCTGCAGTAGAACACAAAGGCATCAACTGACAGGCTGCTCCTGTTGAAATATAACAGGAAGATATTTGAGATCACACTTGAAACATGTCCTAATTTTTCTTTCTACAGCACTAACCATAATTTCTATGACACAATGAACCCCATCATTTTGTTCCTTTTTAAATTAAATGTTTTAAGTGTTACCAGTTTATTCCAATCAAGATGGCTTCAGGTGTGCCATACTTTTGTCATAAGTAAGGCTGTTAGCACTCTAGTTGTTCTTTAGAACACTCTGGGAAGCTGCAGTAGAACACAAAGGAATCAACTGACAGTCTCTGCCATTGTTGGATGTACATGTTTTACTGAGAATGTCAGACTTCATTCTCACATGACTGAGAAAGATAATGTGAATTTACAGAAAATATGCTCTCATTTTAGCTTCTGGAGCACCTTCCAAAACTGTATGGGACAAGCATGTGAAAATAGTTTTCTCTCAGACATGATTCATGATATCCCAGCAGAAGGTTTTTCACAGGGTAAAATCACCTTAAAACACACCACAATTCCTGAAATTAGTATGGTACCATCAACAAATGAATTCTAATGTAACTAAAGTCTGTTATCACCCTTTATAGTTCTCCTTTTGGTAACCATTTATATTGGTCCCAAGATGGCTGCCAGCAATTCCAGGATGAAGTGCTGACAGCCAATCAGATCTCACGATGACATGTGTGGTTAGGCTCCGCCCAGATATATATGTATTTTTACTTTTGATTTTCTCAGCAACTACTGAACGGATTTACACCATTTAACAAAAAGGGTTCTTTCTGAACCAAGAACTACCTCTTTGCCAAATTTGGTGTAATTCCGTTCAGCAGTTCGGGCTGTAGCCGTGGCTAAAGTTTCCTATGGGAAAATGAATGGGGAAAACACGTTTTGGGACCCCCCTTTTTATCGGCCCCTGCTTAACGAATCACCCCAAAACTTTCAGGGTAGGAGCGGACCGGAGCGGGCCATAAAGTTTGAAAATTTCGCGAAGATTCGTCAACCGACGCAAGAGTTATTTCAAATAGAATGTTGCGGATTTCCTATGGAAAATAGGTCCTAACTATAACTATCTACTGGCGACCGCCAGTAGATAATATATATATATGTATATAGTATCTACTGGCGGTCGCCAGTAGATAGTTATAGTTAGGACCTATTTTCCATAGGAAATCCGCAACATTCTATTTGAAATAACTCTTGCGTCGGTTGACGAATCTTCGCGTAATTTTCAAACTTTATGGCCCGCTCCGGTCCGCTCCTACCCTGAAAGTCTCAGGGTGATTCGTCAAGCGGGGCCGAGAAAAAGGGGGTCCCAAAACGTATTTTCCCCATTCATTTTCCCATAGGAAACTTTAGACACGGCTACAGCCCGAACTGCTGAACGGAATTACACCAAATTTGGCAAGAGGTAGTTCTTGGTTCAGAAAGAACCCTTTTGTTAAATGGTGTAAATCCGTTCAGTAGTTACGGAGAAATTAAAAAAATAAGAGTCAAAAAATTAATTTCCCGTAGGAAACTTTATGCAAGGCTACAGCCCGAACTGCTGAACGGAATTACACCAAATTTGGCAAAGAGGTAGTTATTGGTTCAAAAAGAACCCTTTTTGTTAAATGGTGTAAATCCGTTCAGTAGTTGCTGAGAAAATCAAAAGTAAAAACACATATATATCTGGGCGGAGCCTAACCACACATGTCATCGTGAGATCTGATTGGCTGTCAGCACTTCATCCTGGAATTGCTGGCAGCCATCTTGGGACCAATATAAATGCATTGTAGTGAATCGAAGATTTTGAGGGTTACCAAAGGAGAACTATAAAGGGTGATAACAGACTTTAGTTACATTAGAATTCATTTGTTGATGGTACCATACTAATTTCAGGAATTGTGGTGTGTTCTAAGGTGATTTTACCCTGTGAAAAACCTTCTGCTGGGATATCATGAATCATGTTTGAGAGAACTATTTTCACATGCTTGTCCCATACAGTTTTGGAAGGTGCTCCAGAAGCTAAAATGAGAGCATATTTTCTGTAAATTCACATTATCTTTCTCAGTCATGTGAGAATGAAGTATGACATTCTCAGTAAAACATGTACATCCAACAAGGGCAGAGACTGTCAGTTGATTCCTTTGTGTTCTACTGCAGCTTCCCAGAGTGTTCTAAAGAACAACTAGAGTGCTAACAGCCTTACTTATGACAAACGTATGGCACACCTGAAGCCATCTTGATTGGAATAAACTGGTAACACTTAAAACATTTAATTTAAAAGGAACAAAATGATGGGGTTCATTTTGTCATAGAAATTATGGTTAGTGCTGTAGAAAGAAAAATTAGGACATGTTTCAAGTGTGATCTCAAATATCTTCCTGTTATATTTCAACAGGAGCAGCCTGTCAGTTGATGCCTTTGTGTTCTACTGCAGCTTCCCAGAGTGTTCTAAAGAACAACTAGAGCGCTAACAGTCTTACTTATGACAAAAGTATGGCACACCTGAAGCCATCTTGATTGGAATAAACTGGTAACACTTAACACTTTTAATTTAAAAGGAACAAAATGAGGGGTTCATTTTGCCATAGAAATTATGGTTAGTGCTGTAGAAAGAAAAATTAGGACATGTTTTAAGTGAGATCTCAAATATCTTCCTGTTATATTTCAACAGGAGCAGCCTGTCAGTTGATGCGTTTGTGTTCTACTGCAGCTTCCCAGAGTGTTCTAAAGAACAACTAGAGTGCTAACAGCCTTACTTATGACAAACGTATGGCACACCTGAAGCCATCTTGATTGGAATAAACTGGTAACACTTAAAACATTTAATTTAAAAAGGAACAAAATGATGGGGTTCATTTTGTCATATAAATTATGGTTAGTGCTGTAGAAAGAAAAATTAGGACATGTTTCAAGTGTGATCTCAAATATCTTCCTGTTATATTTCAACAGGAGCAGCCTGTCAGTTGATGCCTTTGTGTTCTACTGCAGCTTCCCAGAGTGTTCTAAAGAACAACTAGAGCGCTAACAGTCTTACTTATGACAAAAGTATGGCACACCTGAAGCCATCTTGATTGGAATAAACTGGTAACACTTAACACATTTAATTTAAAAAGGAACAAAATGAGGGGTTCATTTTGCCATAGAAATTATGGTTAGTGCTGTAGAAAGAAAAATTAGGACATGTTTTAAGTGAGATCTCAAATATCTTCCTGTTATATTTCAACAGGAGCAGCCTGTCAGTTGATGCCTTTGTGTTCTACTGCAGCTTCCCAGAGTGTTCTAAAGAACAACTAGAGTGCTAACAGCCTTACTTATGACAAAAGTATGGCACACATGTAGCCATCTTGATTGGAATAAACTGGTAACACTTAAAACATTTAATTTAAAAGGAACAAAATGAGGGGGTTCATTTTGCCATAGAAATTATGGTTAGTGCTGCAAAAGAAAATTTAGTGCATGTTTTAAGTGAGATCTCAAATCCTCTTCTATTTCATTAGAAAATTCTGACATGCAGACTGAAACAATCACTTTCAATACCAGCAGTAGACTTCCAGTTAACTCCTTGGTGAGCAGTAGCTTTACTACAGTGATCTAATGAACAACTAGAGTAATAACATTCTGAATTTATGGCAAATGTGTGACACATCTGAATGCCTTCTTGATGGAATCAAAGTAAAAACTGAAAGCATTTCCCACTGAGGAGACTGCAGTAAATGAGGAAATTAGGAAACTTCATAACAAAGAAGTCTTCCAAGATGGCCACCAGTGAAAAAAGAGCCCAAATGTAGCACAAATATTACCCAGATGTAGCCCACATATAGCCCAATGACAAAAGTGTGCAAAACACTTTTTTTTTTTTGCAGTTTTATGTAGTGCAGACTGGTCAGGTATTGGAGCGTTGCATCTTAAAACATGACCCCCTACACTACAAAAACACCAATGCACTACCCTAAACCCTAAAACACTACCCCAGCACGACCCCCTACACTACACAAGCACCACTGCACTATCCTAAACCCTAAAACACTACCCCCAGCATGACCCCCTACACTACACAAACACCACTGCACTACCCTAAACCCTAAAACACTACCCCAACACCACTGCACTAACCTAAATCCTAAAACACTACCCCCAGCACGACCCCCTACACTACCCAAACACCACTGCACTACCCTAAAACATGACCCTCTACACTACACAAACACCACTGCACTACCCTAAACCCTAAAACACTACCCCCAGCACGACCCCCTACACTACACAAGCACCACTGCACTACCCGAAACCCTAAAACACTACCCCCAGCACGACCCCTACACTACACAAACACCACTGCACTACCTTAAACCCTAAAACACTACCCCCAGCACGACCCCTACACTACCCAAACACCACTGCACTAACCTAAATCCTAAAACACTACCCCCAGCATGACCCCCTACACTACCCAAACACCACTGCACTACCCTAAAACATGACCCCTTACACTACACAAACACCACTGCACTACCCTAAACCCTAAAACACTACCCCCAGCACGACCCCCTACACTACACAAGCACCACTGCACTACCCTAAAACCTAAAACACTACCCCCAGCACGACCCCCTACACTGCCCAAACACCACTGCACTGCCCTAAACACTGAAACACCAGCCCCTGCACGACCCCCTACACTGCCCGAACACCACTGCACTGCCCTAAACCCTGAAACACCACCCCCTTCACAACCCCCTACACTGCCCGAACACCACTGCACTGCCCTAAACCCTGAAACACCACCCCCAGCATGAC
This sequence comes from Calotriton arnoldi, assembly GCA_963921515.1. NCBI lineage: Eukaryota > Metazoa > Chordata > Amphibia > Caudata > Salamandridae > Calotriton > Calotriton arnoldi. The sequence goes on from CAWUFW010009537.1 coordinate 286,555, forward strand.
CCCTACACTGCCCGAACACCACTGCACTGCCCTAAACCCTGAAACACTACCCCCAGCAAGACCTCCTACACTGCCCGAACACCACTGCACTGCCCTAAACCCTGAAACATCACCCCCAGCAAGACCCCCTACACTGCCCGAACACCACTGCCCTAAACCCTGAAACACCACCTCCAGCACGACCCCCTACACTGCCCGAACACCACTGCACTGCCCTAAACCCTGAAACACCACCCCCAGCATGACCCCCTAAACTGCCCGAACACTACTGCACTGCCCTAAACCCTGAAACACCATCCCCAGCACGACCCCCTACACTGCACGAACACCACTGCACTGCCCTAAACCCTGAAACACTACCCCCAGCAAGACCCCCTACACTGCCCGAACACCACTGCACTGCCCTAAACCCTGAAACATCACCCCCAGCAAGACCCCCTACACTGCCCGAACACCACTGCCCTAAACCCTGAAACACCACCCCCAGCAAGACCCCCTACACTGCCCGAACACCACTGCACTGCCCTAAACCCTGAAACACCACCCCCAGCACGACCCCCTACACTTCACGAACACCACTGCACTGCCCTAAACCCCGAAACACTACCCCCAGCAAGACCCCCTACACTGCCCGAACACCACTGCCCTAAACCCTGAAACACCACCCCCAGCAAGACCCCCTACACTGCCCGTACACCACTGCACTGCCCTAAACCCTGAAACACCACCCCCAGCATGACCCCCTACACTGCCCGAACACCACTGCACTGCCCTAAACCCTGAAACACCACCCCCAGCACGACCCCCTACACTGCCCGAACACCACTGCACTGCCCTAAACCATGAAACACCAGCCCCAGCACGACCCCCTACACTGCCCGAACACCACTGCACTGCCCTAAACCCTGAAACACCACCCCCAGCACGACCCCTACACTGCCCGAACACCACTGCACTGCCCTAAACCCTGAAACACCAGCCCCAGCACAACCCCGTACACTGCCCGAACACCACTGCACTGCCCTAAACCCTGAAACACCAGCCCCAGCACGACCGCCTACACTGCCCGAAAACCACTGCACTGCCCTAAACCCTGAAACACCAGCCCCAGCACGACCCCCTACACTGCCCGAACACCACTGCACTACCCTAAACCCTCAAACACCAGCCCCAGCACGACCCCCTACACTGCCCGAACACCACTGCACTGCCCTAAACCCTGAAACACCAGCCCCAGCAAGACCCCCTACACTGCCCGAACACCACTGCACTGCCCTAAACCCTGAAACACCACCCCCAGCAAGACCCCTACACTGCCCGAACACCACTGCACTAAAGCCTGAATCACCACCCCCAGCAAGACCACCTACACTGGCCGAACACCACTGCACTGCCCTAAACCCTGAAACATCACCCCCAGCAAGACCCCCTACACTGCCCGAACACCACTGCCCTAAACCCTGAAACACCACCCCCTGCACGACCTCCTACACTGCCGGAACACCACTGCACTGCCCTAAACCCTGAAACACCACCCCCAGCACGACCCCCTACCCTGCCCGAACACCACTGCACTGCCCTAAACCCTGAAACACCACCCCTCAGCACGACACCCTACACTGCCCGAATACCACTGCACTGCCCTAAACCCTGAAACACCACCCCCAGCACGACCCCCTACACTGCCCGAACACCACTGCACTGCCCTAAACCCTGAAACACCACCCCCTGCACGACCTCCTACACTGCCGGAACACCACTGCACTGCCCTAAACCCTGAAACACCACCCCCAGCACGACCCCCTATACTGCCCGAACACCACTGCACTGCCCTAAACCCTGAAACATCAACCCCAGTAAGACCCCCTACACTGCCTGAACACCACTGCCCTAAACCCTGAAACACCACCCCCTACACTGCACGAACACCACTGCACTGCCCTAAACCCTGAAACACCACCTCCAGCAAAACCCCCTACACTGCCTGAACACCATTGCTCTGCCCTGAATCCTGAAACACTAGCCCCAGCACGACCCCCTACACTGCCCAAACACCACTGCACTGCCCTAAACCCTGAAACACCACCCTCAGCACGACCCCCTACACTGCCCGAGCACCACTGCACTGCCCTAAACCCTGAAACACCAGCCCCAGCAAGACCCCCTACACTGCCCGAACACTACTGCACTGCCCTAAACCCTGAAACACCAGCCCCAGCACGACCACCTAAACTGCCCGAACACCACTGCACTGCCCTAAACCCTGAAACACCAGCCCCAGCACGACCACCTACACTGCCCGAACACCACTGCACTGCCCTAAACCCTGAAACACCAGCCCCAGCACAACCCCTACACTGCCCGAACACCACTGCACTGCCCTAAACCCTGAAACACCAGCCCCAGCACGACCCCTACACTGCCCGAACACCACTGTACTGCCCTAAACCCTGAAACACCAGCCCCAGCACGACCCCCTACACTGCCCGAACACCACTGCACTGTCCTAAACCCTGAAACACCACCCCTGCATGACCCCTACACTGCCCGAACACCACTGCACTGCCCTAAACCCTGAAACACCACCCCTGCAGCACCCCTACACTGCCCGAACACCACTGCACTGCCCTAAACCCTGAAACACCACCCCTGCACCGCCCCTACACTGCCCGAACACCACTGCACTGCCCTAAACCCTGAAACACCACCCCCAGCACAACCCCTTTACTGCTCGAACACCACTGCACTGCCCCAAACCCTGAAACACCACCCCCAGCACGACCCCTACACTGCCCGAACACCACTGCCCTAAACCCTGAAACACCACCCCCTGCACTACCCCCTACACTGCCCGAACACCACTGCACTGCCCTAAACCCTGAAACACCACCCCCTACACTGCCCGAACACCACTGCACTGCCCTAAACCCTGAAACACCACCCCCAGCACGACCCCCTACACTGCCCGAACACCACTGCACTGCCCTAAACCCTAAAACACCACCCCCAGCATTACCCCTACACTGCCCAAACACCACTGCACTGCCCTAAACCCTAGAACACTACCCCCAGCACGACCCCCTACACTACCCGAACACCACTGCACTACCCTAAACCCTAAAATACTACCCCCAGCACAACCCCTACACTACCCGAACACGACTGCACTGCCCTAAACCCTCAAACACTCCCCCAGCATGACCCCCTACACTACCCGAACACCACTGCACTGCCCTAAACCCTAAAACACTCCCCCAGCACGACCCCCTACACTACCCGAACACCACTGCACTGCCCTAAACCCTAAAACACTCCCCAGCACGACCCCCTACACTACCCAAACACCACTGCACTGCCCTAAACCCTAAAACACTACCCCCGCATGACCCCCTACACTACCCAAACACCAATGCACTACCCTAATCCCTAAAACACTACCCCCGCATGACCCCCTACACTACCCTAAACCCTAAAACACTACCCCCGCACGACTCCCTACACTACCCAAAGACCACTGCACTACCCTAAACCCTAAAACACGACCTCCTACACTACACAAACACCACTGCACTACCCTAAACCCTAAAACACTACCCCCTACACTACACAAACACCACTGCACTACCCTAAACCCTAAAAACTACCCCAGCATGAACCACTACACTACCCAAACACCACTGCACTATCCTAAACCCTAAAAACTACCCCCAGCAGTATCCCTACACTACCCAAACACCACTGCACTACCCTAAACCCTAAAACACTACCCCCAGCAGTACCCCTACACTACCCAAACACCACTGCACTACCCTAAATCACTACCCCCAGCACGACCCCTACACTACCCAAACACCACTGCACTACCCTCAACCCTAAAACACTACCCCCAGCACGACCCCCTACACTACCCAAACACCACTGCACTACCCTAAACCCTAAAACAATCCCCCAGCACGACTCCCTACACTACCCAAACACCACTGCACTACCCTAAACCCTAAATCTACCCCCAGCATGACCCCCTACACTACACAAACACCACTGCACTACCCTAAACCCTAAAACACTACTCCCAGCATGACCCTCTTCACTACCTAAACACAACTGCACAATTTGTTACAGGCGTTGCAACGCAAGCCTGTGGTGCTTACTGGAAGTACCTAGTGGGCTAGTTGGGCCCCAGGGACCCTCAGGATTCAAGGTGACCTAATCCTCCAACTTAAAACGCACCACGGGGCGCGTTTGCACAGTGGTGAAGGGAGGGGGCGGGGCCTCAGGTGACATGTGCGCAAACACGCCCTGTGGTGCGTTTTAAGTTGGGGAATTAATTCCCTTTGAATCCTGAGGGACCCTGGGGCCAACTAGCCCACCAGGTACCTTCAGTAAGCACAACAGAGTTGCGTTGCAGAGAGGTGAAAAAGGTGCGTGGCCTCGGAACGCCTCTCTGCAACTCAGCTCTGTGGTCCTAATTGTAGGTACCTGGGGGCTAGTTGGGCCCCAGGGACCCTCAGAATTCAAGGGGACTTAATCCCGCAACTTAAAACGTGCCACGGGGTGCGTTTGCACACATGTCACCTCAGGCCCCCTCCCTTCACCACTGTGCAAACGCGCCCTGTAGCGCGTTTTAAGAGGTAGTTTTAATCCCCTGCCCTATTATGTACTAGGGACTTGCAGAGGAGGTCATGCTAATCACAGGGGTACCCCAACGCATAGTGTTCCCTAGTGTATGTAGGTGTTTTCACTGTATTCTAAGTGTCTTTTAGCATAGCACTGGCTCTGGTTAGTCAGAGTCAGTTACCACCAGTACCCGTGTGAAAAAGTTGTGGGCACAGGATGATTTTGCAACAAGGCCTCTTTCTGCTCCTCTGTTGGTTCTTTCTGCACATCTTTTGCTTCTTTCTGTGCGGTTTTTCTTCTTTCTTCACATGTCCTACCTCTGTAGGCATAGTTAGAAACTAGCATTTAAAAAAACCTTTGAAATTCACTTAAAAAATCATAGGTTTCAGGCACGTTATAGTTAGAAATTAGCATTTAAAAAACCTTTGAAATTCACTGAAAAAACCATAGGTTTCAGACACGTTATAGTTAGAAATTAGCATTTAAAAAACCTTTGAAATTCACTGAAAAAACCATAGGTTTTAGGGACAGTTATAGTTAGTTGGACATTTCACTCGTACAAAACCATAGAAATTCCCCCGTTATAGTTAGTTCAGCTAACTATAACTCGCGCCCCGCAATGCACTGCTGATGACGTCACATATTACATCATTCATGACATGGTCAGTGACATCACTGATGACATCACTGATGACATCTCAAATGACATCACTGATGACATCATCCACGTGATAATCTGATGCACCTCCTCACACCCTAATATAACCTTTGATACACCTACTCTAAAATACAGACTAGCATTTTTGAAACCATAGACACACCAATACCAGTTACTACATACCCACTCACTGATTCATAGGTCTACACACACATCCACTCATTCACCCATACAGTCACTCATACATGCGGTCACTCATCAGTACAGCACTATCATATACACTCATACACCTATACAGACACTCACACACCGCCACTCATCCATAGCGTTACTCACACACCTAGTCAGTCATGCAACAAATCAATCACACTTCCATTTACTCACCTATACAGTTATACAAACACCACCTCTCTTATTCATACAAATACTAACACATACTTACTCTCTTATACAATCACTGATACAACCACACACTCATCCATACAGCCACTCACACAATCAATCACTCTCACATATTGTTCATTTATATAATCCAACACTCATATATACTGCCTTTCACATATGTAGTTACTCACACATGTACCACTGAGACATCCATTCACTCACCAATACAACCATACACACACTCACCCACCCATACGGCCCTTCACAGATGCACTCTTGAACCCAAACACCCAGTGAATCACCCACTCACACATCCATGCGTGGAGTCACACCCCCCCACTCACCCACACAGACACTCAGGCACCCATACAGATACTCAGACAACCAATCAATAACCCTTATAGACACTCATTTAGCTACTCACCAACCCATGCAACCGCATACACACCAACTGACAGACTGATACAGACATTTACACAGTTTAGTCACTAACCCATGCATTCAGTAAGACACGTTTAATCCCTCACTTATACAGTCAGTCACGCACCTACTAAATCATCTATTCAGACACTCATACACCCACTCATACTTCAATACACGTTGGCATATATATATATATAAAACATATTTAAACTTTTCAGAAACACACAGTCACTGGATGATATCATCAGTGATGTCATCAGTGATGTAATTTGAGATGTCATCAGTGATGTCATCAGTGATGTCACTGAACATGTCATGAATGATGTAATATGTGACATCATCAGCAGTGCATTGCGGGTGCGCGAGTTATAGTTAGCTGATTTAACTATAACGTCCGAATTTCTCTGGTTTTGTACGAGTGAAATGTCCAACTAACTATAACGTCCCTGAAACCTATGGTTTTTTCAGTGAATTTCAAAGGTTTTTTAAATGCTAATTTCTAACTATAACGTACCTGAAACCGATGTTTTTTTCAGTGAATATATATATATATGCTTTCTTCTAAACAGCACGTTGTACTCTGTTCTTAAAGTATGTTGCATTCTCAAGTGAATGAAGGCAAGCCTTAAGTTTGAGATCATGCTTACCTCATCAATAATTAAAAGCTTCAGTTTCTTTAATACTCCAGATACCTCATGACAAGCTTCACTGCATAACTTTTGGTACTCCAGTTTATTGTCATGTTCAGCAGGTAGCGTTAGTAGTCGAAGTAGAGTAATTCGTTTAATATTGTGTGCAGCTAATCCAGAAGGTGCTGTGATCACACACAATAAGTTTGCTTCTGTTGTCTGCTATAGGTAAGCAGTAAGAGCTTAAATAAAAAATGTTTTGCTGGTGCCAGCTTGACCACTGATGCATAGTAGTATTGGCTTAAACAAAGAACATTTACATCCTTTCTTGTCATGCAGAAATCTATGCTCTATTGTATTGTTTACTTCAATAGAAAAAGAATTCTGTCCATCGTTTAATTGTGCTACTAAAGCTCGAAATCAACACTTTCCTCTCTTGCAATCTCCACCTCATTCATAACTATGGTTGCTTAATTTTCAGTAACTGTTTGTCCAAGGGGATCTTGAGTCAGTGGTCCAGAACTTTGGCTGCATCGTGAACTCTCCTTAGCTTAGTAGCAATGGTTTCTTCCTATTCAATCTCATCTTTCAACATTTGCAAGTAGTTTGTGAAAACTGCACACTTTTACAGTGTTGAAAGAATCTCCGTAGCAGTCATAGTTTCCAAGTAGTTCTGATTCAGCACTCCAAGGCTTGAAGAGTTGTAGATGTACCAAATAGAAAAACTCTCTTCTGTCTGGAGTTTGACAACACAGTTTTCTATGGATAATTAGATTTTTGCGTGTTTCGCCAAATAACCATCACATCTCACTACTGCATATTTTCCTTCTATGTTTTCTGGTACATTACTTCTGCATCTGTGATTTTGAAGTACTTCATCAAGGCACATGTTTTCCATCTGTGGACTCCTTCTTGGATAGTACGTATCCAACATATTTAATTTCACAATGTCTGTACTTTCAGGATCGAACTCTGCTAGGTACTAAATTGCCGGGAAAGACTTTCAGGTGCTTGCAAGGCATAGACTTACCCAAACAATTCCCCTTGACTTCGAGAACAAACTGGCCAAACTCAACCATTCACAGCACTCATAGGAACCCATCTCCCGAAGGGAGAGCATTTTCAAGCTGAAGCTGTTTTGGTTATAGTCTTTTCTGCAGAAATCTCCTCCCACAACTCCTTCATCTCTAATTGTGTAATATATGAAGTAAAGTACTGAGCAACAGCGATGGAGTTGTCTGCAACAAATTCAAGATCCATATTTGCAGTCCACATCTTCAGAATCACAGAGTTGTAGTCATTAACATACGTGGAAGCCTCTGTTTTTCTCTAACTGTATGTGTTTTTCTATGTCTGACTGCAGACAAAAAGCTGTTCACTTTACCTTGAGAAATGACAGGTCGTGGGAATCCAAATCGACATCTTGTGTAACATTTTCCTTTGCATCTGTATTTTCTACAACAGTACTTCCCACATCTAGGAGTTTAAAAGTGTAGAAATTGTTGTCTCAAGCCCTGTTCACCACCGTCTTTTGGGATGGCGCATGTCACACACTGTTCTATGAAAGACAAGACAGACTCATCACTGTCTGTTCCAAATTTCAGTGCATCTTTTATCCATAACAGCATGTGAATATGAGGAGCACCTCTTGCTTGGTTCTCTTTTCACCAAAATAAATCAATTACCTTGCCAAGAGGAGGATTTCTTTTGTTGCACATTAAAGACAGCATAGATTGAAAACTGTGGATAAAATATCTACAAACATTAGCAGGATCCAAGGAGCAAAGTTCTCCTGCTGTCTTGACATTGATGTCCTTAATGCTGGCTTATCTCAAAAATTCAAGTAGATCATACCACGCATACTTAGCACAACTGAGTGTCAGAAACCAAGTAGGTGCATCTAGGTTTCTCAACATACATTTGAGTTCTCCATGACGACAATACCAATATTCATTAGTGCCATGTTGGCACGCCATCAAGATAATCAATATGTTCTATAAGTTTTCATCCTTTCATTAACTTTCTCTAACTCCTGTCTTTAGTATGTGATTTACAGCATATGAAAGTCCAGACAAGCCACTCTCAAACAGAAGATTAAACATGTATGGAATGCACTAGTGAAGCCTTGGATCACCTGAATATAATCATGCTGACCGGTATTCAGCTACTGGTATCTATACAGGGCGGTCATCATATCAGCCACCTGCTCCAGTGGGAGACAGCTGGGGAAAACAGCGAACCTCTAAGGTTTTTTCCTAGACACTAATGTGAGCTCCTTTTGCTTGTTTCATTTGAAAGAGATCAATAGCATCACTTATGATTTCTTTAGAATGCAGAGGATGGATGTTATAGTGTTCATACATTTTTTATGAACTCAGTTGATTCTCCTTTCAATCTGACCACTTGATGGTAATGTTTCTTCCTCCATATGTGTTATATCTTTAACAACATCAGCATTTGTATAATACATATTATTTTCTGCCAGGTATAATGTTGTTTTTTTAATTTTACTAACATCCACTAACTTTTGCCATATTTTTTTCTTCTTAGTAGGGACACCATTTACTGGCATAATAAGTGGCTCATCAAAATCTCTCTGTACCCCTATAGATTCCATATTGCTTTTGAAATCTACCTTTAAGACCTTTCTGAAGCTCTGCTGGAGAGTAATCTCCCAGTTTTTGATACCATACAAACTATAGCTTGGAAAGTATATATGCATTGTATAAGAATTGATTCATAACCATTTAAAGGTTATGTGATGTTACAACGCATGCCATTACCCCGCATGCCGTTGCAACGCCAAACTTTACCCCGACTTGCTTTCGGGGGAGCGCTGGAAGTTGTAATAGATTAATTTTCTATTCCAACTCCAGCGTGTGCAACAGTAGGGAAGGTGTTGGAGTTAAATCCAACACTTTCTACCCACTGCTACACACCTTTTTCGTTGCAACGGCATTATTCTAACTTATCTTCTAACTTATCATAGCAGTGCTTACACATAATTTGCTGTGTGCTAAAATCAAACCGTTCTTCTACAAAAAAATATACAGTAAACTCTTGCCACTTATCACTGTTCTTCTGTTCTGTTTGTGAGTACATAACAAAATTATGAGCTTGGCTTTTGTAGTGAGTGGATCGACAACAAATACAAACATGGTTTGGTTCCTCTGAACAAACTTTGTTAAACTTTGCAATGTCTTGTGTAAAGGTTTCAGTACTAATTCCTGTAGCCTGTTCTTCCACACCTCCAGTAATCAACTCTTCATTTTCCCAAGACTTCTCTTCAAGACCAAAGAAACAAAATGGAATATCTTCATAAACCCTTTCTACCTCTGCTACTGTACCATGCATTAGACTCCTAGTCAGCTCTCCAAAACATAAGGCAGGAGTTTTGACATAGTAAATTCTCCTAACCAAATTTTGAATTTTTGAGTAGGGAACAGCTAGCATCCTAAGATTTTATTGCATTTATATAGCGCTTACTACCCCAGACGAGGCGTCAAAGTGCTTTTTCGATGAGTAGCACGCTACTCCGGAACCCATAAAGGATTAGTGGTGAATTAGTATAGTGAAATATGAAAGCAATTTCAGTGGTGGATATGTTAGTCAGTTATTTGGATTGAGAAGGATAGTGGCGGGATAGAAGAGGGAAAAGGTCTGCATTTATATAGCGTTTGCTACCCCTGATAAGGTGTTGGAGTACTTTTTTGGTGAGTAGCATGCTACTCCGGAACCCATAAAGGATTAGTGGTGAATTAGTATAGCGAAATATGAAAGTAATTTGAGTGGTGGATATGTTAGTCTGTTATTTGGATTGAGAAAGATAGTGGAGGGATAGAAGCGGGAAAATGTTTGCATTTATATGGCACTTGCTACCCCTGATGAGGTGTTCAAGTGCTTTTCGGTGAGAAGCAGGCTACTCTGGAACATAGGAATTAGTATGAGAAATATGCAATTCATTTGAGTGGTGGACATGTTAGTCTGTTATTTGAATTGAAAGGAATAGTGGAGGGATAAAAGAGGGAAGGGTCTTTTTTTGGGGGGGAGTTTATAGCCGTATGTGGGGGTTTGGGATGAGTAAAGGGGAGGTGATGGGGAGTTAGTATAGGGAAATATGAAATTAATTAGAGTGGTGGAATGTTAGTCTGTTATCTGGATGATAAGATGATGAAAAGTTCTTGTGCAAGTTTTCCTCAAAATACATGCCAGTGAATATCCCTGTAAATTAGTATACTTCCTCACTTTGCATGGATTTAATCCTTGCAATATTGCATTTTTCTGTTTCAAACTTCTGAATGGAAGTCTATGCCTTCCTTGCATCTCTTCAGCTATCACTTCCTCTACATTCCTAGGAATCATCTCCTCTTTTGCAACAGGAGTACCATCTTTACCTCATAAAAATGAACAGTAAAATCAACTGCATGCCCTAGTGTGCTTTCTTGGAAATAGCTTGCCTCATTAACATAAGTTTCTGTACTAGAGGTATGCTTCTATTCACCTTTAAAAATCTTGCAAAAATTAATTCTATTAATAAGTCTTTATCTGTTTTTTTTTCTTCATACACAATACTGTTTAGTTTAGTGCCCTCATTCTATTCAATATTAAGATAAATGTTTTCATCTTCAGAGTAAACACTTTCTCAACGATGCTCTCAATATGATGTTTCTGTTTAAATGCAGCACTTCTCTTATATTTCTTCATTCTTTGTAACAAATTCTGTATTACTCTAGTCCAAAACATTTTATCTCAGAACTCTTTAAACTGTTTCTTTCTCCTTGACAAACTCCTTTTTACCTAGAACATTTCCTACTGTCAGAAACATATACTACTTGCTTTATTGCAGTTGATGAGAAAATCCAATTTTTAGATAAGACTTTACCCTCAATCTGCAGTTTACAACATATTTTTTTCAGAAACTGCTTAGAACTCTTACCAGCTTCACTTTTTAACCTCTGTACATTCTCCACCTTATATTCTTTTTCCCTCTAAGTTTGTAGTTGGTAATATTGTTTCCTCTGTTTCTTTTTTCTTTGTCTCTTGCCAGGCATGGTAATTCTTCTTCTTTATTTAAAGGTGTATATCTGGAAACATAGTAAACAATAAATTAACATCTACATTACATCACTTTATTACTAATTCACTGAGTAACTGGTGTATTCTTTACTCTATGTTTTCCAAATAGTTAGACAAGAGATAGTTTCCTTTTCTTCTCTGCTCTCTTGTCTAAAGTAGGCAGATGTAACTGTATATCCATCTACCTCTCTTTGTCATAGGTATTAGTGATACGCTGAGTATATTGCTGTATATATTAATGTGTGCATGTGTGTATCACTACATACATTACTGTTTCAGTCAGTCTATTATTGTGTGTCTTACTCTATATCTGGGCCTCTAAACATCATTACTATTCTTTAGCTGCCTCTCTTTATAGATATTTTACTCTCTACCTTGGTGTGTTTCTCCCTGCATTACTGTGTCTGGTTTGGTTCTGTCAGTACCTAACTCTATGTACATAGCTGTACTAGTGCCTCTTTATTATGTGCCTGTCTGCATAAGTGTGTTACTCGATGCATAATGTTATACTTTAATGTCTCAGTCTATGTTTCACTATCTTTGAATATCTTAGTGTATGCATCAGTTTCTCTCTGGCTACGCCAGGATGCACTTCACTATGTACCTACTTATCTTGATGTATGCATCAGTGTCTGTCTGGATGTGTTACTGTACACATCAGGTTCTACCTCACTGTGATAATAAATACATTAGTGTATGCTTGGCTCTCTTACTGTATCCATAGGCGTATCTTTATGTGTGTTACAGTATATATCAGATTACACCTGACTGCGTTACTGTAAATAACAGTGTGTGCCAGGTTGTTTCAATCTATATATCAGTGTATACCTGTGTGTATCAGTATATTAATGACAGAACGCCTGTCTATCTCACTGCTTACATTAGTATTTCACAGCTTGTATCAGTGGCTACATTGGTGTATAACTGCATTCTATTCCTCTTAACAAATTTTGTATTCTCCTTTGCTGATCACTGTAACTTTCCTTCTTTTAATCATATACTCTCTTTTTATATTCTCTTTTACTTTTTCTAAATATCCTACTCATATTTATCCACCTTATATGCAGTTATTCCTTTGCAATCAGATATTTTTTCATGTTACAGCTTAATTCACATACCTATTAAATGTGATTGTTGGTCTGTATTTTTGTTTCAAAGGATCAGTTTGAATATCTTCTTTCAGAAAGTACACAAAAGCCAAGCACAAGAATGGTAGACCACTCTTATACAAGGGAACCATTAATGGAAACCTTTTCAACTTTGCTTTCAATGGTACAGAGACTGTTGACAAATAGAAACACTTCTTCTAGATTTTGCTAATTATGCACCTCTTCTGAATGGTCAGAATTGCTAACCCTTTCTTACACTCCTCTAAAGAAAGCCCAATATGGTAGATGTTTTGGGTGGGTCTGCAGACTCTCCATGGCACTCACCGCGCCACCCATGTAACCTCATGGCAGATCTGCGGATCCACACGGCAAACCGAAATCTTTTTATTAAACTGCTCTAAACATTATCACTTACACACCACTTGGTATTAATGCCTAAATTTGGAGTTAAACACTTCATAGTCACCAATATTTCTAATAACACTCTCCCTTCACTTTTACATTCTAGGCTTTTTTCTTCCCTCCCCCCATGTTCCTGTATCTCTGTTACCATGTTGACCAATATTGTAACATTCTTTGCTAGCAGTAGGTCACAAGTTCACAACAGTGTTTAGAGCAGCTTGCTAACTCCTAAAAAAAATACAGCAGGTGTGGCTGACTGTATGCAATTAGAAACATATCCCAAACATAACTACTTTTTTGTAATATCTGTACAGCCAATTACACATGTTTCTGCCTTCACCAGAGACCATAACATGGGTTCTAACTACAAAAATAACCTGCACTTTGACACAGACTGGATTTACAGACCTGGTGGAGTGCATTTTACAGAGAAAGGCAACACGGTGTTCCTCAACAAGTTGAAAGACTGCATCCTCTTTTATGTGTAGTGATGACATACACACAATAAACACCCTATTTCCCAAAGACTTGTTCATTTTCTTTGTAAAACCCTTCCTAATACATTTTTCCTAATACATTTTTAACGAATCCGCGGAGCCGTCATAGATCCGCAAACCAAAAGCACACATTCAATACACAACAGCACATTTAGGATTCTGGGCTTAACAGTGTCTGTATGGGTATGTGAGTGGGTGTGAGAGTGTCTGTATGGGTATGTGATTGGGTGTGAGAGTGCTTATATGGGTTTTTGAGTAGGTGTGAGAGTGTATGAGTATGTCAATGGATGTGAGAGTATCTGTGTGGGTGCAAGTGTGGGTATGAGTGTCTCTATGAGTATATGGATGGGTGTGGGAGTGTTTGTATATGTGTAAGTGTGGGAGTGAGAGTGCCTGTATGGGTAATGAAGTTGCTGCAACAGGGTCTGTATAGGTTTAAGTGTGGGTATAATAGTGTCTATATAGATATGTGAGTGTGTGGATGAGTGTCTGTATGGGTATGTAAGTAGGTGTGAGAGAGTCTATATGTGTGTAGGTATTGATGTAACAGTATCTGTATGTTTAAGTTATTGAATGGGTGAATGTCTGTATGGGTATGAAAGTGGGTGTGAGAGTGTCTGTATTGTTTTTGTCATGCGCGATCCACGGACCCATTGTGGATTTACACAGGGGGCCGCGCTGAGTCCACAGATTTCATGAGTGGCAAAAAAACAGTTTTCTGGTATTTTTGACCCCAGTAAACATGCTTGCCACTCATTTTTAACATACACAAGGAGTCACGTTTCCCAGCATGTAAAATGGCAGCCGCAACTTTTCTGTGTAGGCGCAACCAGCCAATCAGAACCCTGCTTTGGCCTGTGGACCCAAAGATTCACCGCGGGTAGACCCGCGGAGGACCTGCGTCCCTAGATATACAAATTTGGTTTTTGGTTAATGTCTCTAAAACTACTGAACGGATTTACACCAAATCACAAAAAAGCATGCTTTCTGGACCAACAGCTAGCTTTCTGCCAAATTTAGTGTAATTCTGTTCAGTGTTTGGGCTGCAGTAGTGTTTATATCTCTATGGGAATACACATGGGGAAAACGCATTTTAGGACTCTCCCTTTTTCTCAGCCTCCACTTGATGGATCACCTCGAAACATTCCAAACAGCAGCTGAAGTAAAAGTCACATTTTTTGGGAAAGTTTTGTGAAGATTCGTCAAATGACGCTGAAGATATTGGGAAGTCCAAAAACATTTTCTCTATGGAACGTAGGTCCTGACAATAAAAGTTTTTGGGGTGGTGCATGAAGCAGAGGCTGAGAAAAAGGGGGAGTCCCAAAATGCGTTTTCCAATCTTAATTTCCATTGTTATTTTAGACACGACTACATCCCGAACTGCTGAAGGGAATTACATAAAATTTGGCAGAAATGTAGCTGTTGGTCCAGAAAGCGATCTTTTGTAAATTGGTGTAAAACAGTTCAGCAGTTTTGAAAATATTAAGGGATATCCAAATTGGTATATATAGGGACATGGGTCCTCCGTGGATCCAACAGTCCCCATGCTGAAATGTGACTGGCCGACAAAACTTCTACCAGGAAGTGTTGGCAGCCATCTTGGGAGTAGGCTTCAGATGAGTCACTGAAAACGTTTAAAAAAAGGAAAGGGGGCAAGGTAGGAATACTCTGACCCTCTAGCTCTGGTCATGGGGTCTCCCTAGGACCTGCAGGACAAAAAAACTTTTTTTTCTCAGCTGGAGTTGCGCCGGATCCATGGCTCCTGCCAATACATTTTTTTAAAAGAAGCCCCGGCTCCTGTGCTTCTCTACTGTTTAGCCCCGGGGTGGGCCAGGTCCCGGGGGCAAGTGGGATTAAAAAAAGGAGGGGAGCACATGGGGCCCCCCTCCTGAGGCTCCTTCAAGCCCCGGGAACCACCACCTCCCTGGGGATTTATTTTAAATTGGGGGGACTGTACAGACCCCCCTCCTTGAAACTTTCAAGTCAACAGCTGAAGTGGGCATCATATTAATTTGGAAAATTTCTTGAAGATTCAGTCAAATGCCACCAAAAATATTAGCAAAATAAAAAATGCACTTCCTTTGGAAACTAGGTACTAACTATAACTACCTATATATAATATATATTCGTATACTTTGTGTACTACTAATGAGTGACTTCTTTTTTGAACATAGTTTATGTGAGTCGCTGTGTGACTGTGTGTATCTGTGTGTGAGTGGGTGTCTGAGTGACTGTACAAGTGTGTGAGTGGGTGTCTGAGTGGCTGAATTGGTATATAAGTAGGTGTGTGAGTAGCTGTGTGGGTGGCTTAGTGGCTGTGTGAGTGGCTGTATTGGTGAGTGAATGGGTGTGCCAGTGGCTGTATGGGTGGGTGAATGAGAGGCTGTGTGAGTGGCTTTATGGGTGAGTGAGTGGGTGTGTTAGTGATAGTATGGGTGAGTGAGTGGGTATCTGAATGTGTATGAGTGAGTGACTGGGTGTGTCAGTGGCTGTATGGGTGAGTGAGTGGTTGTTTGCGTGAGTGCTTGGATAAGTGTGTGATGTGTGAGTGGCTGTATGGAAGAGTGAGTGTCTAAGGAATTAGCTGTATGAGTGAGTGAGTGGCCGTGTTAGTGCTTGTATGGATGTGTGAATGGGTATGTTAGTGGTTGTGTGGATGTATGAGTGGGTGTGTGAGTGGTGGTATAGGTAAATAACTGGGTGTGTCAGTAGCTGCATGGGTGATTGTGTGGCTGTGTGAGTGGCTGTATGAGTGAGTGTCTGGTTGAATGATCAGGCTCTATGAGTGAGTGAGTAGGAATGTGAGTGTCTCTGTGGATAAGTGAGTGGTTGTGTAAGTACTTGTATGGGTCTGTGAATGGGTAGGTGAGTGGTTGTATGGGTGTGTGAGTGGCCATATGAGAGGTTGTATAAGGGTGAGAGTGGGTGTGTAAGTGGTTCTGTGGATGATGTCATGAGTGATGTCACTGACCATGTCATGAGTGATGTAATATGTGAGGTCATAAGCAGTGGATTGTGGGGACGTAAGTTATAGTTAGCTCAGGTAACTATAACTGCTGAATTTCACTGGCTTTGTATGAGTGAAATATGAGCCTAACTACAATGTTCCTGTAACCTTTGTTTTTTTGGCAAATTTCTATTTTGTTTTGAATCTATTACCTAACTATAACGTCCCTGTAATATTTGTTTTTTTCAGTGAATTTCTACGTTTTTTATCAATTCTATTTCCTAACTATACCGTCCCTGTACCCTTTTGTTTTCTTCAGTGAATTTCAAAGGCTTTTTAAATTTTGTTTCCTAACTGTCACCTCTAACCTTTCGAGTGGGAGTGTGAGCGGCTGTATGGGTCAGTGAATGGGTGTGTGAGTGGCTGTATAGGTTGGTGAATGAGTTTGTGAGTAGCAGAATGGGTCTGTACTGGGTGTGTGATTGGTTATGTGGGTGTCTGAGTGGGTATGTGAGCAGCTGTGTGGATGAGTGAGCAGGTGTGTGAGTGGCTGTATGGGTCTGTGAGTGGGTTTGTATGTGGCTTTATGGGTTTGTGAGTGGGTGTGCGAGTGGCTGAATGGGTCTGTACTGTAGGTAGTCTGTGGGGCTGAAATCAGGTAGGGGAGGAGGGCCTCACCAGTACTCTCCCCCATTGAGTTAAGGGCGGGCCCCAGGGGAAGGTGTCCCCAGGGCTGAAACTGACCCATGGAGTAGGGCCATGCAGCCCCCTCGCCGTTTGAATATGGCTGTGCCCTGGTATGGGGCCCCCGTAGCCAAAATTGGCCTATGGAGGGGGGTTTGCATGGCACCCCTCTCCTATTTAAAATATGTAATTTTAAAGGCCGTGCCACAGGGGATGGGATCTGAAGGGCTGAATTTTGCCAGGGGACGGGGGCTGTGCAGCTCCTCTCCCCGATTGAGTTAAGGCCAGGCCCCCGGTATGAGGTTTTCAGCATCTGGAGGAGGCACATCTACCCCATTTGTATATGGCTAGGCCATGGGGATGGGGGCCCCGGCACCGAAATTGGCATGGGAAAGGGAGGCCATTCGGTCCTCCTTCCCTCTTGAATTATGGCCAGGCCTTGGGGGATGGAGTCCCCAGGGCCAAATTCAGCCCCTAGCCCCATTTAATTGTGGCTTGGCCACTCACACACCCACTCACAGACCCACTTAGTCACTCACAGACCCACACAGACACTCACACACCCACTGACAGACCCATTCAGACACTCATACACTCACTCACAGACCCAGTCAGACACTCAACCACCCACTCACACACCCATTGAGATACTTATGCAGGTACACCCCGACCCACTCAGATACTCCCACATATAGTCACACACTCATTGAGACACTCATACCCTCACATAACTACTGAGACACTCATCACTCACTCACACATACTCTCAAAGGTTAGAAGTTTCAGTTAGAAAATAAAATTAAAAACTTTAGAAATTCACTTAAAAAAAATAAGGCTACATGGACGTTATTATTAGGAAATAGAATTTTAATAAACCATAGAAATTCACGGAAAAAACCAAAGGCTACAGGGACGATATATTTACGCTCAGATTTCACTCACAGAAAACCAAAAAATTCAGCAGTTATAGTTACCTGAGCTAACTATAATGTACGCCCCCGCAATGTACTGCTTAAGACCTCACAAATTTGTTGTAAAGTCGTTTGTGGTAAAAACATATTTGTGGTAAAAGAATTTGTTGTAGTGACACTCGTGGTAGAAACTTATTCGTTATTAAGACTTTGTGGTAAAGGTAAGTCGTGGTTAATTCATCGTTGTAAAGGTTGCTTCCCCTTTCCCAGTGATGCAGTGCAGTACAGTACAGCAAGGTGACTTGCTGCGCCACTTTTTCATAAATTTGCCCCTTATTTTCCATATTCAGCACTGGTTAAAACAAAAGCCTACAAGTGTGAAATGCAACTTGTTGCAGGTTGATTTAGAGGTGGATGAGCCACTGAAAGCTGAAGCCTGATGCCAGGCTCTGGCTCGGCTCAAGGTCCTGTTGGAACCTTAAACCCGTAATAAGCTGAGCTTTCATATGTCTTCTGCATGGTACTCCTCCTCTACCCAGGTTATGGTGGTACAGCCAGAGCTGTCGACTTTGGAACAGGTAACCAGGTTCAGGTCTCAACTTCAGCTCAATATTCTGTGATTCTGGGCAAATCATTTAATTTCCCATGCCAAAAATATTTAACATTGTGCAATGTAAATGGCGCTGATACAAAGCGCTCCAATGGCCTAGAGTTGAGTTTGCGCTATGAGGGTGAATACAACATCATTCGCTGTTGAGAGGGGGGTGAGGTAGGGTTGTGTCTTTACCCCCTTTTTTTTACTCTATACATCAATAACTTGGGATCTGTGCTGGCTAAAGGGTGCAAGGACCTCCCTCACATTGGACATCGTCCGGTGTCGGCCCTCCTCTACATGGACAATGCTGTACTCATTGCCTACACCCCAATGGGTTTGCAAATTTTACTGATATTCTTCTCAGAGTTTATGCAGGATTTGGGCCTAACAACCAACTTGGCCAAAACCTTTGTAATGAAGTGTGGGGAGGGTATGGTGAGGTATTGAGATTTATTTTTTAACAAAACTAAGCTAAGCCTTACTCCCTCATTTTCATATTTGGGGGTTATGTTCTTACAAAGGGTCTTGGAAGGTGGCAATTGATACTAGGAAGTTAAAGTTTGCAAAATCAACTGCTGCTTTATCTAACTTTGCACATAAACTTGGTTAAAAGCTGCTCAATGCAATGTTAACAATATATGAAACCAAGTGGGCATCTACAGCATTGTATGGGGCGGAGTTATGGGATGTTTGTGATAATAATCCCCTTTAAATTATGGAGAATATTTTTTTTAGGCTCTTATTGGCAGTTCCCCAGAGCTGTTCGTCCCAAGTTTGCCATTCAGAACTGGGGATGCTATTTTTAGCGAACCCGTCCCATCCTTTTTTGGCATAAAGTGTGGACCAGTGTTGATACTGTTTTTAACCGTAAAGTGCTTGAGGACTGCCTTATATTAACAGCTTTTTCTTTAATACCTTGGTTGAATAATGTCCAACGGATTTGCTATGATTTGAGGCACCCAGAATTTTTTTAGTGCCCCGAAACATTGCAGTCTGTGTCATGGAAAGATGTAAATAAGATGTGCCTCACGCTGTATGAGGAAGCAAGGTTGTTGAGAGGAACTTCCTAAACTGAGTGTTCTTGTGTTCTTAGGAATCATTTAAAACTGGTTATCTTTTCCTTCCAACCATATTTAAAGTTTGTCCACAATTCTCAACATAAGTTTGTATTGAGCCATTTCAGACTGGATTCCTTCCACTGTCTTGTTTCCTTCCCAACTATGAATGATTGGCCTAAAACCTTACCCAAATGCCCATGTAACAACATTTCTTCCCAAAGCACTATACATACCCATTGTTTTGCAAATTTTATAAGTTTCTGAGAAAACTTTATATTATATCGATTTTACACAATTTGAATTTTAAACAATGTCGCCCTGCATTCCTATGTCTGCATATGTTACATCCCCTTCTAATTTGCTACTCCGTGGCAACTTACATGTGTAGAGTTTTACAATGTAGGAAAAAAATTATTTTATAAAATGATTATGTGATGATGAGAATTGTTTACTGAAGTCTTTTTTATAATGTACGTTTTTATGTTTTCTGATGAATTCAAATAAAGTTGCCTTTGATTTGAGTTTGTGCTATATAAAAACTGTAGAAAAATGCACAAAGAGGTAAAGACAAAGCCTTCAAATAAAAAGGAGACAAATAAACACATATTTAGTGGCTGGTTTTTTTCCAAAGTGAAACCAGAGAGCCTGAATAAATTGCAGCTTCTTCGATTGAATAGTGTGATTTAATAGACCATAATGTTGCTCGATAATGATCTAGGATGCATACCGTGTTCACATGACTACTGTCTTGCCTCTTAGTTTACTAATGGCACTGTCACCAGTGTGGGTGTGGGACCAGGAATGTTTCTATGTCCATGTTTATAAACTCAGGGCCTCATTTATGGGGTTTTGGCATTGGGCGACTCAGCATGTCACCTTGCTGCGCTGCCCTACGTCAAAGTGAAAGGGGAGGAATATACTGTATTTATCCAATATAGTGCATTCCTGCCTTTTCCCCCTGCGCTGGTGCCATTTTGGCAGCCTAGCGCCAATGCAGGCACCCTTGCACCGTGGTGCAAGGGTGCCTCTGTTGTTGGTAGGATTGTTTAAGTGCAGGAAGGGGTACCTTTCTGCACAGAAACAATCCATTAAGGCATGTTCCTCTTTCTACGTGTAAAAAGAGGCATAAACGAGGAGAAATAAAGTTATTTCTCCTTGTTACGCCTTGGCACATCCCCAGGTTTACATAGTCTTTAAATTTGGGGCAGCATCAAAATCCATGGGTGTTGCGTGGGAAAACCCACTACAAGCCCATGGAATGCCTCCCTAGCGTGGAGTAAGGCAACAAAGCGATTTGCACTGCCTTGCCTTACTCCATATCAATGAGGCACTTCAAAGCCATTTAAGGTGGCTTTGTGTGAACTCATAGATATGACTTAAAGATTTGCCCTGCCGGAGCATCATAAAAAGTAAAGCTACGGCGGCACAATGGCCTCATAAATATGCCTCTAACACTTTAATAAGTACTTCTCAGTGCAGCGCTATAATATGACTTATTAATATCAAAGCTTCCACATGTTAATGAAATGAACTTCTTTGAATTTTAATCAGACTTTAACATATTTTACATGATGTTTTAATGTGATTTACATGGCAAACATTTTCAGGGCTTGGCTCGAATTGGCTCGTGCAGGGGCTATAATAGCCTCCCTGTTAACTTGTTGGCTTGATCACATCTGGGCAGGTGTGGCCGGCACAAGTAAGAGCGGTGAGTCGGGGTGGGGGTGGAATTCGACACACGATTGAATAGGGAAAACAGAATAAAAATAGCCGAGTCAGCGATGCGGCAAACAAAAGAAGTGGTTTTATTTCTTTTTTTATTTTATTTTCCCTATTCTCGTGTGTGTCGACTTCCCCCATCGCTCTTACCTGTGCTGGCCGCGCCCGCATCTTGGTTGAATAGGGAGTTAAAGAGGTGTCATATGAGATATCACCACCAGGCACATATTTACTTGCACATAAGGTAGGCTAGTGCTGCTTCTGTCCATGTAGTACCTCTAAAGTTTTGAATATGCCATATTATTAAAAAACTAAGGGGCATATTAGCAAGCCCGGCGATAAAACTATCGCCGTTTTAGCGGCAGGAAACTGCCGCTAAAACGGCGATAATGGGCTTGCTAATATGCGTTATAGAATTCCAATAGAAGCCCAGGTTAGATGTGCAGGACATCTAACCTGGGCTTCTATTGAATTCTATAACGCATATTAGCAAGCCCATTATCGCCGTTTTAGCGGCAGTTTCCTGCCGCTAAAACGGCGATAATTTTATCGCCGGTCTTGCTAATATGCCCCTAAATGTTTTCTTTCTCCATTTTCACCTCGTGCGCTCTTCCTCGTTCTTATTCTATCCTGCAATCATTCCATGCTTACCTTTTGTTTTTGAATTCTTTCCTTTATTTTCCCATTACTCTGATGGTTCTCCTCCCTTTTTTTATTCTCTTTTCCTCGTGATCATATTGTCCAATCTACTAAACTAATCTCTCCGTTTCGTTTAGCATTCAAGATCTCAGTTTATTTTTCTCCTTTGTTTTGAATATTTACTTTCTCCATTCTCTCTCGTTATTTTTCAATCCTGCAATTATTCCTTGTTTCCCTCTTTTGTATTATTTTCATGCTTTTTCCCTTACTGTGAAGGTTTCCCCTCCCTTTTTGTATTCGCTTATGCTGGTGTTCATTTCGTTCCATTTCCTTAAACTAATATTTTCTTTTCGTTTAACATTCG
This sequence comes from Calotriton arnoldi, assembly GCA_963921515.1. NCBI lineage: Eukaryota > Metazoa > Chordata > Amphibia > Caudata > Salamandridae > Calotriton > Calotriton arnoldi. The sequence continues at coordinate 309,267 of CAWUFW010009537.1, forward strand.
AGATCTCAGTTTATTTTTCTCCAATTAATTAATATCTTGAGGCTGTCAGTGCAAATAGTCACAGGTCACGGCAGGATAAACAAATGGAACAGTTAAGCACTTTATCGAGACCCTTTCTGAGTTTCCCTGTACGCAGAGTTACGAGGGCATTTGTAGCAGAAAGCACAGCTCGGAGGCTGCTGCTTCTGCCTACTGAAGACGAGGTAGGGCAGAGGTTTCCCTCTTCTTCAGTGAGCGGGGCTGTTGTGCAGTCCTCCGAGCTGCCCAATAGGCAAGAACTCCGAAGACTGTCAAAGAGCATGGGATACACATTCCCTTTGTGCTCAAGTGCTAGGGAATAGGGACCCAGGCACATTTTGGTGGCAAGATAACAACACAACAGTGCCAGTCAGTCCATATATATGCTTCGTCAGTTTGCAGAACAACAACACATATATTTTTCTTCTTTCTACTCTTCTGTGCTGATGTTGTGAAAGAATAAGTTTCTTCCGAATCAGGTTGAACCTCTTCCTAGTGCTTTATTTTCTCGTGTCCTGCTTGAAACTGCTCTCTTGGGCAGACACATGATTCTTGGCAGTGGGGTGCACATATATTCCATTTTCTTTTTCTTGATATACTTATTTCTCTTTGAGTTTCTCTGTGCATAGAGGAAAACCACAAGGTTTTGTTTTAAACTAACTTGATGCCATTTTTACGATGCAAGGAGTTCCAAGAGTAGAAACTGGCTTAAGTAATTTTATTGAAGTTACATGTAATAGCAGCGTACCAGGAGGATGCTGAAACAAGCTCAGTCCTAGGACTTCTGAGCTCTTCCACTGAACTACACACATAGGGCTATGTTTATAAGCCCCTTGCGCCACCAGAGCATAACTTTTTTGATGCTCTGGTGGCGCACAGTGCAGGCCCATATCTAGAAGGCCATGCAAAGCCACCCTGCGTGGCTTTTCATGGCTCTGTAGATAAGGTGTAAGGCCACACTGCGCAAGTCGCTGCGTTGCCTTACATTGTGGCAGGGAGTGGTGCCGTGGGTGTTGCTGTGGGTGTTCCCATGTAACACCCATAGATTTTGACACTGCCCCAGATTTACAACATAGTGTGAATCTTGGGCAGAGTCAAAAACCTACGCCTCCCCAGAGCAGGCGTAACTAGAAGAAATGTTTACATTTCTCCTCATTTTTTCCTCCTTCCACATGTGCTGCATTCTGCAGCACACACAGAACGAGGAAAACACCTCTCGTGATTGTTTTTGTAGAGGAAGGTGGCCCTTCCTGCACAAAAACAATCAGGTCAACAACACAGACACCCTTGCACCGTGGTGCAAGGGTGCCTGCATTGGTGCTTGGATGCAATTTTTGCGCTGGTGCTGGCTGAAAGGACAGGAATGCACCGTATCTTGTAAATACCATGCATTTCTGTCCTTTTGAATTGGCGTAGGGCAGCACAGCAAAATGACTTGCGGCGCTGCCCTACTCCATTCTTTGTAAATATGCTCCTAAATTACCTGATGGGCACCGTAGACACAGAGAGAAGACACTAGAGAAACTGGCTTAAAGCAGGGTCGCAACCTAACTCCACTTCTATTTTAAGTTTATTTTCCTGACCTAAATTGGACTCACTTCAAGTTGTTTTCCCAAGGATAGAAAGAAAAATATTAATTGCGGATGCATATGCAAATGTGTAAAAGAGTGTAAGCCAACTTAAAATAAACATTAAGAAAACTAAAACTATTGTCTTCTCAAGAGAAGAGCAGCTTTATTTGGTCAAGAAATAAAACAGCTTATCTGCACAGCCACTTGGTCACTTAGATATACCTAGGTGTCATTTTTTGTCCACATAACCAAGATAAAAAATATTTTCAGATTTTCTTTTCAAGATGAATACATTTCTTATCAATGGGAAAAGTAAAAATGTTTATTGAAAAACCTGTAAAAATATATTTATATCAATATAAATGATTTTTATATTTAGTTCAAATGTAGAACTGTATCTGAAATGTATCTGAGTGGCCACTTGGTCATTTAGTCATACCTAGGTGTTATTTTTGGTCCACATAGTCAAGATAAAAAATAACTTTAAATGTTATTCTTTTATTCTTATATCTTTAAAATTTATTATTGATTAATAAAAAAATTATTAATGGGAAAAGTAAAAATGTTTATCGAAAAGCATGTAAAAATATATTTATATTAACTATTAATGCAAATTATTTTTTGATTTAGTTTAAATGTAAAACAGTTACAGCACTATTAACTTAATTGTGAAGAGAATATTTAATTTAAAATATATTAAATAACATAAACATTAGTGTTTAAAGATGTATTTATTTATTTATATTTATTTAGCCAAAAGTAAGACATGCATTACATAAATACGTTAGAAGTGTTAACAATACATAAATCGCTGTTTTTAACTTAGACAGTAATCAAGAAAAGGAGGCGACAATTAAATCAGTTGTGGGAGAAAACAATCCTAGCCATAAGTTAAAAAACAACAACGTTTTCCCCAAAAAGAAAAAAACAAAAAAGAAAATAGAAGAAGCATCTGACATAAGGCCGTAACAGAGCATATTATAAAGTAGCAGTGCCTCGTTACTCTCATTGGAGACCGGTCCAGATCCGATTAAATTTAAGCCAAGAGCGCGGCCCTCTAGCTTTAGCCAAGGCAAGTTCCATCTCGTAGACCTGTCTGAGTAAAACCCAGAACTCATTAACACTAGGGCTGACATTATCAATCCAAACTCTAGCGACACATAACCGGGCACATGCTATAATAATAGTAGCCAACAAGTTCACATAGCCAGCCGCCTCACTTTTAATCCCCAGAAATATTTCTTTCTCAGTAAGCTGAAAATTTGGTCCGATAAGCGAGCTAAGAATACTGGAGACCCCACTCCAAAATCTATTCAGCCTTGGACAGTCGACAAACATGTGCCTGAGGTCTGCAGCATACAGTTGACATTTTGGACAGAATGATTTTTCGGAAGATTGAGAGGCCCACCTAGATATAATCTCTGGTGTATAGTACAGCATATATACTACCTGATGCTGTTGCAGCTTTAAATTAACCGATGTTACCCCTCGGTCTAATACGCCCATGGACTCCTGTATATCCTCTGCCATTATTTCAGCCCTGAGGGCCCGACTTCATTTAGCCACGATCTGTAAGCTATTGTCACTAGCGCTAGCCAGAAATTTCTGATGGGCTAGACCAATAGCCCCTCGGCCAGAGCATGTATATATTCCGGACAGTATTCCCGACGGGTTTATATTACCTTTTTGCCTCGTGTGAAAAAGTCCCTAACCTGTAAATACTTGAAGAACGTATTTTGCAAAAGGCCAAACTCGTCTTTAAGCTCAGCAAACGAGCAGAAACCCCGTCCATCATATAGATGACCCTACCGGGTAATGCCCTTACATTGCCAGTCTTTCCCAATAGGGTCCGGAAATATATTGGGCAGCATAGGATTACCCCATAACACTGTGAATTGATGCAGCACTGGAAGCGAATATTGCTTACAGACATCTTGCCATATTCGAATAATGCCTTTAACTGCCTTGAACTTCACTTGCTTGTAGTAGTTAGGATCAAAAGTTTTATACAGCATAAACCCGACCGATGGGCCGCAGGCTAACTGATAACACAACAAGGTTGGGCCAGCGTCCATCCCGCAGAGCAAACCACGAATCCGACCAACAAAGGAAGCCCAGTAATAAAGCTTAAAATCAGGGAGCTTAAAACCCCCTCGTACATATGGTAATTTCATAAACTTGAGAGCCTTCCTGGCACGCCTATAAGCCCAAATGAAACTGCCTATGACACTGTCTAATTTCTTAAAAGAAGACCACCCGCAAGGGTATTGAGCAAAACAAATATAAAAATTATGGGAAGATGTTCATTCTTATGACGTTACACCTCCTGGATATGCTTAGCGGGAGCCGATGCCAGCTGTGCAGTTTGGCCGATACTGTCTTTAGAAGGGGTTCATAGTTCAGAGTTACAATATCATCAACCTGGCTACTAAGACATACCCCGAGATAAGTTGCTGTTTGTGTAACCCCTAATGCTGAAGGCAAGGCTTCCAATTGAAAGTTGTCTGAGTTTTGTCTAAATTCAACTTGTAGCCCGAAAAGGAGCAGAATAACTTGGCCTCTTGCGTAATGTGTGTAATAGCTTCTCCAGGGTTGGCAGAGAAGACTGCAATATCGTCAGCATATCCAGTAACTTTAAGTTTCATACCATTAAGGCATACAGGGGAAATCCCTCCATTGAGCAACAAATGCCTTATATATGGCTCGATATAGAGGTCAAACAGCAGGGGGGACAATGGCCATCCCTGCTGTGTCCCCCGTTGGACGTCAAAGATGGCAGATGTCATGCCATTCAATTTAATTGTGGCAACTGGCTTCTTATACAGCTTCTGTACAGAAGAGATAAACCTGGGGCCAAGACCAAATGACGTCATGGTAAGCCACAAGGCCTCCCAGGCCACTCTGTCAAACGCCTTTTCTGCATCTACCTTAACCATGCCAATCTGTTTGTTAAGTTTGCAAGAGACATCAAGGGCAGCTATAGCAGTGCCTATATGGGCTATTGTGTCTCTGCCAGGAAGAAAGCCATGCTGTTGCTTTGATACTAGCTTATAAATATGAGGAGCAAGACGGGAGGCCAGAATCTTAGAGAAGATTTTGGCATCTGCATTGATTAAAGATACCGGACAATAGGAACTTCTGTCGTCGATCGGCTTCCCCTTTTTAGGGAATACTACAATATTGGTTACACTCCATGAGGCAGGAGCATCACCCCAATTGGTAATATCAGTACTCAATTGCATAGATACTGGTGCCAATAAATCTCTGAAAGCCTTATAGAATTCGAGTTGGATAGCATTCTCGCCAGCCGCCTTTCCAGAAGGTAGGGACTTAATAGCCTCTTCAACCTCAGTTAGCGCAATATCTTTCTGTAATTCGTCGGCATCCAAAGAGTCTAGACGAGGCAGGCAGCTCTCCTGCAGATACTCATAACAGGTATGCTGACAGGTATGCTGACTAAATGGGGAGGCAGCAGAATATAAATTGGCATAAAACAATCTGAACAGCTCCACTATATCCTGTGGTTGAATCCTCCCCTTTAATGATTTTAATATTAGACCTGGCCTTTTGGTCGGCAATCTGAAGAGCCAGCACCCGCCCCACTCTCTCCCCATATTCATATTGCAGAGTTTTATGCTTATGATAATTAATAGCGATTTTATCCAAAAGCCCTCTATTGATTTTAGACCGAGTTTTTAAAAGCCGAAGATATATTGACTGAGCCCCTGGGTACCTGACTGCGATTGCCCCAGCGTGTTGGCTCTCTAAGTCTAAATACTCACGCCGGGCCTGTTCTACCTCCTCTGCTGCCCGCTGGTTTTGTACTAGAATAAACTGCAGAGTCTCCCCCTAACAAACGCTTTCATACAGTCTCATACACTTGCAATATTAGCCGTGCCAAGATTGTTATTCAGGTACTCCTTCAGTACCCTTCTAATATATACCTGGTATTCAGGATTGCTAAATAAGTGTCTGGGAAATGAGAAAGCCCGGGGCGCTTTTCTAACTCCAAATTGTTTCTGCAGAGTCTTCATAACTGGATTGTGGTCAGATGTGACCTTAGGGCAGACCTCCACCCGAGCATTTTCCAGCAGTGATCTCTTAATAAAAATCATGTCGATACGGAAGTAGTGTTTATGCGGGTGTGAATAAAATGTATATCCTGTCAGTGTTGGAAACAGTACCCTCCAGGCGTCATTGAGCTGATGGATATGCAACAATTCCCGCAATGCTGCTCTGGTCTTAACCATTCTCGCCCGTACCTTGCTGTTAGTGGTGTCTATTTTGCTGTCCATAATGCAATTGAAATCCCCCAGGATTATCAGATCCCCGTCCCAACCCAATAATTTGGCACTTAAATAATCGAAAATGTCGGGGGAGTCTGAATTGGGACTATATAAAACACAAATCGTAGCAGTGCGACCCGCTATCAGCAACTGAGCTATTGCCCATCTTCCCTTAGTATCCGACAATGTACGCAATACAGTGGCTGTTAAGTTCCTAGATTTCAATATGGCAACCCCACGTAAGGAGACTGTTTGCGAAGTGCATATTAGTGTATCATAACCAAGTTGTCCCAACAGTGACTTATCTTTGTATGCTAGGTGAGTCTCAGTTAAGCCTAGTAGGTGTGGTTTTAAAATGCGGAGTTCCTTCCTGATTAGGCGTCATTTACGAGATTGATTCAGCCCTGCAACGTTCCAGCACATAAATTTTAAATCAGACATTGCATCATTTTCATTTGCTCCCCTCCGGCCGGATTCCAGCCTCTAGTGTCTTAATTTTAGCATCTACACTTCTAACTATTAAATGGCTATTTGACCCCCCAAACCCCCTCCTCCCCCCCACCCATCACCCGGTGATAAACCGCTATCTGACGCGTGAGCCCTTCTCCCTGTCCCTGAGAGAACCTCCCCCCTAAGCCCCCCCAGTGCCTACAGAAAGGAATCAACCCTCCCCTCGCTGTCGCTGACTGACAGCTTTAGTTGATTTAGGTGATTTTCAGCCTGCCATTTTGAGAGAGCTTGTCTAGCCTCCTGCTCAGTGCTAAAGAAATGCGAGCGTCCATTTCTTATGATCTTCAAACGCGCTGGCTCCTGCAGATAAACTTGCGAACAGACCGACTTGAAGGAATCAATTAACTGCTGCATCTTCCAACGCCTGTCCATTGTGGACTTGCACAGGTCCGAGCGCAAGAACATAGTGATAGTATCTAGTTTGACTGGAGTAGAGGGACGTGCTTTAAAGTAGATTGCTTGGCATAGCAAGAAGTTACCCAAGAATACCAGAACTGGTCGTGGTCGCTGTGGTTTGCCTTGATTCCCTTGAGGGATAGTAAAGGGTATTCGGTGTGCCCGTTGAACTTGTGAGTCCATGTCAATCTGCCAACTCTGGAAATGCTTGCTGAAACAGCTTGACGATGTACGTCCGTGGGTCTAAGCCTTCTCTCCCCTCTGGTATACCAAAAACCCTTAGGTTATGCCGCCATTGGCGGTTCTCAAAGTCCTCGACCTTAAATTGCAAAAATGCCACCTGGGTTTCGCATGTTTTGGCATCACTTACGGTGTGGGTGTTAGCTTCTTCGACTACTGCAACCCGTTCTTGCAGTTCTGTGACGTCTGCGGACAGAGAGGCAACCTTGCTGGTGGCTTCTGTTAGAGCTTGTTTAATGTCCCAGCTGTCTGCTTTTGCTTGAATATAATATTCCTGAGCCTCAGCCCTCTGAGTAGACAGTGCCTGCAAGATTGTAGACAGAGAGGGCACACCCTGCTCAAAAGACTCTGAGTGTCCCATTACTGGCCCTACCATGGGGTTATTACCCGTTGCTGAAATTTCGGGAGCAGATGCTGACCTGAGCACCTCAGACTCTTGGCCCATACTACCCTCGGGACTGTCCAGTTGATTGTTGACTACTGGCGATACAGAAGAAATCATACCAGGGGGAGAGAATATTAGTGAAAGGAAGATGGCAGAGTGAGTCCGCTATGGTGGACGCCGCTCGCTGACCTCCCCATTTGACTCCGTGGCCCCCCTGGCTCTCGCCCACCCTACGGACTGCGATACTGGCATGAGAGCGTGGGGACATTAAAAAACAAACACCCAGGCTTCCTACCTTTCTGCAAAATGGAGCATCCCACAGCGACGGCGGTGTTGGTGGCCAGGAAGCAGGCATCCTGAATCAGGCTGCTCACAGACTCATCGATGTGGCGGTTTGGTTCAGCTGTAACATGCAACTCCCTGTATACGAGCAGAGCGACATGGTGGCTTCACGTCGGGCTGTGCCTCCACTCCGTTTCTGCAACTGCATCTGCATCTGCAACTGCATCTGGAGCCCTAGTGGCAATCAGTGGAGTACAGCGGATGCCGGCAGTATCCGGCGAGGCGATGGCTCCTCCGTGAACCACGGCCCCCAAAGGGCAGGCCGTGCAGGGGATAACGGCACAGTACTAGGAGCAGCGGGAGCAGCAGGAAGCAGCTCCGTAATGGCCGAGAGCGGCACAGGCAGCAGGAATGAGGGCCTGGATGCTGCAGTAGATCCGGATACCTGCTCCCAGCTCGGGCGGCCAATCCTACGGCTACTACAGTCTGGCAGGGCCGGAGGGCTGCTCTGGTCCTGCGGACCGGAAAACTCCATCCCTGGGCTTGAGATGGCAAAAGCCCTGATTTCTGCAGTGCAGGATGGCTGGGGAGGAAAAGGCGACTCCTTGCCTGGCACATCCATGGATATGGCAACATCTTCTTCTGCACAGCAGAGGAGTGGCTCCCCTGCAATAGCTCCTGTGGATCCCAATGGCAATTGAGACTGGCAGAGAGGGAGAAAGTGAGAGCCATCCAATACAAGTGCATGCCGGCGTCCTAGAATTAAGTGATCGTTGCCCCGTGCTATCTATTGCTCAAACCACCTCAGTAATACAAGCAGTACAAAACCAGCCTCATCTACAGCTCTGCATCAACAATGTAAATATCAGCATGCCCAAAGCTGCGGACCTCAACACTCAAGCTGATTTGATCGCTGGCTGGGAATGGCAAACGCCATCACCTATACCCAGCTACAGCGGAGTGCCATAGCTATATGTTGGCTCTCTGCTTCCCCACCCTGTCAATGCCCCCTTGGATGCTCCGGGTGGTGTTCAGCCGGGACCTACGACGAAGTTAGTATACACAGCAGGTGGTGATGGAGAAATCGAGGAAGCCGCAACATTAGATACATCAAAAGCACATACCCCTGTGGAGGAGAAATGTCTAAAGTCATATTGTATGAAACTTTCAACTTTATTTTTGTAATTTTTAATTATAATTGTAAAATAATTATAGAAAAGTTATGTAGTCAGAGTAACAATTATTTGCAATCTGCACTGACAAAAAAAACCTTCTTTTAATCAGGATTGGGACTCGCCTAAGCTGAAAAAACACTCTCACTATGTAATCAACTCTTTACACAAAAGCCGTTCACATTGATTCAAGACAGATATCCAACATTACATGAAGTTCCTTCATTTTAGAATGCTGTATTTGCCATTATATCAATTTGAGCAATCTGGGAATCTATTAAGGCACCATCAACATAAATGCAGTCGATGTTTGATAGTGAATTAAAGGATCAACCGTATTTTGTGTATTTGTCTAGCAGTTTTAGACTTAGGAGTTAAGCAGGGTGAACCTCAGGCCCCTCCAGCCCCTGCAATGCAGAGTGTCCCCTACGCTTCAGGGATTCCTAATTAAGTCTAAAGCTTAAAATATCTACCATATTCTGTGTATTTGTCTAGTGGCTTTTGAGTTCAGACTTAAGCAGTGCTGTACCTCAGGACCCAGCAGACCATGCGGTGCAGGGGGGTCCCCTACCCTTCTGGGGACTCCCAATTAAGGGCCCGAATCACAAAGGTAAACTTAGACCAAAAGTCTAAGTTTATGACTTTCGATATTCACAAAGGTACTTTACAAGTAGTATCTTTACATCCTGCACTCTGGGAGGCGTTTCCCGAATCGGGACGGAATCTCTGCACCCGAGTGCGGAGATTCCGCTAGAGTGCGGACATAAAGATACTTTGTGAATACAGAAAAGTAGTAAAGTTAGACTTTTGGTCTAAACTTAGACCAAAACTTTGTGAATCAGGCCCTAAGTGTATGGCTTATGAATATTTGGGAAACATGGGAGTCTCAATGACCCCTCACAACATTCTGAGGGCAGTTCCATCATTTTGTCTTACACCACTGGACTAAAGTTATTAAAGCTGCTATTTAGAGATGAGTTTGTTTGAACAATAATATTGGCAGTACTGCTTTTTGTCCTTGTAACTACATTTATGAGTTTGACTGATCAGTAGCTAAGTAAAACAGAAAAGTAGCAGATTAATTTGTAGTTGGTGAGCTGCTGTTATGAATATATCTAATCTGAAGATAGATTTTTAATTGCATTGGGCTAGAATGTGATTAACTACTCTTTTACCTCTGTGTGATAAACAGCCAGCCTACACATGTTACTATTATCATCCCATATTATTTTTAGAATTGTGTTTTACATTGATCTATATTGTAACTATTCCTTTGAATTTTCACATTAAATTAGATTGATACTACGTACTCCATCAAACAATCATAAAATACATTGGAGCCTGTAATCCTGTATAAAAACCAATCTCTCATTTCATTATTATTGGACAATTGTTACGTCTCTAATCACCGGTAATAAAAATAAATTACATAGTTGCTCAACTTTAATAAGTTATTACAGTTGCGTTCTGACATCACAATGCCTGCTGCCAGAATGAGCAGCCAGGGTGAAAGGCAGGTTACAGATCATAAGTACATCTGCAATTTAAACAAGAAAAACACATAATGACTTTTCATTCTTCTGTTCTTTCTCTTTTTCTAAATAAGAAAGTATGACAGGTAAAAGGACATATTTATGGCAGCAAGTTTATTTTTTTCATGCTATGGGTAATTACAGTAAAGATAGAATCGCTGCATGTTTCATTACAGTCTGAACCACAACATATGTTTAACCTAACGAAAATTAAGCTGATTCTAATATCTTTTTGTAAAAACTACTAATTGCTTTTGGTGTGTGTACATTTGCTCTACAGATTGTGATTTCATTCTTCTCGTCTTCAATGGACATGAAAGAGCAAGACACCAAGGGCCAGATGTACTAAGGTAAGTGTTTGTGATTATCAAATAGTGAATTTTTGCGATTCGCTATTTGGTAATCACATACAGCAATGTACAAATATGTGTTTTAAGCTTTTATGGATGCTATAATGCCTCCTAATAAAGTTTTATTGAATTGAATTGTGTGTTTTTTTAAAACATTTTGCGATTCCCAGTGGGTCGAAAATAGACTTACCTCATTAATATTCATGTTGTAGGTTTCGGTTTGCAACCCATTGGGAATCGCAAAAATCACAGGGATGGTGGCCTTCTGGGCTCAGCAGACCCCCATGTCTGTGATTGCTTTTCAATAAAGTAATTTTTTTTTAATGCAGCCGGTTTCCTTAACAGAAAACGGGATGCGTTTTTCAAAAAGAAACATGAAAAGTTTTCTTTTCACTTTTTAAGAGTAGGCAGTTGTCCGTGGGACCACAGCTTGCTCTTTAAAAATGTTTTTACAAACATTCACATAGGGCAAGTTGTCCGACAGGTTATACGTTACCAAATCGCAAATTGGACCTTTGTACATTGAAAAATGCCTTTTTCGTTCATAAAGGGCCCAATTCTGCAAATCGGGCCATTTACGAACGTAAAAAGCTTTGTACATCTGGCCCCAAGTATGTAAGTGGTTTATGGAAAGGCTGAGGGTGTGCTTATCTAGTGTAAGGAAAAAATACCCTGGGTCATACATTAACAGGATATTGCAAGTCACCTGAGAGATCCATAACCTTTAAATGGAACTCAGCCTTTGGCCTTATTCCTATATATGGTTATGGAACTCCTCAGTGACCTTCAATAGCCCTATAATGTACAGCAGGAAGTACTTTCTCCTACATATCGCTACAATGCACACAGTGGAAATGTATCATCCTAGAACATACATTTACCCTGTCACCATTGAAACATGCTGCACTAAATTCTCCAGATGTAAACTGCATGAATAACGCCTTGCCCTCATATAGAAGGTCATGTGGCTTTGTGTTCTGATTGATTTCCTGTCATATTTCTGCTTACAAATCTGTGCAGCTGATCCACAATCAAACTACAGGGCCATAACATTCACTTCGCGTAACAGTTCATCTGTTTCACTGGTGCTACACTACTTTAGGGGGTTTAAACAATGCTGAAACATTAATGATACTTCAATGACAATCAGCTAAAAATATATACTTCATGAAGTCCTACAGTGGTCCACACATCCAACATATGTAAGAGATCATGCTCTAAATCTAAAAAACTCAGCTAATAACAACGAATTTGAAAGCTTTCAATTATTCAACAGACAGCAAAGTATTTGATTGTTTATTAATTATCGAGTAAACAGTATAATTGTTACTAAAACGTCTACACTGATTCTACAGAAGTAACATATCAGACAATGCCTGAATTGATTAAACAAGTTAGATGTGGTGCAAGTAGTTAATGGCAATCGATTATTCCACATGTTTATTAATTCCAAAAATCAAAAGTAACATCACAAACAGTGTAGATTAGGGAAGAATTCAAATATGTCGTGAATTTGGTCCCACACTAGTCAATGCCAGTCACAAATGCTGGAATGGAGCTGATTGCTCTCAGGCCATCTGACAGTGATCTTACTAGACTAGACTCAAGAGGTTGAAAGACCTAAATCTGGATGTCATGAGGTTGTGGTTGGGAGCTTGCATATTTATTAATATTATATACAACATCACCAGCTCAGCTCAGATACTCCAAACATTCATAGTCACACATTCAAGACTATGGGCTTAATCACGATGTCAGGCGGACCGCCACCGACAGGCTGTCGGAGGCGGTCTGCCCGAAATCCAGGGCATCTGTCCGACCACCGTATTTTGATGCAGCCGGTCGTACTACAGGAGTCGAGGGGAAGGACCGCTGCCTCCGACAGGATCCAAGATCCAGTCGGGGCAGCAGTCGGAATCCTAGCCCTACAATGGAGGCAGTGCCTGCGCAGGGACCATCGTAGGGATTATGATGTATGACCCTTTCCGACTGCATTTTCATGATGGTCCGATCGTCATAAAAAGGCAGACAGAAATGGACTTTGGGGGCCCCTAGCAAGGTCCCCATCCCCTGTTAGCCACTGCTAAGTGTCCCCTCACACATCCATGCAGCATGTGCCAGGATTCCCGGCACACAGTGCATGGATGTGCACAAAGTGCCTTTTTCCACTGGGCTGCAGCACAAGCAGCAGTAGAAGAAGGCACTTTCCGACCGCCTGCACAGTGCTCTGATTGTAATAGGCCAGGTGGGACCACCGACTCATTGTCATATGGTCACCTGCCCGATACGATGGTGGTCAGCGGTCCAACCTACCGCCATCGTAATAAGGGCCTATATTACAAGCCAAACTGCAACCCAAAGCAACCAAAATATGTAGGGGATCTCTTCTTATGAGCCTATTTGGAGATAATGCATCACAATTAAAGGGAACACACCATTCCTCTCCTGCTCAGAAAATGGAGAGTACCCTTCATGCTTTGTTACCAAATAAAAAATATGTTGCTTCTTCCTCTCTCCCTTTTTTTCTGCCCATAAGGTCAATTCGAATAGCACAGTCTTGCATTATAAAGATTTTATTATAAGTAAATAACTGATGACGAAGCTAGACAGAATGTGTAGAAAGCAAAAAAATATATCAATCCCCGACAACAAAAGGGATCCCAAGCTTGAAAATCACAATTTACACATTTCTATAGACTAACATGTTTCTTTGTTGCTGAACAAAATCATTCACACATGCAGCTATTAATTGTTGATCTTTTCGATTATTTCACATTTTTCACTTTAAGAGCAACAAGGAACAAAATATGTGAAAAGTCCATGACTGAAATCTTTGTTTGGTTGACCCTAGGGTTCAGCCGAGCCTCTTTAATCACAAATCCTTGCTCATTCAAAACATTTCTCACAAAATCTTCTTGGATGCATAGGACCGGAAGCTTGAAACCACCTATGTAAGCGTATGTGCATTGAATAAATAGAAACAGTATTAAGTGACCCCCAACCTTCAACAACGACGACATATTTTTCAAAGTGCTGATAAAGGATGCCTGGTCCTTGCACACCACGGCCAAAGCGTATGGGCTTAGAAGGCAATCGACCTGAGGAAATGATTTAGGTGCTACCGGACCACTCTCAGAGAGTTCTAATTTTATGATGTTTTTGATGGTAATGGCTCTTCTCAATTTTTCTTCATTTGCAATCCACTTTTCCCTGAAAAAGTACAAAAAGTATTATATTGACCTCACAGCTGGGCCAAAAACAATCATATAAGCATAATCATTCGATTTTTATTTCATTTGACAAGTGGGTTTAATGTAGTTATTTCAATTCAATGTAATGACATGCTCACTTAGAGTCCTGTACGAAATCTGTTACTAATACCCCAAGGTGTATTGTTTGTGCAAAGAAATGAGCAATATATATAGTGACAACATTACCACATTTACCACATTTTTCTGCATATTTCTATCATCACACGTTGTGATATTACCAGATTTTCCTATATCTGAAGTGAAAAAGAAATGTTTGCCAATACCAACACTGTACATTTATTTCTTCTGATACCACAGAACTTTAAATAAGCGTGTGGATGTCTGGAAGTTGAAACTTTGGCAAAAGCACTTTCAAATAAGACTGGAGGGCAGATTTACCAAGTTTTATGCAACGCAACCCAGCAAGGCAACTTGCTGCGCTGCGTTGCGTGAAACAGAGAGAGCAGAAATGCACCAAGTCTACTAAGATATGGCACACTTCTGCTCCCTTCTTGTGCTGATGCGCTGTGCGCTGCCTAGCGCCAATGCAGATACCCTTGCGTCATGCTGCCAGGGTCCCTGCGTTAAGGACATGATTGTTTTTGTTGAGGAAGGAACAACTTCCTGCACAAAAACAATCCTTAAAGACATGCCACATGCATACAAAGAGGAAGTAACGAGGACAAAAAAAAATATTTCTCCTCGTTACGCCTAGATCGGGTAGGAGCACCATTTTGGCACAAACCCGGGTCTACAGACCCTTGTAAATCTGGGTTTGCGGTAAAAACCATGGTTGGATGCATGGGAATGCCTATACTCCACCTGTGGAATTCCTCTCTGCCAAAAGGTAACAGAGGGCAGTGATACTAAACCACACAGAGCCATTCAAGGTGGCTTTACGTGGCTCAGTAAATCCCACTTAAGGACTTGTGTTGCCCTGTAGCGACTTGCATCAGCTAGGGCAACGCAAACCCTTAGTACATCTGCCCCTGGATCTTATTATTTGGCAACATAAATGCAGATAGTACAAAATATGGCTGTATAATGAACACTAAAACTCTACAAGATGTGGATAGGCAGTATTGTTCGTATTAAAACGCTAAAGTTATGGAACGTAATTAAATAATATACTAGTGTATATTGGTGGTCATATGGTGCGGGAAGTCTAAGTTGTAAATTTCAAACCTCTGATCCTCATCCCCTTGAATAGATTTGAAGCACTGGGTCCAGTCAAATGCTTTTGGGTGATTTTTCAGCCAATTTTCAGCATATTGCAGTCCGGTGTCTAAAAAGTCCATGATAGTGATCTCCTTAAAGTAGGCACATGCTGGAAAAAGCAGATGAATATTTGTGGCAAACCCATAGAGGACCAGTGTGTCCCCTTTCACAGACCCTACAAAAGAAGTGAGCAAAATTGTAACACTTGGGTTAGTTGTAAATTCAAGATTATTCTTTAAAAAAGACAATTGATGGATATAATAGTAAAAATAGTATTTCTGATAGCTGCGGTATAAACACATTTTTATGTTACTTCTTTGTAGTTCTAGTTGAAACAAGCTCTAGCCTAAACTGACAAGTTTCTGAAAACTTCACCACAATTTGTTATGGTAAATGGTCCTTGTTAACTTAATCTGCAGTCATTACTATCGTGGGTAAGCAAGGGTGCATGCTGCTCCTCTCTAGACATAAGATCTATATAATTAATCTGTATTAGCAACTAATAAATGTATCTGCTGATATTCCTATCATTGCTGCTGGTCCTGTTTGCCTATTGGTTTATGCAGATAATGTGATGCTTATTACAAGAAGCGACAGGTCATACATCAGTGATGTCTAGTGTAGGTTCAGGTGGGGAAAATCCATGCCAGATTGTCAGAATATTCCTATGAGATAAACTTACATCCAATCAAACTAAAGGATTCTCATTTATGTTGCCAGTGGTTATCTTTTACATCTGGCTTGGAAATGTTACTCCTGGATCTATATTGGATACCTTTTCGTAATTTCCTCCTTGGTGGCAGCAAAGAGCTTATCTGGCCCCAACAGACTCACCATATAATTGGGGACTCCATCCCGCACCGAATTTTGTGCCAGGAGTCGCACCTGTACCGCATCCTCTGGAGGGGGTGTGGCCAGCCTGACAGGCACTAAAACGTGCTCTGCCCACTTTGGTGATGTTCAATATGTAAATTTAAAATCAAGATGACGGTTGTCTTATTGCGCGTGTTGCATCCATACAACACAGCGCCTAAGCGGTTCGAGGCAAATCGAATTGAAGTCGCCCGAACTCACACAGCGTCATTAGCCATTGGGAGATAGGGAATCCTTCAGACAACCGTCATGTTGATTTTGAATTTACATATTGAACATCTGCAAAGTGGGCCTTGCTCATTCAAATGAAGATAAGGGGTATTTCCACATCAATGCTGTATATCGTTCAGCTCCTCTAGAACCCGGGCTGACATTCTCCGTTTCAAAGGATATTGCATTTTATCTGCTGTGGCTTTTCCTGCAGAAGGCACTTCTGTGCCAAAACACGCGTAGGATACAATCCGGAGTTACAGCCACTCAGTGACAAAGACACCAATTTATGATTGATTTAATAGCCTGAATCCATGACTTATCTGTAAATCATTAATTATCATAATGGCAATATATTTTTGAATATGAACTTGATGGACCTAATGATATCTGTTTCATGTGCTTATTTTGCCTTTGATGTATATATTATGATTGTTCAGTATGAATGATGACATGGATGTGGTGTGTTTGTGGATTGTTTTAGATTTGTTTTGTATATATATTTATTGTTAAATATTTAATAAAGAATCAATTTTGTATTTTTCAATATACTCATTGTTGCCTTTGTCTCTCCACACAACAGAACTGTTATAATTATGTGTTGTATTAAGCTTGTGTTGCCCTAGGAATTTACATTGTGTATTATTTCCATGCCTAGAGTAACTCCCTATTAGTAGCAGGGGTCCCTTTTTCATTTACGCTCAAAAGGCACTTTTAGTCCAGTTAAAAAAACTCCATGAGACAGGAGGTAGGTAAAGGTTTGTAGGGCCGCTTATAAAGCAACAATTAACAATAGGAAGAAGATATTAAAGAAAGAGTTGTGGGAGGATTTACTCTTGGCCAGCACACTTTATTTTGGAAAGTGGTTAACCATCCGTTTTTTAAAGCGAACCGGGGGTCAGATTTAGCTCCTTTGGTTCCGGCACAGGCCTGGGAGGATCATTTCACTGCTTTACACCAGGGGAAATGCTTAGCTCATGAACTTCTCCCACTGGCTCAGGATGCAAAATTATTGCTGCAATGGGAAGAGGTTAGAGATGCCAGGGGGAAAGGCTCTAGGGGCGAATGGGGTCCCAGGCGACCTGTTCAAGGCATGTGTGGACCTCTGGGCCCCCTCCTAACTATCTATCTTAATGCTGCCATTAGAAGCTCACTTCCTGAGTCATGGCAACATTCTGTAATTGTTCCAGTGTACAAGAAGGGGAAAAGGAGTGACCCCTCCTGTTATAGGCACATTAGTTTGTTAGAGATAGAGGTCAAAATTATTGGAAGGGCCATTCTGAATAGACTGACCCAGTGATCCGAGGAACAGAGTATATAGTCGAACATTCAGTATGGGTTTTGTGCAGGGATGGGTACCATGTGAGCAGAATCTCCAACTTCACCTTATAATCAGCAAATATGTTTAGGCAGAAAGGGGCTCTCTCCATCTATCCTTCGTGGATCTCAGCTCTGCGTTTGATTTGGCAAACAGGGATAAACTCTGGGCAGAGCTGGAATCCAGGGGGGTGGATGTGTGTTTGGTTAGCTTTCTCAGGGATCTTCACTGTGGACTGACAGCCTCAGTTTGTTTTGGCAGCAACGGTGAATGTACT
Organism: Calotriton arnoldi; assembly: GCA_963921515.1. Lineage (NCBI taxonomy): Eukaryota > Metazoa > Chordata > Amphibia > Caudata > Salamandridae > Calotriton > Calotriton arnoldi. The sequence continues at coordinate 327,156 of CAWUFW010009537.1, forward strand.
AAGAGCTTTGCACTTAGAACTGGGGTCCAACAGGACTGCATATTGGCTCCCGTTCTTGTTATAATGTATGTTAATCGCTTTGAGAGGGCTCTTATTGTACAGTGTGTAGGTGCCCCAAGAGCCGGGGGCAGATTGCTCCAAGCACTTTTTTATGCGGATGATGCTATTTTAATTGCTTGCACCGCTAGAAGTCTACAGCAGCTTCTACATCATTTTGTTGAGTTTAGGAGCAGCCTGGATTTGTGTACAAATTTTAACAAACTACATGTAATGATCTTGGGACCAAAGAATACTAAAAGTGCAACTTTTTCAGTTCAGGATCAAACTTTGAGCATGGTTGACAATTGTACATAGTTAGGTGTTTTAATAGACTCAAAACACACTTGGCAACCTTTAATCAAAAAGAATATCTGATATTTTACGAGAGCTTTTGTCTGTGCACGGCATGGGTGTGGTGTAATCACATTATTATCAGTATTTCCGAGTAAAAGAATAACACGGAATTACCAAAATTACTCCGATTATTCTGGTGGAATTGAAATTTCACCCAGTATCACATTGCCATTTTTGGTTTTGACCAGGTAGTATATCATTCCTGGTTTCATTTATGCTATATTAGCATTTGTTTTCTGTATACCTGTACAGCACATCATGAAAATTTGCATCATGCTCATTCAGCACATTTTGACCTGTTACCAATTTAGTAAATTGGCATGTATGGATTAGTTTCCATTAGGCATAATGCCATTTTTCCATTGTCCAAAGTTGCACAATTATGGTCAGTAGTTACGCAAGCTGAACCACCATTGCCAATTTACATTATGTCTAGTTACTATATAAAGCTCCAATATCTAACGTCTGTTACAAAATCATTGTCAGTTTCTACTATGAGGAATAAACATCTCGGTTTCCGTTATGCCAAGTTAACACATAGTTTCCACCATGCTCAATTAATATATCACTTTTATTTCCCATGAAATTGATTTAGGGCAGAACTGTCAATTGTATCTATAACCAGTTGGGACAATATAGTTTGAATTACTAACACACATGTTACACATCATCACCATTTTTCAAATACTAATCAATTCACATTTCATTGCCAGTTTTACATGTGCTCTCCTCACATCTTCTATTAACTTTTTCTCCAAGGCATTGAGGATGTGAAGAAGCTGGTTTGTTATTGCCTGAGGTAAGATCGAGTATGCCTGCATTCTTCATCTTCTGTTTTGAGGAGCGCCGCTTTAGGACTAGGAGCAGCTGCCACCCTTCATGGCCACCAAGTCTTAGACTGCATGTTTCTTTCGCAAAAAAGTAAACTAAGACAGATCAGTGGGTGTTTATCTTTGATACTTTGCAGAACCACTGCTAAATACTGCTTAAGTTAGCAGTAGCTATGCTTGGTTAGCTTGTTCTCCTACATAAATATTGCATAGATGATGTGGTTACTTCCTTCCTTCCTCTCTCCCCTCTTCCCACTAGACTAATACCTGGCATCATAAACTGTAGCTGTGCATGGGCTGGACAGGTGTGTAGGAGGCAACCAGAATATGCTTCTTTGTTCAATATCAGCATCTTTCAGAGTAAAAAGTTGCATGGATGCTCCCCCTGTAGTGGGAAGCCTTCCTGCCATCTCTTAGACTGCTAAGATACTGCCAGATACACAAGAAGTGATTTATTTGGGATTCAGCTCAGAATCCATCTGTTGAACTGTATATCATGGGTAAGAATTAAGTGACAGATCTCTATTCTGAGTGACACCCACTAATTGTTTGAGATGATAGGTCAAGAGCATCTGATCTGTGACTGCCTCAGTGTGTGTCATAAGTCCAGGTCTGTCTTACCTCCTGGTGATTGCTCAGCATTTGTGTCCAACACCTAATGAATGGTTAGAGGATCGCATTAGTGGCCTGATTCACAAAGGTAAACTTACACTTTTGCGTAACTTTACATTTGTATACTATTCACAAAGGGATATATGAGTAGTATCTTTACGAGTGCAGAGTCTTCATACATAAAAAGACAGGTCTTACAACCCTTCACACATCTGTCAACAATCTAACAATTGTTTATTATTATGATACTATAATAATTTACAAACAGTATAAATACTCTCTAAATACTCACAAATGTTTTTTAATAGTTCATGAAGTATAATACATAAATTACAGCTCTCCAGGCACAATTGTAACTATGATTTTCAAGCACGTGGGCAGAAGTAACAAGATGGCCTCTTCTTAGAGTATCTAGCCAATGGAGACATACAACAAATGAAAAGATGCAAATATTGAGACTCCAATTTTTCACTTGCAATGTGGGATGTGAGCCACCTTGCTCTCAGCTGATCCCAAGAGGTTCCACATCAACAATTGGAAATATTTTCCCGCTGTTATCCATTACATTTGTAGGCTTTTCAATGGAACAGGACCTTTGGCAATAACCATTTGCCTACTTCACATAATTAATTCAATTCTGTGGCTCAAGGGGAGTGATGAGGAACAATCAGACTAGATAGCACAATAACCCCTTCTGGTGTCCAACTCAGAAGGATTTATTCATGTCTTCATTCTTTTGATATAGAGATACAGAAATATTTGTTACCTCTGTTCAAGTCCTGTTGGTAAGCCGGACTTATTTTATCCCTTAGGAATAATAATCAAAACACTTAGAAGACTGTTTCAGAAGAGCATTACCATACCAACAAAGATGCAGTATGAGAAATAATTATATCCTTTAGTGAGTGATGTAGAAAATACTCTACATTAGATTTAACAGTAAAAAGTAAATAGTGCAGCTTTTATTAAACAATTAACAAATCTACTCCCTGAATAAATTCCTCACAGTGATGCAGCTAAACTGCAATGAGTACTTAGTTGTTCCCAAACCTGTATCAAAAACCTCCAGCCCCCTTAAATTGTTTAAAGAAATCACCTACAATTTCCAAATGAAATGGTCCACTAAATTTGGACCATTTACCAGTCCATCATTTGGACCATTTATGGGTGAAAATTATATATAACACTGGATAGATATATTTAGGACTATATTTCTCTTGGAACCTTTCCAAAAATAGTGCTCTTTTTACCTTAGCTCCTTCCTGAACAATTTCGGGGTACTCCGTCAAGTGGGGGCCGAGAAAAAGGGGGCCCAAAAAAGCAATTTCCTTTTACAATTGCCATTGGGAATTTTGAAAAAGCCCTACAGGCAAAACGGCTGAATGAAATTACACCACATTTGGAAGGAAGATTGATCTTGGTCCAGAAAGTTGCTTTTTGTGATTTGGTATAAAGTTTGTATATCTGGAGCACCCCAAACTGGAGCTCTATGCTCTTCAGCTGGAGTGCATAGCCCCCTTGTGGTGGGTTGCATGACTACAATTTGTAGCCTGAAAAATATTATAAAAAAGACTCAAAGATATGTTGTTTTTTGTAAAGAAAGTTTATTAAACATTTTCAAAACAATCACTTTTTTAACACATTATAATGTGTCAATTTATAAAATATATGTTCTGATTATAGTTATTGGTGATTTTATATAAAAAACAACAGGTCTACTTTATATATGTTCATGTGATGACCCCATAATAAAGCCAATAGGCCCGTTGACACTTTGACAAAGCCATATTTGTGCATCAGACAGTCAGCTATACATGCCTGTGAGGGTTAGGTGCAATACCTGGCTGCACAAAACGCAGTAATTAAGAGTAATTTGGGGGGAAATCCTACAGTGAGAGCACATCTAGGGAGCGTGATCGTCTGCTCGCGCTTCTGTTTACTTTCTCTTGTATGTAGTCCTATTTTCTTACGGTGAAATGCATGCCATGTTCAGTTTGGATGCAAAGATGCATTTTGCGCTAAGAAGCTGGTGCTAAATGCTGGGAGTAAGTTGGAAGAAAAGCCGATCTCAAGTGCACATTTAGTGAATGTGAGCAGCTACTCGCTCTCACTATTCATGTTCTGTTGCATTTAGCGCTATTTCCTATTGCAGAATACATCCTTGTGTCCATTTTGAACATGAGGAGGCATTTGTGCTCAAAGAAAATAGCCCTAAATACAGAATTTCTCTTCTTGTGTAATTCTGCATAATCTCATGGAATCTTTGGGTATTTCCCCATGATTACGCTACCATGATTGCGCTACACATAATTATGGAAGTTACACCCACCCCTAATTATACTCAAAGAATTTACTGGAAACTTCCTGTGTTCTGCTAATAGTAACATAATGACAACAGTCCGAGTTGATAAATTGTAATGCTGAAAATGGCCCATGATCCAATTTATATGGGTGAGCTAAAGACACCATATGCAAAATTAATGATATATCAACCCATTTTTAAAAAACATAATCATTAAAAATAGATTTCAAAATATATCACAATCAAACCAGAAAGCAGCAAGAGTTGTGAACATTTATTAAGCAACAACCTTGTTTTTCTGATGATGCCTAGCCAGTATTACAGTTAAACAAGTGTGGTATAGTGGGAGGCCCGTGTTTGAATGAGACACAACAATTTGGCTTTGAAAAGGATCATTGTGATGTTTAGAGGATTACTGCCCCTAAACAACATTGAAGAAGCATTTGGAAACCCGAGTTATGAAATTATGGCTACCTGGTATAGGTCCACCGGCATTGGCTGCTAATAGAAAGAGAATACATGAAAGATTCTTACCATTTCTAGCAAAGCATCTACCTGCATGATTTCTGAGGACATATGTTGGGAACAACCCTTATATGTACAAGCCTTAAATGTTTCCCTTTCCATTTCCAAGATGGTAGTTTGTCAATAGGATGTTTAATGTTCCCAATCTAAGATGAAGCTGTTTTCTATCTTGTCAAGTCAGTTCCTGTTTGAACAATTGCATAAGGATGCATTTCAAAATTCACTTATTTATCATCAAGATCTTTCACCCCTAATGTTTTTGTCCTTGATTTTTGCGCAGTTGGAAATTCTACTATATATATATATTACCTATTGGCGGTCGCCAGTAGGTAGTTATAGTTAGGACCTTGTTTCTATTCAAAAAGCGTTTTTTCTTTTGGCAATATCTTTGGCGCTGTTTGATGAATCTTCACAAAATTTTCAAAACTAATGGTTCACTCAGGTCAGCTCCTGTCCTGAAAGTTTCGGGGTGATTTGTCAAGCGGGGGCCGAGGAAAAGAGGGGTCCCAAAACGCATTTTCCCCATGTTAATTTCCATAGGAATTTTGGAACAGGCTCCAGCCCGAACTGCTGAATGGAATTACACCAAATTTGGCAAAAAGGTAGCTCTTGGTTCAGAAAGCGACCTTTTTTTTAAATGGTGTAAATCTGGTAACCGAGTCACAAGAAAACAGTAAAACAAAGATAAAAAACAAGAAAAGGGGGCAGGGTAGAAACACCCTGACCCTCTAGGCCTGCTCAGGGGGTCCCACAAGGACCAACAGGGCCAAAAAAAGCATAAAAAAAAAAAATCGCCGGATTCGCGCTGGGTGCGGGAATCTGGCTGAAAAAACAAACCGAAGCGCGGGCTACTGCACGTCGTTGTCTATAAGCCTCCAGGTGGGCCAGGCCCCGAGGGCAATGTGCAAATAATTAGTGGGGGCCGCCACCTCCCCGGGACTTTATTTTAAACTGTGTGGGGGGGCTCCTTTCCCCCCATGCTGCCCTGGGGACCGTCACCTCCCCGGGGCATTGTACATTTAAGGCGGGGGCCTCTCGGGCCCCCCCAAGCCCCGGGGACCACCACCCCCGGGGCTATTATTAATTTTGGGTGGGGGGCCTCATGGGCCCCCCAAGCCCTGGAGACCACCACCTCCCTGGGGCTACAAGATTGAGATGCGGGGGCATGCAGCTCCCCACAGCCCCGGGGACTGCCACCTCCCTGGGGCGACTTCTAAAATCAAAGTGTGGGGGGGCTAAAGCCCACCCCACACTGCCCCGGGGATCACCACCTCCCCGGGGCACAAATTATGCCAATATGGGGGTCCATTGCAGACCCCCAGGCCCCGGGGACCACCACCTCCCCGGGGCTTTAAAGAGTTGGGTGGAGGGCCATGCGGCCCCCCTCCTGGAGCCCTCCTTGACCTTGGGGACTGCCACCCCCCAGGGTTGGCTCCTGCAATGTCCCGGGGTGCCCACCCCCGAGACATTGCTGTTTGCTATGTGTCATGCTATGCTGTCATAGCAAACACTGCTTTGCTTTGTTGAAGCGAGAGCACCTGCAGAATTGCTTTTGGGCAAGGAGAGCTGCATGTTAGCAGCTCCCCTTGCCCAAAAGCAATGCCGGATCCCACAGGAGGTGGGGAGCCGGCAGGGACCGTGGGGGCATTGGGGCTCCCCCCACGTTCCCCAACTTGATGGCCAGCCCCAGGATATGGGGTCCCGGGGGCCAGAAGTGACCCAGGGGAGGGGGGCCATGCGTCCCCCTCTCCTGGGAAAATTATTTTAAAAAAAACATAAGAAGGCCGGTCCCGGGGATGGGGTCCCCGGGGCCATAATTGGCCTTAGGAGGGGGCCATGCAGCCACCCTCCTGAAAAAAATGCAGGCTGGCCAGGCCCTGGGGGATGGGGTCCCCGGGGCCAGTAGTGGTCTTAGGATGGGGTCCCCAGGGCCATAATTGGCCTTAGGAGGGGGGCCACGCGGCCCCCCTCCTGAAAAAAATGCAGGCTGGCCATCCCCCAGGGGATGGGGTCTCCGGGGTCGAAATTGGCCTCGGGAGGGGGGCCGCGCGGTCCCCTTCCCATTTTTTCTTTTAAATCTGGCAGGCCCTGGGGGATGGGGTCCCCAGGGCCCCAAAAACATTGAAAGAAGGGGGGCCACACAGCCCCCCTTCTAAAAAAAAAAACGGCATCTTGCTGGAGGCCCGCCCTCTCCCTGCACCACTCTGCAAATGCGCCCCCTGGCGCGTTCTAAGTTGGGGAATTAAGTTCCCTTGAATACTGAGGGTCCCTGGGGGCCAACTAGCCCACCAGGTACCTCCAGTAAGCGCCACACAGCTGGATTGCTGAGAGGTGGTCCGAGGCCACGCCACTTTTTACACCACTGCAAACGCGCCTCTTGGTGCACTGCTGGTGGGGAGATGAGGTCCTTTTGTGTACACCCACTCTAAAATACAGACTACCATTTTCGAAACCATAGACACACCAATACCAGTTACTACATACCCACTCACTGATTCCTAGGTGTACACACACGTCCACTCACTCACCCATACAGTCACTCATACACGCAGTCACTTATCAATACAGCACTATCATTTGCACTCATACACCTATACAGACACTCACACATCGCCACTCATCCATAGAGTTACTCACACACCTAGTCAATCATGCAAAGAATCATTCACACTCCCATTTACTCACCTATACAGTTATACACACACCACCTCACTTATTCATACAGATACTAACACATACTTACTCTCTTATACAATCACTGATACAAGCACACACTCATCCATACAGCCACTCTCACAATCACTCACTCACTCTCACATATAGTCATTTATATACTCCAACACTCACATATACTGCCTTTCACATATGTAGTTACTCACACATGTACCACTGAGACATCCATTCACTCACCAACACACCCATACACATACTCACCCACCCATACAGCCCTGCACAGATGCACTCTTGAACCCATACACCCAGTGAATCACCCACTCACACATCTAGGCACAGTCACACCCCCCACCCACCCACACAGACACTCAGGCACCGATACAGATACTCAGACAACCAATCAATAACCAATATAGACACTCATGTAGCTACTCACCAACCCAGGCAGCCGCTTACACACCAACTGACAGACTGATACAGACATTCACACAGATTAGTCACTAACGCATGCATTCAGTAAGACACGTTTAATCACTCACTTATACAGTCAGTCACGCACCTACTAAATCATCCATTCAGACAGTCATACACCCACTCATTCTTCAATACACCTTGGCATATATATATATATATTTAAACTTTACAGAAACACACAGTCACTGGATGATGTCATCAGTGATGTCACTGACCATGTCATGAGTGATGTAATATGTGACGTCATCAGTAGTGCATTACGGGGGCGTGAATTATAGTTAGCTCAACTAACTATAACGGCCGAATTTCTCTGGTTTTGTACAAGTGAAATGTCCAACTAACTATAACATCCCTGAAACCTATGGTTTTTTCAGTGAATTTCAAAGGTTTTTTAAATGCTAATTTCTAACTATAATGACCTTGAAACCTATGGTTTTTTCAGTGAATATATATATATAAATATATATATATATTTAAAAAATTTTTTTTTTTGAAACAATGGTCCGAGCCTTTAGGAGGCACTCGACAGCTCCCCCATTTCCTCGACATTCCGGTAAGTAGTTTGTTCACCCTACGCGTTTCGAGGCCGTTTTGCCTCCCATCAGGGGCTGACTGCTTTCTTCTCTGGCGCTTGAAAGTCTCTTATTTGCATGCATAATTGATTGATTGCACCCGGTGTGCCGTGCTGGGCGCGCTGTAAGACTAATGCACGCTGGGACATGTAGTCCTTAGAGAGTCATTCTTTACCTTTAGTGGGCTCCAAGCGCCAGTTTTTTGGCATATTTATTCCTTTAGTAGGAGGGTAATCTCGAGGTAGTGTCCTTAGTAGGTACTGGACTCGCTGTGCTGTCCAGGTTGGGCATGGTCCCGACCTTCAGCCTCGTCTGTATTCACGATGGCGCTCTCCCACACGCCGGGACAGGCTTGTCGAAAAAAATTTGAAACAATGGTCCGAGCCTTCAGGAGGCACTCGACAGCTCCCCCATTTCCTCGACATTCCGGTAAGTAGTTTGTTCACCCTACGCGTTTCGAGTCCGTTTTGCCTCTCATCAGGGGCTGGCTGCTTTCTTCTCTGGCGCTTATATATATTTATTTACATGCATACATATATATACACACACAAATTCCCACGTACTTGTCTACTTGCAGTGAATATTCCCCATTTAGGATAGTTAACATTCAGGTTAGGCCCCACTAATAAATGGGAGTCTTAGAGGTTTCACAATGGCTTTCTAGGAGTCAAAGTGTTTCAGAGTTGTGGCGCTATGAGGCAGAGAAATTTCTCCCTGGGCTTGACGGCCCTGTGATTAGTCTTGCTGACTCTCACTGATGTTGCAATCCAGACACCAGGGGTATTCAGCACCTCAAACATTACAATGAACTGGCAAAGTCACCAGAGATGAGCAGTAGTCTCATCGCTGCAAGCAAGATGGCTGATCATCAGTGATGCTCCTCGGATGATGTGGTAAGTCCCTCTGATCCCACATGGCAGTCACTCAGCTTTTGATGCTTCAGAAGGAGTTCTGGGCACACCGGTCAGCACCCACTGCTCTTGGTCACAAGCTGTCCAGGAGACTGCCTGCCTGGCATATGATGCGCTGAGGTGATCGCTCTTGCTTCTTACGGTGGTCCCTTCTGGCATACTTGGTCACCAACTTTCAGTCATCACATGGGCGAACAGCTAGATTGGTGCTACTGAAGCAATATCTTCACAGCAGCTCCCTCTGGCATACAGGGTTGCAAACTTTTGGTTAGCACACAGGAGGGTGGTCTTATCTATGCCACAGCAGTGATGTCTTTATAGTGGCCGATCTTTGAAGATAGCGATTATCGCACACCTTGCTTTGGTGATCCACTCACCAAGATCCCTCACCAGACCATGCTTCCTCCAAGCTCTCTCCTCCTCCATACAGGGTCCTCTGGTCTTGGCAGGCAGGTAGACACTGGTGCTCCACGCTCCAGGGTAGGTGGTCCTCATTTCCCTGGATGATGTCTCCTCACATAGCTGAGAGATTGGCAGACCGTAATCCACAGTCCTTGTCAATCAATTCAGAGTTCTTGCTGAGCTTCTCCATGTTGAGTTACATCCACAGCTGACTGTTTGACACAGGTATGGCTTTAGTGCTGGTGGTGCCCGGTTCGACAATCTTTTTTGCCACCCCCTTCTTCTCCATGGATTCCCTCACTACCACCCTCCAACAGTGCCTTTAGTAACCCTTAGCGTACCCAGCACTGCACAGCCTGCAGCAACCAAACCCCATCGCAGGGACACTCCCACTCCCCCTGCCTACGCAATGAGAGCAGAGGGTGCAACAAACCTTGGGGAGAGGTTGTGGCCTTACGGCCAGAGCTGCCGACCTTGAAGTACGGGAACCAGGTTCGAGCATTGGCGTTGGCTCAGCTTCCGGTGATTCTGGGCAAATCACTTAATCTCCCCGTGCCCACCAAAAAATGAATGTGTCCTTGTGTAACGTAACTTGTGCTCATGTTAAGTGCTCCAATACCTTCGGGTCGAGTTCACATAAGTCTGCAAACAAAAAAAAAACCTGCAAAAAGGAAAAGTGCGGTCCGGCATTGAGGGCAGCACCTACCGCAAGAAGACAAGGAGGCCAAGAGGGAGCAGACACCACACTGGCTGGGCACATGCACCCAGGCAGCTTCCGCGAGCACTGCATGATAGTATGGACCTCTGACTCCTGCTCCCGGCTTCTTACGATTTATTCTTGAGGCTTTTTGGTCGGGAGCCCCCTGCACTCCCAAGCAGCAGTCAGCAAACAGCAGGGGGCCCACCCATCTGGAGAGCCACAAGCGGCAAGCCTGCCTATCACCACATGCAGCACTGCTCTACAATGTCCTTTTTTCACCCTGTGCACTCGGCACCGCGTCTCATCTCCTCTCCCCTGGCCCTCCTTGGACTCAGTGCTTGACTCAGTGCTCAACGCTCAACATTTGGAGCCAGTAGCAGTGGCAGGGCACGGGCGGGGCTCAAGCTCTCTCTGTAGCCACTACATGGCCTCACTCAGTAACTCAGCAGCTTGGCGTCCAGGCGTCTCTTGAAGCTCACAAATCGCTTTGCTAGTTGCCTGCTCGTTGCCGCCTGCCGTCAGCTTGCAAAACGTCACTTCCATCTGTCCTCCTCCTCCATTTTAATTGCACTTAGTAGTCCTGTCATAGCTAGACTACACTCTCCGGAAAACCAACTAAAACATCTGCCCTGGGTTTGGCCCTTTGACCCCTCGCTAGTGAAATATTGCTTTAATCGATCTGATGGTTCGCAATGGAGACTGACAAAATTGATCAAGTTTATGCCAATTTGTTCGTATTGTCCAAGAATTTCCACATAAGTTTGATAAATTTGGCTCATGAGTGTGCCATTTCTGCAAACCATAGACCATTTCACATTCCTTCGATTGCTTATGCTAATGATAGCATTTGTGGGCGCACTATGCTTCGGGTGTAAGTTAGGTTAGGGACCATGATGAATTTGGGCACTTAGTGCATTGTGATCATTGTCCATTCTTAACACTTTCTCGATCTCCACCTCCTAAGGCCATAGTTTAATGTTGAAGAAGATGTAATTGATGTTACTTGTATAGTGGCCTCTTTTAAAGGTGGGTTCGGAGGAGATGTAGGGGACTGTTCGACCATTCACAGCTCTTAGCCCATGGGTAACTATGGTGTCAGTAATTTGTTTAGCCACTTTAGTTCACCTATCATCAAAACTGGCAGATAGAGAAGTCACCCCCCCCACACTTCATCCTCTTTGCAAGTCAGGGAAGATGACTTTGCAATCCTCATTGTCTTATGTAACATTTCATATAGACTATTTTACACACGTATGTTTCATTGTCTCTGTATAATGTGTGTGCGATGGAAAGTGCTCTGACACCCTTCGCTGGTATGAGTAGTGCTATATAACAAATGAAATGCATGTGAGAAAGGGCTATGGAGAGATGAGGAGCACTGTTGGAGGCTGATAATGAGGGAATAGATGGAGAAGGAGGTGATGGGGGAGCGGCAAAAAAGATTGTCGGACTGGACACCACTAACCCTAAAGCTGGCCACGGAAGCAATATAGAACGATCAATGGGAGATAAAAACTAAGTTTTCACCCCTAACTTCTTGAGATTCCCTGAGGCCCAAATTACATGCAGTATTAGTACAGAACCCTTAAACACGGAGGGGCTATCATTCACAAGGCAAATAGATGTCTTCCCAACCTATGATCTACTGAGTGTACGCTTACAGCTGTATAAAAAAATGCAAATGGAATTGACTAGTACTAGTTGGTCTCCAGGAAACCACTTCAGTAAAATATTAAGTAAATGGGGAATTATTTTAAGAAAAACAGTAATCTGCATGAAATACCCCCACTTTTTAAGAAATGAGTATAAGAAACATGATAAGCAAAATAGGAAAGCTGCCCTAACTCACATTGGGGTGGATGTCTCTCACTATTACTCAAAAGCAATGAAGGATTGGGTAATTATTGCCTTCTTTTTAAATCAGAAAACATTATTGCATCTCACATTAAGTTTGGTAGTAAATTTGAGATCTGTATAATTAATGTGTACATTCCCCCATGCTGATAAAAAAGAGGAAAAAATTAATAAGAGTTACATTGCAAATTGAAACTGTGGTCGAATCCATTAAACAAATAAATGAAGCTGGTGACGCTGTTTGCGCTAAAAACAACACAAGCATCATGTTGTGCTGCGCAAACATGCAGACATTTTGTGTTTTTAAGGCCTCCTCCTACCTAGTCATCCTCTGGTGTTTCCGGATCCGTAGGCCCCATCTAACCTAATCAACACCATTGTGCTCCATTGGGACCCTTTTTTAAATATATTTTCACTTTTTTATTAGTTTTATATTCTTCTGTTGCGTTTACTTTACATTTTTTCCTCGAGTTAGTACATTTTTGTGTATTGTACCCATCCTACCCAACTCCACCCTAACTATGGCAGAGACAGACAATGCCAGTGAGTCACGCACACCCTGTGTTCAACTGCGGCGCGGAGTGATGGCCTGCCACATTTTTAGTGAGGCAGAGGTGGCAGAGCTAGTTTTTTAAATTCAACTCCACTTCTCCCTTATGCTGGCAGCAGGTGGCGGGCCCGGCCAGGCTACAGCCTAGTGGAGCGTTTGCTGGGGTGTGGCAGATTGCAGCCCTGAACGCGCCACAAGAATGGGGTCTTCCACACCCAGCAGCAAACGATGCACCACTGGCACAACATTATCAACATGGAGCAGGACCTGCTGGGCCAGCTAGGAGTTGTAGTGCCAGGGCTAGGTAAGCGATGTTTTGTCATAATTTGCTTTAATATTATAATTATTACTTTTCAGGTAGCATTATCTCATAGGTAAGTTTATGTGTGTGTACGTATGTATATATTTATATTCACACACACATATATATATATATATTCACTGAAAAAACCATAGGTTTCAGACACGTTATAGTTAGAAATTTGCATTTAAAAAACCTTTGAAATTCACTGAAAAAACCATAGGTTTTAGGGACAGTTATAGTTAGTTGGACATTGCACTCGTACAAAACCCGTGAAATTCCCCGTTATAGTTAGTTCAGCTAACTATAACTCGGACCCCGCAATGCACTGCTGATGACGTCACATATTACATCACTCATGACATGGTCAGTGACATCACTGATGACATCACTGATGACATCTCAAATGACATCAATGATGACATCATGCAGTGACAGTGTGTTTCTATAAAGTTAAAATATGTTTAATATATATGCCAAGGTGTATTGAATAACGAGTGGGTGTATAAGTGTCTGGATGGATGATTTAGTAGGTGCGTGACTGACTCTATAAGTGAGTGATTAAACGTATCTTACTAAATGCATGGGTTAGTGACTAAACTGTGTGAATGTCTTTATCTGTCTGTCTGTTGGTGTGTAAGTGGCTGCATGGGTTTGAAAATAGCTACATGAGTGTCTATGAGTTATTGATTGGTTGTCTGAGTATCTGTATGGGTGCCTGAGTGTTTGTGTGGATGGGGTGTGTGTGACTGCACATAGATGTATCAGTGGGTGATTCACTGGGTGCATGGTTTCAAGAGTGCATCTGTGATGGACTGTATGGGTGGGTGAGTGTGTGTATGGGTGTGTTAGTGGGTGAATGTATATCTCAGTGGTACATGTGTGAGTAACTACATATGTGAAAGGCAGTATATATGTGTGTTGGAGTATATAAATAGCTATAAGCGAGAGTGTGTGATTGTGATTGTGGAGTGACTGTATGGATGAGTGTGTGCTTGTATCAGTGATTGTATAAGAGCGTAAGAATGTGCTAGTATTTGTATGAGTAAGTGAGCTGGTGTGTGTATAACTGTATAGGTGAGTAAATGGCAGTGTGACTAATTATTTGCATGACTGACTAGGTGTGTGAGTACCTCTATGGATGAGTGGCGGTGTGTGAGTGTCTATGTAGGTGTATGAGTGCATATGATAGTCCTGTACTGAGTGACCGTAAGTATGAGTGACTGTACGGGTGAGTGAGTGGATGTGTGTGTAGACCTAAGAATCAGAGAGTGGGTATGTAGTTATTGGTGTTGGAGTGTCTATGGTTTTGAGAATGGCAGTCTGTAATTTACAGTGGGTGTATCAAAAGTTATATTAGGGTGTGAGAAGATGCATGAAATTATCACATGGATGATGTCATCAGTGATGTCATTTGAGATGTCATCAGTGATGTCACTGACCATGTCATGAGTGATGTAATATGTGACGTCATCAGCAGTGCATTGCGAGGGCGCGAGTTATAGTTAGCTGAACTAACTATAACGGGGAATTTCACGGGTTTTGTACGAGTGCAATGTCCAACTAACTATAACTGTCCCTAAAACCTATGGTTTTTTCTGTGAATTTCAAAGGTTTTTAAATGCAAATTTCTAACTATAACGTGTCTGAAACCTATGGTTTTTTCAGTGAATTTCAAAGGTTTTTAAATGCTAATTTCTAACTATAACGTGCCTGAAACCTATGGTTTTTTCAGTGAATTTCAAAGGTTTTTAAATGCTAATTTCTAACTATAACGTGTCTGAAACCTATGGTTTTTTCAGTGAATTTCAAAGGTTTTTTAAATGCTAATTTCTAACTATAACGTGCCTGAAACCTATGGTTTTTCAGTGAATTTCAAGGTTTTGTAAATGACAATTTTTAAATGTATTTATTGTTATCTTTATTTTTTGATACTGATTTACTACATTTTTTTAAAGTATTTATTTTTTAAATTACATTGTAATTACATTATACATTACATTACAAAATATACTTTCTCAGAATGAATTACTTTAGTTTAAATTCTTTGCAAATAGGCAATAGACTTTTAAGTGCAGTAGTTACAGTTGTTGCAATGGGCAACACAATTTCAAACACAATGCAACATTGAGCTCAATGTGAATTTCTAGTTAAATGCAATTAGTTACTTTATGGATTACTTTTCTAACCACAGGACTGGATCCTAGATTCAGTCCTGGGACATCTCCTGTAAACAGTTGAGTAAAAGCGTTTTGGTTACAGTAGTGATTTTTAAGGAATATAATTGTATTTTAAAAGTTGACACAGAGAAACTTTTTCACATAGAATCACCAATGTTATTCTATGGGAGGAAATTCACTTAGCAGGTAAGTAGTGTTATCGTTACTTTTTCTTACTCAGTGGTGGATCCTGGATCCAGCACTGGTGCATCTCCTGTAAACAGTTGAAAGAATGCGTTTAAGTCATACAGGTCGATTTTTAAGGAATATTTGTAGTTTGTGAAAATCGACACTTTGAAACTTTTCTGCTGAAAACCAGACAATGGTTTCCTATGGAAGGAAATACAAGTTACTGGTAAGTACGGTTAGAATTACTTTTCAGGGTCAGTGCTGGGCTAAAAGATGCAGCACTGGGTTCTCTCCTGATAACAGGTGAGTAAATCGGAATTCGTAGTTCGGCTGATTTTAGAGGAATATTATAAAGTTCCAAAACTCCACACTTAGGAGAATTTCCAAGTGAAACCAGTCAATGTTAGCCTATGGAAGGAAATTCAAGTTACTGATAAGTACGGTTAGAATTACTTTTCAGGGTCAGTGCTGGGCTAAAAGATGCAGCACTTGGTTCTCTCCTGATCACAGGTGAGTAAATCGGAATTCGTAGTTCGGCTGATTTTAGAGGAATATTTGCACAATGGTGAAGGAAGGGGGTGGGGCCTGAAGTGACATGTCTGCAAACACGCCCTGTGGCGCGTTTTAAGTTGGAGAATTAATTCCTCCTCAATCCCGAGGGTCCCTAGGGGTCAACTGGCCCACCAGATACCTCCAGTATGCGCCAGAGAGCTGCGTTGCAGAGAGGTGTTCAGAGGCGTTGCCCCTTTTTACAACACTCTGCAACGCAGCTCCGTGGTGCTTACTGGAGGTACCTGGTGGGGTAGTTGGCCCCCAGGGACCCTCAGGATTGAAGAGGATTTATTTCCCCATCTTAAAACGCGCCACGGTGCCTGTTTGCACACATGTCACCTGAAGCCACGCCCCCTCCCTTCACCACTGTGCAAACGCGCCCCGTGGCGCGTTTTAAGTTGGGGGATTAAGTCCCCTTGACTACTGAGGGTCCCTGGAGTCCAACTAGCCCACCATGTACCTCCAAAAGCGCCACAGAGCTGCGTTGCAGAGAGGTGTAAAAGGGCGTGGCCTCTGTACACCTCTCTGCAACGCAGCCCCTAGGGCATACCGGAGGTTCCTGGTGGGCTTGTTGGCCCCAGGGACCCCCAGTATTCAAGGGGATTACTTCCCTTCTTAAAACGCGCCAGGGGCGCGTTTGCAGACTGCTGCAGGGAGGGGCGGGCCTCCGGCACGATGCCGGTCATTTTTTTGTGTGTGCTTTTTCTGCCCAGGGGGTCCTTGTGGGACCCCCTGAGCAGACCTAGGAGTCAGGGTGTTTCTACCCTGCCCCCTTTGTGCGTTTTGCGCACTTGTTTCTTGTGTTTTTTTGTTTTAATCGGCGGGATCCGCGCACCCTAAGCAGATCCCGCCGATTGTTTAAAAAAAAAAATGCTTTTTTCTGCCCAGGGGGTCCTTGTGGGACCCCCTGAGCAGACCTAGGGGGTCAGGGTGTTTCTACCCTGCCCCCTTTTTGCGTTTTGCGCACTTGTTTTACTGCTTTCTTGTTCCTCGGTTCTACCGAGGAACAAGATAGCTGCCAACACTTCCTGGTTTGAAGTGTTGACAGCCAATTAGCATGCAGCTCGTGGTCGGGAGGGTGCGCGGATCCACCGCGGCCATAGATATCAAAACTTTTATTTTGGATTTTCTCAGCAACTACTGAACGGATTTACACCATTTTTAAAAGGGTGCTTTCTGAACCAAGCACTACCTTTTGCCAAATTCGGTGTAATTCCGTTCAGCAGTTTTGCTGTAGCCTTGCATAAAGTTTCCTATGGGAAATTGATTTTTTCACTCTTATTTTTTGAATTTCTCACAACTACTGAACGGATTTACACCATTTAAAAAAAAGGTCGCTTTCTGAACCAAGCACTACCTTTTTGCCAAATTTGGTGTAATTCCGTTCAGCAGTTCGGGCTGTAGCCGTGGCTAAAATTTCCTATGGGAATTAACATGGAGAAAACACGTTTTGGGACACCCCTTTTTCTCGGCCCCCGCTTGATGAATCACCCGAAACTTTCAAGACAGGAGCGGACTGGAGCGCCCCACTAGTTTTGAAAATTTCGCGATGATTCGTCAAACGACGTCAAAAGTTATTGGGAATAGAATGTTACGGATTTCCTATGGATAATAGGTCCTAACTATAACTATCTACTGGCGACCGCCAGTAGATAATATATATATATATATATTATCTACTGGCGGTCGCCAGTAGATAGTTATAGTTAGGACCTATTTTCCATAGGAAATCCGCGACATTCTATTTAAAATAACTTTTGCGCCGGTTGACGAATCTTCGTGAAATTTTCAAAACTCTTGGGGCGCTCCGGTCCGCTCCTATCCTGAAAGTCTCGGGGTGATTTGTCAAGTGGGGTCGAGAAAAAGGGGGTCCCAAACGTGTTTTCCCATGCAATGTTCCATAGGAACCTTTCATCGCAGCTACAGCCTGAACTGCTGAACGGAATTACACCAACTTTGGCAAAAGGTAGCCCTTGGTTCAGAGTCGTGCCTTTTGGTTAAATGGTGTAAATCCGTTCAGTAGTTCCTGAGAAAATCAAAAGTAAAATCACATATATATCTGGGCGGAGCCTAACCACACATGTTATTGTGAGATCTGATTGGCTGTCAGCACTTCATCCTGGAATTGCTGGCAGCCATCTTGGGACCAATATACATGATAGTACCCCATTGAAATGCATTGTAGTGAATCAAAGATTTTGAGGGTTACCAAAAGGAGAACTATAAAGGGTGATAACATACTTTAGTTACATTAGAATTCATTTGTTGATGGTACCATACTAATTTCAGGAATTGTGGTGTGTTCTAAGGTGATTTTACCCTGTGAAAAACCTTCTTCTGGGATATCATGAATCATGTTTGAGAGAAAACTATTTTCACATGCTTGTCCCATAGAGTTTTGGAAGGTGCTCCAGAAGCTAAAATGAGAGCATATTTTCTGTAAAATCACATTATCTTTCTCAGTCATGTGAGAATGAAGTCTGACATTCTCAGTAAAACATGTACATCCAACAAGGGCAGAGACTGTCAGTTGATTCCTTTGTGTTCTACTGCAGCTTCCCAGAGTGTTCTAAAGAACAACTAGAGTGCTAACAGCCTTACTTATGACAAAAGTATGGCACACCTGAAGGCATCTTGATTGGAATAAACTGGTAACACTTAAAACATTTAATTTAAAAAGGAACAAAATGATGGGGTTCATTTTGTCATAGAAATTATGGTTAGTGCTGTAGAAAGAAAAATTAGGACATGTTTCAAGTGTGATCTCAAATATCTTCCTGTTATATTTCAACAGGAGCAGCCTGCCAGTTGATGCCTTTGTGTTCTACTGCAGCTTCCCAGAGTGTTCTAAAGAACAACTAGAGCGCTAACAGCCTTACTTATGACAAAAGTATGGCACACCTGAAGCCATCTTGATTGGAATAAACCGGTAACACTTAAAACATTTAATTTAAAAAGGAACAAAATGAGGGGTTCTTTTTGAAATAGAAATTATGGTTAGTGCTGCAGAAAGAAAAATTAGGGCATGTTTTAAGTGAGATCTCAAATCCTCTTCTATTTCATTAGAAAATTCTGACATGCAGACTGAAACAATCACTTTCAATACCAGCAGCAGACTTCCAGTTAACTCCCTGGTGAGCAGTAGCTTTACTACAGTGATCTAATGAGCAACTAGAGTGCTAACATTCTGAATTTATGGCAAATGTGAGACACATCTGAATGCCTTCTTGATGGAATCAAAGTAAAAACTGAAAGCATTTCTTACTGAGGAGACTGCAGTAAATGAGGAAATTAGGAAACTTCATAACAAAGAAGTCTTCCAAGATGGCCACCAGAGAAAAAAGAGCCCAAATGTAGCACAAATGTTACCCAGATGTAGCCCACATACAGCCCAATGACAAAAGTGTGCAAAACACTTTTTATTTTTAGTTTGTTTGCAGTTTTATGTAGTGCAGACTGGTCAGGTATTGGAGCGTTGCATCTTAAAACATGACCCCCTACACTACAAAAACACCACTGCACTACCCTAAACCCTAATACACTACCCCCAGCATGACCCCATACACTACACAAACACCACTGCACTACCCTAAACCCTAAAACACTACCCCCAGCAAGACCCCCTACACTACCCAAACACCCCTGCACTAACCTAAATCCTAAAACACTACCCCCTGCACGACCCCTACACTACCCAAACACCACTGCACTACCCTAAAACATGCCCCCCTACACTACACAAACACCACTGCCCTAATTCCCAAAACACTACCCCCAGCACGACCCCCTACACTACACAAGCACCACTGCACTAACCTAAACCTTAAAACACTACCCCCAGCACGAACCCCTACACTAT
This sequence comes from Calotriton arnoldi, assembly GCA_963921515.1. Lineage (NCBI taxonomy): Eukaryota > Metazoa > Chordata > Amphibia > Caudata > Salamandridae > Calotriton > Calotriton arnoldi. The sequence continues at coordinate 347,014 of CAWUFW010009537.1, forward strand.
ACAAACACCATTGCACTACCCTAAACCCTAAAACACTACCCCCAGCACGACCCCCTACACTACCCAAACACCACTGCACTAACCTAAATCCTAAAACACTACCCCCAGCACGACCCCCTACACTACCCAAACACCACTGCACTACCCTAAAACACTGACCCCCTACACTACACAAACACCACTGCACAACCCTAAACCCTAAAACACTACCCCCAGCACGACCCCCTACACTACACAAGCACCACTGCACTACCCTAAACCCTAAAACACTACCCCCAGCACGACCCCTACACTGCCCGAACACCACTGCACTGCCCTAAACTCTGAAACACCAGCCCCTGCACAACCCCTACACTGCCCGAACACCACTGTACTGCCCTAAACCCTGAATCACCACCCCCAGCACGACCCCCTACACTGCCCGAACACCACTGCACTGACCTAAACCCTGAAACACCACCCCTTCACGACCCCCTACACTGCCCAAACACTACTGCACTGCCCTAAACCCTGAAACACCATCCCCAGCACGACCCCTACACTGCCCGAACACCACTGCACTGCCCTAAACCCTGGAACACTACCCCCAGCAAGACCCCTACACTGCCCGAACACCACTGCACTGCCCTAAACCCTGAAACATCACCCCCAGCAAGACCCCCTACACTGCCCGAACACCACTGCCCTAAACCCTGAAACACCACCCCCAGCACGACCCCTACACTACCCAAACACCACTGCACTAACCTAAATCCTAAAACACTACCCCCAGCACGACCCCCTACACTACCCAAACACCACTGCACTACCCTAAAACATGACCCCTACACTACACAAACACCACTGCACAACCCTAAACCCTAAAACACTACCCCAGCACGACCCCTACACTACACAAGCACCACTGCACTACCCTAAACCCTAAAACACTACCCCAGCACGACCCCCTACACTACACAAGCACCACTGCACTAACCTAAACCTTAAAACACTACCCCCAGCACGACCCCTACACTACACAAACACCATTGCACTACCCTAAACCCTAAAACACTACCCCCAGCACGACCCCCTACACTACCCAAACACCACTGCACTAACCTAAATCCTAAAACACTACCCCCAGCACGACCCCCTACACTACCCAAACACCACTGCACTACCCTAAAACATGACCCCCTACACTACACAAACACCACTGCACAACCCTAAACCTTAAAACACTACCCCCAGCACGACACCCTACACTACACAAGCACCACTGCACTAACCTAAACCCTAAAACACTACCCCCAGCACGACCCCCTACACTGCCCGAACACCACTGCACTGCCCTAAACTCTGAAACACCAGCCCCTGCACGACCCCCTACACTGCCCGAACACCACTGTACTGCCCTAAACCCTGAAACACCACCCCCAGCACGAACCCCTACACTGCCCGAACACCACTGCACTGCCCTAAACCCTGAAACACCACCACCTTCACGACCCCCTACACTGCCCAAACACCACTGCACTGCCCTAAACCCTGAAACACCATCCCCAGCACGACCCCTACACTGCCCGAACACCACTGCACTGCCCTAAACCCTGGAACACTACCCACAGCAAGACCCCTACACTGCCCGAACACCACTGCACTGCCCTAAACCCTGAAACATCACCCCCAGCAAGACCCCCTACACTGCCCGAACACCACTGCCCTAAACCCTGAAACACCACCCCCAGCATGACCCCCTACACTGCCCGAACACCACTGCACTGCCCTAAACCCTGAAACACCACCCCAGCACGACCCCCTACACTGCCCGAGCACCACTGCTCTGCCTAAAACCCTGAAACACCAGCCCCAGCACGACCCGCTACACTGCCCGAACACCACTGCACTGTCCTAAACCCTGAAACACCAGCCCCAGCACGACCCCCTACACTGCCCGAACACCACTGCACTACCCTAAACCCTGAAACACCACCCCCAGCACGACCCCCTACACTGCCCGAGCACCACTGCACTGCCCTAAACCCTGAAACACCAGGCCCAGCACGACCCCCTACACTGCCCGAACACCACTGCACTCCCTAAACCCTGAAACACCAGCCCCAGCACGACCCCTACACTGCCCGAACACCACTGCACTGCCCTAAACCGTGAAACACCAGCCCCAGCACGACCCCTACACTGCCCGAACACCACTGCACTGCCCTAAACGCTGAAACACCAGCCCCAGCACGACCCCCTATACTGCCCGAACACCACTGCACTGCCCTAAACCCTGAAACACCACCCCCAGCACGACCCCTACACTGCCCGAACACCACTGCACTGCCCTAAACCCTGAAACACCACCCCCTGCACGACCTCCTACACTGCCCGAACACTACTGCACTGCCCTAAACCCTGAAACACCATCCCCAGCACGACCCCCTACACTGCACGAACACCACTGCACTGCTCTAAACCCTGAAACACTACCCCCAGCAAGACCCCTACACTGCCCGAACACCACTGCACTGCCCTAAACCCTGAAACATCACCCCCAGCAAGACCCCCTACACTGCCCGAACACCACTGCCCTAAACCCTGAAACACCACCCCCAGCACAACCCCCTACACTGCCCGAACACCACTGCACTGCCCTAAACCCTGAAACACCACCCCCAGCACGACCCCCTACACTGCCCGAACACCAGTGCTCTGCCCAAAACCCTGAAACACCAGCCCCAGCACGACCCGCTACACTGCCCGAACACCACTGCACTGCCCTAAACCCTGAAACACCAGCCCCAGCACGACCCCCTACACTACACAAGCACCATTGCACTACCCTAAACCCTAAAACACTACCCCCAGACCGACCCCCTACACTGCCCGAACACCACTGCACTGCCCTAAACTCTGAAACACCAGCCCCTGCACGACCCCCTACACTGCCCGAACACCACTGTACTGCCCTAAACCCTGAAACACCACCCCCAGCACGACCCCCTACACTGCCCAAACACCATTGCACTGCCCTAAACCCTGAAACACCACCCCCTTCACGACCCCCTACACTGCCCAAACACCACTGCACTGCCCTAAACCATGAAACACCATCCCCAGAACGACCCCTACACTGCCCGAACACCACTGCACTGCCCTAAACCCTTTAACACTACCCCCAGCAAGACCCCCTACACTGCCCGAACACCACTGCACTGCCCTAAACCCTGAAACATCACCCCCAGCAAGACCCCCTACACTGCCCGAACACCACTGCCCTAAACCCTGAAACACCACCCCCAGCACGACCCCCTACACTGCCCGAACACCACTGCACTGCCCTAAACCCTGAAACACCACCCCCAGCACGACCCCTACACTGCCCGAACAGCAGTGCTCTGCCCAAAACCCTGAAACACCAGCCCCAGCACGACCCGCTACACTGCCCGAACACCACTGCACTGCCCTAAACCCTGAAACACCAGCCCCAGCACGACCCCCTACACTGCCCGAACACCACTGCACTACCCTAAATCATGAAACACCACCCCCAGCACGACCCCCTACACTACCCGAGCACCACTGCACTGCCCTAAACCCTGAAACACCAGGCCCAGCACGACCCCCTACACTGCCCGAACACCACTGCACTCCCCTAAACCCTGAAACACCAGCCCCAGCACGACCCCCTACACTGCCCGAACACCACTGCACTGCCCTAAACCGTGAAACACCAGCCCCAGCACGACCCCTACACTGCCCGAACACCACTGCACTGCCCTAAACGCTGAAACACCAGCCCCAGCACGACCCCCTACACTGCCCGAACACCACTGCACTGCCCTAAACCCTGAAACACCACCCCCAGCACGACCCCCTACACTGCCCGAACACCACTGCACTGCCCTAAACCCTGAAACACCACCCCTGCACGACCTCCTACACTGCCCGAACACTACTGCACTGCCCTAAACCCTGAAACACCATCCCCAGCACGACCCCTACACTGCACGAACACCACTGCACTGCTCTAAACCCTGAAACACTACCCCCAGCAAGACCCCTACACTGCCCGAACACCATTGCACTGCCCTAAACCCTGAAACATCACCCCCAGCAAGACCCCCTACACTGCCCGAACACCACTGCCCTAAACCCTGAAACACCACCCCCAGCAAGACCCCCTACACTGCCCGAACACCACTGCACTGCCCTAAACCCTGAAACACCAGCCCCAGCACGACCCACTACACTGCCCGAACACCACTGCACTGCCCTAAACCCTGAAACACCACCCCCTGCACGACCCCCTACACTGCCCGAACACCACTGCACTGCCCTAAACCCTGAAACACTAGCCCCAGCATGACCCCCTACACTGCCCGAACACCACTGCACTGCCCTAAACCCTGAAACACCACCCCCTGCACGACCCCCTACACTGCCCGAACACTACTGCACTGCCCTAAACCCAGAAACACCACCCCCAGCATGACCCCCTACACTGCACAAACACCACTGCACTGCCCTAAACCCTGAAACACTACCTCCAGCAAGACCCCCTACACTGCCCGAACACCACTGCACTGCCCTAAACCCTGAAACATCACCCCCAGCAAGACCCCCTACACTGCCTGGACACCACTGCCCTAAACCCTGAAACACCACCCCCAGCAAGACCCCCAACACTGCCCGAACACCACTGCACTGCCCTAAACCCTCAAACACCAGCCCCAGCACGACCCCCTACACTGCACGAACACCACTGCACTACCCTAAACCCTGAAACACCAGCCCCAGCAAGACCCCCTACACTGCCCGAAAACCACTGCACTGCCCTAAACCCTGAAACACCAGCCCCAGCAAGACCCCCTATACTGCCCGAACACCACTGCACTGCCCTAAACCCTGAAACACCAGCCCCAGCAAGACCCCCTACACTGCCCGAACACCACTGCACTAAACCCTGAAACACCACCCCCAGCAAGACCACCTACACTGGCCGAACACCACTGAACTGCCCTAAACCCTGAAACACCAATCCCTGCACAACACCCTACACTGCCCAAACACCACTGCACTCCCCTAAACCCTGAAACACCACCCCCTGCACGACCCCCTACACTGCCTGAACACCACTGCACTGCCCTAAACCCTGAAACACCACCCCAGCACGACCCCCTACACTGCCTGAACACTACTGCACTGCCCTAAACCCTGAAACACCACCCCCCTGCACGACCCCCTACACTGCCGGAGCACCACTGCACTGCCCTAAACCCTGAAACACCACCCCCAGCACGACCCCCTACACTGCCCGAACACCACTGCACTGCCCTAAACCCTGAAACACCACCCCCAGCACGACCCCCTACACTGCCTGAACACCACTGCACTGCACTAAACCCTGAAACACTACCCCCAGCAAGACCCCCTACAATGCCTGAACACCACTGAACTGCCCTAAACCCTGAAACATCACCCCCAGCAAGACCCCCTACACTGCCTGAACACCACTGCCCTAAACCCTGAAACACCACCCCCAGCAAGACCCCTACACTGCCCGAACACCACTGCACTGCCCTAAACCCTGAAACACCACCCCCAGCATGACCCCCTACACTGCCCTAACACCACTGCACTGCCCTAAACCCTGAAACACCAGCCCCAGCAAGACCCCCTACACTGTCCGAACACCACTGCACTGCCCTAGACTCTGAAACACCAGCCCCAGCAAGATCCCCTACACTGCCCGAATACCACTGCACTGCCCTAAACCCTGAAACACCAGCCCCAGCACGACCCTCTACACTGCCCGAACACCACTGCACTGCCCTAAACCCTAAAACACCACCCCCAGCACGACCCCCTACACTGCCCGAACACGACTGCACTGCCCTAAACCCTCAAACACTCCCCCAGCATGACCGCCTACACTACCCGAACACCACTGCACTGCCCTAAACCCTAAAACACTCCCCCAGCATGACCCCCTACACTACCCGAACACCGCTGCACTGCCCTAAACCCTAAAACACTCCCCCAGCACGACCCCTACACTACCCAAACACCACTGCACTGCCCTAAACCCTAAAACACTACCCCCGCATGACCCCCTACACTACCCAAACACCAATGCACTACCCTAAACCCTAAAACACTACCCCCGCACGACCCCTACACTACCCAAAGACCCCTGCACTACCCTAAACCCTAAAACACTACCCCCGCACGACTCCCTACACTACCGAAAGACCACTGCACTACCCTAAACCCTAAAACATGACCTCCTACACTACCCAAACGCCACTGCACTACCCTAAACCCTAAAACACTACCCCCAGCACGACCCCCTACACTACACAAACACCACTGCACTACCCTAAACCCTAAAACACTACCCCCGCATGACTCCCTATACTACCCAAAGACCACTGCACTACCCTAAACCCTAAAACATGACCTCCTACACTACCCAAACACCACTGCACTACCCTAAACCCTAAAACACTACCCCCGCACAACCCCCTACACTACCCAAAGACCACTGCACTACCCTAAACCCTAAAACACTACCCCCGCACGACTCCCTACACTACCCAAAGACCACTGCACTACCCTAAACCCTAAAACATGACCTCCTACACTACCCAAACACCACTGCACTACCCTAAACCCTAAAACACCACCCCAGCACGACACCCTACACTGCCCGAGCACCACTGCACTGCCCTAAACCCTGAAACACCAGGCCCAGCACGACCCCCTACACTGCCCGAACACCACTGCACTCCCCTAAACCCTGAAACACTAGCCCCAGCACGACGCCCTACACTGCCCGAACACCACTGCACTGCCCTAAACCGTGAAACACCAGCCCCAGCACGACCCCTATACTTCCCGAACACCACTGCACTGCCCTAAACCCTGAAACACCAGCACCAGCACGACCCCCTACACTGCCCGAACACCACTGCACTGCCCTAAATCCTGAAACACCACCCCCAGCACGACCCCCTACACTGCCCGAACACCACTGCACTGCCCTAAACCCTGAAACACCACCCCCTGCATGACCTCCTACACTGCCCGAACACTACTGCACTGCCCTAAACCCTGAAACACCATCCCCAGCACGACCCCCTACACTGCACGAACACCACTGCACTGCCCTAAACCCTGAAACACTACCCCCAGCAAGACCCCCTACACTGCCCGAACACTACTGCACTGCCCTAAACCCTGAAACATCATGCCCAGCAAGACCCCCTACACTGCCCAAACACCACTGCCCTAAACCCTGAAACACCACCCCCAGCAAGACCCCCTACACTGCCCGAACACCACTGCACTGCCCTAAACCCTAAAACACCAGCCCCAGCACGACCCCCTACACTGCCCGAACACCACTGCACTGCCCAAAACCCTGAAACACCACCCCCTGCACGACCCCCTACACTGCCCGAACACCACTGCACTGCCCTAAACCCTGAAACACCACCCCCAGCACGACCCCTACACTGCCCGAACACCACTGCACTGCCCTAAACCCTGAAACACCATCCCCTGCACGACCCCCTACAGTGCCGGAACACTACTGCACTGCCCTAAACCCTGAAACACCACCCCCAGCACGACCCCCTACACTGCACGAACACCACTGCACTGCCCTAAACCCTGAAACACTACCTCCAGCAAGACCCCTATACCGCCCGAACACCACTGCACTGCCCTAAACCCTGAAACATCACCCCCAGCAAGACCCCTACACTGCCCGAACACTACTGCCCTAAACCCTGAAACACCACCCCCAGCAAGACCCCCAACACTGCCTGAACACCACTGCACTGCCCTAAACCCTGAAACACCACCCCCAGCACGACCCCCTACACTGCCCGAACACCACTGCACTGCCCTAAACCCTGAAACACCACCCCCAGCACGACCCCCTACACTGCCCGAACACCACTGCACTGCCCTAAACCCTGAAACACCAGCCCCAGCACAACCCCGTACACTGCCCGAACACCACTGCACTGCCCTAAACCCTGAAACACCACCCCCAGCACGACCGCCTACACTGCACAAAAACCACTGCAGTGCCCTAAACCCTGAACCACCAGCCCCAGCACGACCCCCTACACTGCCCGAACACCACTGCACTGCCCTAAACCCTCAAACACCAGCCCCAGCACGACCCCCTACACTGCCCAAACACCACTGCACTGCCCTAAACCCTGAAACACCAGCCCCAGCAAGACCCCCTACACTGCCCGAACACCACTGCACTGCCCTAAACCCTGAAACACCAGCCCCAGCAAGACCCCCTACACTGCCCGAACACCACTGCACTGCCCTAAACCCTGAAACACCAGCCCCAGCAAGACCCCCTACACTGCCCAAACACCACTGCACTAAACCCTGAAACACCACCCCCTGCACGATCCCCTACACTGCCCAAACACCACTGCACTCCCCTAAACCCTGAAACACCACCCCCTGCACGACCCCCTACACTGCCCGAACACCACTGCACTCCCCTAAACCCTGAAACACCACCCCAGCACGACCCCCTACACTGCCCGAACACTACTGCACTGCCCTAAACCCTGAAACACCACCCCCTGCACGACCCCCTACACTGCCGGAGCACCACTGCACTGCCCTAAACCCTGAAACACCACCCCCAGCATGACCCCTACACCGCCCGAACACCACTGCACTGCCCTAAACCCTGAAACACCACCCCCAGCACGACCCCCTACACTGCCTGAACACCACTGCACTGCACTAAACCCTGAAACACTACCCCCAGCAAGACCCCTACACTGCCCGAACACCACTGCACTGCCCTAAACCCTGAAACATCACCCCCAGCAAGACCCCCTACACTGCCTGAACACCACTGCCCTAAACCCTGAAACACCACCCCCAGCAAGACCCCTACACTGCCCGAACACCACTGCACTGCCCTAAACCCTGAAACACCACCTCCAGCACAACCCCCTACACTGCCTGAACACCATTGCTCTGCCCTAAACCCTGAAACACTAGCCCCAGCACGACCCCCTACACTGCCCGAACACCACTGCACTGCCCTAAACCCTGAAACACCAGCCCCAGCAAGACCCCCTACACTGCCCGAACACCACTGCACTGCCCTAGACTCTGAAACACCAGCCCCAGCAAGATCCCCTACACTGCCCGAACACCACTGCACTGCCCTAAACCCTGAAACACCAGCCCCAGCACGACCCCCTACACTGCCCGAACACCACTGCACTGCCCTAAACCCTAAAACACCACCCCCAGCACGACCCCTACACTGCCCGAACACCACTGCACTGCCCTAAACCCTAAAACACTACCCCCAGCACGACCCCCTACACTACCCGAACACCACTGCACTGCCCTAAACCCTAAAATACTCCCCCCAGCACGACCCCTACACTACCCGAACATGACTGCACTGCCCTAAACCCTCAAACACTCCCCCAGCATGACCGCCTACACTACCCGTACACCACTGCTCTGCCCTAAACCCTAAAACACTCCCCCAGGACGACCCCCTACACTACCCAAACACCGCTGCACTGCCCTAAACCCTAAAACACTCCCCAGCACGACCCCCTACACTTCCCAAACACCACTGCACTGCCCTAAACCCTAAAACACTACCCCGCATGACCCCCTACACTACCCAAACACCAATGCACTACCCTAAACCCTAAAACACTACCCCCGCATGACCCCCTACACTACCCAAAGACCACTGCACTGCCCTAAACCCTTAAACACCACCCCCAGCACGACCCCCTACACTGCCCGAACACCACTGCACTACTCTAAACCCTGAAACACCACCCCCTGCACGACCCCCTACACTGCCCGAACACTACTGCACTGCCCTAAACCCTGAAACACCAACCCCAGCATGACCCCCTACACTGCACGAACACCACTGCACTGCCCTAAACCCTGAAACACTACCTCCAGCAAGACCCCCTATACCGCCCGAACACCACTGCACTGCCCTAAACCCTGAAACATCACCCCCAGCAAGACCCCCTACACTGCCCGAACACTACTGCCCTAAACCCTGAAACACCACCCCCAGCAAGACCCCCAACACTGCCTGAACACCACTGCACTGCCCTAAACCCTGAAACACCACCCCCAGCACGACCCCCTACACTGCCCGAACACCACTGCACTGCCCTAAACCCTGAAACACCAGCCCCAGCATGACCCCCTACACTGCCCGAACACCACTGCACTGCCCTAAACCCTCAAACACCAGCCCCAGCACGACCCCCTACACTGCCCGAACACCACTGCACTGCCCTAAACCCTGAAACACCAGCCCCAGCAAGACCCCCTACACTGCCCGAACACCACTGCACTGCCCTAAACCCTGAAACACCAGCCCCAGCAAGACCCCCTACACTGCCCGAACACCACTGCACTGCCCTAAACCCTGAAACACCAGCCCCAGCAAGACCCCCTACACTGCCCAAACACCACTGCACTAAACCCTGAAACACCACCCCCAGCAAGACTACCTACACTGGCCGAACACCACTGAACTGCCCTAAACCCTGAAACACCACCCCCTGCACGACCCCCTACACTGCCCCCACACCACCGCACTCCCCTAACCCCTGAAACACCACCCCCTGCACGACCACCCACACTGCCCGAACACCACTGCACTCCCTAAACCCTGAAACACCACCCCCAGCATGACCCCCTACACTGCCCGAACACTACTGCACTGCCCTAAACCCTGAAACACCCCCTGCACGACCCCCTACACTGCCGGAGCACCACTGCACTGCCCTAAACCCTGAAACACCACCCCCAGCACGACCCCTACACCGCCCGAACACCACTGCACTGCCCTAAACCCTAAAACACCACCCCCAGCACGACCCCCTACACTGCCTGAACACCACTGCACTGCACTAAACCCTGAAACACTACTCCCAGCAAGACCCCCTACACTGCCCGAACACCACTGCACTGCCCTAAACCCTGAAACATCACCCCCAGCAAGACCCCCTACACTGCCTGAACACCACTGCCCTAAACCCTGAAACACCACCCCCAGCAAGACCCCCTACACTGCCCGAACACCACTGCACTGCCCTAAACCCTGAAACACCACCTCCAGCACAACCCCCTACACTGCCTGAACACCATTGCTCTGCCCTAAACCCTGAAACACTAGCCCCAGCACGACCCCCTACACTGCCCGAACACCACTGCACTGGCCTAAACCCTGAAACACCACCCCAGCACGACCCCCTACACTGCCCGAACACCACTGCACTGCCCTAAACCCTGAAACACCAGCCCCAGCAAGACCCCCTATACTGCCCGAACACCACTGCACTGCCCTAGACTCTGAAACACCAGCCCCAGCACGACCCCCTACACTGCCCGAACACCACTGCACTGCCCTAAACCCTAAAACACCACCCCCAGCACGACCCCCTACACTGCCCGAACACCACTGCACTGCCCTAAACCCTAAAACACTACCCCCCGCACGACCCCCTACACTACCCGAACACCACTGCACTACCCTAAACCCTAAAATACTCCCCCAGCACGACCCCCTACACTACCCGAACATGACTGCACTGCCCTAAACCCTCAAACACTCCCCCAGCATGACCGCCTACACTACCCGAACACCACTGCACTGCCCTAAACCCTAAAACACTCCCCCAGGACGACCCCTACACTACCCGAACACCGCTGCACTGCCCTAAACCCTAAAACACTCCCCAGCACGACCCCCTACACTACCCAAACACCACTGCACTGCCCTAAACCCTAAAACACTACCCCCGCATGACCCCCTACACTACCCAAACACCAATGCACTACCCTAAACCCTAAAACACTACCCCCGCATGACCCCTACACTACCCAAAGACCACTGCACTACCCTAAACCCTAAAACACTACCCCGCACGACTCCCTACACTACCCAAAGACCACTGCACTACCCTAAACCCTAAAACATGACCTCCTACACTACCCAAACACCACTGCACTACCCTAAACCCTAAAACACTACCCCCAGCACGACCCCCTACACTACACAAACACCACTGCACTTCCCTAAACCCTAAAACACTACCCCTACACTACACAAACACCACTGCACTACCCTAAACCCTACAAAACTACCCCCAGCACGAACCCCTACACTACCCAAACACCACTGCACTACCCTAAACCCTAAAACACTACCCCAGCAGTACCCCTACACTACCCAAACACCACTGCACTACCCTAAACCCTAAAACACTACCCCCAGCAGTACCCCTGCACTACCCAAATACTATTGCACTACCCTAAACCCTAAAACACTACCCCCAGCTGTACCCCCTACACTATCCAAACACCACTGCACTACCATAAACCCTAAACCACTACCCCCAGCACGACCCCCTACACTGCCCAAACACCACTGCACTACCCTAAACACTAAAACACTACCCCCAGCACGACCCCCTACACTACCCAAACACCACTGCACTACCCTAAACCCTCAAACACTCCCCCCAGCACGACTCCCTACACTACCCAAACACCACTGCCATAGCAAACTGCCATAGCAAACTGCTTTGCTATGGCAATTTGCAGTGATGTCACTGACCATGTCATGAGTGATGTAATATGTGACGTCATCAGCAGTGCATTGCGGGGGCACGAGTTATAGTTAGCTGAACTAACTATAACGGGGAATTTCACGGGTTTTGTACGAGTGCAATGTCCAACTAACTATAACTGTCCCTAAAACCTATGGTTTTTTCAGTGAATTTGTAAGGTTTTTAAATGCTAATTTCTAACTATAACTGTCCCTGAAACCTATGTTTTTTTCAGTGAATTTCAAAGGTTTTTTAAATGCTAATTCCTAACTATAACATATCTGAAACCTATGGTTTTTCCAGTGAATATATATATATATCCACCACCACGCTTACACTGTCAAGCAAGCAACGAGCTACGCCGATCCAAGGTTCTCAATTCAGATTTATTACGGGCACAAAGACGCGTTTCGAGCTCAACAGCTCTTGGTCACATATATATATATATTACCTACTGGTGGTCCCCAGTAGGTAGTTATAGTTAGGACCTTGTTTCTATTCAAAAAGCGTTTTTTCTTTTGCCAATACCTTTGGCTCCGGTTGACGAATCTTCGCGAAATTTTCAAAACGAATGGCACGCTACGGTCAGCTCCTGTCTTGAAAGTTTCGGGGTGATTCGTCAAGCGGTGGCCGAGAAAAAAGGGGATCCCAAAACACGTTTTACCCATGTAAATTTCCATAGGAAACTTTAGACACGGCTACAGCCCGAACTGCTGAACGGAATTACACCAAATTTAGCACAAAAGTAGCTTTTGGTTCAGAAAGCACTCTTTTTTTTTAAATGGTGTAAATCCATTCAGTAGTTGCTGGGAAATTAAAAAAATAAAAATATCGATATCTGATCACCGAGGAGTTGCGAACCCTCCCGGGCACGAGCTTCACTCTGATTGGCTGCCAACACTCCAAACCAGAATGTGTTGGCAGCCATCTTGTGACTCGGTAACCGAGTCACAAGAAAAAGGTAAAGAAAAAGGTAAAAAACAAGAAAAGGGGGCAGGGTAGAAACACCTTGATCCCCTTGGCCTGCACAGGGGGTCCCACAAGGACCCCCAGGCCCAAAAAAAGCATTTTTTTAAAATAATTTCAGCCGAATTCGCGCTGGGTGCGCGAATCCGGCTGAAATTATTTAAAAAATCGAAGCGCGGTCTCCCGGGCTTCGTTTGTTAAAAAGCCCCCGGGTGGGCCAGGTCCTGGGGGCAATTCTAAATTAAGGTGTGGGAGCCCGGGGGTGCCCCACAGACCCGGGGACCACCACCTCCCTGGGGCTTCATAATTTATGCACGGGGCATGAGACCCCCCCGCAGCCCCAGGGATCGCCACCTCCCCAGGGCTTTAATTAAATAAGGGCAGGGGGCCTCGTGGGACCCCCCAAGCCCCGTGGACCGCCACCTCCCTGGGGCTTTGTTAAAATTGGGTAGGGGGCCTCGCGGGCCCCCCTAAGCCCCGGGGACCGCCACCTCCCTGGGGCTATAACTAATAATTGGTGTGGGGGGGCTTGAGCCCCCCCACACTGCCCGGGGGACCACCACCTCCCTGGGGCACTAAATATTCAAATGCGGGGGTCCGTTATGAACCCCTGGCCCCGGGGATCACCACCTCCCCGGGGCTTTACAAATGATGGGAGGGGAGCCTAGAGGCCCAGAGGTGCCAAGAGGCGTGTTTGCAGAGTCGTGTAAAAAGGGGGCATGGCCTCGGACCACCTCGTTACAATCCAGCTGTGTGGCGCTTACTGGAGGTGCCTGGTGGGCTAGTTGCCCCCAGGGACCCTCAGTATTCAAGGGGACTTAATCCCCCAACTTAGAATGCACCAGGGGGCGCGTTTGCAGAGTGGTGGAGAAAGGGGGCGTGGTCTGTGTCCACCTCTCAGCAATCCCACTGTGTAGGGCTTACTGGAGGTAAGAGGTAGGGTAGTTGGCCCCTAAGGGACCCCCAGCAGCGAAGGGGACATCAATCCCCATCGAAGAGCGTACCAGGGAGGCCGTTTGCAGAGTGGTGGGCAAAGGGGGCGTGACCTTTTATGAGAACTTAGCAATCCTGCTGTGTGGTACTTACTGGAGGTAATAGGAGGGGTAGTTGGCCCCAAGGATGTCCTTGGGTCCAAGTACCCCTCTTGTTACCTCCAGTAAGTCCCACACAGTAGGATTGCTAAGACGTCTTCGGAGGCCATGCCCCCTTTCTCCACCACTCTGCAAACGTGCCTCCTGGCAGACTACGGGATGGGGGATGAAGTCCACTTTACTCCTGAGGGACTTTGGGGGCCAAGAAGCCATTCTGGTACCTCCTGTAAATCCTACGCACCGGAATTCCTGAGCACTGGTCGGAGGCCCAGCACCCTTTCTCCACCACTCTGCAAACGCGACTATTAGTTAAAGAAGTGTTTGCAATGTAATAGGTTTCGCATTTGCGAGAGTTTGACCTATTGGCATTGTAAATGTAAAAGTTTTTTACTAATGTTTTTTGGAGTGGATTGGATGTACGCTGTGTGTAGTGGAATTATGTGGTATGTTGTGCAGTGAAATTATGTGGATAGAAAGTATGTGGTATTTAGTGTATAGGAATTATGTAGAGTGGGATTATGTGTTATGGAGAGTAATTATGTGATATGGTAGTCTGTGTTGTGGAGTGGAAACCTCAGGTTTAGTCTTCCTCGTTTCCGTAGAAGCTCAACTATGAACTCAGTGAGACAAAAAAAGAAGGAATCACTGAGGAGCACTTGTGGACTTAGTCAGAGGTATGAGCAGGGCCACTGGAATTATGTGACTGTTTGGCTGCACCGACTTTCTCACAATTATACAGATTCTGCATTAGCCACATAATTCATCATCTGCTCCCTAATCTGCAGATTTGAGCAAAAAAAGCCTTGTTTCTAGCTCAAACAGCTCAAACGTTACCAAAAATGCAGCGACAAGTGTTACAGTGTGGTGGAAGGACCTTTGCAAACTTAGAATGGTCACCTGTTACTTATTGCTAAATGTGGGTGTTAAATTGGTACTAATGGTGTGCAAGCCACTCTTGCTTCCTTCTGCGCCTCTCTTGCCTCTTTCTGCACCTCATTTGCTTCTTTCTGTACCCCTCTTGCCTCTTTCTGCACCCTTCTTCCCTCTTTCTGCACCTCTCTTGCCTTTTTCTGTATCCCTCTTACGTCTTTCTGCACCCTTTTTGCCTCTTTCTGCACCTCTGTTACTTCTTTCTGCACTTCTCTTCCTTCTTTCTGCACCTGTCTTGCTTCTTTCTGCACCTCACTTGCCTCTTTCAGCACCTCTGATGCTTTTTTCTGCAGATCTCTTGCCTCTTTCTGCACCTCACTTGCCTCTTTCAGCACCTCTGTTGGTTCTTTCTGCACTGCTCTTGCTTCTTTCTGCACCCCACTTGCCTCTTTCTGCACTTCTCTTGCTTCTTTCTACACCTCTGTTGCTTCTTTCAGCAATTCTCTTGCCTCTTTCTGCACTTTTCTTCCTTCTTTCTGCACCCCTCCAGCCTCTTTCTGTACCTCTCTTGCCTCTTTGTGCACCCCTCCTACCTTTTTCTGCACCCCTCTTGCCTCTTTTTGCACCTCTGTTCGTTCTTTCTGCACTGCTCTTGCTTCTTTCTGCACCTCACTTGCCTCTTTCTGCACTTCTCTTGCTTCTTTCTAAACCTCTGTTGCTTCTTTCAGCAATTCTCTTGCCTCTTTCTGCACTTCTCTTGCTTGTTTCTGCACCTCTCTTGCGTCTTCCTGCACTTCTGTTGCCTCTTTCCGCACTTCACTTGCTTCTTTCTGCACCTCTCTTGCCTTTTTCGGCACCGCTGTTGCTTCTTTCTGCACCCCTCCTGCCTCTTTCTGCACCCCTCTTCCCTATTTGTGCAACTCTCTTGCGTCTTTCTACACCTCTCTTTCCTCTTTCTGCACCACTCTTGCCTCTTTCTGTACCTCTGTTGCTTGTTTTTGCACTTCTCTTGCCTCTTTCTGCACCCTTCGTGCCTCTTTCAGCATCTCTGTTGCTTCTCTCTGCACTTCTCTTCCTTCTTTCTGCACCCCTCGTGCCTCCTTTTGCACCTCTGTTGCTTCTTTCTGCACTTCTCTTGGTTCTTTCTGCACTGCTCTTGCCTCTTTCTGCATCCCTCTTGCCTCTTTGAGCACCTCTTTTGCTTCTTTCTGCACTTCTCTCTCCTCTTTCTGCACCCCTCTTGCCTCTTTATGCACCTCTGTTGCTTTTTTCTGCACTTCGATTGCCTCTTTCTGCACCTCTCTTGCTTCTTTCTGCACCTCACTAGCCTCTTTCAGCACCTCTGTTGCTTTTTTCTGCAGATCTCTTGCCTCTTTCTGTACCTCACTTGCGTCTTTCAGCACCTCTGTTGCTTTTTTCTGCAGATTTCTTGCCCCTTTCTGCACCCCTCTTTTCTCTTTCTGCACCTCTCTTGCCTCTTTCTGCGCCCCTGTTCCCTGTTTCTGCACATCTCCTACCTGTTTCTGCACACCTCTTGCCTCTTTCTGTACCTCTGTTACCTCTTTCTGCACTTCTCTTGCTCTTTCTGTACCCTTCGCGCCTCTTTCAGCACCTCTGTTGGTTCTTTCTGCACTGCTCTTGCTTCTTTCTGCACCTCACTTGCCTCTTTCTGCACTTCTCCTGCTTCTTTCTACACCTCTGTTGCTTCTTTCAGCAATTCTCTTGCCTCTTTCTGCACTTTTCTTCCTTCTTTCTGCACCCCTCCTGCCTCTTTCTGTACCTCTCTTGCCTCTTTGTGCGCCCCTCCTACCTTTTTCTGCACCCCTCTTGTCTCTTTTTGCACCTCTGTTGGTTCTTTCTGCACTGCTCTTGCTTCTTTCTGCACCTCACTTGTCTCTTTCTGTACTTCTCTTGCTTCTTTATACACTTCTGTTGCTTCTTTCAGCAATTCTCTTGCATCTTTCTGCACTTGTCTTCCTTCTTTTTGCACCCCTCTTGCCTCTTTCTGTACCTCTCTTGCCTCTTTGTGCACCTCTCCTACCTCTTTCTGCACCCCTCTTGCCTCTTTTTGCACCTCTGTTGGTTCTCTCTGTACTGCTCTTGCTTCTTTCTGCACCTCACTTGCCTCTTTCTGCCCTTCTCTTGCTTCTTTCTAAACCTCTGTTGCTTCTTTCAGCAATTCTCTTAGCTCTTTCTGCACTTCTCTTGCTTGTTTCTCCACCTCTCTTACGTCTTTCTGCACTTCTGTTGCCTCTTTCTGCACTTCACTTGCTTCTTTCTGCACCTCTCTTGCCTTTTTCGGCACCTCTGTTGCTTCTTTCTGCATCCCTCCTGCCTCTCTCTGCACACCTCTTCCTTATTTGTGCAACTCTCTTGCCTCTTTCTACACCTCTCTTCCCTATTTCTGCACCACTCTTGCCTCTTTCTGTACCTCTGTTGCTTCTTTCTGTACTTCTCTTGCCTCTTTCTGCACCCTTCGTGCCCCTTTCAGCATCTCTGTTGCTTCTTTCTGCACTTCTCTTCCTTCTTTCTGCACCCCTCGTGCCTCCTTTTGCACCTCTGTTGCTTCTTTCTGCACTTCTCTTGGTTCTTTCTGCACTGCTCTTGCCTCTTTCTGCATCCCTCTTGCCTATTTGAGCTCCTCTTTTGCTTCTTTCTGCACTTCTCTCTCCTCTTTCTGTACCCCCTTGCCTCTTTCTTCACCTCTGTTGCTTCTTTCTGCACTTCTATTGCCTCTTTCTGCACCTCTCTTGCTTCATTCTGCACCTCACTAGCCTCTTTCAGCACCTCTGTTGCTTTTTTCTGCAGATCTCTTGCCTCTTTCTGCACCTCACTTGCGTCTTTCAGCACCTCTGTTGCTTTTTCTGCAGATTTCTTGCCCCTTTCTGTACCCCTCTTTTCTCTTTCTGCACCTCTCTTGCCTCTTTCTGCACCCCTGTTCCCTGTTTCTGCACTTCTCTTGCTCTTTCTGCACCCTTCGCGACTCTTTCAGCACCTCTGTTGGTTCTTTCTGCACTGCTCTTGCTTTTTTCTGCACCTCACTTGCCTCTTTCTGTACTTTTCTTGCTTCTTTCTACACCTCTGTTACTTCTTTCAGCAATTCTCTTGCCTCTTTCTGCACTTCTCTTCCTTCTTTTTGCACTCCTCCTGCCTCTTTCTGTACCTCTCTTGCCTCTTTGTGCATCCCTCCTACCTTTTTCTGCACCCCTCTTGCCTCTTTTTGCACCTCTGTTGGTTCTTTCTGCACTGCTCTTGCTTCTTTCTGCACCTCACTTGTCTCTTTCTGCACTTCTCTTGCTTCTTTCTACACCTCTGTTGCTTCTTTCAGCAATTCTCTTGCCTCTTTCTGCACTTCTCTTCCTTCTTTTTGCAAACCTCCTGCCTCTTTCTGTACCCCTCTTGCCTCTTTGTGCACCTCTCCTACCTCTTTCTGCACCCCTCTTGCCTCTTTTTGCACCTCTGTTGGTTCTTTCTGCACTGCTCTTGCTTCTTTCTGCACCTCACTTGCCTCTTTCTGTACTTCTCTTGCTTCTTTCTAAACCTCTGTTGCTTCTTTCAGCAATTCTCTTAGCTCTTTCTGCACTTCTCTTGCTTGTTTCTGCACCTCTCTTGCGTCTTTCTGCACCTCTGTTGCCTCTCTGCACTTCACTTGCTTCTTTCTGCACCTCTCTTGCCTCTTTTGGCACCTCTGTTAACTCTTTCTGCACCCCTCCTGCCTCTTTCTACACCTCTCTTCCCTCTTTCTGTACCACTCTTGCCTCTTTCTGTACCTCTGTTGCTTCTTTCTGCACTTCTCTTGCCTCTTTCTGCACGCTTCGTGCCTCTTTCAGCACCTCTGTTGCTTCTTTCTGCACTTCTCTTCCTTCTTTCTGCACCCCTCGTGACTCTTTCAGCACCTCTGTTGCTTATTTCCGCACTCCTCTTCCTTCTTTCTGCACCTCTCGTGCCTCCTTCTGCACCTCTGTTGCCTCTTTCAGCACCTCTGTTGGTTCTTTCTGCACTGCTCTTGCTTCTTTCTGCACCTCACTTGCCTCTTTCTGCACTTCTCTTGCTTCTTTCTACACCTCTGTTGCTTCTTTCAGCAATTCTCTTGCCTCTTTCTGCACTTCTCTTCCTTCTTTTTGCACCCCTCCTGCCTCTTTCTGTACCTCTCTTGCCTCTTTGTGCACCTCTACTACCTCTTTCTGCACCCCTCTTGCCTCTTGTTGCACCTTTGTTGGTTCTTTCTGCACTGCTCTTGCTTCTTTCTGCACCTCACTTGCCTCTTTCTGCACTTCTCTTGCTTCTTTCTAAACCTCTGTTGCTTCTTTCAGCAATTCTCTTGTCTCTTTCTGCACTTCTCTTGCAGTTTTCTGCACCTCTCTTGCGTCTTTCTGCACCTCTGTTGCCTCTTTCTGCAGCTCTCTTGCCTCTTTCAGCACCTCTGTTGCTTCTTTCTGCACCCCACCTGCCTCTTTCTGCACACCTCTTCCCTATTTGTGCAACTCTCTTGCCTCTTTCTACACCTCTCTTCCCTCTTTCTGCAGCACTCGTGCCTCCTTTTGCACCTCTGTTGCTTCTTTCTGCACTTCTCTTGCCTCTTTCTGCACTGCTCTTGCCTCTTTCTGCATCCCTCTTGCCTCTTTGAGCACCTCTTTTGCTTCTTTCGGCACTTCTCTCTCCTCTTTCTGCAACCCTCTTGCCTCTTTCTGCACCTCTGTTGCTTCTTTCTGCACTTCTATTGCCTCTTTCTGCACCTCTCTTACTTCTTTCTGTACCTCATTTGCCTCTTTCAGCACCTCTGTTGCTTTTTTCTGCAGATCTCTTGCCTCTTTCTGCACCTCACTTGCGTCTTTCAGCACCTCTGTTGCTTTTTTCTGCAGATCTCTTGCCCCTTTCTGCACCCCTCTTTTCTCTTTCTGCACCTCTCTTGCCTCTTTCTGCACCTCTGCTCCCTGTTTCTGCACCTTTCCTGCCTGTTTCTGTACCTCACTTGACTCTTTCAGCACCTCTGTTGCTTTTTTCTGCAGATCTCTTGCCTCTTTCTGCACCTCACTTGCCTCTTTCAGCACCTCTGTTGCTTTTTTCTGCAGATCTCTTGCCTCTTTCTGCATCCCTCTTTTTTCTTTCTGCACCTCTCTTGCCTCTTTCTGCACCCCTGTTCCCTGTTTCTGCACCTTTCCTGCCTGTTTCTGTACTTCTCTTGCCTCTTTCTGTACCTCTGTTGCCTCCTTCTGCACTTCTCTTGCTCTTTCTGCACCCTTCACGCCTGTTACATTACCTTTGTTGGTTCTTTCTGCACTGCTCTGGCTTTTTGCTGCACCTCACTTGCCTCTTTCTGCACTTCTCTTGCTTCTTTCTACACCTCTGTTGCTTCTTTCAGCAATTTTCCTGCCTCTTTGTGCACCCCTCTTAGCTTTTTCTGCACCCCTCTTGCCTCTTTTTGCACCTACGTTGGTTCTTTCTGCACTGCTCTTACTTCTTTCTGCACCTCACTTGCCTCTTTCTGCACCCCTGTTCCTTGTTTCTGCACCTTTCCTGCCTGTTTATGCACCTCTCTTGCCTCTTTCTGCACCGCTGAGTTAGAGGTACTTTTAATCCCCCTGCCCTATTATGTACTAGGGCCTTACAGGGGAGGTCATGCCAATCACAGGGATACCCCAACCCATAGTGTACCCTAGTGTATGTAGGTGTTTTCACTGTATTCTAAGTGTCTTTCAGCATAGCACTGGCTCCGGGCCTGGTCAGTCAGAGTCAGTTACCACCAGTACCAGTCAGTAAAAAGTTGGGGGCACAGGATGACTTTGAAACAAGGCCTCTTTCTGCACCTCTGTTGGTTCTTTCTGCATATCTCTTACTTCTTTCTGCACTTTTCTTCATCTTTCTGGACTTCTGTTGCCTCTTTCTGCATTTCTCTTGCTTCTTTCTGTGCCTTTCTTCCTCTTTCTTCACATGTCCTACCTCTGTAGGCATAGTTAGAAAGGAGCATATAAAAAACCTTAGAAATTCACTGAAAAAACCATAGGTTTCAGGGACTTTATAGTTAGAAATTATCATTTAAAAAACCTTTGAAATTCACTGAAAAAAACATAGGTTTCAGGGACATTATAGTTAGAAATTATCTCTTAAAAACCTTTGAAATTCACTGAAAAAACCATAGTTTTCAGGGACGTTATAGTTAGAAATTAGCATTTAAAAAACCTTTGAAATTCACTGAAAAAAACATAGGTTTCAGGGACGTTGTAGTTAGAAATTAGCCTTTAAAAAAACCATAGAAATTCACAGAAAAAACCATAGGTTTCAGGGACGTTATAGTTATTTGGACATTTCACTCGTACAAAACCAGAGAAATTCGGCCGTTATAGTTAGTTAATCTAACTATAACTCGCGCCCCCGCAATGCACTGCTGATGACGTCACATATTACATCATTCATGACATGGTCAGTGACATCACTGATGACATCACTGATGACGTCTCAAATGACATCACTGATGACATCACTGATGACATCATCCACGTGATAATCTGATGCACCTCCTCATACCCTAATATAACCTTTGATACACCCACTCTAAAATACAGACTACCATTTTCGAAACCATAGACACACCAATACCAGTTACTACATACCCACTCACTGATTCCTAGGTCTACACACACGTCCACTCGTTCACCCCTACAGTCACTCATACATGCAGTCACTTATCAATATAGCACTATCATATGCACTCATACACCTATACAGACACTCACACATTGCCACTCATCCATAGAGTTACTCACACACCTAGTCAATCATGCAAAGAATCATTCACACTCCCATTTACTCACCTATACAGTTAAACACACACCACCTCACTTATTCATACAGATACTAACACATACTTACTCTCTTATACAATCACTGATACAAGCACAAACTCATCCATACAGCCACTCTCACAATCACTCACTCTCACATATAGTGATGTATATACTCCAACACTCACATATACTGCCTTTCACATATGTAGTTACTCACTCATGTACCACTGAGACATCCATTCACTCACCAATACACCCATACACACACTCACCCACCCATACAGCCCTTCACAGATGCACTCTTGAACCTATACACCCAGTGAATTTCCCACTCACACATCTATGCAGAGAGTCACACCCCCCCACCCATCCACACAGACACTTAGGCACCCATACAGATACTCAGACAACCAATCAATAACCCATATAGACACTCATGTAGCTACTCACCAACCAATGCAGCCGCTTACACACCAACTTACAGACTAATACAGACATTCACATAGTTTAGTCACTAACCCATGCATTCAGTAAGACACGTTTAATCCCTCACTTATACAGTCAGTCACGCACCTACTAAATCATCTATTCAGACACTCATACACCCACTCATACTTCAATACACCTTGGCATATATATATAAAACATATTTAAACTTTACAGAAATACACAGTCACTAGATGATGTCATCAGTGATGTCATTTGAGATGTTAGCAGTGATGTCATCAGTGATGTCACTGACCATGTCATGAATAATGTAATATGTGACGTCATCAGCAGTGCTTTGCGGGGGCGTGAGTTATAGTTAGCTCAACTAACTATAACGGTCAAATTTCTCTGGTTTTGTATGAGTGAAATGTCCAACTAACTATAATGTCCCTGAAACCTATGGTTTTTTCAGTGAATATATATATATATATATATATATATATATATATATATATTCGCGACGACCAAGCTCCCAAAACCTCCTTTCGGCGAAGAGAGAGCAACAGACACCGGGATAGACAGGCAAGATGTTCTTTATTTTCCACTCCTCATCTGATGACGCGTTTCGGGCAGCTAGTGCCCTTGATCACATACAGAGTGCAGTACGCCGTGGTTTTTTATATGTTTGCTTAGTGCACACCCCCATTAAACAATCACGTGATTATAAACATAGAAAAAACACTTTAACTTTCTTTTTGCACATCTACAATTTCACAATGGTCTGTGTCATCAGTGTTGTTATAAGTTAAATGCAATGTTGTCGCATTTAAACAATCTTGGGATATTGAGAATATTAAAATTATGAAAAGTCAATAATGTCATGGTATTTTTAAAACGTGCTTAAATGCACCAATAAATATTTATATAAATAGTATTCATAAAATACCTATAAATATGTTTAAATAAATATTCAAGATAGCCTGGCTGATGACGGCTGTAAGCCAGAAACCGGTCCCAGGATGCTTGTTTCCGGTCCAGGGAAGACATGGCTTGGCAGTTCGGGCTGGACTGTTCCCATGAGGCACAGGGTCAGACTGATTTGCATATGGCCATGTCTGAACTGGGGTGGCGGAGTGAGCTAAAGAATGATGATGGATTAAACCCAGATCAGTTGACTGGGGGTGAGTGCTTGCAATGTTCAACACTCCGTCCATCATCCCCTTTGGTTTTGCTGTGTTCGCCCTAAGTTGGCAGGGTATGCCCAGACGTGGGTCCCTTGCTCACTTTGTCACTGGATTCAAGATAGCCTGGCTGATGATGGCTGTAAGCCAGAAACCAGTCCCAGGATGCTTGTTTCCGGTCCAGGGAAGACATGGCTTGGCAGTTCGGGCTGGACTGTTCCCATGAGGCACAGGGTCAGACTGATTTGCATATGGCCATGTCTGAACTGGGGTGGCGGAGTGAGCTAAAGAATGATGATGGATTAAACCCAGATCAGTTGACTGGGGGTGAGTGCTTGCAATGTTCAACACTCCGTCCATCATCCCCTTTGGTTTTGCTGTGTTCGCCCTAAGTTGGCAGGGTATGCCCAGACGTGGGTCCCTTGCTCACTTTGCCACTGGATTCAAGATAGCCTGGCTGATGACGGCTGTAAGCCAGAAACCGGTCCCAGGATGCTTGTTTCCCGGTCCAGGGAAGACATGGCTTGGCAGTTCAGGCTGGACTGTTCCCATGAGGCACAGGGTCAGACTGATTTGCATATGGCCATGTCTGAACTGGGGTGGCGGAATGAGCTAAAGAATGATGATGGATTAAACCCAGATCAGTTGACTGGGGGTGAGTGCTTGCAATGTTCAACACTCCGTCCATCATCCCCTTTGGTTCTGCTAAATAAATAAATACATTTATACATAGGACATCAGTGCAATACCAGAATGGACTAAAAAATAGAAACCCACATAGACATTACAGCCTAAATGCCAATTCTAAATCATTTATCATCTTTTTACACTTTTGATCATATATCAGCCTAAATGCTGTGACTTATCATAAATATTGTATAATGAAATATTCCAGTCATATCAACTGATGCTCATAATGATTAAATCTCATTGCCATCGATACCAGTTTATGTTTTTAAGAATAAACTGATCATGTTTATTAGTGCAAATTTATGCTATATGTATATATATTTTTTGTTGTTAAAGTGCTTGGTGCTCAGTGCAAAATCTATTAAAAAAGTGCTAGTGACTATATTAAAAAATGTTTTTGTTAACTAAAAAATGTATGTATTTCATTTATATTGGGGATATTATATATATATGGGGATAGCAGCAGAAATGATCTCATTATTCTTTCTGATAAAAACTGCCTGATTTCAAAAAAGTGCCATTATGTCTCACTAGTCAATAACAAATTTAACCATGTGAACCTTATTTGAGTTCAGATTTCATCAATAATCACATATGAAATGAATACGGGAGTTGTCATAGGAAGTTGTGCATGTCCTCAGTATTGTTGAGCCCGTTGGGAAACTTGCCGTCAAATTCTAATATCATACGTGTTTCTAATTGTCTTAAAAGTAGTTCCCTGTTTCCTCCTCTCCGGAGGGTTGGTATAGCATCAACCACATAGTATGATAGAGAGTTAACCTCATTGTTGTGCATGCTTTTAAAATGTCGTGCTACAGGATAGGAGAAGTCATTGTTGTTAATGGCTCTGAGATGCTGCAAGATTCTGACATGCACCTGTAATTTGGTACTACCAATATATCTTAAACCACAGGTGCATGTCAAAACATAAACAGCATACTCAGTCCTGCAGTTATAGCTACCTTTTATTGCTAGTTCATTTTGACAGAATGGAGTAGTGTAACTAGTCATATTTTTCCCAAACTTGCATGCACGACAAGACGAACATTTGACAAATCCAGGTTTTGGTTTTAACCAAGTGTTAACGGAACCCAATTCCGGACTATTCTTGTTTAACCTTAATCCCATAGATTGGGCTTTCCTAAATGTAATATCAGGAAATACGGGAAGCCTCGTTCCTAACACATTGTCAGTTAAAACAATTGGCCAATTTTTCCCTATAATTGATCTTATTTTTCTTTCTTGGTCACTAAATGAAGTTATCAATCTAGGAGCTTCCTCTGAGTGACAAACTGCTATAGTTTTGGCTGTTGGTGTCAATAGTGTGGCTTTTGGTCGCATTTTAGCTTTGTTGACAGCCTCTCTCAATATTTTGGGACTATATCCTCTTTTCCTAAGTCTGCCTAAGGTCTCTTGTGTGCATCTGTCAAAGTCTTCTTCTGTACTGCAGATGCGTTTGAGTCTTAGAATCTCCCCATAGGGGATACTTTGTATGAGGTGTCTGGGGTGAGCACTACTGGCATGTAAGATCGTATTTCCCGCAGTAGCCTTTCTAAAAAGTGTTGTTTCCAATGTACCATTGCTCATGAAGATTGCTACATCTAAAAATTCGATGCGTTTTTTACTGAGGTGGGATGTGAAGTTAAGATTGACCGTATTAACATTGATGGTTTCAATGAACTGTCTTGCACTTTCTTCATCCCCCCTCCATATTAAAAAAACGTCATCAATATAACGGAGCCAGTGCATTATGTGTTGTGTGAAAACTTTTCGATGGTCTTTTTTAAGAACCTGTTCCTCCCACCAGCCAACATGCAGGCATGCATAGCTGGGGGATATATATATATATATGCACTGTAAAAATAAAGGTTAAAGTGACTTTACAGTTAGGTGAATATGTCAGTGACAGCATTAAAATTTTGAACAAAAACAAAACACAGAAATTCACCAGTTATAGTTAGCAGGTATAGTGATAGTTAGCAGAGCATACTATATCTTGCTCCCCTGCCATGAACTACTTATGACAAGGCACAATAGGATAGGCAGATCATGCGTTGGCTCCGCTATTAACTATAAAACTAAGTATACGTACCTCATAGAACCTCTTCAGAGCTCAACCCCGTGTGAAGCAATACATTTCACTATAAAAATATTGCCCACCTGTTTGTTTTCCGGGATTCACGTGTATAGACCCCCTGGACCTAGGTCTTCATTTATATTAGAACCTGCACAGTTAACGGAACCTTACCTAGAGAAAGACAATATCACGCTCCTTGGTGATTTGAACTTCCATTTGGAAGATAATATGTGTAACAATTCCAGAACACTAAGGGATATGATGGTGTGTTGTGGGTTGTCGCAGCTGGTTAATGCATCTAAATAATACATTTGTAGATTTATATAGCATGACTTATCACCCCTGAGGGTATCCAGGCGCTGTCCATGGGCAAGGGGAGATTGAGTGATTCACCCAGAATCACAAGATGCTGAGCCAACGCTGAGACTCAAACCCAGCTCCGGAGTCTGCAGCTCCAGCCACGGTGCCACATCCTCTCCCTGCTGCAGTGGGACACACATTAGATTGTATCTTTTCCGGTGATGCTTATCTTAGGTTCACTGAAACAGTGCCACTAATTTGGTCTGATCATTATGCTGTGGTCTTTTCTCCTCTTGGCGCCTTATATTCACGTAGATTTTAATGCTTACTGCTGGAAGTCACGTAAAAGGAATTTGAGAGGACTTTCTGAAGAAAATGTATCACAGGCCCTCAGAAACAGCAATTGGACGAAACATGAGAATGCCGAATTGGCAGGAGCAGAGTTCTCCTCTTGGCTCACCAAGCAGAGGAAGAAGTCTACTTCCCCGTGGTTCACAGAATGACTTAGATTATTTAAGACAGGCCTGCCAACGTCATGAAAGTGCCTGGCGTTTTAATTTGCAGGAAAGACACCAATATAAGACCTTTATTCGGGATTATAAAACTGCCATTAAGGAAGATAAATCTCTCTTTTGTACTAACAGACTTGAGTCTGCCAACTTGAGAGAACTCTTCAAAATAGTTAATCAGCTTTCCTTACCTTGTGGGTTCCCTGGTATAGAGGGATCTCAGGACTTTTGAAAACAATTAGCAATTTTTTTCAATCCAAAATCCTTAATATCTATAAAGAATTGGACTCTCTGAACACAGGGTCTCATAGTATGTCCCCTGTGGATGTTCAGACCGAGCAAATTTGGCAAGAACTTGTGGGTACTACTAAGAATCAGACAGCAGCACTTGCCTGCTTTACTCATCTTATACCTGAGCAAACAGAGCTTTCCCTCCTCAGCATGAAGTCAGGTTTTCCTTTTGAATCATGCCCTCCGAAGATTCTTCAGGTGGCTGCCAAGACTATTGCTCTACCTCTTACAACTACCATTAATACTGCTATCAGTGCAGGTTGCTACCCTCCCCTTTGCAAAATGGCGGTGGTAAAGCCGCTGCTAAAAAACACAATTTGAATCCTACAGACTTAAAAA
This sequence comes from Calotriton arnoldi, assembly GCA_963921515.1. Classification (NCBI taxonomy): domain Eukaryota; kingdom Metazoa; phylum Chordata; class Amphibia; order Caudata; family Salamandridae; genus Calotriton; species Calotriton arnoldi. The sequence goes on from CAWUFW010009537.1 coordinate 375,192, forward strand.
AATACTGTCCCATTTCTCTTCTGCCTACCCCTGCCAAAATCTTAGAAAAGCACCTCACAGTTGACGACAAATCTCGAACAACACGATTTGTTGGATGCCTCACAATTTGGGTTCAGAAGTAATCATGGGATGGAAACTGCGTTGAAATATGCAGTTGATAACATTCGAACCATGGTTGATGTAGGGCAGGCTGCAGCACTTCTCCTTTTGGATTTGTCAAAGACCTTTGATACCATCTTTCCATCCCTGCTGGCCTGTAAGCTGCAGAATTTGGGGATTACAGGTTCAGCATTAAAGTTGCTAACTTCTTTTCTAAGTGACAGATCTCAGACAGTAATCATTCATCAATACAGCTCTGAGTCCATCACTCTGCCATCTGGGGTTGCTCAGGGTTCTTCCCTGAGCCCTACACTTTTTAACCTATATGTTTCCCCGCTATCAAAGTTGATAAGGTCCTTTGGCCCACAGACCATATTGTATGCCGATGACATACAAATTATTGTGCCAATTGCTAAAGATGCACAGGCTATTTTGTCTAACTTCAAGGCATTACCCCGAAACATGTCGGACATATTACGAAATATATAAATCTAGCAGTTATGCCATGGGAATGCTAAACCTTGGAAGACTCTGAGTAGTAAATTAGTTCCTTGGTTATCATTTTGTCTGTCTTGTATTTAAAAAAATAAACGTTTTTATTTTGTATTGTACAAGGTTTAAAAAAAACATACATAATAAAGATTTTTTCATTTCATTTTCATTTGACTTTCCCTGTTCTCTATCTCACATTACTGATCCTCTCTCCTTGCACATATCTTTCTTACTTAATGTATCTTTCAGCACTTACGCATCCTCTCACAGATTATAACCCACACTGCCCCTTCCTCTCATAACCACCCAGTCCTCTAGGATTTTGCTCTTTTCTTAAAACAGCATACATCTTTCTCAATTTAGTTTAATTGAAAATAACTTCTCTTGGACATCGGGCTCACAACATAGAATCCATGTTAAGTAAATCCTATAGCAATACGTGCAGTGCCTACCAGAAGCAAAGAATTGCTCGAGTTGTCTCATTGGTTGTATCACTGAATCATCCGTGAATTCAGATTCTGCTGTATGGTATTCTGTCACACCCTTCTTGGAATCAAAATATTTCTGGTATAGAGATGTCCATGTTAAAGACGGCTCCATGTTCTGACTAGAGAATTGTTGGTAGGCTGTGACTCTGAATGACCCTCTGCCAGTTCTGTGTATTCTGAGCATTTTTGCCCCTTATATTCCACAGGTGTAATTTGAGATGATTGCGTTTTCAGTTTACAGTCTCTATTGTCATGTCATATGACTTTTCTGTGCTACTCTTAGTTAGCTTAAATATTAGCTTTGGCACCTACATAATGCTGTTTTACACCCTTGGGCACTTTACTGTGGTAAACATACTGAGGGGTGCTGTGCTGGGCAAGTGGAGAATCTAATTATGGTAATATAATACAATTAAATTTTTTATGTAAAAGATATGAGCATTTTTATTAGATTTGGTAGCAGGAAGAGGATTGTTTGGTTGTATGTTTTTGGTAAAAAGAGGAGGAGGGTGTTGTTGGTAGATAATATGAGTGAAGGGTTGAATATAGGATTGGTGGTGATGGAAAGGGGTCTGTTATGAGTAAGTAGAGGGTAGGGCTGGTGTTTTGTATGAGCAGGGCTCATGTGTTTGAAGGGATTAGGTTTATGTATAATTTGGTTTGTGCTGTTTTGGGGATGTGTGGAATTGATAGTGGTATGTGGACAGACTGGTGGTTTTTGTGAGCGTGAAGGTGCCATTGTGTGGCGGTGAGGTAGAAGGGTGCATAGATTTGGTTTGTGAGGTTTTGTATTTGCTGCTGAGATATTGAAATGTGGTTAGAGTTTGGTTGTTGTAAATGAGCAGTGTGTGTTTGCTGAGATTGTGTTTGTATGTTTGAGGATGTGGATGACTTAAGGTGGTGGCTGGTAAATGGAAAAAAGGCATAATCTCTGGCCCTAGGCCTGGCCCGGCCGAACAGGCCCAAACAGACTGCTGCCCGTGTCCTCTCCGCCCTGAGCCTTGACGCCCGAGCACTAAAAAAAGCCATTGTGATCAGGTGCCCTTTAGCCAATGGAAGACCTAGCCTAAACCCTAGAGACAGTGGGAGCCCTTGCCCTATCAACCAATCACAGCCCTAGCCCTAGTGGCCAATCAAAACTGAAACCCTAAGCCATAGGTACAATAGAAACTCTAGCCCTAGGAACCAATCAGAAGCCTACCCCTATCAGCCAATCAGAACTCAAATCCTAAACCCTAGGTCCAAAAGAAACACTAGCCCAGGGAACCAATTAGAACATTAGTCCTATCAGCTAATAAGAAATCAAACCCTATGCCTCAGGTCAAATAGAAACCCTAGCCCTAGTAACCAATCAGAACCCTAACCCTATCAGCCAATCAGTACTCAAACCCTGAGTCTTAGGTCGAATAGAAACCCTAGCCCTAGGAGCCACTCAAAAGACACGTGCAACAGCCAATATGAAACCTATTAAAAGAGCATGTGGCCTTAAATGTAAGGGGCTGTGCAGGAGTTAGGGGAGGGCAGAGGCCTGTGTAGGTGCCCTGTGGGTCAATCAGTAAGGCAGAAACTGGTGTGCAGAGGGGCTGGGAGCAGCTCCTGAGTACACAATCTCCGTGGATACAGACAGGTCCAGTACACACCTTGTAGGATGTTTTTAACCATGCAAGTAAGGCCCAAATGGAAAACTACTAAATACTACTTTTCAGGCTCTTAAAAACCTTGTTTTTCTAGTAAAAAACGAGGGCTACAAATACTTTACAAACACAATTTCCACTGAAAACGTACCTTTTTTGCAATGTGCCTAGCTGCGGATTTTGGGTCCTAGCTCAGCCGGCATCTAGGGAAACCTAGCAAACCTGTATATTTTTTAAAACTAGACACCTAGGGGAATCCAGGACAGGCTGACCTGTGTGGCTCTCTCCATGTTTTTGTACACAGAATCCCCTGCAAACCTCAACATATGTCTAGAAAACACATTTTCCTCACATTTCTGTAAAGGAAAGTTCTAGAATGTGTGGAGAGCCACAAACTTCCTTCCACCAAGCATTTCCCCAAGTCCCTTGATAAAAATGGTACCTCACTTGTGTGGGTAGGAAACGGCCCAAAATGCAATGTGGACACATCACATTTTTCCACTGAAAACTAGACACGCAGGGGAATCCAAGTTCGGGTGACTTGTGTGGCTCTCACCAGGCTCTGTTACCCAGAATTCCCTGCAATCCTCACATTTAGCTAAAATAATCAAATTTTCCACACATTTCTGTGTGGGAAAGCTGTGGGATCACTGGGGCTGCACAAATTTCATACCACCAAGCATGTGCCCAGGTCTCCCGATAAAAATGCTACCCCACTTGTGCGGGTAGGCCAAGTGTCTGTGACAGTGAAGGGCCAAAAACGTGGAGAGATTGAGGGGATAGAAAATGGTTGGAACAATTCTCGACTTGTTTGGAAGCAATCCTTGCCTAAGGGGTCACTTCCATCACCAAAAAACAAATCCCTGGAGTTAATGGTAGCATTCCTGCTGCACGATTGCAACCCCATGCACGAGCGTACAGCAGGAATGCCCTGCAAATAGACATCAAGGGAGAGGAAAAACTCTTTTATCTCCCCTGCTGTGCATGCTGATGTCATCGGATTACCAAGGGGGGGTCAGGGGTTCCACTGCCATCCCTGTTTGGAGTGGTTACATGGGCGGCCCATGGTGGGAGCTCCAGTGCTTCTCCCATGGGTGGGTGCGAGGATGGAATGGTTCCACCCTCAGCACACACCCACTGGTGTTCATGACGGAATCGTTCTGTCATTAGCTGTGAAGGGGTTAAATATATTTATGTATAACCATTGTATCAAATTTTGTATGAAATATATTTTTACGTTATATAGATCATGAACATTTAAAATGATGATGTTTTATTTAATTTGGAATAAATATGTTTTATTTAGATGTAAACATAGATGTTTGTTCACTTTGTTGATATTGTGGTGTTAAGGGTAAATGCTATTTTTAGTGTGCTATATTTTTGGGTTCTTCTTTTGTTGTAGTGGGGGTATTGTAATTTTAGTTTATTGAGTGTCCAACACCTTCATTGTTACAAGTTATATTGGAGTGAGAATTAATTGTGAATAATGCCTCTTTAGTGTCCAACATCTTCTCTGAGTTAAGTTATATTGGATTGGGGATTGTAAATGTTGCCCCTTTAGTGCCCAACACATTCCCTGATTTATTTTATCTTGTAGTGGGAATAGTATATTTCATCCCTTTTAGTGTCCAAAACCTTCCCTGAGATGAGATTTATTTCAGTTGGAATGGTCAGTGTTGCCTCTTTAGTATCCAGCACCTTCCCTGAGTTAAGTTAGATTTGAGTGGGAATAGTAAATGTTGTGTCCAAACCCTTCCCGGATTTATTTTATTTTGGAGTGGGAATAATATATTTAACACTTTTTGTGTCCATAACCTTCCCTGACATAAAGATTATTGCAGTGGGAATGGATAATAGTTCCTCATTAGTACCCAGCACCTTCCCTGAGGTAAGTTAGATTGGAGTGGGAATACTAAATGTTGCCCCTTTAGTGTCCAACACCTTCTCTGATGTATTTTATCTTGGAGTAGGAATAGTATATTTAAGCCTTTTTGTGTCCAAAACCTCCCTAAGATAAGTTTTATTGCAGTTGGAATGGTCAATGTTGCCTCTTTAGTATCCAGCACCTTTCCTGAGCTACGTTAGATTGGAGTGGGAATAGTAAATGTTACCTCTTTAGTGTCCAACAGCTTCCCTGATTTATTTTTTGTTTGAGTGGGAATAGTATATTTAACCCTTTTTGTGTCCAAAACCTTCCCTGAGATACGTTTATTGCAATGGGAATGGTTCAAGTCACCTTTCAGTGTCCAGCATCTTCCCTGGGTTAAGTTTGATTGGAGTGGGAATAGTAAATGTTGCCCATTTGGTGTCCAAGACCTTCCTTGACTTACTTTATATTGGGGTGGGAATAATATATTTGCCCCTGTTAGTGTCCTAAACCGTCTTTGAGGTAAGTTGTAATGTAGTGTTATTAGACAATTTTGACTATTTAGGGCCCAATTATGAGTTTAGCTGGGTGGGAGTGGGCTGCCACACCACTGCTTCACTCCCACACTGCCAAACAGGGATGCTGCCCGCCTGCCAGATTATGAGTATTATTGTGGTCTGACAGGCGGGCAGCATGGCGGTCCCACGGCAGTGCAGTTTAAAGGCTCATATTTGAGCCTTAAACTGCACTGCCACTGGACCGCCAGTGCATGTTCCTGCACGGCATGGACTGTGTTGTCCATGCTGTGGAGGAATGGGGTGCATGCACACAGATGGGCACAACATGTGCCCCCTTGCATGCACCCCCGTGCACACTGCCAAGAGAGGCCCTATTGCAGGGGTATCAAACCTTTTCTGTACTGAGAGCTACTTATGTTCAATGAAACGCATTGAGAGCAACTAATATTATTGGTATTGGATCATTTCGATTTTGTTACATGTATATTAATTCATCCAAGCAAAAGCTTTCTAATTTAATAAGCTGGGCTGCACACAGGTGCTGGAGAGCTACAGTAGCTCACGAGGTATTGGTTGGAGACCCCTGCCCTATAGGACCCATTTCTTTCCTCACCGCCAGCAGCATCATGGAGAAGAACGTCCATGAGACCGCTAGCGTTGAGGAAAGTTGTAATACGCTTAGTGGTGCCACAAAGCACCATCAAGCATATTTTGGCCCTCAGAGCGCAGCGCCACTGCCAGGGATCAAAGATCCCTGGCGGTAGCGGCGGTGCCATGGCGGTTCGACCGCCCAAGTTGTAATCCGGCGGTCGGATCACCGGTGCAGCGGAGGCCGGACCACCACGGCTGTGCCACTGTGAGTTTGGCGGTCCTCGGACTGTCAAACTCATAATGAGGCCCTTAGTGTTATAGATAGGTGCATACTTTGCTTGTAGTGAAGTGGGGCTAGTATGTGTTATGTTTGCAGCATTAAATAATTAGTAAAAGTAGTAATTGCATTGTGTGATAAAAAGCATAACATTTGTAAATCATCATTATTTTTATATTAATAAGTATTAGAATAACACAATGCACATGCAATATTTTATTTTAAACATTTTATTTTGAAGATTATACACTCATTGCAACTTTTTCCTATTTTTGATATATATTTATCAGAAATAAAAATTGTAAACTTTTTATTGACTATATAACAAATTTTTTAATAGTTGGTAAAAAAATAGAGCACAAATGTTTCTGAATATATTTTCAATAATATACATTTTTTTAAAACATATTTTACATACATTTTTAAAGGTTTATCTAATATAAATATGTTTAATATATATTAGATAATTTTATATATGTTATAATATTTAATATACATTTTACAATGTGTGTGTTAATGTTTGGAACATTGTTGTACATGTGTTATATTTCTAAACATTTTAGTCAACATTTTTATAAAAGTTTTGCTATTTTTCTCAATGATTCATTTTTTTTTCTTTATTTTTTTTCTTCATTTTTTATTTAAATCTGTTTTTATTGTTTTGCAAAGTATACATCTTGAAGACAGGCAACATTTATCATGTAACAATAACCATACCCTGGAGCATTTGACAAAAATAAATTAGCGTGATCATGGATCAGTGATAATCTGTTATACATATCAAGAACATCATTAGTGTAGGAACTAGTGGAACCTAGACAGAATAAATTACAACAGGTATTGGTGGTATGGTATCGTGGCATGGTGTACAGAGTCTACGCAGAAGTCACAGGATACATGTCTACACAGATGTTAGAACTAAAACATTAAAAGGGGAGGCGAAAATTCGATAAATCCCCATTAACTGATAACAGCAGCATAGTCCGACTTTAGGATGTTCATTCCACTCCGTGTTCCCGTTGTTCCCACCCCCCCAGCCCACCGGCGTCCCATGGACAGATCCCCCCAGGCATAGAACTCAGCACTGCACTCCTTGAGCGCCAAATGGTACCTAGGTGTCTGCATGGCGATGCACCTGCTCTTTGGCGGTTTAACCATCACTCCCCCTTAGGACGCCTCCACTATGTTCAGGACGCCCCTCTGTGTTGTCTCCCCCAGACTGCGTCAGAGACTGTAGTAGACCTTCCCAGCATGACGCCATAGGCGTCCTCCAGAGTCCCAACGTTTCTTCCCTCAGTATAGCTATTCCCTCTGCCTTAGCCCACGCCAGGAGCGAACACTTCCATGCCCGCGTGTGTGGCGGGTCCGGCGCCTTCCACCGTTTAGTAAGTAGTCGTTTGGCCACCACCATTCCCAAGTCGAGAAAGCGGGAGGAGACTTTTGTGGGCGGCGTTCTGCGAAAGAGGTGCAGCAGGTAGGCAGGCCATTCAAAGGGTATGATGCGGCCCGTGCACGTGCGCAGCACCTCGTGAACCGCCGCCCAGTAGGGGTGGAGCTTGTGGCAGCTCCACAGCATGTGTATTAACCCAGCTCCCAACTCTGCGCAACGGGGGCAGACCGTGTCTGTGCGGTGAAAATACCTATTGATCGCTTCGGGCGTGAGGTATGCTCTGTGGAGTATAAACAGCTGTATTTGGCGAAACCTCATATTGCGGGGGATACGTGTTGGACTTTGTAATATCTTACCCCATTCTTTATCCTCCAGTGGCCGCGCCAAATCCACCTCCCATTTGCGGTGTAGTGGTTCCAAACTTGCCGCCGCGTGCGTACGTAGGGATGCCGCAAACCACCGAATCAAGTGCCTACCTTGCCCCATAACATGAAGGTACTGTATGGTGTGGTGTTGGCTGGGCTCTTCCTTCATGTCTCCTCATCTAGATGTCAACGATGCAATCAGTGAACGGTGACGAAGGAATTGCCCGGGGGGCAGTCCCGTCTCTTCAACTAGGGATTCATACGTCATGAGAATGCCGTCTCGATATAAGTCTCCTAGGGTCTGTATGTCCGCTTCGTGCCACTCTGCGAGCGCAGTAGATGTGAGCGTGCCCGGTCCGCTGGGGGAGCCCTCTAGTGGTATGGCTGGAGCGTAGGGGATCGTATTTCTAGTAATGTATAGACTGCGGCGGTAACATTTATAAGCCACCACCATGAGGAGCGGCATTGGCGTACGAGTTTTTGCGGCGGGATGAAAGAGTTTAGTGATTTCAACCAGAGAGCGGGGAGGTGTTGTGGACGCGGTGTCGTCACGGCCTCTGTCGGCTAGCCAGCGGGCTATCCATTGTAATTGCGCTGCCAAGTAGTAATGCTCGAAGCACGGCGCAGCCAGGCCTCCCTGGTCGGTGGGCAAGTACAACTTGGGCAACGCTACCCTGTGACGTGAGTTGCCCCAGAGGAAGTCCCGAAGTGACTGAGTGAGTGCGGTGAAGAAGGCCGCCGGGATGTAAACTGGCAGGTTGGCAAAGTAGTATGGGAGGTGAGGAAGGATCACCATCTTAGATAATGCTACCCTGCCCGTGACTGTCAGTGGGAGCGTGCTCCAGAATCGCATTTGGGACTTAATTGCTGTTACGGCACGGCCCAGATTACCCTCAATGAGATCCGCCGGTTGGCGATATATCTGGATTCCTAGGTAGCGGAAAGTGTCTGCTTTCCACTGCACCTGTATACCATCCAGGATATATCCCGGGTCCTGGGTGTCACTACTGAACGCATATAGACAGGACTTGCTGGCATTTACCCTGAGGCCCGAAAGTGCGGCGAAGTCGCGCAACATGTGCGCCAACCGGACTGGAATATTGCTTACATCACGCACGAAGACCAAGAGGTCGTCCGCATACAGTGATACCTGATGTGTCGCATCCCCTAGGGGGATTCCATCTCCCAGCGTCGCGCGGATTGTCGCTGCTAGGGGCTCGATTGTTAGTGCAAACAGGAGGGGTGAAAGCGGGCACCCCTGCCTGGTGCCTCTGCGGATTGGAATGGCGTCAGAGATGTATGGCTCCGTCTTGACCCTCACTGTAGGGTTTTTGTATAGTAGGTCAACCATCTGGAGAAACCCCAGGCCCAGCCCGTAGCGCAACAGTACTGCCGCGAGGTAGCCCCACTCCAGACAGTCAAAGGCTTTTTCGAGGTCCAGCACTAGACAACCCGCTCTAGGCCACTCCCGTACACTGTCCGACGCCACCCTGAAGAACCTCCGCAGGTTCAACGAAGTGCTACGTTTGGGCACAAAGCCATTCTGGTCGTTGTGGACTAATTCAGGCACCACCGGCGCCAGGCGCTCTGCCAACACCTTGGTGAATATTTTGTAGTCCACATTGAGGAGTGCCAGGGGACGGTAGGAGCCCAAATTCTCTGGGTCCCTGTGCGGTTTGAGCAAGGACACCAGATAGGCCTCGCGCATTGAAGGGGGCAGAGTGCACTCGTCAAGGGCTGTGGAGTAAAGGGCATACAATTTGGGCACTAGGGATTCCCTGTAGGTCTTATAGTATTCAGCGGGCAGGCCATCCGGTCCCGGCGCTTTCCCTGACGCCATGGAGCCAATCGCCTCCCCGATTTCCTCCAAAGTAAGGGGACCGTCGAGTGTCTCATGGTGGACTTCAGGTACCGTGGGCAGGCGGATATTCTCAAAAAATCTATCCAGTTCGGAGCCAGAACGTTGCCCTGCGGAACGATACAAGTGATCGTAATGGTCGGTCATTGCTTTGTGGATCTCGCGCTGCGTGTATACTAGAGCCCCCTCAGGTGTGCGTATCGCCCCGATTGGGGTGTGCTTACACTCCTGTGCGAGTAGCCAGGCTAACAAGCGACCCGCCCTGTCGGCTTTGGCGTGAGTGCGAGCCTTATGGGCTACATAATTGTGGCAACGCAGACGTTCCATAAGCTCCGCATGTTGCGTCCGAAGATCCATCAGACGAGCTGAATGGCGGCCACCGCCTTCACCCTCCCTTTCGAATCGAAGTAATTGCGATTCAAGACGGGTAAGTGACAGCGCCAGGTTTTTGCGTATGTTCCACGTGGCACCGAGGCAGTGACCCCTAATAGCCGTTTTATGGGCATCCCATTCCACCAACGTGTTACTCGTCGTCCCTTCATTTAGTTCGAAATATTCTGAGATTGCCATCCCCAGGGATGCACGGAATTCCTGATCCTCTAGTGCAACTGATTGGAGACGCCAGGTAGGGACCGGAGGACGATCGGGCTCCCAGTTCAGCCGCAGCCTCAGGGGATTATGGTCAGAGTGTGTCCGCCCTAAATATTCTGCGTCCTCTATCAACGAGGTTAGCGCTTGAGAGCCCACCACCCTATCCAGTCGCACGTGAAGGTCGTGCACTGCAGAGTAATAAGAATAGATACGATCATTAGGGTGTAGACCCCGCCACAAATCCGATAGCGCCCAGTGTGATAGCCAGTCTGCGAGAGCTTGCGCGTTTGAGATCGCTGAGGTCGTACGGAGGGGTGGGAAGGACCTATCTAGGTGTACGTCTAACACCGAATTAAAGTCACCACCTAACAGCCAGGGGAGTCCGGCATAGGGGGCCAGCGTTGTGGACAATTGTGTTAGATATGCAGGTTGGTCAGTGTTCGGAGCGTAAATGGAGCCCAACAGGATTTGTTGACCATTAAGTGTCCCACGTGCCAGAGTGTACCTGCCTGCAGGGTCTATCTCGGTGCCCGTACAATTGAACGGGGTGCCCGCCCTCACCCAAATTAGTGTACCCCGCGCGTGTGCTGAGTATGTCGTGCCATATAATTGACCCCTCCAGCGCCTGCGTAGCCTATCTAATTCCGGCTGTGTCATGTGTGTTTCCTGCAGGAGGGCGATTGCAGCAGAGTGTCTTTGAAGATATGCAAATATGGAGTAGCGGCGCGCGGGTGTGTACATGCCGCGTATGTTCCACGTGATTATATCAGTTCGCGCCATTTTGGGTAAATAGATGCAGTGGTGAGGCCGGGGCGCGTCGGGGTGGTGCGGGAACAGGGACAGGTCATGTCAGGTCGATGTGCTGCAACTGAAAACATAACTAGAGAACCAGAAAACAGTGTAACATCTGGGGCGGTCCTTTCTCAATGGCCGTCCAAACCTCTAACCAGGAAGTAGCGTGAACTAGGACAGTGGGGTGCCTATTGGGGTGTGCGCACTAGCAATATCTTGTTGTGGCCGTCCCTCTTGCTCCTACTCGTGTAATATGCCATCCAAGTGTTCACCAGTGTCTTCGCGTGGGCCCAGCAGACTGTGATTTGAGCCGGTGCGCCGGGTGAGTGTGCCATTCCTCCCCCCTCCTTCCCTCGTCTCCTATGGGATAAAGTACGGAACCTAACCAGTGGCGGGTACGCTGTTGCTACTCTGGCACCGCAGAAGCCGCCCAGTGCATCCAGTACAGTAGGCTCACCCTTCCCCTTAACTGCAACTAAAACAGAGAAGTTAACAGACAGTAGTCTACTTGCATGGGCTGTCCATGTTGAAGGCTATCGCAATAGTGTTCGTTCAGATAATGTCATCCGCAGTTTGCTGGGTTACCACTGGCAATCCGAGATCCTCCAAGACTTCCGTGGATGGCGATGAGGGACCGCTGGCCACCAAGGTGGCACATACGTGGGAGTCCAGATGTTCCTGAGGGCGTGAGGAGCCGAGGGTGGTGACTGCTTCTAGGGCTTCCAGTCTTTCCCTTTGAATGTTCTCCGGGCTTGGGGCGCTTATTCCAGGTTGGGTGTTCTTCCATATCCCCCGTCGCCGACGTCTTCGGGTTCTTCTGCCCATTGTGTTGTCACCCTCTGAGTTCGAAGGTCGCAGACCCGACCACAGCCCCGACTCCTCGAGCCAGTCCCACGCCTCCTCTGGTGAGTCAAAGAAGCGGGTCCCTTCTTTTGCAACAACGCGTAGTCTGGCCGGAAACAGCAACGAGTAAGGCAATTCTAAGGCGCGGAGCTGCCGTTTCACCGCTGTGTAGTTGCTCCTCCATCTCTGCACCCGAGCTGTGTAGTCTGGGAAAAGCATAACTGGGTTGCCGCTCACTTTAAGGCCATCTAACTTACGTGTTTCACGAAGGACCGCATCCCTGTCCCTGTAGTTAAGCAACTTAAAGATGAACGGCCAAGGTCTGGCTCCTGGTTGGGGTTTCTGTGTTGGGATGCGGTGGGCTCTTTCGACCACGAATTGCTGTGACAATGCTCCCTGGGGCAGGAGGTCGCGTACCCAGCGTTCCGTGAACTGCTCCGGGTGCCTTCCTTCTTCGCCTTCCGGCAGGCCCACCACGCGGACGTTATTGCGGCGGGAGCGGCCCTCCGCATCATCTGCCTTGTCTTCCAGGTCGTGGACCCGATCTATCAGGTCTTGCAGCGCTGCTGTGTGGCCTTGCGTGACAGGTTGCAGCTCGTTTAACATTTGGCTTTGCACTGTTACTTTATCCGTCAGCTTACGGTGGTCTGCATGGAGAAGGGTGAAGTCCGAGGCGACCTTGTCGATCCTGGTTTCCAAGGAGGTCCTGGTGTGTTCCAATACTTCGCCTATCCTTTCTACTGCTGCAAGCACTGAGTCCATTTTTGCTGCTAGAGCCATGGTCGCAGGATCTGTCGCCCCTCCAGTACTCGTGCTCGTGGGATCCAAGGCGCTTCCGCGTAAGGGCCCCTGCTGTATCTTGGCTCTCATCCGGCCCATTACCAACTGTTGCGCCGTGGGCATTCGCGGGCGAAAACCAGCGGGGGCGGTATGCCAGCACCGGCAGGGGAGTCCACTCCCGTAAACTTAGCACGTGGACTAAAGTCCGGAGGGGCAGAACAAAGCGGCCGCTCTCCGCTGTTTGTAGTCAGAGCTCAGATGGCGACTTATAGGGCTAGGTGTGTACTCCGTCTCAAATTGTCCAGCGGGGCAAGGTGGCGGATCACAAATACACTGTACGCCGGAGTGCGGCTCTGTCAGTCTGCACAGTTACCAGCCGGTGCGAGTAGTGTTAGGCTCCCTGGGGATGGACGCCCCCCTAGTCGCCGGGCCTCAGGTGGGCAGGCAGGTGCCTCCCAATATCTACTGCGCTCAACCAGCACGGCCTCCCCGTCCACCTTACAATCTCTCTGTAGTGGCCGCCTCCATGTCAACGGCGACCGCCAGCTAACTTCCTCTTGGGTGCAGCGTACCCACGGGGTTCCCACCCGCGCCGGAGTGTCCAGACACTAGCTAGTGCGTTCGTGTCCACCGTGACTGACACAGGTGTCGGGTCGCAGCAGGGTGCTTCTGGTGGAGGATTCTGGGTCACTGTCCGCGGGCGCTGTCTTCCCCTGTCCACCACCCAGTGCCGCTGGCATTACCAGTCAATGCGTGACGGCCTGCCTCAGTTCCGGGCCGTATCAGGTCTTCTCGTGGGTCTCTGTCAGCTGCTCACCACAACTCCGCCTCACCCGGGCTTCTCGCTTCCCACTTCCTCGGCGGTACATAGATGAGACTGGGCCGCGAGAGCTCCAGGAGATGTCCTGGGTGTGGTGTATTACTGCTGGCTCCAGTGCTCGCTGCCTCCGCCCCAGCCCGGGCCTCGTTGTCCAAGGGACTGTGCCAGCCGGCGGGGGCCTCCACGAATATGGCACCGCCGCTGTCTGGATTCACCCGGTGGCAGCGTTCTCCCTACACACCTCCGTCTCCACACAGCACCGGAAAAACAAGTGAGGTCGGGGACCACCCACCGCCACAGACAAACCCCCCGGGGGGGGAAACCTCCACGCTTTATTGATCTCGGTGTCTTCGCCCCGCGGCCCAGCCAGCCGCCGACGTTGGAAGGCCCTCCGGCTGTTGGGACGTACCTCTTCCTGCGAGTCGGCGTCAGATGGCGGGGGCCACCGCAAATGCCGGTGGCGGCGTGAGCGACCTCTTTTAGCTTCTCCGGTTCCTTTGGCTCCGCGTTGCACTGGGGGTCAGGTGGGATCGCGGATCGCACACCGCTGCAGTCCCACCCCCCGGGGGGGCCCCGCACCAGTACGAGCGCTCCGACAGGCTCGGTTTCATCACCTCTCAGCCCGCACAGGTCCGGCTCGGTCTAGAGACCCCCTCTGCCGCCGAATCCCCCAGTCAGGCGTTGGCAGCCATTTTATAGTCCGGAGAAGCCGCGCGCGGACTTACAGCAGACAGGGCCGCGCTGAACACGAGCACATTGCCACGACGCCAGTAGGCCAGGGAGACTCGGGGCCCAACTCGTTAGGTGCGGCAACTCTTCCGCCACCTGGTTCCGGCCAGCAGGTACGTGGGTGACTGGTTTAACAGGAGAAATTACCGGAGCTGGGGGATCACCGGCTTGAGCTTCACGGACTCGCGTCTGCCATGTTGGCTAGCTAGCCACGCCCCCTTTTCTCAATGATTCATATGAGAAAATAGTCTTGTTTTACTTTCATTAGGCGGCCATTTTTTCTACCGCTAAGTAAATTTAGTAGTCTATTGGTGTTATTTTTAGGTCGTTTGTGGAAGAGAGAAGTAGCGGTTGGGTGCTGCTGTTCATTGGTAAAGGTAAGTTAATTTTTACAAAATTTTAAGGTGTTTGTAAGGTGGGGGGACGTAGGAAGGATGTGCATGTGATATGTGTGAAGTGATTGGTAAGTTTTTTGTGTGCTTTATTTGTTTTTTTGGATGCTGTTTGGTTTTGCGTAGCTTTAATATGTGTTTTAGGAAGTAAAGTGTTTTTTAATGTAAGTTATGTGTAGTGTGTCAGGATTCCTGCCACAGCTCACCTCTCTTGACTATCACAATATACTGGCATGACTCATATCATTCCTCCTAACACTTATGAATGAATAAATGTCTTGTACCCTGACTTTTGACCATGTTACATGCTGTTGGTGATACCTAGCTGCAGCTGGTGTTCCCCGGTTTGTTTGTAAAGGCTTAATAGCTTTTACAAATGGTTTACCATGCATATGCAAGGACAAATTTCAGGCACACGGAAACAAACAGAAAATCCACCAGAATAAGCATCAAGCAACCAGCGTAGATGACCTCAATGTGAACCTTCCGGAAGACAGCCCTCATCAAATTAATCCCCTGCAACTGTTCCTTGCTATAAGCAATTAGAACACGACCTTTGTGAACATTATAAAACACCTTCTAGAAGATAGCCTCATCAAATTAATCACCGGCACCTGTTCCTTGATATAAGCAATTAGAACGCGACCTTTGTGAACCTTCTAAAGCACCTTCCAGAAGGCAGTCTCATCAAGTTAATTATCTGCACCTGTTCCTTGTTACAAACAATTTGAATGTGACCTTTATGAAGTTCTAAAGCAGTCTTGTTTAAAGACCGTCAACACTCCTCCCCTTCGCTTAGCCTCTTCGCCTGCCACTTACCTTTTTCCCAGCTTCCAGGACCTTGTCTTACCAGCTCCCTTGATCCTCCCACTTTGACCTCACTGCAAAGAATGTCCCGCATTAGTCTCGCACCTGGATGGAAAAAAGAACAAGAAGAAAAGGAGAGACACATGAACAGACTTGATTTGACTGAGCGTAGTCGCAACATCGTGCTGCAAACCAGGTAACCAGTGTTTTTGTTCAACTTGTACATACTGTTGTCAGGGCTCTGCCAGAGAGGACTTGGGTGAAGCTAACCCCGTCCAAATTTGCTTGTGGGTTTGATGCTGAAATCATACTTCCAACAGTTTCGAAAACTTTGATGAAGGGGCCTCAATGGAGAATCTAAAGGAAAACAAAACAACAACAAAACTAAAGGTTGGTTAAGATTTGAAAAGCTTTTGTGAGGTGATACCTAAAGAGATAGAGTTAATACTAGACTAAAGCCTTATTATTTGTTCTTTATAGGTACCATATCTGCCAGTACCATTTATCAGACAGGTGTGAATGCCTGCTGTGGTGTTGCTGTTGAGTAGACGAGCCACAGCATCTTTTACTCTACGCACTCTCTCCATCCCAACCCCCTTCCCCCTGGAATTTGCCACCGGAATAGTGTCTCCTCCTGTAAACCGAGGACAAGTCTCTGGAAGATTCTGGAACTAGAATCGCCGCCCCATTGGGATCATCTGGGATCCAGGTAGGTGGCTTATGACATAGTGTATGTACAGTGATTAGTTTTGTGTAGATAAACATTATGTATGTATATATTTGGAAATGTTGTGTTTTGTGCAGGAGGGTGTTTTATATATTTGTTAAAGGTTTAAGTTTCCTGGACGTGTGTGAGGGAAGTCGGATGTTCCATTTTTTTGGGTGGAAATCTGAAATAGGGCCTGATTACGAGTTTGACGGTGTCACCACCGCACCACTGGGACAGCCGGCTCTGTGGTCTCCCACCCACTGTATTACGATGTGCCTGATGGGCTGGCGGTCTCTTGGTGGTGGTGTCCTGATGGAGTGACATTTCACTGCTGGAGAGAGAGTTAAGTGCAATATGTGCTTATCTGAAGCACATATATGTTGTGTATGTGTTGTAATGTATATGTGGATCATGTGTATTGTATGTTTTGTTGCACGTTAAATCTAACAAACTGTTACAATGCACTATATAGGAGAAGTAACAATAAAGCCTACCTTTGCATCTAGCACCAATCGGGATGCAGAGCATCGTGATCTGGTGGCAGAAGCACAGGAGGGACCTGGACAATGGTGTCCGACACAGATTCCGGAGTGGGACCCTGAAAAAAGGTGAGTTTTCCCCTCTTTTTGTGCCTTTCTGCCAACTTGCGCATGGCGGTGTCCCTGCCAGGAAAAGCTAGAAGGAAGGGCAGACAGTAATCTGGATGGTGGGAACCTTGGGGGGACTGCCTCCAAGTCCCGGCTCTGGCTTTCCCACCGCCGATGCAGGAGTTAAATATATTTATGTATAACCATTGTATCAAATTTTGTATGAAATATATTTTTTATTTTATATGGATCATAAATATTTAAAATGATGATGTTTAATTTAATTTGTAATAAATATGTTTTTATTAGATGTTAACATAGATGTTTGTTCACTTTGTTGATATTGTGGTGTTAAGGGTAACTGCTATTTTTTTAGGGTGCTAGATGTTTGGGTTCTTCTTTTGTTGTAGTGGGGGTATTGTAATTTTAGTTTATTGAGTGCCCAACACCTTCATTGTTACAAGTTATATTGGAGTGGGAATTGTGAATGATGCCTCTTTAGTGTCCAACATCTTCTCTGAGTTAAGTTATATCGTATTGGGAATAGTAAATGTTGCCCCTTTAGTGTCCAACACATTCCCTGATTTATTTTATCTTGTAGTGGGAATAGCATATTTCATTCTTTTTAGTGTCCAAAACCTTCCCTGAGATGAGATTTATTGCAGTTGGAATGGTCAGTGTTGCCTCTTTAGTATCCAGCACCTTCCCTGAGTTAAGTTAGATTTGAGTGAGAATAGTAAATGTTGCCCCTTTAGTGTCCAAACCCTTCCCGGATTTATTTTATTTTGGAGTGGGAATAGTATATTTAACACATTTTGTGTCCATAACCTTCCCTGACATAAGGTTTATTGCAGTGGGAATGGACAATAGTTCCTCATTAGTGGTCAGCACCTTCCCTGAGGTAAGTTAGATCGGAGTGGGAATAGTAAATGTTGCCCCTTTAGTGTCCAACACCTTCCCTGATGTAATTTATCTTGGAGTGGGAATAGTATATTTAAGTCTTTTTGTGTCCAAAACCTCCCTAAGGTAAGTTTTATTGCAGTGGGAATGGTTCAAGTCACCTTTCAGTGTCCAGCATCTTCCCTGGGTTAAGGTAGATTGGAGTGGGAATAGTAAATGTTGCCCCTTTAGTGTCGAACACCTTCCTTGACTTACTTTATATTGGGGTGGGAATAATATATTTGCCCCTTTTAGTGTCCTAAACCTTCTTTGAGGTAAGTTGTAATGTAGTGGGCATAGACTATTTTGACTATTTAGGGCCCAATTATGAGTTTAGCTGGGTGGGAGTGGGCTGCCACGCCACCGCTCCTCTCCCACACTGCCAAACAGGACTGCCGCCCGCCTGTCAGAGTATGAGTATTATCGTGGTCTGACAGGCGGGCAGCATGGCGGTCCCACGGCAGTGCAGTTTAATGGTTCATATTTGAGCCTTAAACTGCACTGCCACAGGACCACCAGTGCATGTTCATTCACGGCATGGTCTTTGTAGTCCATGCCATGGAGGAATGGGGTGCATACACACAGATGGGCACAACATGTGCCCCCCTGCATGCACCCCCATGCACATGGCCAAGAGAGGCCATATAGCAGGGGGTCTCAAACCTTTTCTATACTGAGAGCTACTTATATTCAATGAAACGCATTGAGAGCAACTAATATTATTAGTATTGTATAATTTCGATTTTGTTACATGTATATTAATTCATCCAAGCAAAAGCTCTCTAATTTAATAAGCTGGGCTGCACACAGGTGAGCTACTCAGAGGTAGCTGGAGAGCTACAGTAGCTCATGAGCTACTGGTTGGAGGCCCCTGCGGCCTATAGGACCCTTTTCTTTCCTCACCGCCAG
Organism: Calotriton arnoldi; assembly: GCA_963921515.1. NCBI lineage: Eukaryota > Metazoa > Chordata > Amphibia > Caudata > Salamandridae > Calotriton > Calotriton arnoldi. Next base: position 393,672 of record CAWUFW010009537.1, read on the forward strand.
CAGCATCATGGAGAAGAACGTCCATGAGACCGCTGGCGGGGAGGAAAGTTGCAATACGCTTAGTGGCGCCACATAGCACCATCAAGCATATTTTGGCCCTCAGAGCGCAGTGCCACCACCACGAATCAGAGATCCCTGGAGGTTGCGGCGGTGCCATGGCGGTTCGACCACCCAAGTTGGAATCCGGCAGTCGGATCACTGGTGCAGCGGTGGCCAGACCACTACGGCTGTGCCACTGTGAGTTTTGTGGTACTCGGACTGTCAAACTCATAATGAGGCCCTTAGTGTAATAGATAGGTGTTTACTTTGTTTGTAGTGAAGTGGGGCTAGTATGTGTTATGTTTGTAGCATTAAATAATTTGTAAAAGTAGTAATTGCATTGGTGTGGTAAAAAGCATAACATTTGTAAATCATAATTATTTTTATATTAATAAGTATTAGAATAACACAATTTTATTTGGAAGATTATACAAGTCAAGTCAAATTAACTTTATTCGGCTTCATAAAAGTTTGAGCAAACAAACATACATTGCAATCTAAAACATTTCTTCATGACATACTTGAATAATAAGAGAAATAAAATCAATACAATCATTTCCAAGAATTCCGACAGTTAAAAAAGGAATATAGATATTCTTAGTATCAAATACTCGATACAACATACTACGACATCAAGCCTAAAATTTCATTAATACTTAGATAAAATGTAGGAAGTTGCATCATTCACGATCGTCTATTGTGATTCATAACGTTTTCTAATGATCATTGCAGCTTTTATAAAATTAGTCACAGCAGTGCAAATATCAGGTGTAGCAAAGTAGTGCAAAACATTAAAGACTTCGATATAAGTACATGGTCGATTTTCCCTCAAGAGTGGGGCCAAAAAGTTTCCTCTTGGCTCTACATAAAGAGGGCAAAACAACTTAAAGTGCAGGGTGCTCTGAGCTGCCATATTATCATAAGGGCAAGGTATGAGTTTATGAACCCATCCTAACTGTTTTAGAAATGCCACTAGAAAGTGCAATGTGCATAAGCGAAATCTAGTTAGGAGAAATTGAATCCGGGCATTGGTAGTAAAAGGAAGATAAAATTGCTGTTGGGCAGCAAACAGACGCGAAGGTCCTGACTCCTGACACCTCTCCATATGAGCGAAGTTTGTTTGCCTTGGAATAAAATGCCTCTTTTATTGTTGTTTTCGCATTTGAATTAATACTAGCAGGGTTGCCATAGTAGTGCCCCAAACCTATCTCATGGAGTCTATCTCTCACAAAATGGAGCCAGGGGATCGACAAAGCACTATCTAGATGGATACAATCCATGATAACGTCCCTTGTAAACGTTAGATCCTCTGACAGCCACATTTTGGCCCATAAAAGAAGAGAGGCCATATCTATTCGATCCTGTAAAAATTCTAGCCCCAACTCATGATGACAAAAGAGTGTAGGGGCACTATTAGGGGTCATCAATAGCCTTTTAATAAATTTGTTTTCCACAACCTGTAGGTGGCGGCTTTTGTGGTAACCCCAAACTCCTGCCCCATAGGATGCAACAGATAGACATTTAGCTTCATATAAGGTAACCAGCACTGTCACCAGTTTGCGACCTAGTTTGCAGGCAAAACGAAATAGCTATCCACCACCCTGCTAGTATGTTGCACCCTGGCAGTGATAGGGGACCCTAATTCATAGTATTATTAAAATTATTCCCTAGATATGTAAAGTTAGTCAACTTGTTGATAGTCTTTCCCCTTACAGTGAACTTTCTTGTTTTAGTAGATTTGGGGTCACACACCATAATATAAGATTTAATAAAATTTACCTTTAAGTCAAGAGCCGACATAAAATCAGTAAAAGCATTGAGTGACTTTTGAAGGCTATTTGCTGTCAAAGTCATTAGCACAGTATGCTAATAGCGGGACTGGATTGCCACCTATTCGGGGAAAGTTGAAATCCTTGTCTATTAAAAATGCCTCGAGACCATTAGTATAAATTAAAAAAAGGAATGGAGCTAGGATACACCCCGGCCGTACACCTTCTGTAGAGACAATTAGCCTAGTCTTTTCCCTCTGGGAACCATACCTTATGGCGACAGTAGTAGAGGCATGAAGCCTACGTAGAAGGGAGATGGGAGCCTCCTCAACACCCATTGTCCCCATCAGGGCCCAGAGCTTCTCCCTGTTAACAGTATCAAAAGCGCTGGACAAGTCCATGAAGGCCAGGTGGATAGAACCCCCCTGGCCCTCATGTACTTGCCCATAATCAGGGACAGGTTGAGACACTGCTCTGTAGTGCCCATCCCCCTCCTGAAGCCATATTCCGTCCTTGACATGATCCCTGTGTCGGACGCCCAGGTTTCGAGTCGTGCGAGAACGACTCCCGTAGCATCAATGAGGGAAATTGGCCTATAGCAGGCTGGGTCACTCCTATTACCCTTTTTAAATGCAGGAACCACAATGGCCTTCTTCCATGACACTGGGATAGGACCAGTCACCACAGATTTGAAGACATTGGTCAAAAAGGGTGCCCAGAGGTTGGGATTACTTTTAAACAAATCTAAAGGAACCCCATCGGGGCCTGGGGCTTTCATACAAGTTCCTTTTGCTGGAGCCTCCTCAACCTCGGCCACAGTGAGGGATACACTTAGGTGCATATTCTCAAGAACGTGTGATAACCACCGCAAGTTTAGCTTAACGCAACTTCACACATCGCAGTCCATTGCGGGAAAACAACGCCGTGTTAACGTAGCATTCTCAACCTGGTGGCACCATGCGATAGTCCTACGATAACGCACCAAATGACCGCGTAAAAAACAACGCGACACCCAAAAAATGCGAAACACCAACGCAAATAAAGTTGCGATGAGGCCAACCTCGAAAAAAAAACATCGATGGCCAGCGACAGGCCTGCAATTCCCTCACGCCTGGCGGGAAAATGCACCATAAAAGCCGAACAAGAAAAAAACACCATAAACAAAATAAAATGCGTATCAACATGGACGCACCCGGAACAAGTGCCCAGGTCAACACGAACCCCACAAGCCCCACAGACCACCAGCAAGGAACCTCGGGGTTGGGGAAGGCCAAGGAGAAGAGGAAGAGGAAGACGGGGTACAGTCCGCATGACAACCTGACCGTCGTCACGGAGGTGACAGAGCACTAACAACAACTGTCCGTCTCCACCACCATGTCATTGGCAACACAGATGGAAAAATGGCATTCCATCGTGAATGCAGTCGGACTGCCGAGGAGGCCAAGATGCGCTGGCACGAAGTCAAAAGCCAAACCAAGCAGAAACCCGCTGCCACCCGGAAGGCAGCAACGGCGAATGGAGGTGGGAGTCCTGCGCCACAGGAGGAGCTGGAGCAAATGGTGGACACAGTCATGAGTGTGGAGACGGTGCAAGGAGTCGGGAGTCCGGACACTGCTCGACATGACTTGACAAAACATCAACAGGGTGAGTAACTAACAGGGACTGGGGGGACGGGCACAATGGCACACATGCACAACGACGTGTAGCACACCGCACACCCACAACGACCCTGGGTCATGTCCCTGATCCCCGTGGCACACTGCAGCACACATACAAACACCAAGTAGGCCCCCGTCCACCATGTGCCCGAAGGGGTCCCACCCCACACAACACCAATTCCACTACACACACATGCACCAGTGCAAAACACAGCAAAGATGCGTATGCGAGAGCCACACTGACAATGCAAGTAACACCACATGACGAGCAGCATGGCCGAAGTACAATTACCATGACACTGTGCATGCCACGAGACTGAGGTGGCTGAGTGTGGACTACATCCGGAAGGAGCAGGTCACACCCTGACACATCCACTTGCACAAACAACCACTGACTTCAACAATACATCTACAGACAAACAATGCACAAGAGAACAAAATCCGTCCAGGAGCACAAATGACCCCAGTCGCCAACATCACAGCACCTCAAAAGCACAAAAGCCAAAGGCACACCACCTCCAAGGGATAAGGGGCAGCAAAATCACAGCAGCAGGTGCGACTCCCACACAATGCAGCACACACACATAGCAATCACAGCACATCCACATGGACGGCAATGTGGGACACAGTGCAACACTTACACTGCAGAACAGAGGACACAACTGGCTCCGCCTGTGCGTAGAAAATGGCCAATCACATCGGACATAGCAGGAAACTGTGAGATGAAAATGTACATGTACAACATCACCTACGTCATGTAGTCCAATTGTCCACTATCCCGCATTAAATAGTCCGCCAATCCAAAACAGTCACAATGTACATTGTCATGCAGTCTGTATGTAAACCCGAACAATGCGTCAACATACATGCCAACACAATGTCAACAAGCATCTCCCCTTCACATTGCAGAGGGACAAACAACACCTCCAGCAGAGCAGACCAGACAACCCATCAGTGATGCTGAAGAGGACCTCCACACTTCCTACACCGACGCCCTACAACAGTCCATGGACATCTCAGGCAATAGAGCTCCAGGAGCAGGGCAGCCCCGCTGCACCTAGAACACACCACCCCCTGCACGGACCACACAGCTGGACGCACCCACAACCCCGGCTGGCTCACAGCAGCCCACCTAAGCACACATCCCATTACAAGGCCAGCTGTCAGACTGCCAGAAGGGGCTGGCCGAACATGTGCGGGTGGGGTACTACCTCATAGGAGACGAACTAGATCCCATACGTGGGTGTCAAAGTCCCACCTTGGACCACCTACACACCCCAACGGAGACCCACACTACGACAGGGACACATGCCTTTGCACATTTTCAGCACTGAACCACACCCAGAGCCACGTGATAATCACCCACACCCCTATGCCAGACTGGCATATGCCGGCCAAGTTCACTCCTCTTACATATTGGGTGGGGGACGACAAAGCTACATGTGCAACGTCCCACCCTCTGCCTGCGGTGACATGGCTGCGTCCTCTGCACACAGCACAATGTAAGGTTGTGGGGCCGGGGCCCTAATGCATACATCATGAGCACACAGACACACTCAGATAGTTCATTGAACTGGCCACGAGCACGTGCGCTCGACACCTTTATTGGCATGGTCACATGTACAGTGACGCATGTGCTGGATGTGTGTGGGGTGAGTGTAAGCCAGCCCGCAGGGAGTCGTTGGTGCTGGCAACAACTTGAACAGTGATAACAATTGAAGCAGAAACATAAAACATCAGCATAACAGAAACAACTGTGAAGCATCATGGTGGTTGCCGGAGAGAGTACAGTGTTCACCCTACATGCAAGCAGAATGGTCCTTGATTTGTGGTGCACTGAGTTAGTGGCACCTGAGGAGCTGAGCAGGGTATCAAGCTGATGATGGCACCCACGACTGGTGTGAGCTACTCTGGAAGTCTGGCAGTAAGACACTTCCAACTCTGGCACCTGTTGTCTGGAGTTGGTCCTGGCGGTGGTGGCGCGTGCATCCTGCGGTGATGCGATGTCCAGGCAGGTCAGGACTCATTTGATGTGTGAGCCCAGGTGGACCGCAGTTGAGGGCGGAGGCAGCGGACAGCGCAGGGCCACAGACACATGGCGTTGATGACCCCCAGGCCATCGACACAGAGGCCATCCAACATGCCACCAGACTGGGGCCATGATTTGAGCTGCACACAGTTAGTGGCCGCGGATGCACTGCGGCCGGCACAGGCACACCGCCACGGGACGGTGACTTGCGGTGCAGTGAGATAAGCCCACGCAAGGTGGGCGGGTCCTCATCGATGTCGAAGGTGAATGTAGCAGAGGTTTGCGGGGGACAGTGGAAGGTGTCCTCCAGGGCATGATGCAGAGGGCAGGAGCCGGCCGGAAGCGGCAAATGGAGGAGTGGAATGCTACTGCCTCGTTTTGGCCACATAGTCAGTATCACCGACATGATGATGACGACAACCCCCAGTCCATGGACTCAGTCGCCAACAAATCTCAAGAAGAAGAAAGTGTCCATGGTTGTGGGGGAACAGACTTAGTGGCCCCGGAGCTGGAAGGGGATGCAGTCTGCGACGAGGCCAGTACAATGATATCAGGTCTGCCATAAATGAATCATGACTGAGTTCCCAATGTGTGCCCTACTCGACCGATGTGTAGTCCGGAGGCAGCGGCCAGCGCGGGCCAACCGCTGTTCAGCGAGCTCCTCCTGGAACACTGACACACGGCGTTGAAATGGCATGTGGGGATGACTCGTGGTTGACCGAGGCAGTAGCGACAGAGCTGAGCGGGTGTTTAGCCAGCGACGATGCCGTGTCCTGCCTGGTACGGACTGGCATGGATTTGTGTGGGGCCTGCAGGACCGCAGTGTAGTCCGAAGGCGTAGACATCAAGAGCCCACAGACACATGTGGTTGGGATGCCCAGCACATACTTTGTGTCACCACATCGAAGGGAGTATAGTGAGTTAAACTCAGCCATGAAGTGTGTACTCGGCCATTGTGTAATCAAGACTCAGTTCCAAATGTGTGACCTACTTGACCGCAGTGTGGGCCTGAGGCAGCGGTCAGCAGGGGCCCACAGCCACGTGTCGATGGCCCGCGATGCACAGAGTTAGTGACACCAGAGCAGTTGTCGGCAGTGTTCGATCACCTCCGTAACGATGGTCCTTTTCTCCTCCAGACTGAACCGCGTCTTCATCTTACTCGTCTCCTTGCGTACATTGATATGAACTCAAGACTCAGTTCCAGATGTGTGACCCACTCGACCGCAGTGTGGGGCGAAGACAGTAGTCAGCAAGGGACCACAGACAGGTGTAGTTCGAATGCTATGCACAGAGTTGGTGGCACCACATCGAAGGGAATACAGTGATATAAACTCAGCCATAAGGTGTGTACTCTGCCATTGCATAATCAAGACTCAGTTCCAAATGTGTGACCTACTTGACCGTAGTGTAGGCCGGAGGCAGCGGTGGAGTACGTCAACGAGAAAGGAGTAATGCGGGCCTGTGTTGCGGAGGCCGTGATGGTCTGAGGAGGCTGCCAAGGTCGCGGACTTTGGGCTTGGAGCTTGCGCTGGCATGTGGTGGGCCTTCTTCGACACACACCGTGTCGGCAGGTGAGCAATGAGGCCTGGCTGCGCAGGGGCGGGCATGACAGGTTCGGGGACCAGTGGCCCGGGGTGCAGCAGGCGCACAGGATCGCAGGCCACGCCGCTCATGGCAACGGCGTCGGCCTCGTGGCGGGGTGGGAGGCGCTGCCCTGGCAGGCACATTGGGCATTCCGGAAGAGAACCACGCCCAGGGCTACGTGCTTTTTATTCACACCCCTACGCTGGTCTGGCGTCCTCCGGGCCAGCCCACTCTGCACACGCTTGCAGAGGGGGACGTCACAAGCTACATTTCGGCAATCTTCCCCACTGGCTGGGGTGACATGGTTGCGTACACTGTCCACTACACTCCAAACACCAGCAGTGCATGTAGACATGGCTATGTCTGTGGTCTGCATACTGCAGTCTGTCCAGCACATCTCCGCAACACTTGGCATTGTGTACATTCTCATTCATGGGTCACTTGCCTCCTTCGCACATGCCTGGTTCCCACCTCTCCCCACATTCGGGTATTGTGTGGCTGAGGTGCCATGCCGTTGATGGCTCATGTACATGGCTAACCAAGGTTGCCACAGTAAGTTGTGCTGTCGTGTCTGGTGGGGGGGGCATGTTGTTTGGCATGTTGTATGTGATTTTGTGACATGTGCAGTGCCAGAGTTGTGAGTTGCATGATTGTGGATTTGAGGTGTGTGGTGTGTTCATTTGGTACTTGCCAACGTGCAGTGCATTTCCATAGGTGCCATCCTGGAAGCGCTGATTGATGTTGGACTGTCGGAAGATGAAGGGATCATGCACACTGCCTGGGTAGTTGGCTGTGACATTGGTGAGGAGTCCCCTGTGGTCCACTATTGCCTGCACGTTGATGGGATGCGTGTGCTTTCTGTTGGGGTATTGTGTGCGGTGTTGGCAGGGGGCACAAGTGGGACAAGTGTGCAGTCGATTGCCCCTGACATGTGGGGGGATCCAGCTATGGCGTATAGTCCTTGCTTGGTCTCCAGCTGTTCCTGCGCATTGTGGGGGATGTATGGGTGCTGGGGTCCCTAGCTGGTGAGGGCATCCAGGCCAGGTGTGAGGATCTTGGATGGGGCTGGCTGTGAGACTCCTCCGGCTCGGGTGGTTGTTGTTTGGGAGGATACCAGAGGCCAACAGGTGCAGCACAGCCAGCAGCTTTGTCTGCAGAGGGATGTTGGTTGTCCGCTGTGTTGGTACCGTCAGCCTGTGGGCAATGATGTTCAGGATGCGGAGGATGGTTGTCCTTTTGGGACTGTAGTGGGCATTGGCATTGTCTGGTGTTAGGTCTGTAGGGCTGGTGCATTTCCTGTACGTCCGCTGTCTTTGTCTGCACTGCCTCTGTGATGGTGCGGGGGCGGGGTGGGTCCGTTGTGGGGGTGGCGGTCCTGGGGGTGGTGGCGGTGGGTGTTGTTGCCCCCTCGGGGCTCCGGGGTGCATGGTGAGTGGCTCCATGGTATCTGTTGTTCTTCCTGTGTGGCTCTGGGCTGGGCTCCCTTTGATGGTGCAGCTTGTCGTCCGACTTTACACCAGGTCAGAGCAGGTGTCCGTTTCCTGCTGCTAACGCGCCTTATCGCCTGTTTTGTGGTCTTATCACCGATGTGGCTGGTCGTTGAGAATGTTGAGGTGTGGTGTTGTCGCGGGTTTTTGCTCGGGAACGCCTACTCTGCATCTCATTAGCGTTAGTTGCCGGGGTCATCTGTGACGATGTTTTTTGCGACTGCTTTCGCAGGAAAACTGGTGTTATGGGCTGTTAGCACCAGCTTGTGAATGGGGCGGTAAATTTAGCACGACTTTGGCTGCGATAAAGTGCCGATAACTCGGCGATAGCTCCTTGAGAATATGCCCCTTAGTTGGGCAGTCTGGGGGTAGGTCCTCACTTTCCTCCTCTAACTGCACACAATTTGGATTGAATATAGCAGTAAAATGGGATTCCTATGCATCCCCCATGATCAGAGAGTCCATCTGCCCAACCTCATCCCAAAAGAAAGGACGATTAATGATATTCCAAAAGCATTTAGAGTCTTAAAGGGCACTAGCTCTCCCCAAATCATCCCAAGCTAATTTCCTCAGTTCTTCCTTCCTTCGGTTAATAACACTTTTATATGCATGTCTTGCGCTTTTAATTTGGGTTCTGTCACGAGGATTTCCACGAAGGGCCATTTTGAGATTCTTTCGGGCTCTGGAACACTCTGGGCCCGATTCTGATGCGGGTTGGAAAAGCTTCCCGACCGAGGGCCTGATTCTGATGCGGTTAGGAAGGCCTCCTAAAGGCATTTGCTCCTTCCGAATCGGATCGGGAACGTGTCTTCCCGACCGAGGGCCCAATTCTGATGCGGTTAGGAACAAATGTTCCCATTAAAGTCAATGGGAGTTCAACCAAATCGTATCTGGAAGCATCCGGATGCATCCTACTCCGCCGGTCGGACTTTCCCGATCCGAGTGGGTCAGACACCATTTCCCAACCGATTCGGTCGGGAAGCTTTTCCAACCCGCATCAGAATCGGCCCCTATATGTTAAACCACTGCTTCTCTCGGGATTCCCTCTTCTGTATGGGTCTAGTAAGTCTTTTGGCTACATCTGCAGAAACAAGTTCAAAATCGCGAATGGCCTCATCTGGGGGAGCGTCATGTTGAAGGCATCTCATGATAGAGTCCACATTCTCTGCCACAATTTTTCCCTCGAATTTTATAGGGTTTATTTTGCCCCAGTTTAATCTTACCCCTTTGTTGCGGTCATATTGAATGAGGCGACCATCGCCATTCCCTACCTGGGCTATTATGCTAAAGGAAATGGTTAGGGGATTATGATCACTGGCGTTATTTGGTTCTACCTCAAAAACGCGAACAAGCAGAAGATACCTCCTTGATATGAACATAAAAACTATAAAACTCCCCTTGCCTCCTCCAATATACGTGGGGCACTGTGCTACAAGGCTAGAGGCAAAGTCATTGATAAGGCCCAGGTCATTGTCAATAATAATAGAATTTAAGGCCTCGCCCTGTGGTGTATGAATAAAATGTGACTGAGGCTGGTCCTCTTAATCCAGCCACCCACAAACTCGTTTGGTACTATGCGTGCAAATAGTACAGTTGAAATCCCCCACCCAGAGGATGCATAGAGGCTGCCACTTCCCTGAAATAGTATTGATTTCTGCCTGAAGGGCTTCAATGACCTGGCAACTATTATGGTCACAGATATTATAATACCAGTTTACCAGCAATAACTTGACCCGAATCAGGTTAGAAATCAAAACTAGCTGGTACCAGGGTGAGGAGTTAACGACAGAGGCTTGTACAGACCCATATTTTACAGAAATTATCCTTTAGCCCTCCCTGCCAATGAAGGGGTTGCGTGGATGGTGAAGTTATGATAGCCGTCCATCACAATGTCACCCTTATGCCAAGTTTCCTCGAGGCTGATGATATCAAAGCCCCTAATGTACTCTAGCCACTCCTCGTTTAACAACTTTGTGCGAATACCAGCAATATTCCAGGAGATGATTTTAAATAGGTGAATAGTGGGTTCTTGATTCGCCGTGCTCACCAATGTGGAATTAATGACGGGCATAGCAACAATAGCTGCCAGGTCAGACCCTTCACCTCCGAGGTTATCATTGGGGATAGAGGTAGAAGAACGAAAGTACTTTCCAGTTTGAGTTATATTCTTAATAGTGCTGATGAGATTGGGCGAAGTGGTTCCAACAGGTGGTTTTCTGCCAATGTCAACAGCATCTGAGGTAGACTGGTGCGTTGTAAGATAGATCTTCTCGTTTTGGCTGTACTGCCCACACATACGGACAGTCAGTCAATTTAGCTCAATCCAGAGAGAGCATTAAAGCGGTTGGGATGGATAAATGAGGAGAACTGAGGGAGGGGGAATCTATTCTGTTGTTTCTGTACGGGCTGTTGTCTCGTGAAAGTCCCCCGATTGGGTGGATAGAAAAAACCAAGTGGACAAACCTTAATTAATTCACTAAATGAATTTCTGAGATGTATCAGGGAAAAATGCGCGAACCCAGCCTTCTTAAAGTTAAGCACAACACAATCCCCATTCACACATTTAGCCGTATTGCCCAACCAGCTAACCCTCCTTGCCATAATAATATGTTCAGGCCAGTTTGTTTGCGAGAACAATTTCTTTGAAAACCAATGAGCAGATTTATTGATTAGGCTCTGGCAACTTTCTTGATGCCCCGGGGGGAGTGGGGGGAACCCTGTCAAGATCAATGTATAAGGTGTACAATCTGGGGGTAAATCTAAAATATCAGATGCACCCTGCCCACCCTGAGGGAGATGCAGTGGGCCATTTGTATCTATAAAACCATGTGGGTATCTCCCCCCAATCAGAGGGTCAGGGTTCTCTTGATTAATAACTCCTTGTTCCTGCTTTCGGTTGTCACCAACGGAATTCCTTTCCCATCCCACATCCCCAGATGACAAAGGATTCAAACTATTGTTGGCGTTGGTGGTGGGGAACTCTTGGGTCGAGTGTTGGTTTTTTGTAATGGATAGGTCACTTATGGGGGCTGACCCTCTCAGATTAGCTCTAACGGAAACATCTTTTACCCTCTTTTTAGTGCAACTAGGTCGAGTGACCATATCGGCTTGTTTTCCTGTTATCGTTGTTTTCCCTGAACCATTCGAAAGACGGGGAAGATGTTCTTCTATGCAAAGTAAATGGGCTAGAATAGGTGCCAAAGCTGCTTGTACTACTTTATTGAGTCTATCAATGGATATGTCAATGGATATGTCTGTTTCATCCTATGTAATAACTCTTCCTCCTCTTCCTCCTCCAGCACAAGGTTTACACAGGAGGGTTTGTTTAGGTCTCTTCACCCTTGGTGAATGGCCCTTCAGTCTTTGGTCAGCCCCTGTGCCTACCCCTGCCAATTCAGTGCGTTTCCTTTTTCCTCCTGTTGCGAACTGGGACCCAATCTCTGCTATTGCTGGGAGGTGAATAGACTCAGCTCCATTTTGTGTGGTACTTAAGTCTCTCTGGTCCAGAATTACAACATTTGGCGAAAGTGGGACTTGTAACCTCTGACCAACATCAGTATCAGCCACAGCTGTATAAGAGTCAGAAAGGACTGGAGCTGATAGGACAGGGGGTGGGGCTGATGAGAGTCTACGCTCCACCAGTTCTATTTAATTGTTAAAAGCCCCAACCGCCTTTTGAATGAAACCATCTAGAGTTGTGTCAGTGTGTTTCATAACTGGCGTTGGTTTCCTTTTCCCCATACTGAAGGTTACCTTATGGTTGGGAAAGCTTGAAACTTTTTACCTTAACACAGCTTCAGCCAGTTGTATCCTGTCGTCTTTTTCCCGGGATCCAAACAGGTAAACCAAGAGGGTAGGCCCAGCCCAACCTCCTCCGGGCTACGATGGGCGTGGACGGGCTCCCCCTTGGCTTTGCCCCGGGCGCGTCCCGAGCGCGTCCTGCGCCGCAGGAGCTCTCGGTTTAATTTATGCACCTCCGGGCGCGGGAAGCTCTGTCAGTGTTGCCGGGGAGCCTGGGAAGTGGAGTCCCTGGTCCAGGCTCTCACCCCGATGCTGCAGAAGAGAGTCAAGGGTGGCAGAAGAGAGTCCCGCGCAGTGGGAGCTCTCGGTTTAATTTATGCACCTCTGGGTGCAGGAAGCTCTGTCAGCATTGCAGGGGAGCCTGGGAAGTGGAGTCCCTGGTCCAGGCTCTCACCCCGATGCAGCAGAAGAGAGTCAAGGGGGCAGAAGGGAGTCCCGTGCCGTGGGAGCTCTCGGTTTAATTTATGCGCCTCTGGGCACGGGAAGCTCTGACAGGGTTGCGGGTGAGCCTGGGAAGTGGAGTCCCTGGTCCAGGCTCTCACCCCCATGCGGCAGAAGAGAGTCAACGGCGGCAGAAGAGAGTCCCGTGCAGCGGGAGCTCTTGGTTTAATTTATGCGCCTCTGGGCGCGGGAAGCTCTGTCAGCGTTGTGGGGGTGCCTGGGAAGTGGAGTCCCTGGTCCAGGCTCTCACCCCGATGCTGCAGAAGAGAGTCAAGGATGGCAGAAGAGAGTCACGAGCAGCAGGAGCTCTCGGTTTAATTTTTGCGTCTCCGGGCATGGGAAGCTCTGTCAGCGTTGCGGGGGAGCCTGGGAAGTGGAGTCCTTGGTCCAGGCTCTCACCCCGATGCGGCAGAAGAGAGTCAAGGGCGGCAGAAGAGAGTCACGCGCAGCAGGAGCTCTCGGTTTAATGTATGCGCCTCTGGGCGCGGGAAGCTCTGTCAGCGTTGCGGGGGAGCCTGGGAAGTGGAGTCCCTGGTCCAGGCTCTCACCCTGATGCGGCAGAAGAGAGTCAAGGACCGACAGCGTCTGATCAGAGATAAACGTTCTCCGGTGTTACCACAAAGATCTCAAGTTCTGCAGATGCGCAGCTGAGTGAGACAGTCAAAAGAAGGGAGACCCACGCTGCAATCTCCATTATGAGAGTCTCCCCAGCTCGAACAGTCGTGCGGCCACGCAGTGGAACTCTAAGGTACTGAAGATTATACACATATTGCAACTTTTTCGTTTTTTTTATATATATTTATCAGAAATAAAAATTGTAAGCTTTTTATTGAATATATAACACATTTCTTAATAGTTGGTAAAAAAATACAAAACAAATGTTTCTGAATATATTTTCAATAATATATATATTTTTTTAAACATATTTTACATACATTTTTAAAGTTTTATCTAATAAAAATATTTTTAATATATATTAAATAATTTTATATATGTTATAATATTTAATATATATTTTACAATGTTTGTGTTAATGTTTGGAACATTGTTTTACATGTGTTATATTTCTAAACATTTTAGTCAACATTTTTATAAAACTTTTGCTATTTTTCTCATTGATTACTATGGGGAGATAGTCTTGTTTTACTTTCATTAGGCAGCCATTTTTTTCTACCACTAAGTAGATTTAGTAGTCTATTGGTGTTATTTTTAGGTCGTTTGTGGAAGAAAGAAGTCGCGGTTGGGTGCTGCTGTTCATTGGTAAAGGTAAGTTAATTTTTAGAAAATTTTAAGGTGTTTGTAAGGTGGGGGACGTAGGAAGGTTGTGCATGTGATATGTGTGAAGTGATTGGTAAGTTTATTGTGTGCTTTATTGTTTTTTTGGATGCTATTTGGTGTTGCGTAGCTTTGTTATGTGTTTTAGGAAGTAATGTAAGTTATGTGTAGTGTGTCAGGATTCCTGCCACAGCTCACCTCTCTTGACTATCACAATATACTGGCCTGACTCATATCATTCCTCCCAACACTTATGAATGAATAAATGTATTGTACCCTGACTTTTGACCATATTACATGCTGTTGGTAATATCTAGCTGCAGCTGGTGTTCCCCGGTTTGTTTGAAAAGGCTTAATAGCTTTTACAAATGTTTTACCATGCATATGCAAGGTCAAGTTTCAGGCACACAGAAACATACAGAAAATCCACCAGAATAAGCATCAAGCAACCAGCGTAGATGACCTCAACGTGAACCTTCAGGAAGACAGCCCTCATCAACTTAATCCCCTGTTCCTTGCTATAAGCAATTAGAACGCGACCTTTGTGAACAGTCTAAAACACATTCTAGAAGACAGCCTCATCAAATTAATCATCTGCACCTGTTCCTTGCTATAAGCAATTAGAACACAACCTTTGTGAACATTCTAAAACACCTTCTAGAAGACAGCCTCATCAAATTAATCAATGGCACCTGTTCCTTGATATAAACAATTAGAACGCAACCTCCGTGAACATTCTAAAGCACCTTCCAGAAGGCAGCCTCATCAAGTTAATTATCTGCACCTGTTCCTTGTTACAAACAATTAAAAATGTCACCTTTATGAAGTTGTAAAGCAGTTTTGTTTAAAGACCGTCCACACTCCTCCCCTTTGCTTAACCTCTTCGCCTGCCGCTTACCTGTTTCCCAGCTTCCAGGACCTTGTCTTGCCAGCTCCCTTGATCCTCCCACTTCAACCTCACCGCAAAGAATGTCCCGCATTAGTCTTGCACCTGGATGAAAAAAGAACAAGAAGAAAAGGAGAGACGCATGAACAGACTTGATTTGACTGAGCTCAGTCTCAAAATCATGCTGCAAACCAGGTAACCAGTGTTTTTGTTCAACTTGTACATACTGTTGGCAGGGCTCTGCCAAAGAGGACTTGTGTGAAGCTAACCCCGTCCATACTCATACTCACTACAGTTTCGAGAACTTTGATGAAGGGGCCTCAACGGAGACTCTAAATGAAAACAAAACAACAACAAAACTAAAGGTTGGTTAAGATTTGAAAAGCTTTTGTGAGGTGATACCTTAAGAGATAGAGTTATTACTAGACTAAAGCCTTATTATTTGTTCTTTATAGGTATCATATCTGCCGGTACCATTCATCAGACTGGTGCGAATGCCTGTTGCGGTGTTGCTGTTGAGTAGGCGAGCCACAGCATCTTTTACTCTACGCACTCTCTCCATCCCAACCGCCTTCCCCCTGGGATTTGCCACCGGAATAGTGTCTCCTCCTGTAAACCGAGGACAAGTCTCTTGAAGATTCTGGAACTAGCATCGCCGCCCCATTGGAATCATCTGGGATCAAGGTAGGTGGCGTATGACATAGTGTATGTATAGCTGACTAGTTTTGTGTAGATAAACTTTATTTATGTATATATTCAGAAATGTAGTCTTTTGTGTGGGAGGGTTGTTTTATATATTTGTTAAAGGTTATAACTAATATCGCAAACATTAAATAAACATACAAAATGACACAAATATCTATAACAAAAATATAGACCACACAATTATCGCCAAAAACAAAATATCGACACCTTAAAAATATTTTTAATAACACAATATATAACAAAAAATATAAACAATATCACAAACATACACAACATATTAAATAAATAAAATTAAAGTTAAATAAATTATAATTAAAAAATAAATTTAACATAATTAAATCCACCAAATTAATTACTCCTTACAAACAGAATAAATAAAATAAATAATTATTATTATACATTCAATACAATATAAATTACAAATTATATACTATTATACTTTTAAATAAAGTAAGAATAAAAAAAAGTTTAACTAAACACTAATTAGCGTTTCCCATATAAGGAAACAACTGCCAAATTAATTGAAAACATTAGTAACAACCAATGAAAAACACCTACAACTTAAATAACCCAATAAGATTGAAAGGACAATTAAACAAACACTATATAAACAAAAAAAAATTTAACATTTTATTCTACAACAACAAAACCAAGAATAAGGGGAATCTCTCCCGGATTACTTCTACAACATTGGACTTCCTCATTGAAAACTCTGGGGCTGATTACGATGGTGGTCGTAGGCCCCTCCCAGGTGCTGGTGGTGGCGGAAAATGTCCATTTAGTTACTCCTGCGACGGTCCTCGCGACCGCCATATTACAATGGGCAAAGATAGCCCATTTCCCGTCCGTTGCGGAGTTTCCGGATCCGCCAGATTTTTGGTTCTGCAACAGTGCCGGAGGGAGCCAATAGAGAAAGACCGCTGTGCGGAATGATGTTACGACCGCTGGACAAATCACGATGCGTCAACCAGCCCATCAGAACACAGCGGAGAAACCAGCCATTCGGAGATGGCGGAAGCACAAATGCGGAGATAGAAACTCGAGTCCGAGACACCTCCACACGTTCCTGGCCACCATGGATCCTGCTCTACAAGCCCTTCTACACCGCAGGTATGTCAAAAACATATCCCCGCATACAACCCATGCGCAACAACACCACCACACAACTGTCGCAGTGAAATACGTGTCTTGTCTACAACATACACCCTGGTGGAGACAGGAACATGTCCCATAGTCCAATTACACATGTCTTGCACGTCACAAATTTTCACCTCTGCATCGGGGTCACCCATCCCCATAGAAATGATTGCAACTAGCCCAGTCATGCCGGTCATGTAACCGCAGCGGTGAAGCCGCGGTAAAACCTGCCCACAATGTAGTAGGAGTCCAGGACATTGTCCCAGACAAGCAAGACCAACATCACAACATCCAAACCACATGTATCATAAAAGAAGCACCACTCAGCACAACATATCTGCAGCAAGAGGTCATGTGCAGGGACACTGTTTATAGTGACATCTCATTAGGATCATTAGCAATTGTATAGTAACATGAGTGTGGGGTGAGGCAAGAGTCCCTCCAAAATGACAATAGTCATCATTGCACACAAATAAGGGTCAGTCCAAATACAATGTGGAACAGAGGAGGGCAGAGCAAGCAGGGTGTGTATGTGTATTTCACAGTAGTCCAACAAGGTGTTGGAATGAGTCAGTGAGCCAAGGTAGATGACACATCATATTAGACACCACTGCCACATAATTACAGATCACCACAGCACCAAGCAGACATTAATAGGCTCATCACATACAATGGCAGACCATATCACACAATGACAGCCCATACCATGCAACACAGTAAGAAATTGCTGACTCAAACAGCAAACTCAAAGTAAGCACCGCTGTGCATTTGACTCACAAGTGTATTGCTGCAATAAATGACACCATGTGAGTATGGCAAAACCAAAGGGGATGATGGACGGAGTGTTGAACATTGCAAGAACTCACCCCCAGTCAACTGATCTGGGTTTAATCCATCATCATTCTTTAGCTCACTCCGCCACCCCAGTTCAGACATGGCCATATGCAAATCAGTCTGACCCTGTGCCTCATGGGAACAGTCCAGCCCAAACTGCCAAGCCATGTCTTCCCTGGACCGGAAACAAGCATCCTGGGACCGGTTTCTGGCTTACAGCCGTCATCAGCCAGGCTATCTTGAATCCAGTGGCAAAGTGAGCAAGGGACCCACGTCTGGGCATACCCTGCCAACTCAGGGCGAACATAGCAAAACCAAAGGGGATGATGGACGGAGTGTTGAACATTGCAAGCACTCACCCCCAGTCAACTGATCTGGGTTTAATCCATCATCATTCTTTAGCTCACTCCGCCACCCCAGTTCAGACATGGCCATATGCAAATCAGTCTGACCCTGTGCCTCATGTAATGTATTCACAAAAGGTATATTAGTTTTTTGAAATTCACAATGTAGGGTGAATAGTTGATGGAATGGTTTGGGACACATTTTTGCTCTGCCATCCATCACCCATGTTTGACATTGGGCTAGTTTGAGTAAGTTGGTAGGGTTAGCAAAAATAAGTATACGTTTGTCATTACTTTTATTATCATATAATAGGAATTGTTCCTCTTTATGGGTCATTGTAAGCTGTGGTGGGATGTCTATATCTCTGTATGTTTAAGGAGCAGGTAGGGTGTCGCTGGTGGTCCTCTTAGTTTGTGTTATCAGGTGTTTTAAGGTGGGTATTCATTGAAACTGCCCTTTTATATGTTCTGGGACGTGGGGTAGAATATCTTTAAGTATTTGTGATGTGGGTTCTTGGGTACTAGTGCTTGCTTCTCTTATATTTTCTAATACTTCTTTCACTTCTATTTCTGTTACATTGGGAGGGTAGTTATGCTCTTTTACAGTAATTACTACAGTTTCTTTAGCAGTTACCCTCGCATAACATGCATTAGAATAATATTTTGTACATTTCCAATTAATATGTTCAGCAGAAGCATTTTCCTGGCTGTAAGTGTAGGATCACTGACATAACATCGACACTCATAATATCGACCTACAAAATTATCAACACACAAATATCGATAAAATAAATATCGATATTCTATACTTATTTAAGAAAATTCACAAATATTGACACAAAAATATCGTCAAACATTAACATCGATATCACTAATATCGATAAAAAAAATCGTTATAACTAATATCGACAGGAACTTGTCCCAGACAAGCAAGACCAACATCACAACATCCACACCACATGTATCATAAAAGAAGCACCACTGAGCACAACATATCTGCAGCAAGAGGTCATGTGCAGGGACACTGTTTATAGTGACATCTCATTAGGATCATCAGCAATTGTATAGTAACATGAGTGTGGGGTGAGGCAAGAGTCCCTCCAAAATGACAATAGTCATCATTGCACACAAATAAGGGTCAGTCCAAATACAATGTGGAACAGAGGAGGGCAGAGCAAGCAGGGTGTGTATGTGTATTTCACAGTCGTCCAACAAGGTGTTGGAATGAGTCAGTGAGCCAAGGTAGATGACACATCATATTAGACACCACTGCCACATAATTACAGATCACCACAGCCCCAAGCAGACATTAATAGGCTCATCACATACAATGGCAGACCATATCACACAATGACAGCCCATACCATGCAACACAGTAAGAAATTGCTGACTCAAACAGCAAACTCAAAGTAAGCACCGCTGTGCATTTGACTCACAAGTGTACTGCTGCAATAAATGACACCATGTGAGTATGTCCATTACAACAACAACACTGACTACACTGCCAACTCACAGAACACCTACACACCATTACTCCACCTCAACAAAGTAGCACCAACTACAAAGTAGTGAATGAATGCCAAAGTGTCAGGAAGAGTCCATCTTGACAGCAGGAAACTGACCTGAGACTCATGACAACCTTCCTCCTCCTCACAGCTGCCTTCCACTCATGTGAATTAATGTGAGTAATTGAAGAAATGAAGAGTCACTGTGCAGATTAACAACCTTGGAACTGTTCACACTGCATGATAAGTCCTTCAGACAGCTCACACACTTAAACTTAGCTTTATACACATACCATAAGTCAGCAGCATTGTATCATAATAACTAAACTAGCCTAAAGTTGAGTGCACAGTGCAGGAAAAGCATGGAGAAATTACTGTTACCATTTGTACATGACATGCAAGAGGTACCACATATCACACTACACTTAGGCCATCAAATCATACATGGGTGGCACAGTGATTGAAATTGAACGAAAGTAACATCTGTGCAATATCCCTGTGATACAGCAATGCAAGCAATGCATTGGCACAGGATGATATAAACTGTCATAAGCCATACAGTGACCAGCCCCTCATCTGTGTCAACTATCTTGACATGTGTTTGCCACCAGCACAACACTCATGGCTCACAGTGACACTCCCTGACTGTCAAACCCAAGTATGACCTTCACACATACCCCTCATCTACCCATCTCCCACCTTCACTACTCAACACCTGTGAGAAGCACAGATAAAGTTGTAAATAAGGTCCTGTGAGTTTCCTGATAACCAATGCCACACCCTGGTGTGTATCTACAAATGTCAGAATCCCACTCAGGGATGTCTGAACCAATGCTGATCCCGAACCAATTGCCAAACACATGTATCACAAAACACATCAAAAGAAGTCCAACAAGCTCAGCCATGTGCAGGCAAACAGTGGATAGGCAATGTGATCCTAGACAGCACCAGAATAGATAACATTTCTACTCTGGCCAACTTCACAGACACCATCATCCAAACCAACCAAAAAATACATGAACAAATGTCAATCATAAACACAAACTGTGCAACCAGACAAATCTGCAAACACAGACCTAGACACTACGCCAGTTACAAAGTGAGCATGGTGTCAATGTGTAGCACAAGCATGCACATGCACAATACTGACAAGTGACTATTCAAATATAGGAGGCCATAGCACAATTGTGCACTCAAAACAAGCTAATGAACAAGACTCCACATTGCCGCATGTGACATTCACACAAGAAATGCACACTACAAATTCAACACACATCTGAATGCATTCAAATACACAAACTCCTCACACAGAATGTCATGCTAAAAAACATTACACACACATGGACCTGTCAGTAGAAAGAGCCAACACAGGATAAAGACTGCATCCCTCAACAACAAATACATAACATATGCACATACAAAAACATTACATAGCAAACTCAGCTGGACATCAGGGGGACTCACACCTGGCAAGGACAATGCAACATCCACTGACAGCAGTGCATGCACAGTAAGCAGTGTGTGAACACCACCAAAACCAGTATCACACATATCTGAGTGCTCCACCATGAACTTCAACATCACAAATCATCACAGCACACAGATCACATCACACTCAGGATGGGTAGCAGAACCTCAGCAAACAGATATATACTTTAGCTATCACCTACTGCTGCACAACTCAGGAAAACACAGATGCATGGAACATGACAAGAGGACTGTGCTGAAAAATCATCTGCACTGTACCTGAGCAACCATAACTGCAATCAAGTAGAAGAAAATAGCACATAACAAATTGTGAAACAGTCCTGAGGGGCACATTGGTCCTGGACACAGATCATCCTCCCACAGTATAATGTCACACTATGAAGTGGTGTGGAGGGTCAAACACTGGTAAGGCATGGGGTGGAAGATATTAGACTGAAGTGGTGTGTACATTAGTATTGGACAGGTGAGGAGTTTACAGAGCAAAAACACATATAGGAGTAACTCACAATGTGTAGGCCTCAAAAGCTCCTCTTGGGGCTGGTATGACTCTTAATACCACATAGTGGTCAAAATAAAGATTAAAATGACATCAATGTATGTGAAAAGTCACTTATAATGTTTGTTCGCCTGAGCCAGTCATCACAGTGAGCACAAACGTAAGCAAGAGCCATGGCTGATCATAAAACCACAACACAGACATTGCAGTGACTCACTCTGCATACTCACAAATGACGTTGACAACAAGTAGGTGTACCCCAGGACTGCAAGGTCATACCGACACACTGCACATTGCTCAACAAACAACTCCTACATGTGCACACAATCTACAGCAGGTGTCTGATGTTGTAAACAAACAGGCACTCATCAACTGGATCATACATGTGTGTAAGTGTCATGTTCAAGGGCACATACACATCAACACTTCAGCTAATGACAGGACAATCACACTGTATGACTACTCAAGTGCACACATTCTAATGTACCCATGTGACTATGAAGCCAGGCCTACACAGGATGACTAAACAGCTACACTGCTGTGTACACATCAAGATAGATTCCACAGATATGACGGACCCTGTCCACCCCGCAAGTTATCATGTGAATAGAATTCTCTGCTGTTGTGGTACAGCATCCAAATATGACATGTGTACAAAACTAGAGACCCGACAATAGAAAGATTAGGACAAGAGTAGACCATCACAGACAAGCATCATTGCACCCTCAAGCCTCTGAGTCAAGAAGCACAAAAGTGGCTGGAACCTCTGGCAACCTCTGCAAAAGAAAATCAAGCCGATGCCAATGTGAATGTGGCATATAGAGCATGTAACAGATGAACATATACACATACATTGCACTGCATCATTAGCAAGGGCAGCAACAAAGCTCAGAACATAAGTAACAGTCTTTATTACATAAACTCTGTATAGGCATCAAAAGTGCAAAATATCAAGGCCATTGACCAGTCCAAATTTCAAGTCTGCACATGTGTGCATGAAAACATGCACAACAAATATGTAACACAGTCCACTGCCATGGGAATCACAACAGGATAGGGGCCTCGAATGGGCAATCCAGGCACCGCTCAGGGAGAAATGTGGTGGAAAGGGGGACTTGGCTTCAAATTTGGGTGGAAATTGAACTGGGAGGGGGCTAATTGTCTGTGCCAGTTGGAGGACTAGACCTGGGAGGGAAAGAACTGGCTGAGGTAGAGGGATCCATAGATGTGGGAGCCTGATGGCTGCTTCGACCGGGTGGGGTGGTGGCACGGGGAGGTGGAGACATGCTGTGTGGAGGCTCAGTGTCTGATGGTGAATGTTGAGGGCTGGGTCTCAATTGTTTTGGGATCCGATATCCCACAAGTGTCTTGCCAGAAGTGAGAAGTGAGGTGGGCACAACAGCCTCCCTCTTCCCTGAAAGTGTAGCAGGTGGTGCTGGCTCTTCCTGTGGGGATTTGCTGGACCTGGTGGTACGCTGGGGGCAGTGTTGCCTTTTCCCCTGCATCCCCTGTTGTGGAGGTACACTCCCCACTTTGCTCTCTTGTCCATGCTTCACAGGGGTGTGGGTGGGAGTTGAAGTTTTGGGTGAAACTGCCTTCTGAATGTGTTTGGGCTTAGTTGTGGCAGGCACCAGGTTCACTGCAGACAGGGCAAGTGTTTGTGTGTCTTTGGGATCAGATGTGGGGATGGGAGTGCCCTTGGATGGTGATGATTCGGAGGAATGTAATGTGGATGCATGTTTTTTTGCCTTATGTCCCTGAGTGTCCTGTGATGGGCTTTTTGTCTTGCAGTCATGTGTGCTCTTTGTGTGCTGTGGTGATGGTGTATGGTGTCTGGTTTGCTTAGAGTGCTAGTGTTGTGTTCTGCGTGTGGATGACTGGGTGCCTGAGGGCTCTGGTGTGTGTGTACTCTGGTCAGGTGTGGGCACTGGGAGTGTGGTTGTGGAAGGGACAGGAACTGGACTGGGAGCTTGGGACTGCTGAATGGCTGCCGTCACTGTGGAGGACAAAGACTGGACAGTTCGGTGTAGGCCACCCACATCCGAATGAATGCCCTCCATGAATGCAACAACCTGTGACAACTTGTTGCCATGATCCTGGAGGGCATTCAGGAGAGCAGTCTGACCCACACACAGCTGCTGCAAAATGTCTATGACCTGCACACTGAGGGCAGCAGGGGAGACAGGGGCAGGGGCAGCGGTGCCTGGGGAAAAGGAGACTCTACCCTTCTTAGGGCTGCGGGCACGGATAGCACTTGTGGGAGCATCCGGGAGGGTGGACACAGGACAAGGTGTGGCGGAAGAAGATACAGATCTTAAACTTCCTGTGCCCGCCAACTTCGAGGAGTCACCGCTGGACTGGGAAGATGTGAAGGTTGGTGTTTCCGGGGGGGGGGAATCTTCAAGGGCACTCCTGTCCTCCTCCGAGCCGCTGGTCCCCTCAGTGCCACTGAACTCCTGTGTACCAGTCGTGCCAGTAGCCTCCCCAACGGTGTCAGGCACCTGTCCTTCCCTGCCCTCGGTAGATGCTGCAAGAGACAGAGACATAGGTTCAGTATAGTGCCATACTCACAAACATTATATGCAATACAAACTCAAATCCTTTGACTGAAACTCCCACGTTTAACTACTCCATGTACTTTCAGCATATGCCAAATTTATGCAATCATCAGCTGATGCATGGAAACATGCTTAGTTGATAGTCATGCTCCATGTTGCGTTGACACAGCCAAATAGCTGTGCATGTACCTACATTTAAACATCCAATACAATTGTCTGTAGCCACACCTACGTGCCTGTAGGTAAGATAGCTACACATCCAAACATGTTGTCTCAGTCACATTTGAAGTATATTTCACTGAACACCACAGATACAAAGTAAAATATATCCATTTGCAAGTGATATTACCTCCTTAAATCCACTATGTTGGGCACTGAAGCACAACTACAGTTGTACATTGGTGTCAGCTGTGTAGATGTAACAATGTATTTGATGTGCACAGCACACATCTCTAAATGCACACTAACATGATGCTCACTGCTGTTCACTGCCAGTTGATGTCTCTGACACTCACACTGCGGCATATGTCTCAAGGACACATCTTTTTGGGTAATGAAGTGCAAATAAGCCCCATGTAACAATGTAGTCACATAGACAATGCACAATAGCATGAGAATGGGAATGTAATGCAAGGCCTTCATATGTTGTGACATGTCACATACCATCATCTTTACAAGTGCCTGACAGGCCTTCATTGATCCAAGGCATGATAGTGCCTTCTGTAGATGAGTTGTGAGTGGCCTCCATTAGGACAGCTAATGTATGACAATACCTAGGGTCTGGCATATGACATCCCTACGTTGTGCTGACTGATGACATTGATGACACATCTATGTGCCAAAAAAACAATCACTGGTCAAAAGCAGTAGCCACAACTTTACCATGCACTGATGCACATGGACACCCCTCCACATTGCACACATACTGAGAACTGACACTCTGGGTAACATTTGCTTCTGTTCAACTATCAAATTACAGTACAACACCTCAGTCACATCACAATTTGGCTTCCCCACTGATCACATCCAACCATGTTAAGCCCTAGTGCCCAAACAATCCCACAATAGCCTGGTTCTGCAACATTGCATCTAAATTCCAGAGTCTAACCATCCCAGTCATGTTGCCATGTGCACAATTGGCAAATGCTAATCAGCCAATGCATCACTGCAATCATCACCACCTACCCCTTCAGCACCTGTGTGCACTTGCTGTCACTGTGGCAGGAAATCACATCTTGTGATGCCATGCTGCTGATATTTGGCTAATCTTATTTGCAATGATGCTGTCATCTCAATCATTGTGAAAAGCACAACCCATGGGACAGGTGTGACCTCTACCAACTCACTGCTCCCTCAGTCCACATTTGTGCATTGATCTAGCCACTTACACATCATCACATGAGCACACTATTGTGGTAGACACACAGCACACACAAGCCTAACAAGTGTACTGGGCTACACACTTCACACAAAGATTTTTCATGTGTAGGAAGGTATCATTGCAGACAACATTTACAAAATGTGAGATGAAAACATGTCAAGCTGACTTGCTTTGACAACGTTCATGGATTTACCAAATGAGCAACTAAATGTTGGACACATGCAGAGCCTCTGCACTCGACACTGAGGATACTTAGGAGCTATTGCATCACACCAGAGACATCATAGAGCTACGCACTTGCTCTGGGCTGGGAGTCAGGCAGTCACTCATGCGCAAAGTCACACTTAGCACAATACTCACCCCCATCTTGCTGCTGGTGGGCCCTTAAACATCCATCCAGCTCTGGCTGTGTTACTGAAAGTATGCAGGCCATTAGTGGTGTCATGCTCCTGCTCGCCAACCTGCCACTTCGAGGGACCAGCCCCAGCGTCATTTCTGCAACGTTTTTGCTGAGCCGGCAGATGTCATCCCACCTCTTGTGGCAATGTGTATGGTGTAGGTTTGAGACACCCAGGGAGCGCACCTTGCGGGCAATGGCCCTCCATATGGCCTTACGTTGATGGACCTTGAGCTGTTCGCATGGGAGACAAGAAGAGGAATATTTGTAACACTGTGTTGTGTACCACTGTGTGACAGTACAGGAGCATGTAAACACATAACACACAGATACATCAATGGACAGCAGAGCCCATACACCATGTCACATAGTACATTTTGATCAAGCCATATCATTGCAATGTAAACATATATGATGATGGACACATTACATGCCCATCTCATACACATGCAGAGTGCCAGCACAGAAACCAATTTGAAAATGTGCCTCATCTGTGATGCACTATGCAAGTGAGCATGACATACGATACACTGTGAATGATGGGTAGTGGTCAGACTCACTGTGTCTTACACTACACACCCCTTAATGTCCTTCACCATTGCATATCTACACGTGTCATGGAGGTCAGAATTAAGTAACTGATCTTACATTCACACACTCTTGTCACAAGGTGTAGGCCTGTCTTGTGTACTCCTCAGGCCTATGATATCTCCTTCAAAAATAGGATGGTGGCCAACACATGTGTTTATCAAAGTCATTTTAGTGATGGGGCCTTGAAACATTGTGCATTAACTGGGCAGGCCTGAGGGCTTATCACTGCGGAAACACGTGGACCATCACAGAAATAACATGCATGTACAATCATAATGGTGGAACAGTGCATAGACATGCAAGACTGTACACATTATGGAAACAAAAGAAGGATGACATGTCCATCGTACATTTGGAAGATGTGTCCGAAGTGATTTAGCACAAATAGTGATAGATCCAGGCCTTGTACTCCTGTGCAGGATATCCTTGAATATGAAAGCAGTACACACATTATTCACTACCCTCTGGCCAATCTACATTAGACATGTCACAAATGAGCATATGAACAATGACGTTACATGGCACAGGGAATGTGTGTTCAGAGTTCGAGTGTCTCAAATCAGCAGTGTAACTGTATAACTGCTAAACCACAGTATGTCCTTTACATCATTGCATGCAGTCAGGGATCTGTGGAAATAAGGTTATACACCCCATTGACGTGAAGTCATCATGCTAGGCAATGTCTCACACATTTACATTACCCAGTCTCAGAACAACATGTGTGTTTTTTGGCTTCAAATGAGCTGCACCAGTGTCTATGTTGCCATCCTCCCCACATACTCAAGTGCAATAAGTTCTAGGTCATGTATGAACCATGCTGTTGGCAAAATATTAATGCATGAACATTGGCTTGCACTCACAGGTACATACTACTGTACAGTAACATCATGTGAGCATTCTGAGCACTCTCAAACTTTACTCATACACTTACCAGTACCTCTGGAGCACCATATAGCCGCCCATACTGGGCAAGGACCTCGTCCACCAGGACCTCCAGCTCCTCTGTGGACGGGCCCTGATGTTCTCTGTTCGAGCCATGACTGGGTCCAGAGTAGAGGTACAGCAGCAGTTGGTGGTGATGAATGGCAGGCAGCAGTGCAATTGGTCCGCCTGGTTTGCATCTTTCAATTGTGTCCAATGCCTGTGAATGCAGTGGCGGTGCACGCCTACCGTGAGTTTAAAAAATGTATTGAACTACCGCGATGGTGGTTCCCATTGGCTGCAATGACATTCGCATAGGCGGTGTCACACCGCTGCGGCCAGGTGGTCTCTACCGCAATCCGGCATCTTTCAATTGTGTCCAATGCCCGTGACCGCAGTGGCGGTGCACGCCTACCGGGAGTTTCAAAAATGTATTGCACTACCGCGATGGTGGTTCCCATTGACTGCAATGACATTCGCATAGGCGGTTTCTACCACAATCCGGCATCTTTCAATTGTGTCCAATGCCCGTGACCGCAGTGGCGGTGCACGCCTACCGCGAGTTTCAAAAATGTATTGCACTACCGCGATGGCAGTACCCATTGGCTGCAATGACATTCGCATAGGCGGTGTCACACCGTGGGGGCCAGGTGGTCTCTACCACAATCCGGCATCTTCCAATTGTGTCCAATGCCCGTGACCGCAGTGGCGGTGCACGCCTACCGCACCTATGGACACATTGTGC
This sequence comes from Calotriton arnoldi, assembly GCA_963921515.1. NCBI lineage: Eukaryota > Metazoa > Chordata > Amphibia > Caudata > Salamandridae > Calotriton > Calotriton arnoldi. The sequence continues at coordinate 421,743 of CAWUFW010009537.1, forward strand.
TATAGCATTGTCACTTTGCAAATTGCATCACTGAAAACTATACATTTACACTATATTGTTGCACCTGGTTGTAAAGTGAAATGAGAGTGTGACATTTAACTCAATGATGCCCACACATGTCATGTCAGTACACATGATTACATGCATTGGTATGTACTTACTCACATGTCAAATTTGATCTTTGTGTGCATGTATACAGATTTGAGGTGTAATTGAGTCTCATTTTTGTGAACATACCAATGTGTGAAATGGCAACTCATCCCACAGTCATGATGGACTGCCCACATAATGTGCCTATATCACTGTACACAGTGCTGTATTTATATTGATAGTTGTCCAGCTTACACTCACTGTGCTCATTTTGTAATTATGTTGTGCTTAGTGAGACTAAAGCAAGAAGGTTGTGCAGGGACAGCAGCTACGTACAACTCAGCATTGTTGCTGTTTGCCACATGTGCTGTGTCAGCTACACCCAGGGCTGGTGACACAAGATGTAGGAGTGTACCATATACCATTCACATAGTCTGATTCTGATTTGACAGTAGTTAGTATATACATCCTGCCCACATGAATGACTACATGAGATCAAGGTGTCTGTGCATGTGACTTGTGCATTAAGCTGATTTCACCTTCCTGTCAATGTTGGGGCTGTGGTAGTCATTATGTAAGATCTTTGCCACATCTCATCTCTGACTCATATTTACATGTGTCCTCTTTCAGAATACGTAGGAGATGACCAACTGTGCATCGGCCTTTCCCAGTGCTGGGGAACATGGAGGATGAGGACATCATAAGGAAATTCCGTCTGAATCGCCTTACCCTTCAAGAGCTATGTGCTCAGTTGGAGCCCCATTTGAGGCCTCACAGAACATATCCCACAGCTTTGACACCAACAGTAAAGGTGTTGGCCGCACTGCATTTCTTTGCCACTGGTTCATTTCAGTACACGGTGGCCATCGCAGGTGGGATGTCTCAACCTATGTTCAGCATGGTGCTGCGTGATGTCCTGTCCGCATTGTTGACCTACAAGGACCGCTACATCCACTTTCCAAGGAGACATGAATTGGCAGATGTGAAGGGGGAATTTTATGACCTTGGTCACATACCTAATGTTGTTGGAGCCATTGACTGCACACACGTTGGCCTAGTACCACCACAGGCACGTGAGCACATCTACCGTAACAGGAAGCATTACCATTCCATTAATGTACAAGTGGTAAGCCAAGCGGATATGATTATTTCCCATGTATGTGCCAAATATCCGGGTTCTGCACATGACTCCTACATACTGCATAACAGCATCATCCCACAATTGATGGAAAATCTGCATCCGGAGCGTGTGTGGCTTGTTGGTGAGTACGCTGAGTCAAGTAGTGTGCTGTATGTGTGACATGCTGTTCTCCTCAACTCTTTCTATTACAAACTTGGTCTGTGCATCTCACAACTAGGTGACTCTGTGTACCCCAACCGGCCTTGGTTGCTGAGCCCACTGAGGAATCCAAGGACCCCAGCGGAAGTCCGCTTCAATGATGCACATGGGAGGACACGATGTGTAGTGGAGCGTGCTTTTGGACTTCTGAAGGCTAGATTTCGGTGTCTGGACAAGAGCGGTGGTGCACTGCTCTTCTCTCCCCAAAAGGTGTGTCAGATCATAGTTGCATGCTGCATGCTCCACAACCTTGCCTTGCGCAAAGAGATCCCCCTGATCCTGGACGATGATGAGCAGCAGATGCCCCAGCTGCAAATCCACACATGCCCAGTGACAATGATAGTGGAGAAGATGAAGGTGTTGACCTGCGTCAACAGCTCATCGACAACTACTTCCCTTGAGTGTAAGTACCATTGAACAACAATGACATTGTCTGTTGGCTTTGCTGTTAGTGGCGAAGCATAGATGAGGTGTTTGGATGCTGGCTGTTGTTGGCTCACTGCTAATGGCTGATGTGTGTGGCACAGTGTATTGTTTTCCACTTACCTCATGTCTATGTTGATGGTGTTGGCCATTGTTATGTGTGATGAATCTTGTACGGTGTTGACTAGTGGTGTGTTGTTGCTGTAATGGCATCACCTGACAACTAAATGTCATCCTCCTGTGTCTTTCTAGGTTCCTTCGCCCCATCAATGTCTTGTCACAATCAGAGCTTGTGGTACATTGGAATCAGAGTTGACATTGTACATACTGTGATAAACATGGAACTGACATAAAGGCATAGGTGTGTAAATAGTGTTTATTTTCTATTAGATTGTGTTAAAATTAAAGTGGATGTAAGGTAATTTATGCATAGTGAGTGTATGTGTTGTCAGTGATGGTAAAGGAGACAAATAGAGTAGTCCCCACATTAATGGAATTACACAGACCAACAAACTCCTGCCATCAACATAGAAATGTGGGATAGGATAATCAACAAAGTCAATGTTCAGGGCAACACATGTGGCATTATGGATGGCTCAGCGACTTGGCTTTGGTTGGTACTTTGCCACGTGATCCTTCCATGGTGTTTCTCGGATGGCTCCTCTTGCGTTTGGCAGGCGGGGCCTCTGCTGCAGGCTCAGAGGTGTCTGAGGAGTCATTGTCTTGCAACTCACCCATCTCTGTGGCCGCAGCTGAGGTAGTGTGTGTTTCAGCAGGCTGGCCACTGGAGGGGAGTTGAGCCATCATTTGAGCAGCATGTATGTCCCTCAGAACTCCAAAATGGCTGACGCTCCAGATCGCAGCATCTGGAGGTTCATCTGCTTTCTGCGCCGATCGGCCGATTCCTGTGGACGGAGACCGTTTGTGCCCCTCAGCTCAAGGTACCCTCAGGTCCTAGCTGTATCAGCGGTGTATTCGCTCTTCACGGCGATAGCTCCCATGATACTGCCTGTACCTGCCTGACTTTGTAATGGCGGCCGCAGTGTCCCTCGATGCCCGTCCTCACTCATCTCACCGCAATTGTTTGTTTCCTGAGCGACGGCTCCCCTAAAGGAGGGCCCCTCAATGACGCTCAGGCCATTTTCTATTCCAGGTACCCATTTATTTCCTACCTTAATAGCCCAATATGATCTGCGGTGCGATCAATCCCTCAAACGCTGCCTGACCCTAAAATGGCGACCGCACTAGCAGCGCTCGCACACTACCAGTTCTCTTTTTAATTGTGCACACGTCTAGGTGAGTTAAAGCTGTGCCTCACTCGTGCCAAATCCATAACTCATCGCTTGCCAGCTGCCCATTTGTTGTTTGGGTTCTATAATGATCGCAACTGACCTCATCATTATTGACTCTCTTCTCCCTGCAAATAAGATGGCGCTCACATAGTGGAAGCCTGACATTCCACATCATTTGTGATTTTACACACCGCAGCCACGCACTTCATACCAGATAATGCAGAAGCCTGCCAAACATCTCTCCACCGCTTTGATGGATCGCTCTAGAGTACAGGAACTACTGAGGGAGGCATGGAACGTGATGCTGCATGGTACCCCCACATTACTGAGATGACCTAATGCGGTGACTGAATTTGGCACTGGACTTAATGACTATTTTACCACCTCTGGGCTATGGGCCCCCTTACTCTAACTTCTTGGACCCCCACGTGGTACTTCCCTACCACTGCCGATTTGCCAGAACTGATCCGCTTCCCAGCCCCCTGTTTCCACCCCCCCATTCCTCTATTCCTCTTTTGGGGACTTGTTTCTTCTGTGTCTGACTATGCTACTGTAATCTATTGTAAGCATGAAGAAAAAAAAAATGTCTTGTTATTCGGAACCGCTGAGACTTGAGCAACATGGCTGATGCCCAGTGGAGCTGCCAGACAGTTATAGAGGAGACCGGCCCGGGTTCACCCCCTCGGCCGTCACCTACCCAGCCGGACATTGGGCACATTTCTCCCCGTCTCCCCGCTGTATCTCCTTCCTCCCCCGACTAATTACTGTAACATTATTGTTATATTTTTTTCTTTTGCCTATGTTTTACTATGCTCTGGTAACGGATGTAATTTGGAACTTGTAATGCAACGCAACGATCCTTATGTAAAGCGCTCTGATACCTACGGGTCTAGCCAGCGCTATATAAAACTCGACAAATAAATAAAGAACACCCACAAGCTGGCCCATGAGATCCACAAGTTGTCCCATTCGTGTGTCCATGGACCTCTGCAGCAGGCGGAGCTCACGCAGTTCTTCTACAACCTGGCCCATCTGTCCCTGGTTCTGTTGATATGCACCAAGGACTCTTGCAACGGTGGCCAGGGCTTCTGTCTCAGTGTCCTCATGTGATTGTCCCCCAGTTGCCCTCCTACCTGCCCTGCTGACACGGACCTGTGGCATTGGCTGTTGACGTACCCGCACACTATCTCCGGCATCCTCGGCTTGTGTGGTGGTGTTGGTAACCACTGAGCCAGGGACAGTGTTGCAGGCAGCAGTGGTGATGGTGGAGGTGGCTGCAGCACAGGTTGTTGTAAGAGGGGTCAGCGTAGTGGTTGTCGCAGATGTGTTGATTGTGGTGGTGGTGCTGGTGGTGGGGACAATGAGGCCCTGAGACAGAGTGCGCCCTGGCAGTCCTGAGGGGCCAGGTTGTTGCTCCTCATCCGAGAAACGTAGAGAATCAGCATCAGAGAGTTCACGTTCCGGGGGGGGGGAGACTGGCTCTGCTGGTTGGTGGTGCTTTCACCAGCTGTTGCTTCGGGATCTCCTGTTGAACAGAGGTTAGATTGTCAGTTAAGTGCACTCCACAACCTTGGATGTTACATTTGATACGCCCAACATTTTACATTGCAATCACTTGGTATTGGTAAAAGATTATCAGCATCATGACATGATGTTGAGGTACATACATTACTTCTCATTAGTGTGACATGTAAATAATAACCATGTGACATGTGCAGATAGTGTGTTTACAAGGACATGTCATCATCTACCAACTTGGTGCACATCAACTTTGGTTTATGCGTGGATTTAGTTGACTTTTCAGAGAATCTGTTTCAGCTATGCCAAAACTTAACAATTTAATTATTTATATGTTCTTTCAAATCATGTGGTTTTGTTTGTTTGACAGATTGACTGTGCATATGTTGTGTTCATATGAGCCTTCATGCTTTGAAACCATGGCACTTACACATTGCATTCTGTGCTGTGCATGATTGGGCCCTGAATTTATTCCACATGTGACTTGGTGAGTCAAAGTGTAATTTCTGTGACAGTTACATGCGCTTAGCTGTCTGCACACTGGATGTAACATTTGGATCTATACAGAGTTGGCTGACATGTGAGGGATGTGGTGGTCATATGGCTCCATGCATTTTGAGAAGGATGACAGGGTGCATGCACTGTCTACCTACCTGTTAGGTAGCATAGTAGAGGGACATGGCTGCCACATGGTTCTGGGTGGGGGGAGAGTTCCATCCTGCTCAGGGGTGAGACAAGAGAGCATGAGAAGGCTACCTACCTGTAAGGTTGAAGAGAGCAATGAAATGGCTGCCACATGGCTCTTGGGTAGGGGGAGTGTTCCATCCTGCTCAGCTGTGGGACAAGGGTGCCTGGTGGGAGTTGTAGTGCTGGCTGCCTATCCACAAACCCCCCTCCCTGTTGAGATGGCTACCTACCTGTAAGGTTGAGGAGAGCAATGATATGGCTGCCACATGGTTCTGGGTGGGGGGAGGGTTCCATCCTGCTCAGCGGTGGGACAAGGGTGCCCGGTGGGAGTTGTAGTGCTGGCTGCCTATCCACAAAGCCCCCTCCCTGTTGAGATGGCTACCTACCTGTAAGGTTGAGGAGAGCAATGATATGGCTGCCACATGGTTCTGGGTGGAGGGAGTGTTCCATCCTGCTCAGGGGTGAGACAAGAGTGCCTGATGGGAGCTGCAGTGCTGGCTGCCTGTACACACACCCCCCTCCCTGTTAAGAAGGCTACCTCCCTGTGAAGTGGAGCAGAGGAAGGGAATAGGTTACACATGGCTCTTGGGTGGGGGGAGTGTTCCATCCTGCTCAGCTGTGGGACAAGGGTGCCTTGTGGGAGTTGTAGTGCTGGCTACCTGTACACAAACCCCCATGGAAATATTGCTAGCTACCTTTGAGGTGAATCAGAGGAAGGAAATGGTAGCTATGTGAGACATGTGTTGGGAAGAGTGTGTTGTGCGTAAGTGCATTTAAGTCTAGGAAGTGAAGCTTTCTGGTTGTGCAAGACAGTACATGGCAGTGTGATGGGATACATGTGTTGTTACTTACCAGCCTCCACTCCCCCAGCTATTCCTGTGAGACTCTCTGGATGCAGTATAGCAAGCACCTTCTCCTCCCATTCAGTGAATGTTAGTGGTGGAATGGGAGGGCCACCGCCAGTCCTCTGAGCCGCCTCATGGTTCCTGTTGGCACGGTATTTCACCCTGGTCTTTAGGTCATGCCACCTCTTCTTGATGTCACGCAGTGTGCGCAGGGTGGCCCTACTGCATTGACTTTGTTGACTATCCTTTCCCACATTTGATTTTTTCTGACTAGTGGTGTCTGTTGGACCATGCTTCCAAACAAATGTGGTTCTACTCTGATTATCTCGTCTACCATCACTGACAACTCATTGTCTGTGAATTTGGGCATTTTTTTCTGTGATATGGTGTGTGATGTGCAAATGGGTGACAAGTGCAGGTGGGAAGGTGGTGGTGGAGATGTGTGAGGTGTGTGTTGGGAGTGTTGGTGTGGGTAGTTGTGATGGTGTGATGTGTGATGATTTACCTCTCCTTTCTGCTGTGGTGTTTGGCCCTTCACTTCTGGAGTTGTGCAAAGGATGCTGGTTAGGGAAGGGGTTGGGTTGATACTCAGCTATGTGGGTGTGTCCAAATGGGGTATTCATGTCAGGTGTGTTCTCTATGTTGACCTGGGATTTGTATCTTTTTAAATGCCATGTGTCATTGGGGTGTGTCAAATGTTTTTGAAGGCAGCGGAAAAAAATCAGCCACACTTGGAGGCCTTGTGGTGTGGTTGCATTCGACCGCCATTCTTCTTTCCGCGCGACCGCAGCAGTTTGAATTCAATGATCGTTCCGCCAGCTCTGTCATTCATCTTTTCGCGCGACTGCAGCGGTCGGAGAAGACTTATCGTTCCGCTTGCTCCGCCATCTTATCATAATTTCACTTGCGGTCATTCTGCTTGTGGGTAGGCGTTTTTGGTGCTTTCCGCAGCATTTCCGTCCGCCGCAGTCGGATTTTCTGGTTTTCCGGACGTTGCGGGCAGATTTTTGTGGAATCCGACCGCTGCGGTCAGATTTTTCAATCATTGCATCGTAATGTGACCGCCGGTTTTGCCGCGGAACATGCAGGCGTTTTTTTCTGCAACAACGGCGGTCGGAGGGCTTTTCTGTCCGCCATCGTAATGACCCCCTCAGTTTTCAACTTCACAGAGTAAGTAAAATATCAATTCAAGGTTACAACTGTATAAAATATTAATAAAGAACTTTTTACAATAATTAAATAATGAATGTATTATTTTTTTAAATCATATCTCCTCTACAGAAACTCCAACAGACACTCAACTAACTACAAAAATCATCAAAAAACCACCTTGCAAAAAAAGTAAGTATAAATCACAAATAAACTAATATAACATCTAAAAGTCCCAACCCAAAGCACCCACTAACCACACAAACCCCAAAATACAGAAAATGCTGTTAAACAAATTTATTAAAATTTTTTTTTTTCTGCAGGAAATAAAAAGAAACACTAAAGCCAAGCACCAACAGAAACACCTCAGCGTCAAAAAAAGTTTAACATATTCAAGCATGTAAGTATAATTTTGTATATGGAAATATGCAGTACAATAAAAACAATTACAATACATTTAATATTTTTTATATACATTTCTCATAGCATTTGAAACATCAGAATGACTGAAGGTGCAAAATTCATTACTTCCCAGAAAGGAAAACTGTTATTATGTTATATGGGATATGTCTACACCCAAGAAAAACAGACAGGAGACAAAATAATTTGAAATGCAGCAAATATTATGCGAATGCATGTTATGGGAGGGCTACAACACAATAAACTACTGTATAAAATGTTAAGGAACATAACCATCCACCTAACATAGGTGAAATAGAAGTGAGAGACACTTTAGAGACTCTGAAAGATGCTAGCACTAGCTCTCAAAAATCTACTACTGAAATACTGAAAGACATACTCCCCAGAGTTCCAGAACATGTAACTGGCCAATTATCCTCTGTCTCAACGTTAAAATGGCTAATAGCTAGAACAAAAATATCAACTGCTACCACCCCACCTACCCCCAAAACTTTCAGTGAAATTCAAATACCACCGGAACTCACTGTAACTCATAATTAAGAGCAATTTCTTCTTTATGACAATAAATCTAACGACAATAGGATTATAATATTTGCAACTCCCACAAACTTACTTAAACTACAGAATTGTGAGACAAGGATGATGCATGGAATATTTAAAATATGTCCCTAACCATTTTACCAATTATACACAATCCATGGACTGTATCGCAATACCAACATCCCCTTTATATATGCCCTGTTACCAAACAAACAAACCACTACCTATGTAGAACTCTTAACAAAAGTAAAGCGAGAAACTAATAATTACTATCCTCAAAAATGATCATAGACTTTGAACAGTCAATGATACAAGCCATCCTGAAAAACTACCTTCACACAGCAATACAAGGTTGCTATTACCACTTTAATCAATGCATATGGAGACATCTTCAAAAATCTACGCTTAGGGCCCGATTCCGATCTCGTAAGGAAGGTCTCCAAATGGGATTTGTAAAGAGCAAATCCGATTCGGAGCCTATCTTTCCGCCCGAATCGTCCCCCGTTCCTAATGACCAAGTAAGATACGAGTATCCTGTACGTGCCGTGCGAATCGTTTACGAACCCGAACCTGTCCGTCCGACACGTTCGTAGCCAAATCGTGCCGCGCAATGGAGCCGTTTTCCGACCAAGTGAGTACGATGCACAAATCGGACAGCTGTATCGCCTCGGTCTCATCGAGACCAAACGGCTGTCGGATGCGGACTTCGGGGGGCCATAGCAGGCCCCCCTTAACCCGAAGCCCTCCAATTCAGTCACGGGGGGTGCGCATGGGTCTCCACGATCCAAGCATTCACAGTGTGGCGGGCAACATGGGGTGTCCACCACAGGGTGTACGCTTTTCCCCGCCCACCCCTTTTATGCTATGGGAGCCTGTGTACGCATCTGTACACGGGCTCCCATAGAGTTCAATGGGAGTCCGAGCGAGCGGAGTCCGTAAGCATATGGCAGCATCTTACTCGCTCATTTGGACTCTCGGAGCACGTCTCGCTCAGAAAGCCCTCCAGATCCGAGTCGTATGGAGGACTTTCCTTACGAGATCGGAATCGGGCCCTTAGTGTAGAATATGCAACTAATAGCAATTTTGCATATGAAATTAAAAAGCTAATAGCACTAGCATACGTCCCAATAACTGATGTAGCAGAACACTACAATCTATTAATAGAAAGCCCCTACTAGCAAACAAATGAACATAAACTAAGTCCCCTACTGGACTATTTTGAGGATACCTGGGTGGGAAGGCTACACAGATCTGGACACAGAAGACAGCCCAAATACCACATTCCATGGTGGAATGTTTATAACAGTACCCTAAACAAAGAAACAAAAACTAATAATGCTGTGGAAGGATGGCATCAAGCTTTCCAAGCCACAACAGGCAGAACCCAACCAACCCTACATTAATTATTACAATCAATACAAAAAGAACAAAGCTACCAACAACTTAGGGGCCGATTCCGATGTCGGACGGACTCAGGTCCGTCCGACATCGTCCAGGAGCCGTAACCGACCGACCTGCTGTCGTCGGTTACGGCTCCTGCAGAGTACGATGCGACCGAACCCTGTTCGGTCGCTACTCGTATACTGCACAATAGGAGCATGCATTCCGAGCGGAATGCATGCTTGCATTGTGAAAAGCAGGGGTGCAGTTCATCCCTGCACCCTGTGGCCGGCACCCCTACTGGGGGCCCCCAAAGACAGTTACCGACTGCCTTTTCGTGCCGGAAAGACCGACACGAAAAGGCAGTGAAATACTGCCATCGTACTCCCTCGGTCGTGAAGAGGCGGTCGGGGGAGTACTGAAGGATTTCCGTACGGCGGACGGGCTCTCCGAGCCCGTCGTAAGCCATCCGGAAATCCGAGTCGGATTACATTCCGACCGAGCCCATCGGAATGGCTCGGTCGGAAAGGAATCCGGCCGGCACGTTCCGATTCGGTCGGAAGGGCTCCGACCATCGTTCGGTGCCCTTCCGGCCGTAATCGGAATCGGCCCCTAAGACTTGAACAGTCTGTAACACAGCTAGGTCCAAAACTAACTAAACAAACTAAAACAATGTTCGAGCACTTACAATACAAAGTAAGACTCTACCCAAACACTAAAGGGCTAAAATATCTAGAAACAATAGCTAAATCCCTACTTTAAAACAGTAATACACAAACATAGAAAAATCGTAATTGTGAACTGAGTTCTTAACTAAACATTTCTTTTCAAACATCAAAATATAAATATTATGTCAATTTATTTTAACTTTAAAAAAAAATGACATAAATATGTTTTATATATTAAAAATATCAATAACAATTACAAAAATTACATTTCCCTCCCATTGTAAATAATTTAAAATAACTTACTTTTTTGTAGCTGAAGAATTGAATCCAAACTGCCACAAATAAATCCAAACGTGGAAAAATCCCAATACTTAGTTAAAAGTCCCCCCAAAAAAATGAAAAAAACAACTGTGTAAAATATAATCCGTAGGCAATATATCCATAGACTTGAATCCATAAAAAACCTAAAAAATTTAATTAAAAAAAGAAACGCTCCAGGAATACCCAAAAAATAAAGGAACAGTAAAATAATTATTAGTTTACTAGAAACTAATACACAGTTCCTTAAAAAAAAGCATACTTCTCCCAACGGCAACTTCCAAACGACAAAAACCTGTGGAAAATCAACACAGTCCCTCCCGCACAAATATACAATAAAATCATTAAAAAACACACATAAACATACTATTAACACCATACTCTAAACATAATTAAACATATCTAGCAAACCCTAACACCTACCTATCAATGCACTAACCGCATTTCGCATACACAAAACTACAAACGAAACCTCACAAAAAACTCAAAATACAAACATTACATATACTATAGACTACCTACCTTTGGCCTACCCCTAAATTAAGCCTAAAAGTAATTAAATTAAACTTACCTTAACCGATGCGACGCAGCTTCCAACCACGAACTTCTCCCCTCAGAAATGACCTAAAACAACACAGATAGCCTACAAAATAGAACTTAGTTTAAGAAATGGCTGCCTAATTCAAATAAGAAAAATACTTTTCTATATTAAACTCAATGTACATCAGAATTGTAATACAAAAAATGTTAAAAAAATACGAATTAAGATTACTAATGTACAAAATGTTTTTCTTTGCTGTTTAAAATTGTTAAATTATAACAGTAAACTTTAGAACAAAATTAATATTTATTATTATACTTTAAAAAAATTATGTTAACTTACCAATGTAAGAAAGAAAATTGTACTTACTGCTTGCTAAAAATGTGAAAAAATGTATTAATGTTAAAAAATATTTTTCTTTTACAAAATGCTTTCTTACCTTTATAATATTATTTATATTTATAATTTAAATAATATACAAAATATAATGTTATTTATTAGGAATTATGCCAAAAATATAAAAACTTATACAATGAAAAAATTGTAACAAAATGTATGTTATTAAAAATGTACATTATATGTAATTTTGAAATGCATATTTACAATATAAATAAATATTCTATAACTGGTACCTAAAAAATATGTATTAGAAAAATGTATAAAAATCAGAGAATAACTGCATTTTTTATTTGTAAAAAATGTACAAATCTATCAACTTCTCCATTATATAAACATAAAAATGTTTCATGCTGACTATACTTAAAAATTATATGTTTATGTTTAAATATGTACTAAATATGCAATGTATCCAAAAATAAAAAAATATTATTATTTCTCTGTATAACAATATATATCAAACAATGTAAATAAAATAAAATGCATAATGCTTCTTTGCTTGAGTCTTTGAATGAAAATAAACACATAAATAAAATATAAATATTATTCTGTAATTATTTCCTACATTAATTTTTTTTCTATATTTACAATAAAATAATTATCTTACATTAACCGCTTCGCTGCGGCCGGAATTCCCCTGCTGTGCTGAGAAATTCCACGCGTGCGCGGTTCGGACGTCCCCCGGCTGTCCTCTGCACACGCCCACCGTGACGTCAGACGGCCGGGGGCCGTCCGACGCACGCAAGGGGTTAAGTGTCATTTATAAAAAAAAAATTAAATACACATTTATAACATACTATTACAACTTAAACATACATTTTTATCATTAACCTTACTCCAAAATAAAGAACTCGTTTTTTATTATTCCGACTCCAAGCTATATTAACTCAGGGAAGGTGCTGGACACTAAACATATTTAATTAACTATTCCCACTCCAAACTATATTAACTCAGGGAAGGTGCTGGACACTAAACATATTTAATTTACTATTCCAATCCAAACTATATTAATTCAGGGAAGGTTCTGGACACTAAACATATATAATTTACTATTCCCACTCCAAACTATATTAACTCAGGGAAGGTGCTGGACACTAAACATATTTAATTTACAATTCCAACTCCAAACTATATTAACTCAGGGAAAATGCTGGACACTAAACATATATAATTTAGTATTCCCACTCCAAACTATATTAACTCAGGGAAGGTGCTGGACACTAAACATATTTAATTTACTATTCCAATCCAAACTAAGGGGTCGATTAGGATGGCGGTCGGGGAGGTAGCCATGGTAGCGGAAATCAACCGTCTGCCGGGTCCGCGGCAAAACCGGCGGTCCGATTAGGATCAACCGCCAAAAATCTCCGACCGCGGCGGAACGAGGCCACGAAAGACCGCCGGTAGCGGGCGGAGTTGGTGAAAATCCGACCGCAGCGGTCCCATTCGCCGCAGAAACACACAAAACCGCCGCAGCGGAGTGAATGCACATCAAATTAGGATTCACCCGATGTGGCAGCGGGACGTTCCGCTGTTTCCGACCGCCGCGGTCGCAAATAGTGATGAATGGGAGAGCCGGCGGAAGGGCTGTTGCATAGCCACCGCCACAGATGCTCCGTGACAAATATGGCGGTCGAAAAAAAACAACACAAACCTAGCCCACCAAGTGCACACAGCAAACTAGCCCTGCCCCCAAAAACACCTAACACACCCACATGGCAACTTCTAAAATACAAATGCCAGGACAACCCACACAAGACACCTGACAGCAATACCCCTTTTTGACACACCCACACAGCTGAGTGTAAAACCAGCCCCTTCCCTGACCACAATCCTTAGCAATACTCCACCACTGAAGGAACCAACCCCACAGCACTAATGAGAGGCAAACCACCACACAACTCACCAGCACAACTACACACACACCACTCACATCACCACCACCACTCTAAGCACCTGCACTTTCAACCCCTTTGCACATCACACACCATGGCACAGAAGAAAATGCCAAAATTCAATGACAATGAGTTGTCAGTCATGGTAGATGAGATAATCAGAGTAGAACCACATTTGTTTGGTACCCTGGTCCAACAGACACCATTAGCCACCAGAGCACAAATGTGGGAAAGGATAGTCAACAAGGTCAATGCAGTAGGGTCCACCCCACGCAGCAAGAAGGAGATCATGCGGCGGTGGCATGACCTCAAAAGCAAGGTGAAAGAGAGGAACAACAAGAACCGTCAGCTGGCTCAGATGACTGGCGGTGGCCCTCCCTTTCCACCAAGAACATTCACTGGATGGGAGGAGAAGGTGCTTGCCTTACTGCATCCAGAGAGTCTCACAGGAATACCCGGGGGAATGGAGGCTGGTAAGTAACAACAAATGTCTACCATTACAATGCTATGTACTGTCTTGCCCAACTACAAAGCTACACCTCCTAGGCCCAATTCCACTCATCTGCACCACAATACCCGCAACAGGTCTCACAGATGTAACATTCATTCCATCTGAAGCACCCCAAAGGTAGGCAGCAACATTTCCTGGTTTGCATGTGTGCAGGCAACCAGCACCACAACTCCCACCAGCCACCCTGTCCCACCCCTGAGCAGGATGGAGCACTCCCTCCCAGCCAGAAGCATGTGGTAGCCATTGTATGGTTCACCCTCACCTAAAAGTCAGGTAGCCATCTTCCCAGGGAGGGCTGTGTGGGGGTGGGAGACCTGCACCACAACTCCCACCAGGGCCCCTCTCCCACCCCTGACCAGGATGGAGCACTCTCCCACACCCAGAAGCATCTGGCAGCCATTGCATTGTTCACCTTTACCTAACAGTTAGGTAGCCATCTTCCCAGGGAGGGCTGTTTGGGGGTGGGAGACCTGCACTACAACTCCCAGCAGATACCCTTGTCCCACCCCTGACCAGGATGGAGCACTCCCCACACCCAGAAGCATCTGGCAGCCATTGCATTGTTCACCTTTACCTAACAGGTAGGTAGCCATCTTCACAGGGAGGGCTGTGTGGGGGTGGGAGGCCTGCACCACAACTCCCACCAGGGCCCCCTCTCCCACCCCTGAGCAGGATGGAGCACTCCCCCACACCCACAAGCATCTGGCAGCCATTGTATGGTTCACCCTCACCTAACAGGTAGGTAGCCATCTTCCCAGGGAGGGCTGTTTGTGGGTGGGAGGCCTGCATCACAACTCCCACCAGGCCCCCTGTCCCACCCCTGACCAGGATGGAGCACTCCCCACACCCAGAAGCATCTGGCAGCCATTGCATTGTTCACCTTTACCTAACAGGTAGGTAGCCATCTTCCCAGGGAGGGCTGTGTGGGGGTGGGAGGCCTGCACCACAACTCCCACCAGGGCCCCCTCTCCAACCCCTGACCAGGATGGAGCACTCTACCCCCACCCAGAAGCATGTGCCAGACATTGTATGGTTCACCCTCACCTAACAGGTAGGTAGCCATCTTCCCAGGGAGGGCTGTTTGGGGGTGGGAGGACTGCACCACAACACCCACCAGGCCCCCTGTCCCACGCCTGAGCAGGATGGAGCACTCCCCACACCCAGAAGCATCTGTCAGCCATTGCATTGTTCACCTTTACCTAACAGGTAGGTAGTCATCTTCCGAGGGAGGGCTGTTTGTGGGTGGGAGGCCTGCACCACAACTCCCACCAGGCCCCCTGTCCCACCCCTGAGCAGGATGGAGCACTTCCCACACCCAGAAGCATCTGTCAGCCATTGCATTGTTCACCTTTACCTAACAGGTAGGTAGCCATCTTCCCAGGGAGGGCTGTTTGTGGGTGTGAGGCCTGCACCACAACTCCCACCAGGCCCCCTATCCCACCCCTGAGCAGGATGGAGCACTCCCCACACCCAGAAGCATCTGGCAGCCATTGCATTGTTCACCTTTACCTAACAGGTAGGTAGCCATCTTCCCAGGGAGGGCTGTGTGGGGGTGGGAGGCCTGCACCACAACTCCCACCAGGGCCCCCTCTCCCACCCCTGACCAGGATGGAGCACTCCCCACAGCCAGAAGCATCTGGCAGCCATTGCATTGTTCACCTTTACCTAACAGGTAGGTAGCCATCTTCACAGGGAGGGCTGTGTGGGGGTGGGAGGCCTGCACCACAACTCCCACCGGGGCCCCCTCTCCCACCCCTGACCAGGATGGAGCACTCTACCCCCACCCAGAAGCATGTGCCAGCCATTGTATGGTTCACCCTCAACTAACAGATAGGTAGCCATCTTCCCAGGGAGGGCTGTTTGGGGGTGGGAGACCTGCACTACAACTCCCAGCAGACACCCTTGTCCCACCCCTGACCAGGATGGAGCACTCCCCACACCCAGAAGCATCTGTCAGCCATTGCATTGTTCACCTTTACCTAACAGGTAGGTAGCCATCTTCCCAGGGAGGGCTGTTTGTGGGTGGGAGGCCTGCACCACAACTCCCACCAGGCCCCCTGTCCCACCCCTGAGCAGGATGGAACACTCCCCACACCCAGAAGCATCTGGCAGCCATTGCATTGTTCACCTTTACCTAACAGGTAGGTAGCCATCTTCCCAGGGAGGGCTGTCTGGGGGTGGGAGACCTGCACTACAACTCTCAACAGACACCCTTGTCCCACCCCTGACCAGGATGGAGCACTCCCAACACCCAGAAGCATCTGTCAGCCATTGCATTGTTCACATTTACCTAACAGGTAGGTAGCCATCTTCCCAGGGAGGGCTGTTTGTGGGTGGGAGGCCTGCACCACAACTCCCACCAGGCCCCCTGTCCCACCCCTGAGCAGGATGGAGCACTCCCCACACCCAGAAGCATCTGGCAGCCATTGCATTGTTCACCTTTACCTAACAGGTAGGTAGCCATCTTCCCAGGGAGGGCTGTTTGGGGGTGGGAGACCTGCACTACAACTCCCAGCAGACACCCTTGTCCCACCCCTGACCAGGATGGAGCACTCCCCACACCCAGAAGCATCTGGCAGCCATTGTATTGTTCACCTTTACCTAACAGGTAGGTAGCCATCTTCATAGGGAGGGCTGTGTGGGGGTGGGAGGCCTGCACCACAACTCCCACCAGGGCCCCCTCTCCCACCCCTGAGCAGGATGGAGAACTCCCCCACACCCACAAGCATCTGGCAGCCATTGTATTGGTTCATCCTCACCTAACAGGTAGGTAGCCATCTTCCGAGGGAGGGCTGTTTGGGGGTGGGAGGCCTGCACCACAACTCCCACCAGGCCCCCTGTCCCACCCCTGAACAGGATGGAGCACTCCCCACACCCAGAAGCATCTGTCAGCCATTGCATTGTTCACCTTTACCTAACAGGTAGGTAGCCATCTTCCCAGGGAGGGCTGTTTGTGGGTGGGAGGCCTGCACCGCAACTCCCACCAGGCCCCCTGTCCCACCCCTGAGCAGGATGGAACACTCCCCACACCCAGAAGCATCTGGCAGCCATTGCATTGTTCACCTTTACCTAACAGGTAGGTAGCCATCTTCCCAGGGAGGGCTGTGTGGGGGTGGGAGGCCTGCACCACAACTCCCACCAGGGCCCCCTCTCCAACCCCTGACCAGGATGGAGCACTCTACCCCCACCCAGAAGCATGTGCCAGCCATTGTATGGTTCACCCTCACCTAACAGGTAGGTAGCCATCTTCCCAGGGAGGGCTGTTTGGGGGTGGGAGGACTGCACCACAACACCCACCAGGCCCCCTGTCCCACCCCTGAGCAGGATGGAGCACTCCCCACACCCAGAAGCATCTGTCAGCCATTGCATTGTTCACCTTTACCTAACAGGTAGGTAGCCATCTTCCCAGGGAGGGCTGTTTGTGGGTGGGAGGCCTGCACCACAACTCCCACCAGGCCCCCTGTCCCACCCCTGAGCAGGATGGAGCACTCCCCACACCCAGAAGCATCTGTCAGCCATTGCATTGTTCACCTTTACCTAACAGGTAGGTAGTCATCTTCCGAGGGAGGGCTGTTTGTGGGTGGGAGGCCTGCACCCCAACTCCCACCAGGCCCCCTGTCCCACCCCTGAGCAGGATGGAGCACTTCCCACACCCAGAAGCATCTGTCAGCCATTGCATTGTTCACCTTTACCTAACAGGTAGGTAGCCATCTTCCCATGGAGGGCTGTTTGTGGGTGGGAGGCCTGCACCACAACTCCCACCAGGCCCCCTATCCCACCCCTGAGCAGGATGGAGCACTCCCCACACCCAGAAGCATCTGGCAGCCATTGCATTGTTCACCTTTACCTAACAGGTAGGTAGCCATCTTCCCAGGGAGGGCTGTGTGGGGGTGGGAGGCCTGCACCACAACTCCCACCAGGGCCCCCTCTCCCACCCCTGACCAGGATGGAGCACTCCCCACAGCCAGAAGCATCTGGCAGCCATTGCATTGTTCACCTTTACCTAACAGGTAGGTAGCCATCTTCACAGGGAGGGCTGTGTGGGGTGGGAGGCCTGCACCACAACTCCCACCGGGGCCCCCTCTCCCACCCCTACCAGGATGGAGCACTCTACCCCCACCCAGAAGCATGTGCCAGCCATTGTATGGTTCACCCTCAACTAACAGATAGGTAGCCATCTTCCCAGGGAGGGCTGTTTGGGGGTGGGAGACCTGCACTACAACTCCCAGCAGACACCCTTGTCCCACCCCTGACCAGGATGGAGCACTCCCCACACCCAGTAGCATCTGTCAGCCATTGCATTGTTAACCTTTACCTAACAGGTAGGTAGCCATCTTCCCAGGGAGGGCTGTTTGTGGGTGGGAGGCCTGCACCACAACTCCCACCAGGCCCCCTGTCCCACCCCTGAGCAGGATGGAACACTCCCCACACCCAGAAGCATCTGGCAGCCATTGCATTGTTCACCTTTACCTAACAGGTAGGTAGCCATCTTCCCAGGGAGGGCTGTCTGGGGGTGGGAGACCTGCACTACAACTCCCAACAGACACCCTTGTCCCACCCCTGACCAGGATGGAGCACTCCCCACACCCAGAAGCATCTGTCAGCCATTGCATTGTTCACATTTACCTAACAGGTAGGTAGCCATCTTCCCAGGGAGGGCTGTTTGTGGGTGGGAGGCCTGCACCACAACTCTTACCAGGCCCCCTGTCCCACCCCTGAGCAGGATGGAGCACTCCCCACACCCAGAAGCATCTGGCAGCCATTGCATTGTTCACCTTTACCTAACAGGTAGGTAGCCATCTTCCCAGGGAGGGCTGTTTGGGGGTGGGAGACCTGCACTACAACTCCCAGCAGACACCCTTGTCCCACCCCTGACCAGGATGGAGCACTCCCCACACCCAGAAGCATCTGGCAGCCATTGTATTGTTCACCTTTACCTAACAGGTAGGTAGCCATCTTCACAGGGAGGGCTGTGTGGGGGTGGGAGGCCTACACTACAACTCCCACCAGGGCCC
The DNA here is from genome assembly GCA_963921515.1 of Calotriton arnoldi. NCBI lineage: Eukaryota > Metazoa > Chordata > Amphibia > Caudata > Salamandridae > Calotriton > Calotriton arnoldi. The sequence goes on from CAWUFW010009537.1 coordinate 440,770, forward strand.
CCTCTCCCACCCCTGAGCAGGATGGAGAACTCCCCCACACCCACAAGCATCTGGCAGCCATTGTATTGGTTCATCCTCACCTAACAGGTAGGTAGCCATCTTCCGAGGGAGGGCTGTTTGTGGGTGGGAGGCCTGCACCACAACTCCCACCAGGCCCCCTGTCCCACCCCTGAGCAGGATGGAGCACTCCCCACACCCAGAAGCATCTGTCAGCCATTGCATTGTTCACCTTTACCTAACAGGTAGGTAGCCATCTTCCCAGGGAGGGCTGCTTGTGGGTGGGAGGCCTGCACCGCAACTCCCACCAGGCCCCCTGTCCCACCCCTGAGCAGGATGGAACACTCCCCACACCCAGAAGCATCTGGCAGCCATTGCATTGTTCACCTTTACCTAACAGGTAGGTAGCCATCTTCCCAGGGAGGGCTGTCTGGGGGTGGGAGACCTGCACTACAACTCCCAACAGACACCCTTGTCCCACCCCTGACCAGGATGGAGCACTCCCCACACCCAGAAGCATCTGTCAGCCATTGCATTGTTCACATTTACCTAACAGGTAGGTAGCCATCTTCCCAGGGAGGGCTGTTTGTGGGTGGGAGGCCTGCACCACAACTCCCACCAGGCCCCCTGTCCCACCCCTGAGCAGGATGGAGCACTCCCCACACCCAGAAGCATCTGGCAGCCATTGCATTGTTCACTTTTACCTAACTGGTAGGTAGCCATCTTCCCAGGGTGGGCTGTGTGGGGGTGGGAGGCCTGCACCACAACTCCCACCGGGGCCCCCTCTCCCACCCCTGACCAGGATGGAGCACTCTACCCCCACCCAGAAGCATGTGCCAGCCATTGTATGGTTCACCCTCACCTAACAGGTAGGTAGCCATCTTCCCAGGGAGGGCTGTTTGGGGGTGGGAGGACTGCACCACAACACCCACCAGGCCCCCTGTCCCACCCCTGAGCAGGATGGAGCACTCCCCACACCCAGAAGCATCTGTCAGCCATTGCATTGTTCACCTTTACCTAACAGGTAGGTAGCCATCTTCCCAGGGAGGGCTGTTTGTGGGTGGGAGGCCTGCACCACAACTCCCACCAGGCCACCTGTCCCACCCCTGAGCAGGATGGAGCACTCCCCACACCCAGAAGCATCTGTCAGCCATTGCATTGTTCACCTTTACCTAACAGGTAGGTAGTCATCTTCCAAGGGAGGGCTGTTTGTGGGTGGGAGGCCTGCACCCCAACTCCCACCAGGCCCCCTGTCCCACCCCTGAGCAGGATGGAGCACTTCCCACACCCAGACGCATCTGTCAGCCATTGCATTGTTCACCTTTACCTAACAGGTAGGTAGCCATCTTCCCAGGGAGGGCTGTTTGTGGGTGGGAGGCCTGCACCACAACTCCCACCAGGCCCCCTATCCCACCCCTGAGCAGGATGGAGCACTCCCCACACCCAGAAGCATCTGGCAGCCATTGCATTGTTCACCTTTACCTAACAGGTAGGTAGCCATCTTCCCAGGGAGGGCTGTGTGGGGGTGGGAGGCCTGCACCACAACTCCCACCAGGGCCCCCTCTCCCACCCCTGACCAGGATGGAGCACTCCCCACAGCCAGAAGCATCTGGCAGCCATTGCATTGTTCACCTTTACCTAACAGGTAGGTAGCCATCTTCACAGGGAGGGCTGTGTGGGGGTGGGAGGCCTGCACCACAACTCCCACCGGGCCCCCTCTCCCACCCCTGACCAGGATGGAGCACTCTACCCCCACCCAGAAGCATGTGCCAGCCATTGTATGGTTCACCCTCAACTAACAGATAGGTAGCCATCTTCCCAGGGAGGGCTGTTTGGGGGTGGGAGACCTGCACTACAACTCCCAGCAGACACCCTTGTCCCACCCCTGACCAGGATGGAGCACTCCCCACACCCAGAAGCATCTGTCAGCCATTGCATTGTTCACCTTTACCTAACAGGTAGGTAGCCATCTTCCCAGGGAGGGCTGTTTGTGGGTGGGAGGCCTGCACCACAACTCCCACCAGGCCCCCTGTCCCACCCCTGAGCAGGATGGAACACTCCCCACACCCAGAAACATGTGCCAGAAAGTCAACCCCAATGTGACAACAGCACAGGTAAGTAGACAGTGCATGCACCCCACCATTCCACTCAAAAAACATGGAGCCACATGACAAAACAAGCCCTCACATCCCACCAAAATTGACACAGATACAATAACAATTTACAGTGTGCAGTCAGCTAAGCGTATGTAACTGTCACAAAAACAGAAGTGGGACTCACCAAATCCCATGTTGATGCAAATCAGGGCACAAACATGCACAGCACTGAATGCTATCAGTAACTTCCATGGGGGCTGAGCTTGAAGGACCATATGAAAACTAAACAAGCATGGTCTGTCAAACAAATAAATCAAAGCACAGGACATGACAAAGGTATGCATGAGACGACAATGGCCAGTTCAGGCGCAGATGCAACGCCTGCCAGGCAGAGTAATCAGCAAAGATGCTTCACATCAAGTAGTATTAATGCAAGTTGTCAGATGACAACCTTTCATCGTAATCACAAAACCTTCACGTGGGGCATGGTATCCATCGACATGTCACACCAGGGAAAAATAATGTATGTGCCTCCACATCATGTCATGATGCACAGTACCCTGCAGAGATACAATGTGCAAAATATTTAACTGTGTGTTGCATAACCTGTAAATAAGATACATCGAACACCAAGCTTGAGGGGTGCATGTCAAGGACCATTCACCCTCTGTCCCACAGGTGATCAACAACTGACTGCAGAGGCCGAGAACATCAACCTGCAGAGCCAGTCTCCAACCCTGGAACATGGACTCTCTGAGGACTCCCTGGATTTCGAGGATGCGGAGCAAGAAGCCGGCCCATCTGGTATGCCAGGGCGCAACAGGTCCCAGGACCCCACTGTCCCCCCCACCACCACATCAGCAACAAACACAACAACGACGCTGACCCCTGCTGGAACGACCTGTGCGGCCTCCACCACCACCACCACCAGTGCTGCCTGCAACACTCTCCCTGCCCCTGAGGATGACCACCCCACCCCACCAACTGAGGAGGGCAGGGAGAGTAGGCGGGGGCCTACAGTGGTGAGGCAACAGGTCCGTGACAGCAGGGCAGGTAGGAGGGCAAGGGGGAGTCGAAGCCAACAGGACACTGGGACCGAAGCCCTGGACAACATCTCCAGAGTCCTTGGGGTCTATGAACAGGCCCAGGGACAAACGGGCCAGGCTCAGGAAGATGCCCGTGAGCTCTGCCTGCTGCTGAGGTCCATAGACACCCGTATGGGCCAAATTGTGGACCTCTTGGGCCAGCTAGTGGCAGTTCTGAGGGACAGGCCTGCGGCACAACCAACACCTCCACCTCCCTCCGGTGGCCTGCAGGATGACAGTTCCACATCCTCCCCTGCGGCCATGGAGAGGAAGGACTCCTCAGACCCCACTGGCCCTGCAGCAGGGGCCCCCCTAGCCAAACGACCAAGGGGCCAGCCAAAGAAATCCAAAGGAGGAACCCGTGGCAAAGCACCTGCCAAACGCCAGTCTAGGAGCAAGCCATGATGGCAACCCTCTTCACCTTGCCATTGACTTTGTTGACTGTCCTTCCCCACACTGCCTTGTTAATGGCATCCGTCTGTTGGACTGGGTCACCACATCGATGTGGTCACTACTCGATTGTCTCATCTACCATCACTGACAACTCATTGCTTCACAATTCACCTTCATGTAAATATTCACTCCCCTGTCACATGTACCCATTGTAAATAAACACTCTTACACACCTATGTCGTTGTGTCTGCTCCGTGTTTATGCCAGTATGTGCAATGTACACCATGATTACAATGTACCAGGACCACAGATTGTTCGTAGGCAAGGAGAGGCTGAAGGGACCTAGGGAAACACAACAGAACATAATCACTAGTCAGGCAGTGGCATCACAGCCATCACACAACACTTGTCATCAAGGTACTACAATCTGCACACATTACAAGTAGCAACAGCACCGACATAGACATCCTGTAGCTGTGCCAAACTAGCCTGTACCAGAAACATTGGCAGCCAGCACTGAGTCAACAACAGGATGCAGTCACAAAGCTCACATAGACCTTTTCATCAACAACAACGTCAGCAGAGAATGGCCCCGTTGTACATTGTCACTCACCTTCAAGTGAAGTAGCGGTTGATGAGCTATTGACGCAGGTCGACACCTTCCTCCTCTCCACTATCCTCGTCACTGGACATGGGTTGGTTTGCAGGCGGGGGCCTCGGCTGCTCATCAGCATCCAGGAGCAGGGGGATCTCCTTGCGCAAGGCCAAGTTGTGGAGCATGCAGCATGCAACCACAATCTGACACACCTTTTTGGGCGAGTACATGAGTGCACCTCCGGTCTTGTCCAGGCAACGGAAACGTGACTTTAGGAGACCAAAAGTACGCTCCACCACACGAAGTGTCCTCCCATGGGCATCATTGTACCGGACTTCACTTGGGGTCCTGGGGTTCCGCAGTGGGCTCAGCAACCAAGGACGGTTGGGATATGCTGAATCACCTAGGTGGGAGATACACAGACAAACTTTGTAATATAACTGTGGCAGAGGACAGCATGTCACACACACAGCACGCTACTTCACTCTGCGTACTCACCCACAATCCATGCACGCTCCGGAAGCAGATTAGCCATCAGCTGTGGCACAATGCTGTTACGCAGGATGTACGAGTCATGGGCCGAGCCAGGGAATTTGGCACAGACGTGTGAGATGATCATATCCGCCTGGCACACCACCTGCACATTGATGGAATGGAAATGTTTCCTACTCCTGTAGATGTGCTCACGTGCCTGTGGTGGTACAAGTCCGACATGTGTGTAGTCAATGGCACCAACAACATTGGGGATGTGGCCAAGGGCATAAAAATCACCCTTCATACCCGCCAATTCATGCATCCTGGGGAAATGGATATATCTGTCCTTGTAGATCATCATAGCGGACAGGACATCACGTAGCACCATGCTGAACATAGGTTGCGACATCCCACCTGCGCTGGACACCATGTACTGGAATGATCCAGTTGCAAAAAAATGCAGGGCCGCCATCACCTTAGACGTTGGTGTGAAAGCTGTTGGATATGTTCTGCGAGGCTGCAGGTGGGGCTCCAACATAGCACATAGGTCTTGTAGGGTGGGTCGATCCAGACGGAATTTCCGTATGACCTCCTCGTCCTCCATGTCTGCCAGTACTGTGAAGGGACGAGGCACATTTGGTCTCCTCCTAGGTGAGATGAAAGGGGACACATGTCAATGCAATCCACCATGAGATGTGTCCGACATCTCACGATTTGACTGACACAACGCCAACAATGACTGTCATCACAGTTAAACTCACAGCCCAACTTACATGTAGGGACACCTTCAGCTACACCAGTCGAACACCTGTCCACTTTTCACACAGCTAGCACCTCCAAAAACTAAATCTGAGCATGTGAATGCCCAAAGGGGTATGGCCACATCTTGCATGAGCAGCCCTGAGAGTAGTTCATACAGCATATGTGTGAAACTGCAACACTACTGTCTCCTACCTAGCTGCTGTACCTGCCACACCTCCTTGCGTAAGTCGAACAGGGCACACATCACCAACACAATGAGCACAGTCTGTGCATAAACAACAAGTATGTGCATGAGCAAAGAAAAGTAGACATGCAAATATGCACAATGTGTAGTCAGACATTCATCACTGTGAGTTGCTCAGCCCTATCACACATTGACATGTGTACCCATTGGAGAGTCCATCACAACACTGTTCTGTGTACATGCCCAACAACATCACAAGTGACTTGTGAGGGAGTACATGCCAATGTTTCCAATCATGCACACCAACATGGCATGTGTAGTCAGCAGTGGGCTAAATGTTACATTGGCATTGTGTGCACAATCTTGTGCCATGAATCATGTGTCCACTGTGCACTGTTGAGAACTGGCCATTGGCCATTCACACAGCATGATGTGTCCATAGATGCTGTGAAAGTGCTCCGCCACCCAAATCACGGACACTGGCTCCAATGTATGGCAGCCATATAGCAGAAGCAACCGCCTGGCACCTGCGGTGTCTCACCGCCAATGGTTAAAACACACTTGCGGCACTGATAGACATATATGTATAGGCAAATGGCGGTTGGCATGCTCCGCCACCCAAATTACGGACACTGGCTCCAATGTATGGCAGCCATATCGTAGAAGCAACCGCCTGGCACCTGCGGTGTCTCACCGCCAATGGTTAAAACACACTCGCGGCACTGATCGACATATATGTATAGGCAAATGGCAGTTGGCATGCTCCGCCACCCAAATCACGGACACTGGCTCCAATGTATGGCAGCCATATCGTGGAAGCAACCGCCTGGCACATGCGGTGTCTCACCGCCAATGCCCACCGCAATCGCAGTAGTGAAATACATGTTATAAGATGGCGGTTGGTGTGCTCCGCCAACACAATCCCGGTCATTGGCATCTATGTATAGCAGCCATATCGCAGTACCGACCGCCTGGCCCCTGCAGTGTGTCACCGCCAATGCCCAAGCCCTTACAGCCAATGGGAACCGCGATAGCGGTGGCCTGATGCATTTGTGAAGATAACGGTAGGTGTGTTCTGCCACCGAGGGGCCAGTCATTGGATACAATTGAAAGATGCACGACCGCGGTAGCGACCGCCTGGCCCCTGCGGTGTGTCACCGCCAATGCCCAAGCCCTTACATCCAATGGGGACCGCAATCGCGGTAGCATGATGCAAGTTTGAATATCACAGTAGGCGTGCTCCGCCACCGCGGAGATGGTCATTGGATGCATTTGAAAAAAGCTGACCTGGAAGACCAATTGCAGTAGCTCAGAACCACTGAAACTACCCCTGGGGGCTATATATGTGTGGGAGAGAGCCTCACTTTTCTACTGCTTCCTGAGCCTGCTGCCTGACACCCCTGACCACCAACTGCTGCTGCTCCTGTCTCCAGAGCCTGCTGCCTGACACCCCTGACCACCAACTGCTACTGCTCCTGTCTCCAGAGCCTGCTGCCTGACACCCCTGGCCACCAACTGCTGCTGCTCCTGTCTCCAGAGCCTGCTGCCTGACACCCCCAACCACCAACTGCTGCTGCTCCTGTCTCCAGAGCCTGTTGCCTGACACCCCAGACCACCAACTGCTGCTGCTCCTGTCTCCAGAGCCTGCTGCCTGACACCCCTGGCCACCAACTGCTGCTGCTCCTGTCTCCTGGACCCAGTGATGTCGAGGACTGAGAAGATCAGGGCCCGTCCCTTCACCACCGAGGAGCTGGAGGTCCTGGTGGACGAGGTGCTCACATAGTATGGGAGGCTATATGGTGCTCCTGATGTCATGGTAAGTGTTTCAGAGTGGAAGTGAGAGTGCAGGGAGTGCACACATGAAGTTGATCTGCTGCAGTATGTGCCTGAGAGTGTGGGGTTGTGTCATTCACTGCCTAGCATGCTGTCTCCAGGTGAAAGGGGTGTGTAGCCAATTTCACATGTTTCCCTGCCTGCCCATCCAAATTGGAGGAACATGTATTGTTTTGTCAGCCATGCAGTGACGCAGAAAGTTGGTTATGCAGGAGTCAGGACAGAAATTGCCTGTGTGAATGGATGTGTGGGTCCCTGATGCTATTCACAGGCCCATCTGTGGCCTGTGGTTTACGTACTGAGGGTACTGATGGAAGTGTGTCTGACTCAAAATTCACATCATGTACAGTTCAGCACTATGACACAATATGAAGAACTCCCTCGTGACCTATAACATACATTTTATCATTATTTTTTTGACTTCTTTTTTATCATTGAAGACATGTATATCAAAAATTTCTTTACTTTTTTTTCCTCCTTTTTTTAAAAATAGAGCTATTTTTATATAAATATACATATAAGTAAACAAGATTATTACATAAAATTCAAGATTGAATACAATACATTATTAAGCAAATAACCCCTGAGTGAGAAACCATACAAAAAAAAATTATTCATACATACTGCAACAAATCCATCCAACCTCATACAGACTCATACACCATTCACAAGTACATATATCTGGAAAAAAGGGAGACAAAAGATGGCACAGTCTCCACTACCAATTAGGATAGATGTGTTCAACAAAATCTGAACAATGTAGGTCGACGCGCGTTTCGGTGGCATATAAGAGGTAGTGCCGCCACCTTCCTCAGGACCTTGCCAGATACCAGAGATACACAATAACACCCAGGGGATACAAGTTGTATGGATGCAAGTATTATATCAGGAGGGAATGGCCACTAACTATTTTCATAACATGTAGCAGTGTCTTTTGCTCATTATAGATATTCTAGAGCCCTCACGTTTTGTGTCCGGTATGCTAGATATCTTGCGTAAGGTAAATCACCACAAAGGTGAATATTCAGTTTGCATGGGGCCGGGCGTTTATTAGGATATATTTCTCACATGGGGTTGTACTAAATAGGGCAGCTCCTCAAGTATGCTGTAGTGGGGTATTGGCTCCAAGGGGTAAATGCCGGATAGATTAAGCGCTCTCGCCGGCGAAGTCGTTTGCCAAGTTAGCCAGACGTGGGGTTACACGTGGGCCATCAAACCGCCCAGCCGTGAGGGCTCTAGAATATGTATAATGAGCAAAAGACACTGCTACATCTTATGAAAATAGTTAGTGGCCATTCCCTCCTGATATAATACTTGCATCCATACAACTTGTATCCCCTGGGTGTTATTGTGTATCTCTGGTATCTGGCAAGGTCCTGAGGAAAGTGGTGGCACTACCTCTTATATGTCACCGAAACCCGCGTCGACCTACATTGTTCAGATTTTGTTGAACACATCTATCCTAATTGGTCGTGGAGACTGTGCCATCTTTTGTCTCCCTTTTTCCAGATATATGTACTTGTGAATGGTGTATGAGTCTGTATGAGGTTGGATGGATTTGTTGCAGTATGTATGAATATTTTTTTTTGTATAGTTTCTCACTCAGGGTATTTGCTTAATAATGTATTGTATTCAATCTTGAATTTTATGTATTAATCTTGTTTACTTATATGTATATTTATATAAAAATAGCTCTATTTTAAAAAAAGGAGGAAAAAAAGTAAAGACATTTTTGATATACATGTCTTCAATGATAAAAAAGAAGTCAAATAAATAATGATAAAATTAATGTTATCTCATGCAATGTTATTGATGTCATGACATTATTGTGTAGCCCATGCTGAATTTAGTTCTATATTGATGAAAGAAATATAGGTCACGAGGGAGTTCTTCATATTGTGTTGTGGTCTTCCCCTCTTCTCCCTGACCTCAAATTATCTTTCTTAGAGGGGGTCCCCCCTTTTCTGCATAAACAGTTCAGCACTATGCTCAGGACTGAAATGCCAGAGGGTGACACTCTTGGTGGTAAGTCACCTATGACACAGCAGATTGTTGTACTTTTGTACAGAGTCCCTTCCATTTCCACCACCATGTGTACTGACTCGCATGTGTAGGCACTGTTTACACTCTCCATTTGTCCCTTCATGTGAAATTTCAGATGCCCCACATTGGACCTCAGTGTGAGCCCACCTGGCCTGCACAGTCACTGCCCAATATGACAAGGACACATCACTGAATGTACAGAGTGAAACATATGGTTTGTCTGCTAGACTATCCATCACAGAGCCATCTCAGACCTGTAGATTGCACACGACAGGCCTTGTGAGAAGGGTGTGAGATTGTGAGCTCATGTCCCAAAATGTGTCCTACATGACACAGTGAGCCATTCACAGGGCAAGGACATTGAGGGCTGCGCAGTGTTGGACACAGTGAGTCTGCCCCAAAACATATTTACCAATGTGATGTATGTCTTGCTCACACACAAACTGGATAGTAGATGTGGGCACCCTACACATAGCTTTCGGTGCTGGCATCCTGCATGTGTATGAGATGGGCAGGTACTGTGTCCACACTCATACCTGCATGCATTTTCGTATGATTCTCCCATGCAAATGTACTATGTGAGATGCTGTATTGTCTCTGTTAGACATATCTGTGAAGTTGTGCAGAGTTTGTATCATGCTCCTGTACTGAGAGATAGTGGTACATGACCCTGTGTCACTGATTTTTCCCACTCTTGTCTCCCATGCCTGCAGCTCAAAGTCCACCAGCGTAAGGCCATATGGAGGGTCATTGCACGCAAGGTGAGGGCTCTGGGTGTCTCCAACCGACGACACACAAACTGTCACAAGAGGTGGGATGACATCTGCTGGCTGAGCAAAAAAGTGGCAGAGATGACGCTGGGGCTGCTCCCTCGGACTGGCAGGTTGGCGCGCAGGAGCATGACACCACTAATGGCCCGCATCTTAGCTGTGACACAGCCTGAGCTGGATGCACATTTGAAGGACCATCAGCAGCAAGCTGGGGGTGAGTATTCTGTGAAGGGTGACTTTGGTTGTGAGTGGCTGCATATGTTCCAAGCCTGGGCCAGTGCTGGGCTCCGTGATGCTGCTAGTGTGATGCAATGGCTTGTAAGTGGCCTCTGTGTTGGGTGCATCTGTCATGCATTTTCACTACCTGTACTTTCTCATGTCATAGGAGTAATTTCCCTTGACATTGCATTCTGAGTTGTGGCCTTCTGGCATCATTTGCATTGGGGTAGTCAGGGACATCCCAGGAAAGGGAACGGCAGTGTGCATCATCTGAGTGTGAGTGTTACTGCACAGGGTGGTGTGCAACATGGGGATGTCATCATCTTGTTTTGTGCTTTGCTTGCATATGAGGGTTGTGTTAATAACACAGAACTGACCCTACGTCTCTGTCTATTGCAGCATCTACCGTGGACACAGAAGGACAGGGGACTGACATCAGTGGTGAGGCATCAAGCACGACTGCTACACACGAGCACACTGACACTGATGTGACCAGCGCCTCGGAGGGGGACAGGAGTCTGCTTGAGGAATCACAGCCAGAGACACCTACCTCTACGCCATCTGACACCAGCGGTGACACATCTATGTTGGTGGGCACAGGGAGCGGGAACTCTGCCTCTTCTTCCACCACACAGCGTCCAGTGCCCACCCTCCCAGCTGCTTCCATTAGTGCTGCCCGTGTTCGCACCAGTAAGAAGGGGAGAGTGTCTTTCACCCCAGGCACCGCTGCCCCTGCCCCTGTCTCCCCTGCTGCCATCAGTGTTGAGTGTGTGGACCTTTTGCGCCAGCTGTGTGTGGGCCAGACAACTCTCATCAACGCCTTCCTAGACCACGACAAAAAGTTGGCACAGGTAGTTGCTTTCAGACGTGGGTGGGCTACACCGGACTGTCCAGTCTTTGTCCTCCGCAGTGACGGCAGCCACTCAGCTGGCACAGTCTCAGAGTCCAGCTCCAGTCCCTTTGGCCACCCCCCTGCCAGTGGCTAGATCTGACGATGGTGACCACACACCACAGACCTCAGGTTCAAGATACAGCACACGCAGCACACAACAGCAGCAGCCCAAGCGGGCCAGAGCGCAGTCACCATCCCCCCAAAAAACCAAAGCCACCCCAGAGTGCAAGGGCAAAAGCCCTTCAGGCAACAATCAGGGGCATAAAGCCAAGAAGCAGGCCTCAGGCTCACATGCCTCAGAGGCATCCCCAGCCACGGACTCTCTGGTCCCAAAAGCGTCTCGCAAAGAAAAGCAGTCAGCTCCCGTGCCTGCTGTGAAGCTGGTGCCAGCTAAGGGTCCACAGAAAAAGCCCTCTAAGTCACATTCACCAACAACCTCAACTCCCATCCACACCCCTGTGAAGCATGGTAAGGAGGGCACTGTAGGGGGTTCACCTGGTCAACAGGGGATGGAGGGGACACGGCCAGGCCAGGCCAAGCGTAACGCAGGATCCAGCAGGTCCCCAGAGGGAGGGCCACCGGCTGCACCTGATGCAGCTTTGGTGGTGAGTGTGCCTGTTGTGGCCGCCCCACCTCCCACTCCTACCAAGACCACACTTCCATATCGAATCCGCAAGAAGTGGAAAGGTACCCCTCAACATTCTCCCTCCCACACTGTATCTCATGGCAGCATGTCTCCGCCTCCACGGGCCACCACACCACCCGGTCTAAGCAGCCCTCCGGCTCCCAAAGCCACTGATGCCTCAAGCTCAGCTGGTCCGCTCTTTCCCAGGTCCAGTCCTCCAACTGGCCCTGACACTCAGCCAGCTCCCAGTCAGACTGACAGACAAGTCTGAGGCTAAATCCCCCTCACACACCGGTCTCTCCCACAGCGGTGCCTGTACTGCCCATTGTTATCCCCCTAGCTGTGTTGCTGACCATGTCTGTGTACAGTCTCACACATTCCCTGTGCAGCTTCTCATGTACCTACTCTGCTGTTTGGACTGGCCACTGGCCTTGCTGTACATTGCTGTGTTTGCCCACTCCCTGTGCAGCTTCTCATGTACCTACTCTGCTGTTTGGACTGGCCACTGGCCTTGCTGTACATTGCTGTGTTTGCCCACTCCCTGTGCAGCTTCTCATGTACCTACTCTGCTGTTTGGACTGGCCACTGGCCTTGCTCTTGTCTACTTTTGATGCCTATCTGTGTAATTTGTAATAAAGACAGTTACTCCTGTTGTCTGCTTTGTCAGTCTCCTTGCTAAATAAAGGGTTTTCTGTGTGGGTATGGTTTAATGTGACACATGCTCTGTATGCCACTTTAACGTTGCCAGTTGCTAGTTTCACTTTTTCAGAGTTTGGCTGAGGTGAGAGGCACTTCAGTTCTTCTTGACTCTGAGGATTGGGGGTGCACTGATGGTTGTTTGTGATGATCTACTGTTATCCTAATGATTCTATGTTCAGGTTTGCTAAATTGTACACATGTCATGTTAGGATGCACTACCAGCACAGAGGGGAATTCTACCCACAGGATTACAGGCAGGCTGGCCAGGGTCCATCATGTCTGTGTGATCTTTCTTCATGTGTGAACAGCAGTGTTGGTGTATGGTCATCTTGTGATGGCCAGTCATCTTAGTCACATGGGTACATTGAAATGTGTGCACTTGGGTGGTCATGAGTTGTGCAGTGTAAAGGGGGTGACTTTGTCAGTAGTGTTGATGTGTGTGTGCCCCTGCAATGGCAACTGCACACATGTGTCAGTCAGGAGTTGGGTGCCTGTTAGTTTGATTTGTCAGCCCTGTGCTTGTGGTTGTGTGCACATGTGGGAGTTGTAGGTTGTGCACTGTGCAGTCTGTTGGTGTGTCCTTGCACTCCTGGGGGAAACCTACCTGTTGTTGCTGCCAGTTGTGAGTATGCAGAGTGTGTGACTGGCAAGTTGTGTGGTGTTGTGTTGATCAGCCATGTGTGTTGATACTGTTTGTGGTCACTGTGCAGACCTGCTCAGCCACACTGACATTGTGGGTGTGTTTTCTCATGCATTGCTGTCACTTGAGCCATTTTTGGCTCCAGTATGGCATGTGGGATGTGGAGTTATCCAATCCCCTATCTGTGCTTCTGATGCCTACCCATTGTGAGTGGCTCCTCCATGTATTTGTGTAGAATACACTCCTGACCTGTCCACTACTGACGTACACACCACTTCACTCTCATGTGAGCTATCCCCTTGGGTTGCCAGTGTGTGTGCCTCCCCACCACTTCATTTGTTACACTATGCTTTGTGGTGCTGATCTGTGCACAGGACCAATGTGCCACTCTGGCCAGTTTCCCAATTAGTTATGTGTGATGTTCTTGTACTTGTTTGCAGTCAAGGTTGCTCATGTGCAGTGCAACAGTTAGTGCTACACAGTCCTCTGGTCATGTTGTTTGCACCTGTGTGTCCCAGAGTTGTGCAACGGTGAGTGTTGGGTTAGCTGTATGTGTGTTTACTGAGGTACTGCTACCCTTCCTGAGTGTTGTGTGCTCTGTGTGCTGTGATGATTTCTGTTGTGGGTGTTGATGTTGTGGCACTCTGATATGTGTGCTACTGGTTTGGTTGGTGTGCACACACTGCTTGTTGTGCATGCAGTGCTGTGGTTGTATGTTGCCTTGTACTTGCCTGGTGTGCATCCCCTGATGTCCAGCTGTGTTTGTAATCTGATGTATTGGCATGAGCATCTGTTGTGTGTTTGATGTGATTGTGTGCAGTGTTTGGCCTGTGTTGGCTCTTTCAGCTGACAGATGCTGTGTGTGTGATGTTCTATTTGCATGTCATTGTGTGTGAGTTGTTTGTGCATTGTGAGACATTCAGATGTGTATTGCAAGTGTAGTGTGCATTACTTGTGTGTCTGTCACATGCACTTGGGAGTATTCTTGTTCCTATGCTTGTTATGTGTGCACCTTGGTGGTTTCTCCTCCTATCTTTGAGCTGATACTTGTCAGGATTGTGCATGTGCATGCATGTGGTACGGTATGACACCATGTTGACTTGATGGCTGTTGTGTTATGTCTGTCTGTGTTTTCTTATTGTCCCATTGATCCCAGTTTGTGTCCATGATTGTTTAGAGGTGATGCACTTCTTGTCTGTGTTGGGGTATGGTGTCTGTGCATTGGTCCTGAGTGATGATGTTGTGTCCTCCTGTTCTGTCTGGGGTCCCATTGCCTTTCCACTGTTTGTCTGCACATGTATGGGCCTGTTTGACTTCTGTGTATGTTGTTTGTGAGATTTGTGTTTGGCTATTGTTTTTGTGCCAGCATTGGGTCAGGCATCCCTGAGTGTGTGTGTGATGTTTGTGTATGCACCCCAGGGTGATTGTTTGTCAGTGTACTGACAGGATATTATTTGCACCATTCTGTGTATTTGTCACTGCTGTTGAGTGGTGCATGTGTGAGGTGGGTGTAGGAGGGGTATCTGTGAAGGATCCAACTTGTGTTTGACAGTCAGGGAGTGTGATGATGTGCCCTGTGTGTTGTGCTGCTGACATACACATGTCAAGTAATTTGTGACAGATGTGTGGCTGATCACTGTTTGACTTCAGACACTTCCTATCATCCCTGTGCCTATGCATGGCTTGCCTTGCTGTCTCCCAGACTTGTTGCACAGTGGTCACAGTGCTTTACTTTGACTAACTGGGACAGCCATTTGTGATTTGATGGCCTAAGGGTCTTGTGATATGTTCCTTCTCTTGCATGTGATGTACACATGCTTTGTGGCTAGCTCCTTGGCTTTCCATCAGTGTACACCTCACTTTTGTGTTGCCCATTTCTTGTCCTCCATTGCTGCTGACATGTGGTATGTGTATGTGGCTGTGTGTCAGTGTGGGGTGTGTCTAGGTGACTTGACAGGCAGTGTGTCCAGTTGAGTGATTGCTCATATTCTGTGTGAGTGTTCATTTTGTGATTGTACTCAGTTTGCTTGACATGAGTGGAGTGTGGGGTTGGGGAGGAGGGTTGCCCTGGCCCTGGTCTTCTGTGCTGGGTGTTCCTCTTCAGCCCCACATGCTGGGACTGGCTCCCTGGTTGTTTGGTGTGTGTTGTGCAGGGTCTGGGTTCACCAGGCTGGTCGATTGTGCAGGGGGGAGGCCCGGGGGGGCACACAGCATGTCCCCTGATGGGTGTGGGGGGCCTAGTGTGTGAAGGTTGGAGATGGGGCCCTGTGAATCTTTGTGGACTGCCCATGCCTAGCGCTGGCCCTGCCTACTACATTGTGCTCCTGTTTTCCCGCGTCTGCAGCGCTGCGGTGCCGTGCCTGGGAGATTGCATTGATTTGGCGGTTGATGGGTGAGCTGGATGCGGAGTGGTGCATTTGTGACAGGTAGGACATGTGTGGGTACACTTGTGGATGTGTTCCTGTCCCCACCAGAGTGTCTGGTGTGGACAGGAACCGTTTATCATCCCAGGAGTTGTGTGTTGTGGTTGTGTGCGGAGTTGTGTGATTGCGTACCTGCGGCGTTGTCCGTGACGGTGCATTACTTGCTGGTAGTGTATCAGGTACAGCACCGGAAAGGCTTGTAGAGCTGGATCCATTGCGGTCGGGACCGGGTGGAGGGGAGCGGGAGTCTGGTTTCGCGCTGCGCTGCCACGCTTCCGCCGTCTCTGGTTAGGTGGTTTCTCCGCTGCAGTGTGTGGGGCTGTTTGGGGCATCGTGATTTGTACGGCGGTCGGGACATCATTCCGCACGGCGGTGGGTCTCTATTGGCTCACACCACCGCGGTGGCAGGCGTATTTTTATGGTGGTTCATGTCACACCGCGGCGGACGGGAAATGGGCTATGTTTGACCATTGTAATATGGCGGCCGTGGGAACCGCCGCTGGCGTGCGGAAAATGGCATTTTACACCACCGCCAGCACCGCGGTTGTGCCTCCGCCCGCCATCGTAATGAGCCCCTATATTAATTCAGGGAAGGTGCTGGACACTAAACATATATAATTTACTATTCCCACTCCAAACTATATTAACTCAGGGAAGGTGCTGGACACTAAACATATTTAATTTACAATTCCAACTCCAAACTATATTAACTCAGGGAAGGTGCTGGACACTAAACATATTTAATTTACTATTCCAACTCCAAACTATATTAATTCAGCGAAGATGCTGGACACTAAACATATATAATTTAACATTCCCATTCCAAACTAGAAAAAGTCAGGAAAGGTGCTGGGCACTAAACATATATAATTTACTATGTCCACTCCAAACTATATTAACTCAGGGAAGGTGCTGGACACTAAACATATTTAGTTTACTATTCCTACTCCAAACTATATTAACTCAGGGAAGGTGCTGTACACTAAACATATATAATTTACTATTCTTTCTACAAACTATATTAACTCAGGGAAGGTGCTGGACACTAAACATATATAATTTATTATTTCCACTCCAAACTATAATAACTCAAGGAAGGTGCTGGACACTAAACATATTTAATTTACTATTCCCACTCCAAACTATATTAACTCAGGGAAAATGCTGGACACTAAACATATATAATTTACTATTCCCACTCCAAACTATATCAATTAAGGGAAGGTGCTGGACACTAAACATATATAATTTACTATTCCCACTCCAAACTATATTAACTCAGGGAAGGTGCTGGACACTAAACATATTTAATTTACTATTCCCACTCCAAACTATATTAACTCAGGAAAGGTGCTGGACACTAAACATATTTAATTTACGAATCCAACTTCAAACTATATTAATTCAGTGAAGGTGCTGGACACTAAACATATATAATTTACTATTCCCACTCCAAACTATTAACTCAGGGAAGGTGCTGGACAGTAAACATATATAATTTACTATTCTCACTACAAACTATATTAACTCAGGGAAGGTGCTGGACACTAAACATATATAATTTACTATTCCCACTCCAAACTATATTAACTCAGGGAAGGTGCTGGACACTAAACATATTTAATTTACTATTCCCACTCCAAACTATATTAACTCAGGGAAATGCTGGACACTAAACATATATAATTTACTATTCCCACTCCAAACTATATTAATTAAGGGAAGGTGCTGGACACTAAACATATATAGTTTACTATTCCCACTCCAAACTATATTAACTCAAAGAAAGTGCAAAACAATATACTCATTAAATTTAATATTCCCATTATACATATATATTAACCTATCCCCAATTCTAAAAAACATATACTTCCGTCCGTCTGCCATTGTGCTGGTGCTTGGGACCGTCCGCCTGGATTGCGGCGGTCCCGCACACAAGATTACAATGCGACCACCACCGTGGCGGTAGCATCGTGTATCTCTGACATTGCGGTGGGTGCTGCTGGCTGCAGCACCCGCCATACACCGTACACCGGCTGGTGGGGAGGCAGCATCGTAATATGGCAGACGGTACGTGCTAGGCACCGCCACCATATTGTTAATGCAGGGTGGATCCGCCAGGCAATCATAACGATTGCCTGTGGCAGACCCGTGGCGGATGGACATTGCGTCCGCCAGCACACTGCCCGCCATTGTAATTTGGCCGGGGGAGAGGTGCTTTACGATGGCGGTGAAACCGCCACTGGCAGGCTGCCGGTGGCGGTTTCACCACCATCGCAATCAGCCCCAAAGTCATGAGACTTTTTAAAGTATTTTTATAAATTTTCTTGGATTTATAAAATACATGATTTTTTTTTTTTTTTATTCAAAAATGAAATATAATTAACAATTTTATATAAAAATATTAAACTTGAAAAAAAATTAACTTTTTATTTTTATAACATTAACAATTTCAAACCCAAACATTAAACATCTTGAAACTTTACAATTTCTTAATTTTTTAATTAAAATTTTGAATTTTTTACAAATTAAATTGAATTTTTTTTTTTTTAAAAAGCACAAAAATCCCGTCTAAACACAAAACACCTCTATATTAAATATTTATTTATTTTTTATAAATTTTTATTTTTCATTACCGTAATACCATATAAAAACAACAAATCATAATACTTTTAAAAAAAAAATTATATCAACTTTTCGCTTTTTCCAAATATTTTTTAAATTTAAACATTATTCCACAAAATTAACTGCAAAATCCACAAATTTTCACTATTAATAAAAAATTATTAATATTTGTAAATTATTTTTGAAATTTTTCAAATTCAAATTCAAAATGTTTTTCCTTAAAAACTACCCCCTCATCCCCTATAACCCCAACATCCCACTCCTAAAAGCCAATGTATGTATTATAAAATAAAAAGTTTTTGAATTTTCATTTTTTTTAAACACTTCCCACCCTTATCCCCTATAACCACAACATCCTGCTCCTAAAAACATTTTTAAATTTCTTTAATATTACTGTTAAAATTTTAAAATAGAAAAATATTTTTTTAAAACACTCCCCACTCTTATCCCTATAAACCCAACATCCCGCTAATAAAACAATTTTTCTATAAAACATATCCAATTTATTAAAAATTAATAATACATTTACAAAGATATTATAATAAAAATGTCACTACATTTACAAAATTGATATTTTTAAATAACGATATTTTCAAAATTGATATTTTTAACATCGATATTTTATACAACACACTAAATCGATATTCTTCACATCGATATTAAAAACAACAATATTTTTGACTTTCGACATTTAAAACTCAACCATATTTAAAATTCGATATTATGTCGACTTACCGTAAGTGTATCCAATGTAATGCGGTAACAATTTACCCTTCTGTGATGTTTCAAATTTTACACCTTCTGTCATTATGTCTTTATTTACTGAAATAATATAAATGTAAAAAAATAGTTACTTAATAAAGGTTGCTTAATAACATACAGTTGAATATATATTTTCTATTTTTTGAAAACTTACTGATATGTTGTCAGAGAAGTTTTGTGTTGTTGGAAACTTTTCTTCAGCAAGTTTCTTCTCTGAAACAGGGTTTTTTTCTGTTTTGAGAGAAAAAAATAATTTTATTTATTGCATGTATTATATTTTAGATGTTTAACAATGTTTAGTAATTCTGGCTTTTAATCGTTGCTGATTTAGTACGTTTATTTTTGATATACCTGTTTTTTTGTGGTCTTTGATGTCTTCTTGCCGATGGAGTTTAGTTGAAGGTTGAATAATCTGTAGAAAAGGATAAATGTTGAAAACTGTTAGTAATTGTTTATTAATAATTGTTTTTTAAAGTAAAAATTATTTATTAAATATAATCAGTACTTACTTGGAGAAGTGGAAGTATGGTTGTATATGTTGCAGGCTTCTCTTTTGCAGGGAAAATCTAGCAGAGTTTCCTTCTCTTCAAATGTTTGGCATTTTTTGAGCTATTTTTTGCTTTAATTACTCTGGCTTTTATATTGTTTGTTTAATTGGTTAAGCTATTTTATTGGTTATAGTTTTGTATGGTTTAGTATTACTGGTTGTTTGAGCTTTATTTGAGTTGTTTTTTTCAGTTATGTCCTTATTACCGATTAATGTGTTTTATGTTAGTATGCAAGATTACTTATTTTATTTAGTATTATATGTATTTATTTCAAGTAAAGAAAGAATATTGTTTGCAAATATAAATGTGTTGTATGTAAGTGGGATGTTAATATGTGTAATGTATAATTTACAGGAGTTTATATTGATACATTTTAAATGCATTATTTTGGTTACGTAAAATATTATATTTCATTTATATATTGTAGCCATTATTGCAGGATATATTTTTGTTGTTTGTTTAAATATTGTGTTTTTTGTAATTTTTACTGCCACTTATTACTTGTTTTAACAATATTTATGTAGTCAATACTGTTGACTTTGATATTTTCGACATAGTCTATGGTTAGTTATAAGTAACAATATTTTTGTTTCTGACATTTTTGTTTTTGATATATGTTAGATTAGATATTTTTGGTGTTAATATTTATGTGTACGATATTAAAGACTTTTTAAATTAAGTATAGTGATGTGATATTTTGGTAAATGATATATGAAGCTTTCGATAATTCAGTAAGTCGATATTTGTTGTGTCCATATTATGTCAGTGATCTGTGAAAGGGGGTCTTATTATGACTACAACAGTCCATGGGACCGCTGTAGTTGTGGTGGAGGTCCGACCACAGGCACACTGCGGGACCACCTGCAGTATTATAAGTGTGGCGGTTGGAATGCCACTGAACCACTGCTATCACCGTGGATCAAGGATCCTGCGACGGTCTGGCCGTGGTTCGAGGCCAAAACATGCTGGCAGTCCCGCACTGGCACCGCTGAGCCTATTTTGAGTTGCCTCACCGCCACCCTTTTCATGGCAGTCGCACCACCATGAAAAGGGTGGCAGTGAGGCAACAAAGGGGGCCCTACAGGGCCCCCTGGTGCCTCTGTGCCTGGGGGTACATGCAGAGGGGAACATGTAGTGCCCCAGTAAATCTGCACCCCAGTTCCTGCACAGTGTGGCATGTATACCACACCATGCAGGAAGGGACAGGCAACCCTTTGAGAGTGGCAGTCTGCCTGTTAGGCTCTTCAATGAGCCTGACAGACCGCCACTCTCAGACCGCTGCTGGACCGCCCACCAGACCAGGAGAAAACTCCTAATCTGTCAGGCGGTCTAACCACGGGTTTGGAAGTACCATAGCGGACGGTGCATTGCAGCATCCACTGTGGGACCGCCAAACTCATAATAAGGCCTTCATGCAGGAAGAGACCCCACAAGCTTCACAAGCTTTGCCCTAATTGAAACGGCGCACACCCTAAAGCAGATGGAGAACGAAAAGGCTCCTGTGCTGGGTGGCCTCAGAGACCTATATCTACCACATCTTGAAGTATGGGTCCCATATCTCAATGCCCTAAGTAATGCCATCAGGCGGGGCAAGAATATTCCTCCATCCTGGCTTGGTGCTGCCATTACTCTGATCTACAAAAAAGGTAGTAGAGACTTGACAGCCAACTACAGACCTATATGTTTACTAGATAACAGGCAAAACCTTTTTTGTAGGCAGGTCTTGGCAAGGCTACAAACATGGCTATCTGATAATCATATCCTGGAGGACACTCAGGCAGGCTTTAGGAAAAATGTCACCACCCTTGACGAGACCTTTTGCTTCAAGGTGATATGCTGGAAGTATGTTCCCTTGAAGAGGGAACATCTGCATGTTGCTTTTATAGATCTAAGGTCAGCATTTGACCTGGTCCAGAGTGACAATCTAGGGGGCTGGGTGCCTATGGGGTCCCCAAAAATCTTCTTTTGATATTGAGAGTCCTTCACAATAAAACTTATACAAAGGTAAAATGGAACATGGGAGGAGACTTCACAGATATGATCCCTATTAGACAGGGAATAAAGCAGGGATGTGTACTTGCTCCTACACTTTTAAGCCTTTATATTAATGGGGCAGTTAAATGGATATCTAAATGTAAGCATGATGCACCTTAAAGCAATGGAGTATCCATCCCACTCCTCATGTTCGCCGATGACACTCTCCTCATTGCTAGATCCCCTATTGGCTTACAGGCGGCACTGGACTCCTTTGCTGCATTTTGTAAATATAGGTGCCTAGAACTAAATCCATCAAAATCTAAATACATGACAATAAACCAGCATTGGTCCTTTAGAGGCAGGATGACTATTGAGGGCGCACCGATAGAATAGATCAAATATTTTGACTATTTAGGAGCAACATTGACAGACACCTTGGCCTGGGGGCCACAAATGAAGAAGAGCAAAACAGCCCTCAGTGAGCACTGTTAATTGGGAGGAAGCATAAGGCCACCATAGAAGGTATGGTGTCACCTGCCCTTAAAATATATAGAGCCAAGGCATATGTCAAAGCAACCACCCTTACACTAGAAGAGAATACATTCATCAGGGGTCTCCTTAATTTACCTCTGACTACTCCCCTCATTCCCCTGAGGTTGGATCAAGCACCATATTGCATACATGCAGTGTCCTCCTTAAAACCACTGATGTATCTGGTGCGGCCTTGGTCAAGCCGGAGCTGGCTCCCTATAGGGAATCTTTAGCAGAAGAAATCTCCTGTGACAGTTAAGTTCAAACCCCATGGTTAAAACATTTTAAGAAGCAGTGTGAAATGGTGAAAATGGGGGAATTATGACACTCCCCAGCAGAAATTGCTAATGTTGCTGCCCAGAAAATGGAGAAAAGAAAATGTATTGGGAAAATGCTATGCTACGGATCTGGCATGTCAAAAAGAAGGGAGCTTAACAGGGCAGTTTCTGAGTCATAAATATTCTCCAAATTTAGAATCATATATGAACAGAATTTATCCCCTCCAAGCTGAGCGCTCATATGTACAGTTTAGATATGGTGTTCTACCACTATGATCATTTTCATATATATGGCTGTTCTCAGTACATTGCCCTTATTGCCCTCAGGCAAAAGAAACCAAGGACCATTTTTTCTTTTTTTGCCCCACATACACATTGCCTCATAAGAAATGTATTATTCCAGTGTGCAAGATGGAGGGTGTGAGGCATTACTGGGAGGCATTAAGAATTTTGAACAGTGACATGAAGGAAGCAATCGTGTTTGCTGTTGCACAGATTTTACAGCGCGTATGGAAAATCAGATTGAAAATGTTACCCTCGGGTAGCATCTAACTAGATACAATATAAGCAGGTACAAATTCTATAATTGTACAGTATATAAGTTTTATTTAATAGAGGGACTTCCCAGAAAACTGCAGAGAACTTGTTTTTTGATTTCAAAATTACTGTTACTAGGATGGAAATGCCTATAAGTGTGTTTCTGTTGCCGTATATATGCTTTTAAATTAGGAATATTGGTGTTGTAACTCGACAATTGATTTTTATATGAAATTATTGTAATCTTTGTATTTTAGAAGGGAACTCAGATTAATCATGAGGGTTTTATATACCATAGGGATTTAAATTGTATGCTGGTATATTCATTACATATGAATGGTCTTACTTGACGATGTATATTTATGTGATGAATGTTATAGTTTTAGGACTTCCAACACGAAAAAAAGTACATGATGATGGCTCAATTAATTGTACTTTAGAATCAGTGATCATTAGCCCGCAAAATACTCCGGCGAGGTGGTGCAGTTCGGATTAAAAACCATAAAGAAAACCATTTTCTCCGGCCCTCCATGCCCTCGACCTGGGATGAAGTCTTGGAAACTTTTCTGGCTAATACTAATTTTACAATGCTTAATTTTGAATATAACTCTTGCAATGAATCAAGCACCTTTCTTGAGTTTATGGTTAATCTCGGATTCACTCAGGAGGTCAAATCTCCCACTCATATTGCTGGTTACACTTTGGATGCCTTCTTTGCCAACTATATTGGCTTGGTCATTGAGGACATCCTCCCTTTGAGTTGGGCTGGTCATCAGGCAGTAACTTTTTGGATCTCAGTGCCTTCCTTTCATGTTAGTGCTGCAACTGCGCAGCGGGAATCTGTACAGATATTGGAGCAGGATTATACCGGCAGACATGGATATGGCTCTCAATAAATCCATTTTGGGGAATGATGGTTCTAGTCAGCGGTTGATAAAGTGGCACCACTAATAGCAAAGATTTGCACTAGGATTAAAGTGTCTACCCAATGGTTTACAGATGAATTTAAAGACCTCAGACAGCAATGTCGCAGGCAGGAATAAAAATGGGGGAATTTTGCCCCTGCCAATAAAGAGTAGCAAAAAGCTCTCTTACTCATTTATAAACACTCTATTGGTGAAGCAAAATCCTCTTTCTATGTTAATAAAATTAGATCAGCTAGGAATTCCTCTAATGAGCTCTTTAAGGTGGTGTAGGAGTTCACCAACCCTCCTGTCCAACAACTAATGGAAAATTCACAACGTTTTTGTGATAAAGTAGCCATATATTTTAGAGATAAAATTCTCAAGATATACTCAGAATTCAAATTTCATGAAGCTGGGGTTGTCTCTTCAGAATCCTTTTCTGATCTCACTTCTTCCACCGTACTCTATGCGTTTCCCCCTATCTCAACTTTGCAAGTCAAGGACTATCTCATGAACATGAAATCGGGGTCCCCAGCTGATCCCTGTTCCCCCAGAATTCTGCAACTTGCTCCTGACCATATTGCAGTATTTATGCAAAAAGCTTTCAACCATACACTGGAAACAGGATAGTCTATGGAAGGAAGCCATAGGCATTCCTTTGCAGAAGAAACCTAATGGGAATCCGGAGGATTAAAGAACCTTTGTGCACTTTCATTGTTGCCTACAATGCAAAAATGCTAGAAAAATACATCAACTAGGAGCTAGTTCAATGTATTAATGCTCACAAGCTCCTGGATCCCTCCCAGAATGGTTTTTGGAGCGGACACAGTAACTGAGTCTGCACTTAAGGCCGCAGCTGATTCCATCCGTAGTCAGGTGGACCAGGGTGGTGCCGGGCGGAGCTCGCGGAGTGTTACTCCATGGAATTCTGCGGGATATAAAAAAACTCCGCCCAGTTCCACAGAGTTCTGCAAGCAGGCAGAGTTGTTGTATTTTTGTATCAATCAACAAAGTGTGCGGGCTGGACGTGTGCATGCCTCCAATACCTCAAATCCAAAATCATTGAACACTCCTGTCCGAGTCTCCTATCCCTAAAAAACATTTACCGGAGCACGGGATTGCACTTCACCCTGCACATTGATAGTGCTTTTCATTTTCGGCGTCATCAATGTGGTACACAAACAAACAATGTAATTTGTGCACGGAGTTGGTTTTAAGAGGCACATAAATTGAAATTTTTGAGGAAACGCACTGCTCTCCTCATTCCAGACAGAACCGGCCTTACTAGCTAACATGAATGTGATTACTCAAGATTGCAGTCTTCTTCCTTGTTACTTGCTTGCAGATGTGCCTCGTCCCCAGCTGCAGCGCTAATTAGTGTATAATACCCTCTTCTCAACAGGGCTGCACAATTCCTCTTCTTTAATGGAATGATTTTGTGCAATACTCAGAGCGCGCGCCTGCCGATGAATATGGGATTTGCATTTGCTGCGCATTGATTTTCACGCCGGAAGAGACCCTTTGTCCCGGAAAAATACTGCTCTGGAAGAGGTAGTACAGCATAAATAACGAGCCGCTAAGCCAGGCAAAACACGTCATCAATGATCATTCGTCAGTTTAATTGCACTGTATGGAGAACTCTGTTTCTATGCCCTATAATGTGTGGCCTATAGTTATCAGTAGTGCTTATGAATCTTTAGAAAGGATTTGAAAAACAGTTTACAAAAGCAGAACACACTCGAAGGCATGAAGACGCTGTGGAGGCAGGTGCTCAGAGAAGGCTTCCACTTGCAGGTAACACATGTTTGCACAGAGACTGACTCGCGCGCACGTTGAGCTCTTACGCCCCCCACAGCTGGATGAAGAAATGTCTGCGTTAGAGAGAGAAAAAGCACATATGAATATCGGAGCTTAGAATTAAAATCTGCTTCCCAGCCTGGAAAATTGGTGGCAGCACATACTGGATTGAGGGTGGGAGGTGCACCAGTAAACTCCACTTCGCGGTGATTGATGGAGTTTTTTTTTGCTGAACTCCGCGCTCCGAGCAGAGCGCAGAGTAGCAAAAACTCTATGAACTCTGCCAACAGAGCAAAGTTAATCGCCCACCGCTAATCCTGGTGATGCTTGAGTTATCTGTGGCGTTCAATACTATATCACCTCTCCGCCTGGTCAGAAGGTCAGGGTGAGTGCCACTGCCTTTTACCTCCTCCGCTCCTTCCTAATGGATAGGGTCCAAACAGTAAGCTGTGGAGATATCAGAGTGAAGGCCTTTAGGCTCCCAAGTGGGGTGCTGCAGGGGTCTTTCCTCATCCCCACTCTTTTTAATCTTTACATTTCCTATCTTGCTGAGCTGGTGGTATTGTTTGGTTTCCAAGTGATCTTCTATGCGGACGACACATAAATGATTGTCTCTATCTCTAAAAGCCGGCCGCTGGTAGCGGATAAATTCAAACAGTGTATGAACGACATCAGCCTCTGGATAAAAGATAACTGTTTAAAACTGAATGCAGAAAAAACTGTGGTCCTTGTGTTCGGGGTTCAGCACTCCGGTTGGTCCAAGCTATGGTGGCCTGAGACCTGTGGTCCTTTACCTGCCCTGGTGGAATTGGCGAAAAACCTGGGGATCATCTTTGACAGTTCGCTCAATTTTTACTCACAGGTCAGTCATACCGCCAGTACTTGCTTTTTTATCATCAGCACTCTGAAGAAAATCTTCTTTTTTATTCCCCCCCGAATTTCGAGTATCAGTAGTCATTGTCATGATAACATCACGTTTAGACTACTGTAATGCTCTATATCTGAATACTACCAATTCCTCCCTGAATAAACTTAAGGTGATGAGAATGCGGCAACTCGTCTCATCTTAAATTTGTCATTTTAAAGCATTCTTCCAGTGGTCTACTCCAAATAGATTGCTCAGATCATCCTTTAGCATGACGGTGATCATTCCCAGGTTTCATAAAACCAGATGGGGGGGTTGCTCAATTTCTGTCACAGCGGCTAAATTGTGCAATAATAGGCATGCTCACATCGCCACACTGAAGTCCTTCCCTCTGTTCTGATAAATCTTAAAACCTGGCTCTTCTCTATACCGTGAGAATTTCTCTCAGTTCCTCAGTCGATGTTTCCCTGTATGGATTGGCACTTTGACACCCTTTGGTTTTAGTGAGCTCAATCGATTAATTTCATTTCATTGAGGTAGAACGGTTTGAACACCTGAGATGAATAGAGGGGGAGCGTCAACCACTAGCCCAAACAACTTGGGTAAAAGCTAAAGTGTGTCCATAGGAAGCAGCATAATCATAGTAGTGGTCATGCTAGCATGTGGGTATGTCTGCAACTCTTAAACCTAGAGTCAATATAAAATATTAAGGCCCTTATTACGAGTACAGCAGTCCATAGGACCGCCATATTCGTGGTGGCGGTCTGACCACTGCCGTATTACGAGTGGGGCAGCAGGACAACCATGATACAGCCAGCCCCACTGGGATCAAGGATCCCACTGTGCCGCGGTATGGATAGGCACATTAATATGTTGGCGGTGCCGAAGTTGGAAGCGCCGAGCATTTTGCGAGTTGCCTTTCCACTGCCCTTTTCATGGCAGTGAGCCTGCCATGAAAAGGGTGGCAGAGAAGCAACTAAGGGGGCCCTAAGAGGGCCCTGTGCCACTCATGGGCCTGGGGGTGCATGCAGGGTAGCACATGTTGTGCCCCCCTGGAATTGCACCCCTGTTCCTGCACATGTGGCATGCATTGCACACCGTGCAGGAACGTGCGATCAGTACTCTCACGGCGGCGGTCTCTTATGAGCCTAACATACCACCACTGTTAGACTGCCCCTGCACGGCTCGCTGCCATGAATTACAATTGTAATCCGGCAGGCGCACGACAGCCTTGGCAGACCTCCAGTTGGCACGACGGTGGCAGACTGACAGGAGGACCACCAAAGTTGTAATCAAGCCCTAAATATGTATGGGATTGAAATGGTGGAAACTGGCAGTTCCAATACCTTTGTGAAGTTCTAATACCATTGTGAAGCACTAACAAACCCTGGTTCGAGCTGAAATGGAAGCCAAAAAATGATTGTTATATCTCTCATTTCAAGAGGACATAATTAATTATTATCTGCACTCATGATGAAATATGAGGCAAATTAATATTGAAGGTATCTTCTGTCTGTATGGCAGTAAAGAAAGCTACCACCTTGGCAAAACATCTTTAAGGTCATTTCTAGTTTTTGAAGAAATGTACTCCAGTGGCTTATTCACTACAGTAGATCCAACTGGTGAGCATAATATGTTTACTAATTTGCTGTGAGACTCACGTAGATGCTGTTATGAGCCCCAATGTACCCCAATATAGGCCTAGGTAGTTGCACAACCCTTTACCTACATTTCTCCTACCTTGCTCTAAATAACGGTTCTGGCGCTGACCTTTTGCCTAGTTAGGTGCCGAATAAATGTTGTGTGATTTTCTTTGAAAACCAGCCTAATTTATTATGCATGAGGATTCTTAGTATTGCAGCAGGATTACCATCTTCTGTATAATAACTCTGCACAAATGTTACAGCTATCGTCATCCTTGGATGACAGGCCCACAGTACCAGGACACATCTAGGTAGAACCCCTGAGGGTACCTTTCAGGTATATAAGTACCACATCTTCGCTGGGCAAACCAGAAGAGAAGCTGCCATGCTAACACGAGACGCTGAAGTCCCTGCACGCAGACACTCCAGCATGCAGTGGTCTGACATCCCTTCCAACTCGAGACCAAGACAAGGTCCATCGTTCTTTCCCATCAGGAAATGGGGTTGGCTCTTTCCTATGGGGATTCTCGGCTTTACACCTACATACATGCTAGGTACACTTAGGGGCCGATTACGAATGCGGAAGGCCCGTCACCGCCAGCCATGCGGTGGCGGTCCTTCCGCAATTGTACCATGATATTCCCCCGCCACATTACGATAGCGGAGAGAATCGCGCTCTGACCGTGGCGGACGCAAAGACCGTCCGCCACTGGTCCGCCAAAAGCAATCATACAGATTGCCTGGTGGACGGTCCAGAGAGCATAAAATGGTGGCGGTGCCTAGCAGGCACCGTCCACCAAATCATGATGCTGGCTACAGCCGGCCTTTCCATGGCGGCGATACCGCCATGGAAAGGCTGGTGGGGATTAGTTACGGGGGCCCGTTGCGGGCCCCCCTTGTGTTGGGGGGAGGTGTGGGTGCACTGGGGGGTACCCATGGTACCCCCCTACATTTCACAGCACTAGGTGGCAGGCACCGTGTGGTGCCTGCCACGTAGTGCAGTGAAATGCACATCCTGCCTTTTTGGCATCGCGGCGGGTGCTGCAGTCAGGCGCACCCGCCGCAATGTTAAATGGCAGGATGCGACCGCCATGGTGGTGGTCGCATCCTGATTTGGTGTGCGGGACCTCCGCATGTATGGCGGATGGTCCCGGTCTCCACCTGGATGCCATCCTAATGACCCCCTTAGTTAGGGTTAGTATCTTAGGAGTACGCCTGATTACTGCCATGTATCTATATGCCTGCATATATTCACTGTTTTAGCACCATGGTAGAATTCTACCTTTTATTTACTCTGTTGGCGTTTCTAATCGTATATATCTGTTTCTGTCTAATGGTTGTTGCAGCACACGTGTTTTATACTAGAATGACACTGGTTCAACACATACTTATTGAAAACGTCCCCACCGTTTATTCTGTGTATCTCTCTGAGACAAAGGGGCCGATTCCGATTCGTGTCGGTAATTTCTCCGACCGAGCCGGCCTCGGAGAGATTTCCGACCGAATCGGACCCGTGCAGTCCGACCGAACGAGTCCGATGCCTTCGTATGCCACCGGACACGATTCGGTCGGACTCCCATTGAACTCAATGGGAGCCGGTCGTACAACGCGTACGCGGGCTCCCATTGCCTCAATGGGTGCGAGGCGGACAAGGGCGCCCTCTACAGCGAGTACGCCGCAAAGCGCTTCGCGGCGTACACGCACAGGTAGGGGGACCCATGGGTCCCCCCTGTGTGCGCCTCGCACGGGTACGCGTACAGGGGGTCCGACACGGACCCCCAAAGTACGGCTCCGACAGCGAGTTCGAGTCGGACGGCGCGAGTCGGTCGGAGCGGTCGAGGTGCGCATCGTACTTACCCGGCCGGAAAACGTCTCCATTGCGCGGTGCGAATCGGGTCCGAGCGAGTCGGTCGGAGCAGTACGATCCGGGAACCAGTCGGTCGGAGCGGTCGGGTCGCCCGGACGAGTCGGTCGGCGAATACGCATCGTACTCGCTCGCCCGGACGCGCGTACGACTCGGTCGGAAAATAGGGCTCCGGATCGGATCCGGTAAAACCGAATCCGATTCGGAGCACTACCGGCCGAGATCGGAATCGGCCCCAAAGTGAGCGTGAGTGACTGAGCGAAAAGTATTGCACTGTTTCCAAGATCCCTGAGAGGTCAGGGTTGTCATGTTTGATAGTTTGCCAGAAACTATTCACTCCTTGGTAAGGTTGGGGGGTTTATTGTGGCACTGTGAGCTATCTGGTGTATAGGCAAACATATCCTTTGGGGTGTCTGGAATCAGTCTGGACACCAATCCCTTAGTTTATGTGGTCTAAACACACAGATCCTATATAGATTTATAGGAATTACACGAAATGGTGCCACCAACGTTGGTTTGGTTCTTATTTAATGGTCAAATCTGAGTAGTTCAGTCGTGCTTTCTCAGAGACCCCTACTCACATTTACCCAGAGACGTCTGGAGTGGGGAGGGAAAAATCCACCACAACTTAGGGGCCGATTCCGATCTCGGCCGGTAGGGCTCCGAATCGGATTCGGCTTTACCGGATCCGATTCGGAGCCCTGTTTCCCGACCGAACCGTACGCGGGTCCGGCCGAGCGAGTACGATGCGAATTCGCCGACCGACTCGTCCGGGCGTCCCGACCGCTCCGACCGACTCGCTCCCGGCTCGAACCGCTCCGACCGACTCGCTCGGACTCGACTCGCACCGCGCAATGGAGACGTTCCCCGGCCGGGTAAGTACGATGCGCGCCGCGAGCAGTCCGACCGAGCCGCGCACTCCGGCTCGAAAGAGCTGTCGGAGCCGTACTTTGGGGGTCCGTGTCGGACCCCCCTGTACGCGTAGCCGCGCGAGTCGCACACAAGGGGGACCCATGGGTCCCCCCTACCTGTGCGTGTACGGCGCGAGTCGCTTCGCCGCGTACCCGCTGTAGGGGGCGCACTTGTCCGACTCGCACCCATTGAGTCAATGGGAGCCCGCGTACGCGTTGTACGACCGGCTCCCATTGACTTCAATGGGAGTCCGACCGACTCGAGTCCGATAACATACGGACGCATCGTACTCGTTCGGTCGGACTGCACGGGTCCGATTCGGTCGGAAATCTCTCCGGGTCCGGCTCGGTCGGAGAAATATCCGGCCCGAATCGGAATCGACCCCTAAGTAGGTATACCCTATGTATTGGCTGTAGGTTTGATCAAGCTTGAAGGATATAGTTCCCCACATTGTGCAAAAACTTATCTCTATTTCCTTGAAATTCCTTTCGCAATATCGGTCCAGGACGGCGCTGCAAATGCAGGGGAAAAAGAGCAGGAAGGTGCTCTTAACATTTCAGAAAATTGCAGACATGCACTTACTATGAAATTATTAGATTATGGAGTCCCAGCATTACCGTGATTGAGGCACACAAGGCATTCAGGACAAAGGGATTCTATTCTTGGATTAAATTCCCACCTGCAGATGCACACACACATACAATTCATTACCAGGAGCAAATAAACTGGTTTAAAGGTGCCCTCCCATATACCAAGAAAAAGTGAGACTCAGTCCGCTCAGCAGAGACGGAGTGACTTGGCCAGTCCTAGCTGCATACACACCACATCCAGAGATAGATACAATACCAGCAGCAGACTTATGTCCACTTCACAAAGAAATAATAAAACTTTACAGAAATCTTACACAGTTCGTAATGCGAACACTCACACTTCAACCTACAAGGGTTACTCAAACAGGTCAACTACAAGAGACCGCAACTAAAATTATGCGATTATGTGAAGAATGCCCACTAAATGTGAGCAAATGCCATTTTGGATAGCACTGAAAATAGCACCACTTGAGGCAGTTTTTCCACACACTGGTCACAAGAAAAACACAGAATATTGACAATTTTGGCTGCCATTCATACCAGAACGCATGTGACCCCCTCAATAGCAGTCATACCAGAAGTATTGAAACAAATACAGAACGAGTACAGGGCAGAACCTGCCTTGGACTTAGGGATGAAATTGTTTGGTAATTTTGCCCAGGTATCAACAATTATGTTAGCAAACATAAAAGGGGAGGCAGCAGCGCTGGCTATATGCCAACGCCTGAGGGAATGCACTTCTGCACAACAGGAGCGAGATTTATCTAAAATTATTGAAGATACCTATGCTTCACTGGGTAGAGATAATTTGGGAGCTAGACCTGTGAAACCACAATTAATGGGTAATCCTGAAAAGGATTACTCAAAGCAGGCACCCGATTCTTCCAGGAAGAAATGGGACAATAAACAATCAAAAAACAAGCAGAATGTATCACAATCACGGGGTGGGTATCCTCAACAGGAACCCTCTGACAGGAAATATAACCTTAGAAAACCGTGATAATATTTTTAAAAAACTGACTGGAATCAGGATACTGATACACGTTCCTCTAGTTCCTTTCAGGGTTCATCCAAAAACTCAGAGAGGGAAGGCCGGTCAGAACGCAGATCAGAAGAGCGAGCAAAAGAAAAAGACACACATCGCACTTCAGACTACATTATCAAAAAGAAGATGAATCCAAACGTAAACCTCAGTTTAAAAAGAAGAAAATAGCTGGTCATAAAATAAGAAATGCCCAGGCTACTGAGGACTCAACTTCTGAACAGGGAATGGGACGATGCTAGACAGCGCAGCAGAAGTAACAATAGCTCACCAGAACCTGATGGAATTTCTGGTGACAGCAGCTTTGAATGAATATATCACGGTGGAAATACTTGATACAAGGGTAAGCGTCTATAGGAAGCTGGCTCTGTATATACTATACCAAAATGAGGTATAGTGTGCACAGAGTCCAGTGGAACCCCAAAGGTAGGCAGAGGTAAAAGCAGCCGTGGCCACTGCAGGTAAGAGCGGTGGGGCGGTGGGTCCGGCTGGGGGGGCAGTGGGGTTGGGGGGATTTCGAGAGACGACCACAAGGGAAATTTAAATAAATAATTATTTTCCCTTGTGGTCATCTCTCGAAATCCCCCCAAACAGCCCCACCGCCCCACCATCTTATCTGCAGCAGCCGCGGCTGGGTAAAAGTAGATAGCACCTTACTCTCTATTTGTGGTTGTGTGGGCGAGCAGTAAGGCTTTATCAGAGGGTAGTGTTAAGCATTTGTTGTACACACTCAGGCAGCAAATGATGTCACACACTCAAAGACTGAACTCAGACCAATTTGTTTGTATCAAAAATATTATTTAGTTATTTTATTTCTAGAACCAAGCCAAGCCTGGTGCAGGTAAGTGAAATAAATGCTTTACAAAATCTTATGCAGTGTTTTATAGTTGAATGCAGGTTCAGATGCAGTTGGTTGAATTACAGGTAAGTCAACAGTTCAGAATTACTTTTTAGTTGCTTTACAGATTACTATGTACGTTACTGTTCAGATTACTTTTGCCAATCAGGGTGATATGCCTAGACATCACACTGAGACATCTCCTAGACAAAAGGTAAGTAATTCACTTTTAGTACATATGCAGTTTTTCAATATTCCATTTAAACCAACTCCACAATTAAAAAAATTTCAAGAAAAGCAGTCAATGCAATCCTATGGGAGGAAATAGAGTTATCGGTTTACAGGTAAGTAGTTATTTGTGAGGGTTGGTATTCTGGGGTTGAACCAGGGTTCCCCCAGGGCACTCTTGAAACACCCTCAGCAGCACTAGGGCGGCCGGGTGCAGAGTGCTGAGGCCCAATGTTATCCAATGGGGGATAGGGGGCCTCCAGTTGGAGGCTGGTCATGAGCAGGCCACAGTGTTGTGGGAGCAAAGCTCCTGGTGTTAGGCTCAGGGCACAGGGGATCTGAGAAATCACCCAAAGTACACCTGCAGCGGCGCAGGGGCGGCTGGGTGCTGTTTTGCCATTGGGTGCCCTGTTGTTTTCAATGAGGATTCTCCGGTTGCAACAAAGACTGCAGGCTCGGGGACGAAGATCTTCTGGAGGTGACCACCAGCTGGAGAGGTAAGTTGGTATCCCTAGGAATGCTGGGGCACTGTCGGTTGTGCCACCCAAGGCCATGGGATGTCGGGTGCAGGGGTGTCTTTTGGAGTTGGGTTTTCTTTCCACCTCAGGTCACGGTCGGGGAATCCTCCAGAAAGAGACTGCAGGCGTCGTTTGGAGATTCGAGGCAGGTCAGAGATCACCGGATCTCAGGTCAGGATTGCCGGGGAGACCTCCTTGTGGTGTTGCGCCACTCGAACTCGGGCCATGGACGTCGGGTGCAGAGTGGTGCAGACTCGCGGTTTTGGCTGGGGCCAGAGTCTGTTGGCGAGCAAATCCGGTGCTCACGGGAGACAAAGGGGCCGATTCCAATTCGGGCAGGAAATCTCTCCGACCGAGCCGGACCCGGAGGGATTTCCGACCGAATCGGACTCTAGCAGCCCGACCGAACGAGTACGATGCGTATGTATGCTATCGGACTTGATTCGGCTGGACTCCCATTGAAGTCAATGGGAGCCGGTCGTACAATGCGTACACGGGCTCCCATTGACTCTATGGGTACGACGCGAACAAGGGCGACCCCTTGTAAGTACAGCGGGTTCGCGTTGATGCGGGTCGCGCCGTACACGCACGTGTAGGGGGGACCCATGGGTCCCCCCTGGGTGCGACTCTCGCGGCTACGCGTGCAGGGGGGTCCGACACGGACCCCCGAAGTCCGGCTACGACTGCTCTTTGGAGCCGGACGGCGCGAGTCGGTCGGACTGCTCGAGGCGCGCATCGTACTGGCTCGGTCGGGAACATCTCCATTGGGCGGTGCGAGTCGTGTCCATGCGAGTCGGTCGGAGCGGTTCGGACCCGCGAACGAGTCGGTCGGCGATTTCGCGTACGCTCACTTCGTACTCGCTCGCCCGGACGCATGCACGAATCGGTCGGAAAAGAGGCCTCCGAATCGGATCCGGTAAAGCCGAATCCGATTCGGTGCCCTATTGGCCGAGATCGGAATTGGCCCCAAAGTCTTAGGTTTGGAAGGCAGTAAGTAACTAGTAATTTATTTATTGCATAAGTTAATTAAAACCTTTACAATGTTCACTCAACGACATAATTCATAAAAAGATAGAACCACAGTTTCATCATGAATAGTTTCAAACAGTAAAAGGCTACGGTACAATTTATATAAGCTATGCAACGTATTCCATTCTAGCTAATTTATGCAGTGCTTCTATGGAATATCAGTTCATTCAATATGCATTAGGCAGTCTTGATTTCCAGGTTTTGACAGTCTCGCAAAGTGCCTGGTGCATTGTGCGTGAAGAAAAAGGTACAGTTGAATTTCATATATTATAAAATAACAAGAAATTTTTATTTAAAAAAAAAATTGTTTTGATGTAATGTGTCTGCCTCATCGTTGGAGTTTTGGCGAAGTAAGTACAGAAATTCCATAAAGTCCCTGATGCCCAGTACTTGGAGATACATTTTTTTTGATCTCTTAATATGGAAGGCTGCCATGCCTTAAACAAGACTTTTTGCGATGTGCGTTTCCTGTTAGAGGGTGCCGGTTCTGGGAAGTGGCGAGCCCTCGTTCAAGAAGCTGCTTATTATGCACCAGATCTCTTCATTTTTTCCTCAACCATCTCCATGAGTTGTACGAACCGGCACGCCAGCTGTTCATCTCCGCCTCCAAGACATGCCTTCACTGCTTGTCTGCAGGATCTTATCCTCCTGTTATTGAAGATAGATTTCAGAAGCAGTCGTCGTTCAGGATCCAATTCTCAACAGATGCATAGTAGATGAATAATGCTCTCTTCTACTTTCCCGCATAGACAGCACTTAGTTGGTTCTGATAGTCGCTTCCATGGTGGGAGGTGCGGCAGGACTGGAATGATACCCATTCGGGAACATAATTATTTTTCCTTTGTTATCCTATTAAAACCGGCGCCTAGATAGTTTTGCGGGAGGGGTCTTGTGTAACTCTGCAGCATGGACCATCAGTGGGCCCTTTCCCTGAGCGTTGCTTTGTCCTCTACCACTGACAGCCTTTTCGCTCTCTTGTTTACCAGTAACTTGAAGCTATTATGTGTCCCCGAGGGTCCCAGAGATCCTTCAGGCCTAGGCGGTTTATGGATGCTGTCAGATAGTCCCTCGCTGCACAAACTTTGCTTGTGTTTACCTAATTCCATAGGTGGAAGTTCAGAGAACTTTGCTCGGACCTTCTGATCCTATGCCAGCATTTCACATAGGCTCCATTGCGGGCTATTTTTTGAGACTGTAGACCGAACTCCAGCCTAATTTGTGCGGGTGAGACGTAATTTGGGAGGTTAAAAATTATTCTTGCTGATCTTGACAGGGTACGGTCCAAAATATCCGCATCTCTTCCCCTGAGGCACTCGCTCCCATAGGTGATGGCTGGGATTAGCTTTGCTTGTAAGACCTGTAGTAGTGGACTACAGCTTGGGCCGGCATTTTTAAGTTTGAGGGATTTTAAAGCTACCGCTAATGAGTTACCTCTCTGCTTTATGGCTTTTTTTGTAATTTGAAAGTGCCCTTGTTGTCGATTGTCACCCCTAGATACTTGTATTCGTCCACGACTTCCATGGGTGCGCCTGCCAGATACCAGTGATAACTGGAAGTGTTCTTTTTCGGGTTAAGACGCATGACCTTTAACTTATCTAGGTTAATCGTTAGACCGTTAGATGCTACATGACTGATGGTTGTGTCTAGCAGGTGCTGAAGGCCAATTGAAGTTTGGCTGATCAGCACGACATCGTCAGCGTACAGTAGATTGGAGTGTGACAGCCCCCCCAACCTGGGAGCGTGTGAGTTGCTGATGTTTAATTCCGATGAAAGGTCTGCCATAAACAGATTGAAAAGTGTTGGAGCCAGCACACACCCCTGTTTCAGCCCCCTCGTTGTTGGTATTTTCCTAGATAGGAACTCACCGGTTCCTAACTTTACTTGGACCCACGTGTTGGTATGTAGGAGGATTATCTGCTTTAATAAAGCGGCTGGGATTTTCATCTTCTCTAGTTTGTTCCTGTCAATGCTGTCAAAAGCTGCGGAGTAATCGATGAAACAAAGAAAGAGGGGGAGTTTTGCTGCTTTAATGCCATCCATCAGTACCGTCAGGGCAAGTAAGTTTGTGATGGTTCCCATACCTTTACAGAAGCCTGCCTGATTGATGGGAATAAGCGATTTTTCATTTGCCCAAGCTGTCAAGTCGTCCAGAAGGAGTCCAGCATAATATTCCGCCTCAATGTCAATTAAGGTTATGAGCCGGTAGCTGGTTTCTTTGTTCTTATCTCTCTTCTTATAAATTGGGGATATTATGGAGCCTTTCCAGGAGTCTGGTATGATGCCCCCGCCTCCTATTTGTTCAAACAGTAGTAATAGCACGGCCGCGCAATAGTCTGGGTCAGTTTTGAATAAAATTGGAGGGATCCTGTTGGGGCCCGGTGCGCCCTCCAGCTTGCCTTTGGCTATCCAGTTCTTGATCTGAAAAGTCGTGAATTGAAGGAGGCTTGTTTGTGTTGC
Source organism: Calotriton arnoldi (assembly GCA_963921515.1). Lineage (NCBI taxonomy): Eukaryota > Metazoa > Chordata > Amphibia > Caudata > Salamandridae > Calotriton > Calotriton arnoldi. Next base: position 478,446 of record CAWUFW010009537.1, read on the forward strand.
GCTGGTGTTTTCGTAAGGAATTCCCTCGACGGACTGACAAGGCCCCAACTGTCCCATAGAGGGGCTTTCCTCTTCTAAGTTGAAGTGATTCAAGAGGTGGGCTACCCAGGTTTGCTCCGGTTAAATGAGAGTTGATACCTTGAACGTTGGGGTTTTCTAAGCTATTAATTGTGCGCCAAAATCTTGCGCTTCAGTCTGTTTTCGCGTCGTACAAAAGCTTGGCCCACAAGGTGTCTTCCGCTTCCCTTTTTGCTTGCCAGATAACTTTTTTCTTTGTTGCTTTTAACTGAGCTAGGGCTTTCTGAAGTGAAATTTCATTTCCCCTTTGTCTGAGCCTTCGTAGAGTTTTATTTATAGCTTTATTAAGGGCCCGCAGATTTGGTATATTAGAATTAGGGAAATAGTTGATCTGAATCCCTGGCCGCAGGCTTGCGACCTGAGTTTTGGGCATTCTCCTACGGGTTAAGCCGCCGCCCGTTCTGGTGGCATGCTGATCCCCTAGTTTTTTGGTCAGGCTTTCCCAGCAGGTTCTCGCATTACTATGTGCCTCTTCTTGATTGTCCCAGATTGACTTCGCTAGAGCTTGCAAATTATCTGGTTGGCTGATTTTACAAGTTAGCCTCCTAAGGTTCACGGTGTGGATGGAGGCTGGATCCTCCTTTGGCTGATCCAGGGGCAGCCCTTGTATGCTCATGGAGATTTCCTGGGGCAAATGGTCACTTTGTTCTTGTGTTCCGATCTGGGAGCTTGTAATCCTGCTGAATAGTTGTAAAGTGACAAAAGTGTAATCTATTATAGAGCTTGCCATAGCTTTGTGATATGTTGCCACGGGAGGATGATCTCCTGGAAAGCGACCATTTAGTGCCACAAGGCTTAAGTGCTCCATGTCCCGTATGAAGTTCCTGGTGAGAGCTGACTGATGTGTCTTTTTACCCTGTTCCTGGCTGGGAATCATCCAGGCCGTGAATTGTTCCTCCAGGTCCTTGTCCCTTTTTTGCGGCCCCAGTAAATGCATGCTAAAGTCGCCAGCCAGAAGAAGGTTGGTCGTTGATTTTCCCGAAAATAATCTAGTTATTTCCGAGCCCACCATTTTGGCTCCTCTGGCTTTGTCGCATGGATGTATGTATGCATTTAGCACTATAATTTGTTGTTTAGTATTGCCGTTCCCTAAATCCACTACGAGGGATTTGAGCTCATTTGTTGGGGTTATGATGGAATCTACATCTCTTGTCCCCCTTATAGTGCTGATTGATGAGTAGATAGATAGGCCGCCCTTTGGGTGCCCGAATTTGGCTCCTTTGGTGGCTGGTAAATGATGGGTCTTGAAACCGGGTAGGTGCAGGGGTTCTTCTACCATGTCTCTTGCATTAGGATAAGGTCAAAGCCTTGGATATAAAAAATAAATTCTCTGTCCGATACCTTATTTCCTAAGCCGTTTACATTCCAGGAGCAGATTCAGAGTTGCAGCCCACCGGCAGGGGATTGTTTGGTACTGAGTCAAGCGCTCTCTCCTTGTATGTTTATCGTCCTGGCTAACCAGGTCCAGTCTTCCTGTAGAGGTACTCGGTCCTGACCTTTCCCTACAAGTGGTAATACGTCCGAGCTGCGGGCCCCTTTAAGGACTGATTGGGCGTGCCTGGCCTGTGGGTGACTTAATTGATCAAGACTGTTTGAATGATCAAGACTGCTTGATATCAAAGGTTCTGGATAGCCCAGTTGTTGATGTAAGAGAATTTTGATTCCCCAAGCTTTTAGTTGGGCTTCCTCCACCAGAATCCTTCTCACTATTTCCTCTGAGGCCCAGGTTGCCTTGGTTATTTCTCTACTTGAGAGTTCTTTGATTGCTTTGAACTCAATTGTTTCAAGATTCAATGAGCTGATATCTGCCAGGCTCCTGATTGATTGAATCAGTCGCACGATGTTCCCTCTATTGAGGATGTCCCCTCGGCCTCTCGACTTAAATTCGGGGATGAATAGGATTGAGCATTTTTTTTAATTTATAATATTGGTGGATTGACGCTTGGCCCGGTTAGCCTGGCCCGTTGAAGGTGAAGATTGAAAGGACTGGATGCACCCCCAACAACCTGCTTGAGGCAGGCAGGGGCTTTAATTGAGGCAGGTAAGTGTGCCTGTGTGTTGTCGATTAAGCAGGCCGGATTGCTGTTGCTCACGGTCATCGTATTTTTGTCTCCTGTTGTGTGAGCTTGCTTGGGCGGTTCTCCTCCAGGACTTTCCGACTCGAGTTCTGAAGACCCCTGGGGAATAGTCGTGGTTGAATGGCCCGCTTTGTTATCTGTCTTTGGCGACAGGAGATCAGATTTAAAGATGTCGACTGGGCTTTTTATCCCGTGCTCCGGTCTGTCTAAGTGGAAGTAGTCTGTTATGGTCTTCTTCCTCTTTCTCCCTTTCCTCCTCTGCTTGCGGCTGTGGGCCCGATCCTCCTTACATTGTCCAATGTTCAGGCCTTGTAATTTCGTGGCGTATGTTATCGATTGTTTACCTTCTGACTGTTGCGTATGATGACTTTGTTCTACATCACCACTCACTTCTTTTACATTGCCGTTTTTGCTGAGCGTTTTCGCCCAGGACGTCTCGATTGGCTGATCCTCTGTGGTGTTGGATGTGCTGGTCCGACTGGGTCTTGGGCAGATAGTGGTCCTGGAGTCCTTGTGAGAGACCTTTGAGGGGGTTTTTCCCCTGTTCCTGTTCTCGCTTGCCACTGCTCCCTCAGTAGTTCTCTCTATATTGCCGTTTGTGTGGGTATCTTGAGCGTTTATGCTGGCTTTAGTCGTTAAATTCCTGATGTCACCCACCAATTCCCCCATCGCTGCCGGAAGTGTGGACAGTTTGTCTACTAAGGCGAAGCAGGTGCAGTGTGTTTGAGTTAACTGTGTTTCTTCCTGAACCCTGTGGGTCAGTTTTGTCATGTCCGTGAGTCTGTGATCGATGTTTGCGACGTGAGTGGCGACTGAATTAAGAATGGTTAATTGAATGTCCATTTTATCAGAGTGGTACTGCATTGCCTTGATGGATAGCTGCATAGTGTCCAATAGGGATGGCCAGAGTCTTCCTGTGTCTGGTCAGTCCATTCCCTTAGGACGGCTTCGGTGCCCACCGGAAGCCTCCGGCTGCCTAGTACGTGAAGTGTTTAAAGGGTCGTGCCACTCTGGTTCGAACATTGTGTCTAACCCACTGTTAGCTGGATCCGAGATAGACACCTCTGTTTCTCCCCTTTCTTGCGCCGTGGTGGTTCCTGTTGGGCTGTTGAGAAGTTGGTTGGGCTCTGTGCCTGGTGATTCAAAGTTAAGATATGTTGTAACCTCCGGCTTATAATGCTGGGTTCCTCTGTTATCTTCGCCCCGTCCTTCCCCAGCTCCTCCAGGACTAATTGAGGTCCGCAGAGCGTCCTGGTCTGACCCCGAAATGGGGTGAATTAGTTCTGAAGCTACCTGTGCCGCTTATGATTGAATGAGCTCTTTGGTCGTTGATTTTTGTTCTTCTCTGACGGGGGTTTCACAATTTCTTATCATAGTGCACTGAGCTGTGGTTTCTGATGGCACTGTGATGGCCTCCTTATTAATTGTTGAGGAGAGGATGGCCGTGATGGTGGTCGTGTACCCTTTATGGGGATTTTGCATGTCTCTGGGGATTATTTCTTCTCTTCTTGGCAATACTATAACGGAAGGTTCGAGTGGTAGGCCTATTCTTGGTTCGGGCGGAATACCAAGGATTATTAATGGTGCCTGGTTTGTTCCGAGGTGTACGCCCCGTAAAGGGGATATTAGAGGAGCTGTGTGGTCTTCCTTTAGTGCGCCGTCCTTCATTGTCTTTGGAGTTGACCCTTCTTGGGGGCCGTCCGGGCCTGGAGTGGTCTTTCCCCCTTTCTCGCCCTCGTCAGATTCTATCTTCTCTGTATTATGGCTTAAATAGTGTACTGTCGCTGGACAAAGAGGGGAGGGAAGGTCACTCAAGCTTTCGTTACTGGAACAGAGCACTGCCCCCGCGTCTTTTAGGAATGAGAATTTAGTGTAGATCTTGGGCTGGAGGCTGCCTCTAGCCCTCCCAGAGATCTGGGTTCGGACGTCGTCCACAACCACCAGTCTCTGGTGGTGTGGTGTACTCTCTTCTGTTATCTGGTTCTCGCTGCTGGAGATCTCACTGAGCCCTTTGCTCTTCTTTTTCCTCTTGTTGAGTATGGATGTAACCGACCGTCTCTCTTTTGCAGATCTCATTTCCTTTGCAACCCGTATGCCTCCTTAAGTTTAGGTAGCCCTTCAGTGTTTTAGGTAGGTGCACCTGGTACCGCGCCCAAGTTGCGGTTGTTCCCCGTCTGTTTTGAATTCTTTTTTAGGTTCTTTTTATGTTCTCTTTGAGTTCAATTTAAATACTGTTGCTTCCCCTGTCCCTTCCTTCTTGTCAGGTGTTAATTTTGTTTGTTGTGTTGTTTATTCTCCCTTTTGTTGCTGGCCTCTGGTACAGTAGGGCTATATGAAATGTACTAGACTGTGTTGCGCCTCTAGCGGTTTGAGATCGCACTTTGTCCGTCTCTGCCTGCCACTTTTCCGTCCCCTTTATTGACCCAACTTGATCTTGATCTTTTTCCTCGCCCTCTGGTTATGGTACAGCCCCTATTTTGCACTGTCTTCTTTGGCGCTTAATTTTCCTGAGATTTCCCAGTTTCCTAGTTTCCCTCCAGTATTTGAACGATGTTTGCAGGCTTTAATTATGAAAATCCAAAAACCAGAATCCTGAATCCAGAAATTGCCACTTGCCGCTTGCTGGGAGCTCGCTCTCTGCAGGAGCCAAGTGCGGGTTGCTGTGCTAGTGCTCCTAACGCCCGGCTGCCGGTGGCAATGTTTTTGCTGGCCTCTAACAGAGCCTCCAACGGAGCCTAATGGTTACTAGCAGGCTTCCTGGAGGCTCTTGGCTACTGCCTGGTTGCCTCCTTACTCCCCTTAGGCTGTTTCAACTGTTGTAATGGGTGGCTGGACTAATCCAAAGTGCTGGTGTCCCAGTTCTGACAGTACTGCCGGACCTTATGGCTGGAACCAGAGGGCTGGGCTAGAAAGGAGGGGAACGCCAGGCTGTGCTTCCCTGGCGCTCCCCTGCTCCTCCCCTGCCCTTGGTCAATGCCCCCCTGCAGTGCCCTCCTACTACTGCTGACCTGCTGCTTGCTTACTACAGCAACCCCCCGCTTCTCCTGGGGGTTGGGTGCTGATGTACAGAGTCACTGGGGAAGCTCGGAGGGCCTGGTGAGCAGGGCTTTCTGGTGGATCCGCAAGCCACACCCAACCTAGTTGGGCCGCTTCCACGGGTCCACCGGGCTCACACTCCACCACCGCCTGCTATTGGTGACGGCACTCGCCGCCCTCCGAGTGCCTCCTTACCTCCTTGCCGCCCCCCTTTGAGGGGCCATGATCGTGGCCGCGGACCGGGAACCAGCTGACGGCCGAGCGTGATCACCTCACAGAGTGAGGAACGGCACGGAGGACGCGGACACGGATGCGGAGGACAGGAGGACAGGGACTCCCTCTGCTCAGCTCAGCTCCATTCAGCTCAGCTCAGCGCCGCTTGCCGTGCGTCAATGTGTCACACCTACTACTAGGGGGTGGTGTGTATAACACAGGTTTGGAAGGCAGGGCAGGTCCTTCGGGTTCTTGATGCTGCTGGCTGCAGGACACACCGGGATTTCGCTGGAGCAGGTTTGAGGTGAAGACAGGCTGGTAGGGCTGTGGCCAAGTCAGTGGGCGTCCTCCTCTTCTTAGTTTCAGCACAGCTTCTTCGGTCCTTCTTCTTCTGGTTGGTTCTTGTCTGAGGAGTCAAGGTTCAGGGTTGCCCCTAAATACTAGATTTAGGGGCGTTACAGGTAAGTAAATGTTGGGACCAATGGGTCCCTTCCATGGGGTGGGTACACCCCCTATTATGCCATCCTCCAGTGGGAGGGGGGCATATGCCTCTCTCTGGTTGGCTGGGTCCCCCCACCTGCAAGATGGCGGGGACTGAGAGTTGTGCTTCACCTCGCCTCCCCCATCTGAGGGGTGGGGTTGGCAAAAGTGGGCACACCTCCCTACCTCACTTGGTTTTCCCGACGATTCTCCCATCCAAAGTGGGGGTCAGAACCGGTGGGAGCCAGTTGCTGGAATCAGCAAAGGGCTGGGGTAGCTCACAAAGGTGGCAAGCCTTTGAAGCTTCCCCTTCGTGGACCTTGCCCATCCTGGGGGAGGAGGCTTGGCACCTCGTCCCAGGATATGCATTGTTTCAGACCCCCGAGAACAGCAGGCTCTCGACCCAGGGGTCCAGAAACATATCTGGTGGTGGCATCTGGCGTGCATCCACTCAGCCAGGACACCAGAGTTAGGTCGTTTTTCAGGGGGCATCTCTAAGATGCACTCTGAGTGCATTTTTCATTAAATCTCACACTGGCATCATTGTGGGTTTAATGTGCTAAGAAGTTTGATACCAAACTTCCCAGTTTTCAGTAAAGCCATTATGATGCTGTGGAGTTCGTAATGACAAACTCCCAGCACCATATATTCTTAATGGTATTACTGCACTTACAATGTCTAAGAATTGGCTTAGACACTGTAGGGGTACAGGGCTCATGTACCTGTTACTTTACCATTGGTATAGTGCACCCAGCTAGAGGGGTGACTGACCTATGCCAGGGCAGTGGGTTGTAGGCATGGCACACAGGGATGTGTGCCATGTCAACACTTCACTTTGTTCTGCACCAAAGCACGCAGCCTGCAATGGCAGTGTGTGTGTGTAAAGGTACAGGGCCTCTAAGGGTGGCACAATATGTGCTGCAGCCCTAAGAGGCCTTCCCTGGCCAGAGTGCCCTTGGTACCTATGGTACCATTTACAAGGGACTGACCTGTGGCCAAAGAGTGCCAATTAGATTTTTTCTTAATGCAGGTTTAGGGAAAGAAAATAGGCCCTGGTTACCTGATTGGCAGGATCCCAGGGCACACCCAGTCAAAGTACATCAACAGTTTGGCAAAAAGTGGGGGCAACCATGCAAAAGGAGGGCACTTTCTTACACAACCCCCCAAACGAAAGAGGATGAGACTAACCTTTCCCTAGAGAGTCTTCATTGTCTAAGTGGAAGAAGCTAGAAAGTCCATCTTGCATTGGCATGGGCAGTCCCAGGTCTGTGTTCCACTATAAAGTCCATTCCCTGTAGGAAGATGGACCACCTCAAAAGTTTAGGATTTTCACCTTTCATTTGCATTAGCCATTTGAGGGGTCTGTGGTCAGTTTGAACTAGGAAGTGAATACCAAACAAGTATGGTCTCAGCTTCTTCAGGGACCAACCCACAGCAAAGGCCTCCCTCTCAATGGAACTCCAATGCTGCTCCCTGGGGAGTAGCCTCCTGCTTATAAAATCAACAGGTTGGTCCTGGCCTTCATCATTGGTCTGAAATAGAACCGCTCCTATCTCTAGCTCAGAGGCATCAGTCTGCACAATGAACTGCTTGGTATAGTCTGGAGCCTTGAGAATTGGTGCTGAGCACATTGCCTCTTTCAGGGTGTCAAAAGGCTTTTGACAGATAACTGTCCAGGTTACCTTTTTGGGCATCTTCTTGGAGGTGAGTTCTGTGAGGGGAGTCACAATGGACCCATATACCTTCACAAGCCTTCTGTAGTACCCAGTCAAGCCAAGGAATGCCCTGACTTGCGTCTGGGTTGTTGGAGCTACCCAGTCCAGGATGGCCTGGATATTGGGCTGTAAGGGTTGCACTTGGCCTCCACCAACAAGGTGACCCAAGTATACCACTCTTCCCTGCCCTATCTGGCATTGGGATGCCTTTATAGTTAGGCCTGCAGTTTGCAGGGCTTTTAAAACCTTCCCCAGGTGGATCAGGTGATCCTGCCAGGTGGAGCTAAAGACAGCAATATCATCTAGATATGCTGCACTAAAGGCCTCCAATCCAGCAAGGACTTGATTCACTAACCTTTGGAAGGTGGCAGGGGCATTCTTTAAACCAAAAGGCATATCAGTAAACTGATAATGCCCATCAGGTGTGGAGAATGCTGCCTTTTCTTTTGCTCCTGGTGCCATGCCAATCTGTCAGTACCCTGCAGTTAAGTCAAAGGTACTTAGAAATTTGGCTGCACCCAATTTGTCTATCAGTTCATCAGCTCTTGGGATAGGGTGAGCATCTGTCTTGGTGACAGAATTGAGCCATCTATAGTCCACACAGAACCTAATTTCTCTCTTTCCACCCTGTGGATGGGGTTTGGGGACTAGAACCACTGGGCTGGCCCAGGTGCTCTCAGAGAGTTCAATAACCCCTAACTCCAGCATCTTGCTGACTTCAGCTCTGATGCTTTCCTTAACTTGATCAGACTGTCGATAGATCTTATTTTTGACAAGAACACTGTCACCAGTGTCCACATCATGGGTACACCAGTTTGTCTGACCAGGGGTCAAGGAAAAGAGCTTAGCATACTGCTGCAAGACTTGCTTGTAGTCAGCCTGCTGTTGGGCAGAGAGGGTGTCTGAGTAGACAACTCCATCCACTAACCCATCTTTGGGGCTGTAAGAGAGGAGGTCAGGGAGATGTTCACTCTCTGTCTCCTGATCCTCATCAGTCACCATCATCATGGCGATGTTAGCCCTGTCATGGAAAAGCTTAAGGCGGTTTTTGGGTGTTCTGCTTGTGCCCAGGTCTACCAAGTAGTTGACCTCACTTTTCTTCTCTAAGATGGAGTAAGGGCCACTCCATTTGTCCTGGAGCACCCGTGGTGCCACAGGCTCCAAAACCCACACCTTTCGACCTGGTGGGAACTCCACCAGTGCAGCTTTTTGGTCATACCAGTGCTTCTGGAGCTCCTGGCTGGCCTCAAGATTTTTGGAAGCTATTTCCATGTACTCTGCCATTCTGGACCTTAGGCCTAGTACATAGTCCACAATGTCTTGTTAGGGTTCTTGGAGAGGCTTCTCCCAACCCTCCTTTACAAGACAGAGTGGTCCCCTAACAGGATGGCCAAACAGAAGTTCAAAGGGGGAAAACCCTACTCCCTTCAGAGGCACCTCTCTGTAGGTGAAAAATAAGCATGGTAAGAGGACATCCCATCTCCTTTTGAGCTTTTCAGGGAGCCCCATAATCATGCCCTTTAATGTCTTGTTAAACCTCTCAACAAGACCTTTGGTTTGTGGGTGATAGGGTGTAGTAAACTTGTACTGCACTCCACACTATTTCCACATATGTTTCAGGTAAGCAGACATGAAGTTTGACCCCTGTCTGAAACCACCTCCTTAGGAAACCCTACCCTGGTGAAGACACCAATGAGGGCCTTGGCTACTGCAGGAGCTGTAGTAGTCCTAAGGGGAATTGCCTCAGGATACCTGGTGGCATGATCCACTACCACCAGTATGAATTTGTTTCCTGATGCTGTGGAAGGTTCAAGTGGACCCAGTATGTCCACACCTACCCTTTCAAAGGGAAGCCCAACCACTGGTAGTGGAATTAAGGGGGCCTTTTGGTGTCCACCTATTTTGCCACTGGCTTGACAGGTGACACAGGAGCTGACAAATTAATTTACCTTCTGAGACATCTGGGGCCAGTAAAAGTGGCTAACTAGCCTTTCCCAAGTTTTGGTTTGGCCCAGATGTCCAACTAGGGGGATGTCATGAGCTAAAGTGAGTAAGAACTCCCTGTACTTGTGAGGCACTACCACTCTCCTAATGGCTCCAGGGTTGGGGTCTTTAGCTTCGGTGTAAAGTAGTCCCTCCCCCCAATAGACTCTGTGGGTACCACTGACATCTCCCTTTCCTGTGCAGCAGCTTGCTGCCTCAGGCTCTCAAGAGTTGGACAGGTCTGCTGTCCAAGGCACAGCTCTTCCCTAGTGGGTCCCCCAGGGCCTAAGAGCTCAACCTGGTAAGGGTCAAGTTCCATAGGCTCCGTTCCCTCTGGGACTTGCAAGTCCTCTCCATGAGGAGAGGGGTCCTGATTCTTTTGCTGTTCAGAAGCTGGTTTCCCAGTCTTCTTACCTTTCCTTTTGGAAGGTGGGGCCATTCTTTCAGGCTCCGACACTTCTTTGTTACCCTGTTTTTGGCTCTGTGCTCTAGTCTTGACACACACATTCTCAGGGATGTCCAGCATTGCTGCATGGATTTTCAATTCTACCTCAGCCTATGCTGAGGTTTCCAGATCATTACCAAGCAGACAGGGAGCTGGAAGCTTTGGAGAGTCCACTACCTGTTTCAGGCCAGTAACCTGCCCCCCCCAGTCTAATGTCACCATTGCCATGGCATGGTTAGTGGTAACACTGTCAGCGTTGGTGACTGGGTAAGTTTTCCCAATCAGGTATTGCTCTGGGGAAACCAGTGTATCTCTCACCATAGTGACACTGGCACCTGTATCCCACAGGGCCTCTATTCTAGTCCCATTGATCCAGGGGTATTGCAAATACCTCTTTAAGTTGGGTGGCCACACAGCTAAAGTGGCAAACTCAACTTCACCCTCAGTGACTAGAACCGCTTCAGTGTGAACCCTGATTTGCTCTGGCACACTGTTGATCCCATCTGGAGACTGACTACACCAGTAGTAGCTGTAGGAGGACTCGGGGGCTTCTTGCTAGGACAAGTAGCATCTCCAGTTAAGTATCCCAACTTCTTACAGTTGAAACACCAGGCCTTTTGAGGATCAAGGTTCTTCCCTTTGTATCTATTATGGATTGGGAAGAGTTTTAGGACCCACCTCCCTGGGCAGGTTTTTGGGGCCCTTTAGAAGACTCAGGCTTTTTATCTTTGGGATTCTCACCCCCTTTCCCCTGGGGAGGTTTTGTAACCCCTTTCTTTTGGTCACCCCCAGTGGCTGTTTTTGTTACCCTAGTCTTGACCCAGTGGTCTGCCTTTGTTCCCAGTTCTTGGGGAGAAATTAGACCCAAGTCTACCAAATGTTGATGTAACTTCTCTTTAGTGCAATTGCCCAAAATATGTTCCTTCATAAACAAATTGTAAAGTCCATTGAAATCATGCACATTATTGCCAGTTAACGATCCATCTAGTGTCTTAACTGAGTAGTCAACGAAGTTAATCCAGGACTGATTTTGGATTTTGTGAGCCCCCCTGAATCTAATTCTATATTCCTCAGTTGTGAGTCCAAAGCCCTCAATCAGAGTATTCTTCATGAGGTCATAAGACGTAGCATCTGCCCCTGTAAGGGTCAGGAGTCTGTCCCTACAGTTACCAGTGAACAGTTCCCAAAGGAGTGCCCCCCAGTGTGACTTCCTCACTTTTCTCATTTCACAGGCTCTCTCAAAGGCTGTGAACCATTTTGTGATATCATCACCCTCTTCATATTTAGGGACTATCCCTTTGGGGATTTAGAGGATCATAAGATTGTTCTCTATCCTTGTTTAGTAAATTGCTGTCACCATTGATGGGTGCTAGGCCCATCTCTGCTCTCTGTTTTTCCAGAGGCAGGAGTCTAGTCTCTAGATCTATCTTTTTTTCAACCTTACTAAAAGGTTAGTCTCCTCATTGAGGCTGTCCTCAATATCCTCAGAAGCACCTGACCCACCTGTGTGGGATCTAGGTGCTGTGAGTTGTATTCTTGGATTGAGGGGCACTTGGGCCCTTCTTTCCTATGAAGTGGGTGGGGGGTTGGCAATTAACCTCATCCCCTCCATCTTCTTCTTCCTCTGAGAGGTCTGCACCATTCTCAGAGGGATGACCTTAGCATACCCTGCCAACAGCTCCTGGATCTTTTGTTTGAAGGGATGGGACCCCATATAAATATTTTTAAGTTTACAGAGAGACCTTAACTCCCTAAATTTTAAGTGGAGATAAGGCGGGAGGTCGAGCTCTTCAACCTGGTTCTCTCTGTCATTGTTGTTACCTTCACTAACAGATGGGTTCTTGTTAAGAGACATTCTAACAAAAATTCTAACCCCTCTTACCCCTAACTGAAGTGAGCTTTTATTTTTCTAAAATTCTAAAGGGACTTAACTAAGGCCCTAACAAGACTTTTAGTAATTCGGAAAAACAATTGTCAATTCATAAATCAGAATTCTAAAGACAATTTAAGAGTTCTGTTGTGTTAACAGCTGTTGACCAAGTCAGTTCAACAAATGCAAAGTTGTATATCCCACCGCTGATACACCAATGTAGGAAGCTGGCTCTGTATATACTATACCAAAATGAGGTATAGTGTGCACAGAGTCCAGTGGAACCCCAAAGGTAGGCAGAGTTAAAAGTAGATAGCACCTTACTCTCTATTTGTGGTAGTGTGGGCGAGCAGTAAGGCTTTATCAGAGGGTAGTGTTAAGCATTTGTTGTACATACTCAGGCAGCAAATGATGTCACACACTCAAAGACTGAACTCTTTGGAAATATTATTTCGTTATTTTATTTGTAGAACCAAGCCAAGCCTGGTGCAGGTAAGTGAAATAAAGGCTTTGCAAAATCTTATGCAGTGTTTTACAGTTGAATGCAGGTTCAAATGCAGTTGGTTAAATTACAGGTAAGTCAACAGTTTGGAATTACTTTTTACTTACTTTACAGATTACTTTGTACGTTACTTTTCAGATTACTTTTGCTAATCAGGGTGATATGCCTAGATATCACACCAAGACATCTCCTAGATAAAAGGTAAGTAATTCACTTTTAGTACATATGCAGTTTTTCAATATTCCATACAAACCAACTCCACGCAGAACAATTTTCAAGAAAAGCAGTCAATGCAATCCTATGGGAGGAAATAGAGTTATCGGTTTACAGGTAAGTAGTTATTTGTGGGAGTTGGTATTCTGGGGTTAGAACCAGGGTTCCCCCAGGGTCAAGGATGCACTCTTGAAACACCCTCAGCGGCACAAGGGCGCCCGGTTGCAGAGTGCTGAGGCCCAACGTTATCCAAAGGGGGATAGGGTGCCTCTGGTTGGTGGCTGTTCACGAGCAGGCCACAGGGGTGTTAGGCTCAGGGCAATGGGAGATCCGAGTTAGCACCCAAAGTACACCAGTAGCGGCGCAGGGGCGGCTGGGTGCAGGGTGCTGTTTTGGCGTCGGTGCCCTGTTGTTTTCAATGGGGATTCTCCGGTTTCAACAAAGACTGCAGGCTCGGGGACGAAGATCTTCTGGAGGTGACCCCAGTTGTAGAGGTAAGTTGGAATACCTGGGGATGTTGGGACACTGTCAGTTGGGCCACCCAAGGCCGTGGGACGTCGGGTGCAGTGGTGTCTTTAGGCGTCGGGTTTTCTTACCAGCTCCGGTCGTGGTTGGAGGATCCTCCAGAAAGAGACTGCATGTGTCGTTTGGAGATTCGAGGCAGGTCAGAGATCACAAGATCTCAGGTCAGGATCACCGGGGAGACCTCCTCGTGGTGTTGGGCCTCTTGAACTCGGGCCGTGGGCGTCGGGTGCAGAGTGGTGCAGACTTGCGGATTTCGCTGGGGCCAGAGTCTGTTGGCTAGCAAATCCGGTGCTCTTGGGAGACAAAGTCTTGGGTTTGGAAGGCAGGGCAGGTCCTTCAGGTTCTTGAGGCTGCTGGCTGCAGGACACACTGGGATTTCGCTAGAGCAGGTTCGAGGTGCGGACAGACCGGTAGGGCTGGGGCCAAGTCAGTGGGCGTCCTCCTCTTCTTAGTTTCAGCATGGCTTCTTCGGTCCTTCTTCTTCTTCTGGTCAGTTCTTGTCTGAGGAGGCAAGGTTCAGGGTTGCCCTTAATACTAGATTTAGGGACGTTACAAGTCGGTAAAGGTTGGGACCAATGGGTCCCTTCCTTGGGGTGGGTACACCCCCTATTATACCACCTCCAGTCGGAGGGGCGCATATGCCTCTCTCTGGTTGGCTGGGTCCCCCCATCTGCAAGATGGTGGGGACTGAGAGTTGTGCTTCACCTCACCGCCCCCACCTGAGGGGTGGGGTTGGCAAAGGTGGGCACACCTCCCTTCCTCACTTGGTTTTCCTGCCAATTCTCCACCCAAAGTAGGGGTCAGAGCCGGTGGGAGCCAGTTGCTGGAATCAGCAAAGGGCTGGGGTAGCTCACAAAGGTGGCAAGCCTTTGAAGCTTCCCCTTCGTGGACCTTGCCCATCCTGGGGGAGGAGGCTTGGCACCTCGTCCCAGGATGTGCATTGTTTCAGACCACCTAGAGCCGTAGGCTCTTGACCCAGGGATCCAGAAACATGTCTGGTGGTGGCAGCTGGCGAGCAGCCACTCAGCCAGGACACCAGAGTTTTTCTAAGATGCTCTCTGAGTGCATTTTTCATCAAAGCCCACACTGGCATCAGTGTGGATTTAATGTGCTGAGAAGTGTGATACCAAACTTCCCAGTTTTCAGTAAAGCCATTATGGTACTGTGGAGTTTGTAATGACAAACTCCCAGCACCATATATTCTTAATGGCATTACTGCACTTACAATGTCTAAGAATTGGCTTAGACAATGTAGGGGTACAGGGCTCACGCACCTGTACCCTCACCACTGGTATAGTGCACCCAGCTAGAGGGGTGGCTGACCTATTCCAGGGCAGTGGGTTGTAGGCATGGCACACAGGGTTGTGTGCCATGTCGACTCTTCACTTTGTTCTGCACCAAAACACGCAGCCTGCAATGGCAGTGTGTGTGTGTAAAGGTACAGGGCCTCTAAGGGTGGCACAATAAGTGCTGCAGCCCTCAGAGGCCTTCCCTGGCCACAGTGCCCTTGGTACCTATGGTACCATTTACAAGGGACTGACCTGTGGCCAAAGAGTGCCAATTGGGTTTTGTCTCAATGCGGGTTTAGGGAAAGAACATAGGGGCTCATTACGATGGCGGGCGGATTTGATCCGCCCGCCACCGTAGCGGTGATTGGGTCTGACCGCCATGCGTGCGGTGGTCCCGCCTATCCAATTATGATGGGACCGCCACCGCTGCGGTCGGATTCCACACCTTTAACATTGCGGCGGTGGCTGCTGACAGCAGCACCGCCGCGATGTTGAAAGGAGCACTACACTGTGCCTGCCACTTGGTGCAGTGAAATGTAGGGGGGGTACCATGGGTACCCACCAGTGCACCCACGCCTCCCCCAACACAAGGGGGTCCACAACGGGCCCCGGAAGACATTCTCCGCCAGCCTTTCAATGGTGGTTCGACAGCCACGGAAAGGCTGGCTACCGCCGGCATCATAATTGTGCCGGCGGAGCCTGCTAGGCTTCACCGCCATTGTGAGCATGCTGACCGCTCTGCCAGGCAATCGTGATGATTGCTACCAGCAGAAAAGTGGCTGCCGGACTTTCCCTCTGCCGCGGTACCCACCGCCATCATAATGTGGCGAGGGTAAATCTCATGACGATGGTGGAACGATCACCACCGCCGGCCCGGCGGTGGCTATTTTTCCGCCATAGTAATGAGCCCCATAGACCCTGGGTACCTGATTGGCAGGAACCCAAGGCACACCCATTCAAAGTACATCAACAGTGTGGCTAAAAGTGGCGGCAACCATGGAAAAGGAGGGCACTTTCTTACAGCGTCCCACCCAGTAAAGTGAAAGGTCTCTTTTGGGAGAACCTGACATATAATTATGATATCCTTTTGGCTGAAAAAAGATTGCCTGCCTGAGTTTGTCATGGATTGCCCAAAGGGGGAAAAGGTAATTTTACCAGCTTTCTCCAACCTCGTTCCAGATTCACTAAAACACACATACAGTGGGCGGTAGCACTAGCTCCTGCATTATACCGCAATCATGTAGGGTGGAATGCTGAGTCACCTCACCATGAAATCCCAGTTAAAACTACTCCGACTCCACTTAGGCAGTAACCAATAAAAGATGGTGTGCAAAAACAAGTCAGGGAGATATTAGATCAACTTGAATACCAAGGTGTTATTGAGAATTGCACCTCTTCCATGAATAATCCTTTGTTTCCCATAATGAAACTTGACAATTCATACCATCGAGTTTTAGACTACAGGCATTTAAACACATGCACAAAGACATTTGCAGTACAAAATGCACACAGTGCTACATTAATGAATAACATTGTGCGGAAGAAATATAAAACAACAGTAGATATCTCCAATGGATTCTTTTGCCAAAATATAGTGCCTGAAAGTAGATACTTGACAGCATTTTTGGCCCTAGGCTCTCAGGGACAATTGTGTAGACTGCCCCAAGGGTATAAGAATAGCCCTGGGTTGTTCTGAGCAAGGGTATCAGAGTTACTTCAAAATTTTGATGAGGAGGCATTGTCCTATGTAGATGATAAACTATTGGATCATTTGAACAAGGTGAACAACATAATTCTGGGATTCGTCCCTGAGGGCTACAAATGTAACTTTAAAAAATAAAAAATTGCCCACCTCAATGTCCTATTTTTAGGATATGAGCTCTCAAGTGAAGGGAAAAGCCTTGCAGCTATTTTTTTAGAGAAACGTTCGCTGCTCCAACCTCCAAAGAAAAGTCTACAGTCCATTTTAGGATTCCTACATTTTGGCAGAACATACATTTTGGATTACGCAGAAAAAGTAAAACCTTTCTACGACTTAATTAGACCTGATTTCTCAGTTTGACATTGGACATAGAAACACACAGAAATTCTTTGTTACTTACATGCTGACAAGATAGCTTCCAAACACTTACACAGACGTGTAAACTCCACGAATTTGGTAATCCATGTAATTGTGGATCAACCTGGGTACACTTACCATACCTTCAATGAAGGCAAAACTGTACCCATTGCATACAAATCTCATTTGTACACAAACGCTGAAATGCGTTTTGCATCAACAGAAAAAATACTAACAGCAGTACAGACTGCTGTATTGACAGAAAGAGCACTAGCTCAGGGGAAACCAATAATTGTTGTGACTCCAGTACTAACCTTAGAGGCTGTTACAAAAGTGACCCAAATGCAAAAGCACTGCATCCACAATGGATACAATGGGCTAATTCTCTCACTGCAACAGATGTAGACTACAAATTTAATTCTACATTAAAAACACAAGCATTCTTGCAGTACGAACAAGAATATCGTCTCCCGAATGAAATAATGCCTCTAGATCATTATGAATACATAATTTACACTGACGGATCTGCCCAGCCTGCCGTACGATGTAAACAGCAATACAGCGCCACATGTGTGATTGTAAAGGGACGTATGTGGGATGGCAAGTTCCATCCTAGCAATACGCAGACGCAGTCTCTAGGAGATTGGACGGCACAGCTGGCAGAACTAGAAGCCCTGATACAGGCACTAAAAATACGGATTGGGAATTCCCCACACTAATTGTGTGCGATTCATTTTACTGTGTCCAGTCATACAATGAATATCTTCACTATTGGAGCCAGAATTGGTTTAGAGATTCCAAAGGTTGCACAATTAAGCGCAAGTTGCTTTGGTGACAAGTGGCAGAGCTGGAGAAAGGCTTGCCACGGGCTCATGTAATTCACACATTGAGTCATCAGTGTGTTGGTGGGCACGTTGAAGGGAATTCACTGACTGATGAAGCTGCCAAGGCGACAATGAGAACTGCTGCTGTTGCTGTGATTCACTCGTTCTAGCACAAGGATAGACGGACAGATAATAGTAGCTCTCAACGCTACGCGTAATAACAGCTCAGCCTTGCCAAAAGGCTTTCCCTTCAAGTACTCTTACAAGTTAGATGCACAAAATATTCCGTATGCTCAAATGCCAGGAGTGGGGGATAGAGCAATACAAAATATGGATTGCATATTAGGTTTACTTCTAGCTGCACACAAGGGTCTGGGTTCAGTACACGCAGGCATTACTGCAACAGTTTCACTACTGAAACAATGTTATTGTTGGCCAGGTCTTACCATGCAGACCAAGGGCTTTGTCCTCAAGTGTGACATCTGTCAACAGATGAAGGGTTCCACCATAGCACGTCCGCCATAGACACTACTACTGATATCAGTCAGACCTCTCGCTTGTGTCTATTTGGACCACTGCGGCCCCATAAAATCTGACGGGGCTTACAAGTACATCTTGGTGGCAGTGGATTCATGCTCTAGATTCCTGTGGGTTTGGCACTAGTGCTCTGCTGCTGCTCAAACTGCTATTAAGAGTTTGCGAGACTTTATAGGAACATACGCAATTGGCACATTACATTTTGACTGTGGCTCTGCGTTCAGCTCTCGGGCTTACAAAGAAGCCATGGAAAGTTTGGGTGTAGTCTTGCGGTATTCCTCTCCGTATCATCCCAAGGGAAATTCGATTGTGGAGAGGAAAAACCGAAAATCAACAAAACACAAATGAAACACAGATCTCAATTTGGCCTAATACCGATATCTATGTGAATATGTCTCATAGCGAGTCATCTACCAGTTCTACAAAACCTGCTGAACTACCAAAGATAGATCGAACTGCAACTAGCTTCAGAGATTTTGATACCTTATCATTGGATGCAAGTGAACCCGATTCACCGCTAGCTCCTGTTTCCCACAAAGAAAAACTATGTGATTTCTACCTTTGGCTGAAAAAGACTTACTTTGTTTGTCCCTGGCTACAGCTCTGGATTGCAATAGGTCTACTTTTTCTAGTCCTTTGGATAGGTATAGTGATTGTCTTTTTTCTGCTCCTGAATCGACACAATCTCCCAGAATGCTCTGCAGTACAAAATGTGAACTTGGTCCTGAAACCACATACATCATCTCATCGTGAAAAAGAGACCTGTCCTTAGTGAACATTACAGCCGTTCCGATTCCTGAAGGAATAGTTTGGGATAGGGTTGCATATGATGAATATGGTCCAACTGAACTTTTGAAAATACCACATTTGTTTGACATTTCTTTGAATGATATCATCACCTCCAGTACTTTCTCTTATGATTAGGACTTTGAAACTGTAAATACTATGCTGTATGATTTAGAACAATTTGCTGCATTCTCCAGTAATGAATTGTACGATGATACATGTGATTTTGTCACTATGTATTGTTACTGACACTATGGTCATAACTTCTTGCACAAAGCAAGTATCGCACGTAAGGTTTTCACTTACCATCAATGGGAACATTGTCCAACACCACCAAAAGGTAATTCACAAACGTTTGCACAGAAGTTTGCTTATTTTTCTGGGTTTAACACTTCAGACCCGACCTCTTATTATTATAAGGTTGCACCTACACCTACAAAAAAAATGCTCACCAACACAAAACAGATATAATCAGCTGTCTTTACAGGGTTTCGACTTTTGGAGGGACACCATAGACACAAAATCTGTCTGGGGTACTAAAGATTGGCAAGTTCAAGGAACTGAGGCCTTGTTTAGAGCATGCCTCGTACCACAGCAAATTATCTTCCTGAAAAATACAGTGCAACAGACTTCCTGTCTTGGGGTAGCCAAGATAAAGGACTTGAACACACCTCACATTCCATCACTCACATACTTTGAGGGTTGGTGAAACTATACACAACACAGTGAGGATACACTAGATGACATTATACATGATGGTTCATACAATTCTTCAGACCCCAATTGGAAGGGATGGCTGTTTTGGCCTATCAACACAAATAGGTATCAGTCAAGATTTAGGGGTGAACCGCAGGGTTTACTATCCATAGGCCTGACCAACGCTATGTACAGTCAGAACACACAGGGTGGTGACATTTTACAGTATTGGGAAGTTATGCCTAGAGTGGCTAAAAACCTCAACACTGTTCCAGATGAAACAACACTCGTCCTTACTCTCAGATGACATGGATCTTAGGGATTCTTTGTTAGGTCCCCAGAAACCACATCAGAAATGCTTTGTATATGCTATTTATAATAAAGTATGGAAAATCTCTCAACAGGAGCCTGTGGAGAGATTGCGTGAAATTGACAGGGTTAACCTAGAAAAGGCTTTGGCAGTGGTCGACAATGGCATGACCACACTAACATCCAGGATTTATTCACTGAGCAACATTTTGTCTACTGCAATCGATATAATAGAACAGGATTTGTCTATTCTTCAACATGGACAATCGCAGTTGCAATCCATTCTATTATTAAGCTGGAAGCTACACTCATTGCACTCTGGTCACGTGCCCTGGTGGTATATCAACAGTACGTATCTGTTTTCTGCATACAATCTGACAGAAAGACAGACAACTATGGCACGAAGAGATGCAAAAAGTTCAATGCTGCACATTGAAAAAATGGACCAATTACCTTTTACCGTGGCTGAGTCACCTTCCACAGAATGGTTAATCCATGGCCACATTACACTGCCAGTCATGACATTCCAATTTCAATACTGTCTACAGTATCACCAGGTAGGCAGATACAAAGCAATGGGAGAGGGCTACATTCATGAATCTTGGGAACTACCATACAGATTTAGATGCAGGAATGGGGACACTGATGTTTTTCTCAGCGATTCAGACTGTGAGAGTTCTTTAAGTGGGTCTTTAATTTGTCAGGGTATTATGCTTTATGGAGCATGTAATACTTCGGTTGCAACCCTATCGTGCCACTTGAAAGGATCCCCAGCTGCTGTGATTCATCCGCTGTTCAAACTACTCTCGAACAGGAGTTATTTGTTTTTTAATGATCAAGGTTTTTGCAGGATGCTGCCAGGCATCGCATATCTGGTCACAGTAAGTTCCAGGGTTACTTGTTGTATGCAAGTATTGTTTCTACGACCCACACAGTCAGGGAGGCGCCGCTATGGCCTTCATTAAATGTTTCCCTTATACGGTTTTATTCTCTGAGCAGACTGAAAGCCATGCTTTTACAGAAGGATGTGGCCTTAACCTCCGCCCGAGAGACTTTTGATCTCCAGGTTGCAAGCTCGTCAGCTGAGATACAGGCACTACTCTGAACTAATTTTCTTCTCCATTTCGGGGAAATGGTACATCGTATCTTTAACATGTCTGATACGAGTGGGATAGTATACCTATTTAAGAGCATAGGTTCTGGACTATTGACGCCTTTCAGATGATCTTCAGAGTTATTCCATCCTTTATACACTCCGTTTTAGGAAGCGTTTTTGGAGGGCTTCCACTGGTCCTACTACTTGTAGGGGGTATCCTGGTTTTAATTTTCCTGCTACGCAATGGACGTCCCAGCCTCCAAAGAGATAGAAAAAGCACTTCTGGTGCGACGTTGCTGTGAACGCATGGTACTCCATCTGGGCACATCTCAGCTTTGGGAGCTAAGCGAGCATTGGTTCCTATTGTTAGTTTGTATATTCAGATCAGTCTGGGTTGACTGCGTCTTGCCTGTGCTCCGCTGCCAGTTCTGTGGATACGAACACGTGTTGGACATCTGTTTAACACTTCCATCGGTTGTGCCTCCGGACATAGACGTACTACTAGGCCCCTTAAAAGCCCACATATTACAGTGTCCTCAGCGTATTCCCATGTTGATGTTGGCATTCTTAAAACCACCACAGGGTGCTTCAGCTCTTGTCGGATTGGACACCGGTTCTGCAACAGGTTCACAGGCATCGAGTGATTCCTCAGCAGCGGCTGTGGGAACAGGAGAAGATCACCTTTGCTCCATTGACCTGATCCAAGAGGTGTTACAGGGACCATTGTCTGCGAACGCAAGCAGCAGTAATGTTGCGTCTCCCATACAGGACACATAAACATTTGGGGGCGTATTATCAAGAACGGCGTTAAAATTATTGCTGCTTTAGCGGCAGGAAACTGCCGCTAAAGCGGCGATAATGGGCTTGATAATATGCCCTTGAGAATTCCAATAGAAGCCCATGTTCTGGTGTGAACCTGGGCTTCTATTGGAATTCTCAAGGGCATATTATCAAGCCCATTATCGCCGCTTTAGCAGCAGTTTCCTGCCACTAAAACGGCGATAATTTTAACGCCGTTCTTGATAATATGCCCCCTGGTTCTCCGTGTGATGGGAACAATTCGGCCTTTTTCGAAAACAACCTAAATTGGAATTCGAAAACATAATTTTTGTTTTATTTTTCTCTCCTGCTCTCACTGAGCGCCATGGCTTTCGATGTGCTCAGTTGATCTAAACAGTATATTGACTTTCTAGAGAACTTATAGAGCTTTTAACATTTTTTACGTATACCATGTGTAAAGATCCAACGATGCCAGGTAAGATAGAAAATCTGTTTATTGACGGCAACACAGTACCGAGCAGCTGCTCAAAAGCAGTACTGCTCAGATCCTAACTGCTATCCATTCTAGAACATTAGAAGCACGACATAAAATGCACAATATAAGAATAGACATAAAAGAACAATGCAACACATTTTGCCCCTTAAGAAACTAAATAAAATCTACCTCTAATAATTGTATCTTGCTGGCAGACGCTTGGCTCTAGCATTTTCTTTGGCTCTTGAAGCTACAGTTTGATCTCTCTCAGAATCCAACTGATCACTTAATATAGCTTTACTAAAAATTCCATTCCGTACATTAATGTCCTTACACTTGACTACCCACCTTACAATCCACTCTCTACCATTCTGAGTAACCACGCCATTTCTACATACTTTCACCACTCTGATAGGATGTCCAAACTTCGAATCACCTTTCATCATGAATCCAGGTATGCGGATCCTTACCAAATCACTAATGGCAAAATCAGGAACCCTTACATTCCATTTATCATCAAATCTCATCTTCATCCTAGCCTGCTCTCTCTCACTCTTTCAGCTACACCATTCAACCCCACATTGTCAACACTTTTGCAAGACTTCTTTATCCACCATGGCACAGGTTAGAGACAGGGTCCCTTCCTTTCAATAGTCTAAAAGGACTCACCCTGTAACTGAGTGAGGGGTAATATGGTTGTTAGAAAGGGGATCTCTAGTTGGCAAGGGCTTGCACCTTTGTCCAAGTAGGGACCCTTCTTCCTAGTCAGGGTAAGGGAGTTACACTCCTAAAATAACCCCTGCTCACCCCCTTGGTAGCTTGGCACGAGCAGTCAGGCTTATTCTAGAGGCAGTGTGTAAAGCATTTGCACATAACCAACAGTAATACAGTGTAAGCACTACAAACGGACACCACACCAGTTTTAGAAAAATAACCAATATTTTTATATACTCAAGACAAGACCAATTACGACAAAAATCCACAATACTATTCTTTAAAAATGAATGCTTGATAAGGTAGCTTCTTCTTTGCAGGAATAATCCCTAAGCAAAGTTCGTACGAGTCGGTAGCCCCGTCCGGGTCTACCGCGATGCTGAATTACACAGAGTCCAACAGTTCCAGCCGACCGTGTCGCTACGGGCCAGCAGAGTCGTGAACAGACTCGGTCACAGTACCTTTCTCGTTGTGGCTGGTACGGAGTGTACGAGCCGGTCGGCGTTCGTCGCGGTTGCGGTGCAAGACGGAGCGATGCAAGGTGCGGTGTCCCTCGATGCGGTGCAGGCAGCAACTCGATGAGCGTCGTGCAGACGGAGTCGGTGAGTCCAAGGCGTGCAGTGCAGGGCGAGACGTTGTACGATGCGGTGCTGACAGGTTGCGATGCAGGCGACCAAGCCGGAGTGCGGGAGCTGGCGTCAGACAGCGGTGCGAGTCGGAGCGGTGCGTCGCAAACGTGCGAGCGGTGCCCCAAATGCGATGCGGTCACGACTGTTGAGCCAGTTGCAGCGTCCGCGTCGGTCGGGTCCGGCTGGTTCAGTGAAGTGATGCGATGCGAACTGCGGTGCCCACAGGTCACGGTGCAAGCAGCGGCTCGGTGTTGACGGCATCGGACGTCGCCTACGGTGAGACCAGGGTTGCGATGCGAAGCGGGGCGATGCGGTCTGCGGTGCAAACAGGTCACCAGCCAGGGATGGATTCGGTTGACGGAGTCGGTTGCAGTTCCCTTCCTCTGTGGCAACTGAAACAGCGTTCCAGAAGCGGTACCCAGAGGTTTGTGAAGTCTTTGTAGTCCCTGAGACTTCTTAACAGGAGGCCAGCTCAGTTCCAGGCCCTTGGAGATACTCAGCACAAGTTTGTAGAAAGTTCAGTCTAGTCCTTTCACTGCCCAAGGCAGAAGCAGCAGCTGCAGGCCAACCCAACAAAGCAACAACACAGCAAAGGGGCAGTACTCCTCCTGGCAGCTCTTCCAGCTCTTCGTCTTGGCAGGTTCCTTGATTCCAGCGAGATCTAAATTCATGGGGTCAGGGCCCCAATATTTATATCCCAAATTCCTTTGTTCTCTGAAGGCAGAGAGGCCTTTGCCTAGTCCAAACCAGTTCTGGAGCACTTTGTTGACAAGTCTCCGTCCCTTCTTTCAGAGAGTAGGCCAGGGACATCAGACGCACCACAGGAGGTGGAGCCAGCATTGTGGAGGGAAGGCACTGTCCTATTCAGGGCCCAGGTGCAACTCCTCCCACCCATCTACATGTAGATCTTGCTATTCAGCCCTGTGCTGACTCACCCCGTCTCCTGGCATCCCCCAGCCCCTGTCACTCACACTCCAGACAAGGAATACACAACCTCGCAGAGGCAGGCTTGGATGGTTAGACAAGAAAATACCCACTTTCTAAAAGTGGTATTTTCAAACACAGAATGTTAAAACCAACTTCACTAAAAGATGCATTTTATCATTCTGAGTCCAGGCATACTAAACTCGAATTTCTACCATGTTCCCGGGGTCAGTTAGGATTATAAGCTGTAATAATCAAAACTGCCCGTTCTGGCCTATGGGGACCAGGTAGCCTTGCAATAGTGAAAAACGAACTAGGCTGTAATTCACTATCAGGACATGCCACACACACCAGGGCATGTCCTACCTTTCGCATACAACGCACCCTGCCCACAGGGGTACCTTGGGCCTACCTTAGGGGTGACTAACATGTAGAAAAGGGAAGGTTTAGGGACTTGCAAGTGTGCGCACTTGCCAAGTCGACATGGCAGCCCCAGGCTGCGCACAGGCTCTGCGATGGCAGGCCCGAGTTACACTTTACGGGCTGTTTGCGTGGGTGGCACAATCCAGTGCTGCAGCCCACCAACAGCATTTGGTCTATAGGCCCTGGCACTCGCAGTGCACTTTACAAGGGACTGACACATAAACCAAATAGGCCAATCATGGAAACGCCAATCTGTAACACATTTTATACAGGAGCACTTGCACTTTCCCACTGGACAGCAGTGAGGAAAGTGCGCAGAATCATTACACCAGCAAAAACAGAGTCAAAACCGGGAGGTCAGAAAGCAAAAAGTCAGGGGAAACACGCCAAAAGATGCCAAGTCTAACACATGTCCCCTCCAGCTGAAAGTAGGGAGAACTACCCAACCCCATTGGAGTTGTCTTCACTAAGGCGGAAGAACCTGGACAGACCATCTGCGTTGGCGTGTTCTGTACCAGGACGGTGTTCCACCGTAAAGTCCATTCCCTGTAGGGAGATGGACCACCTCAGCAGTTTTGGATTCTCACCCCTCATTTGCATCAACCATCTGAGGGGCCTGTGGTCTGTCTGAACCCGGAAGTGAGTCCCAAACAGGTATGGTCTCAACTTCTTCAGCGCCCAGACCACAGCAAAAGCTTCCCTTTCTATGGCACTCCACCTCTGTTCCCTGGGGAGTAGTCTCCTGCTAAGGAAGACTACAGGCTGATCCAGGCCCTCTTCGTTCAGTTGTGAGAGCACCGCTCCCACACCATGCTCTGAAGCGTCAGTCTGCACAACGAATTCCTTGGAGAAGTCAGGTGCCTTGAGCGCGGGCGCCGTGCACATGGCTGCCTTCAGGGCATCCAAAGCTTTCTGGCAGGACTCAGTCCAGATCACTTTCCTGGGCTGCTTCTTAGAAGTCAGCTCTGTTAAGGGGGCAACGATGGTGCCATAGCCCTTAACAAATCTCCTATAGTAGCCGGTGAGACCTAAGAAGGCTCTCACCTCCGTCTGGGTCTTGGGGGGCTCCCAAGCCAGAATGGTGTCAATCTTGGGTTGTAGGGGCGCCACCTGGCCGCTTCCTACCTGGTGTCCCAAGTACACCACAGAACCCTGCCCGATCTGGCACTTACTGGCCTTGATCGTGAGGCCTGCACCTTGCAGAGCCCTCAACACTTTCTCAAGGCGCTGTAAATGTTCTTCCCAGCTGGAACTGAACACAGCAATGTCATCCAGGTAGGCGGCACTGAAATCCTCCAGCCCAGCCAACACCTGATTGACCAACCTCTGAATGGTGGCAGGGGCATTCTTCAACCCAAAGGGCATCACCCGGAATTGGTAATGACCTTCTGGGGTTGAGAATGCTGATCTCTCCTTGGCCCCATCGGTTAAGGCCAGTACCCAGACGTCAAATCAAATGTGCTGAGGAACCGGGCAGCTCCCAACCGATCAATGAGCTCATCAGCTCTGGGGATGGGGTGCGCATCAGTCCTGGTGACGGCATTGAGCCCACGGTGGTCCACACAAAACCGGAGTTCTGGAGTGGCACCGGGCGCAGCAGCCTTTGGGACCAAGACCACTGGGCTGGCCCAAGGACTGTGGGAGGGCTCAATCACCCCTAACGCCAACATCTTAGAGACCTCCTCCTTGATGCTGGCTCTGACCCGGTCAGTCAACCTGTAAATCTTGTGCTTCACAGGAGGGCTGTCACCAGTGTCCACGTCATGGGTACACCAGTGAGTAACACCGGGGTCAGAGAGAACAGTGGGGCGAACTGTCCCAACAACTGGCGACAGTCCCCCTGCTGCTCCTGAGTCAGAGTAGGGGAGAGGATCACACCTTCTACTGACCCATCATGCTCCTTGGTAGACAGGAGGTCAGGAGAGGCTCACTCTCCTCTTCCACCCCATCATCTGTCGCCAAGAGCATACTCACTTCGGACCTCTCGAAGTGGGGCTTGAGGCGGTTCATGTGAAGGACCCTCAAAGGGTTCCTTGGAGCTTGCAAATCCACCAGGTAGGTGACGTCACTTTTGCGCTCCACCACCTCATATGGCCCAGTCCACTTGTCCTGCAAGGCACAAGGTGCCACTGGGGCCATGACCCACACTTTTGCCCAGGTTGAAATTCGACCAGAGTGGCATTCTGGTCATACCATCTCTTCATTTCTTCCTGGCTTGCTTCTAGGTTAGCCTGAGCGAGTTTCCTGAAGCGGGCAGTTTGGTTTCTAAAGGCCAGCATGTAGCTAAACACATCCTGGGAGTTTTCCTGGGAGCTGCCTCCCAGCCTTCCTTTACCAAACTCAGAGGTCCTCTGACAGGGTGGCCATACAGGAGCTCAAAGGGGCTGTACCCAAGAGACTTCTGAGGCACCTCCCTGTATGCAAAGAGTAGGCATGGCAAGAGGACGTCCCACTTACGCCTCATGGGTTCTGTTAGACCCTTGAT
Source organism: Calotriton arnoldi (assembly GCA_963921515.1). Lineage (NCBI taxonomy): Eukaryota > Metazoa > Chordata > Amphibia > Caudata > Salamandridae > Calotriton > Calotriton arnoldi. The sequence continues at coordinate 505,610 of CAWUFW010009537.1, forward strand.
CATGCCTTTCAAGGTCTGGTTGAATCTCTCCACCAGACCGTTTCCTTGTGGGTGGTAAGGAGTGGTGAACTTGTAGGTTACACCACACTCCTTCCACAGGGATGTCATATACTTGGATATGAAATTGGTCCCCCTATCAGAAACCACCTCTCTGGGGAATCCCACACGGAAAAGATCCCCATTAACGCCCGGCCCACCACTGGCGCCGTCGTTGTCCTGAGAGGGATTGCCTCCGGGTACCGGGTGGCATGGTCCACCAAGACCAGGATGTACCTGTTGCCCATGGCTGTCTTGGGATCCAGTGGCCCCACAATATCCATCCCTACCCTTTCAAAGGGTGTTCCAACAACAGGAAAAGGTTGGAGAGGAGCTTTGACCTTCCTCCCACTCTTACCACTTGCCTGGCAAGTTTGGCAAGACCTACAGTGTGCATCTGACTGCCTTCGCATTTGGGGCCAAAGAAGTGGGTGACAAGCCTGTCAAAGGTCTTGTCCTGCCCCAAATGTCCTGCCAAAGGCACGTCATGAGCCAGACCCAGTAGGAAGGTCCTGAAGCGCTGGGGTACCACCAGCACATGGGCTGACCCAGGCTCAGCAACCTTAGGCTCACTGTATAGGAGACCACTCTCCCAGTAGATCAGATGTGACCCAGACTGATTACCAGCTGCCTGGTCTGCAGCCTGCCGCCGCAGACCCTCCAGAGTAGGGCACTCGTTCTGCTCCCTGCAGAACTCCTCCCTGGTGGGACCCCCTTCTTGCTGCCAATGGGTCAGCTCAGAGATGTCTCCCAGTTCGGCTACCTGCTCCCCTGTAGGCACCGGGGCGTCCCCTCGAGGTCCGCCTCCTCCCGGTCCGTGGGAACTTCTGGGGCCGGTTTCCCGCACCCCCTGCCCTTTCTCTTGGCAGGGACTTGGGCCACTGTTCCAGGCTCCAAGTCCTCTTGATCACCCTTTCTGGCTGCCATTGACCGAGTAGACATGCATGCCCACTCTGGCAACCCAAGCATCTCCAAGTGAGACCTGAGCTCAACCTCCTTCCATAAGGACTGCTCCAGGTCGTTTCCTAGCAGACAATCTACAGGCATGGTAGGGCTCACAACCACCCTCAAGGGACCTGAGACCCCCCCATTCAAAGGGAACCTGCGCCACCATACATTGGCGCTCTGAGTTGTCTACAGCAACTACTTGGTGGAATGCTCCGGGGACTACTTGCTTCTCAGACACCAGGTGACACCGGACTGAGGTCACACTGGCTCCAGTATCTCTGAGAGCCTCTACCCTGTTCCCATTAATGGTCACCCAGGTGCTATATTTCTTTGTGTTAGGGGGCACCTGGTGTCCTGGGACCATCTCACTGTCCCCTAGTGAGACAAGGGTCATTTCTGCGGGATCCCCACCCTCCTGTGGGCACCCCTCCTCCCCAAGCGCTACACTAGCCAACACTTTGGACTGTCCACCGGTGGGTGGCTGTGTCCCCTTTGGGCACTTGGGGTCCCCCTTAAAGTGACCTACCTGGTCACATGCATAACACTTGCGGGGTCCGGTCTCAGCAGGCTTCCCTGTAGAGACCCCTTTCTTCTTATCACCGGGGGCTGGGAACCTTTACCCTGGGTACTAGTTTGGGGCCCTTTAGAGAACTCCTGTGCTTTACCCTTGTCCCACCCACCTTTCTGCTGGGGACCCTGCCCACCTTTGGCTGAGTCTCCCCCAAACGCTTTCTTGTGGACCCTGGTACTCACCCAGCGGTCCGCTTCCATAGCAAGCTTCCTGGGGTCAGTTAGCTTACTATCCACTAGGTGCTGGCGCAGATCTGCAAAACATAGACTAGACAAGTGCTCCCATGCAATCAAGTTGTAGAGCCCCTGAAAATCTGTTACACTACTGCCCTTCACCCAACCATCCAGAGACCTGCAGAACACATCCACACATTCCAACCAAGTGTTGGCATCAGACTTCTTACTGGACCTGAACTGATCCCTGTACTTTTCAGGAGTAAGACCATACTTAGTGAGAAGGGCATCCTTCATGTCAGCATAGGTGAGGTGATACCCCTTACCCAAAGCTATCAGAGCATCCCTTGCTTCTTCCGGGAAAAGTGGCCACAATCCTGCTCCCCAATTCTCCTCAGGGACCCCATTCATGTGTATGGTTGCCTCATAACCCTGAAACCACCTTTGTATGTCATCCCCCTTCTTGAACTCCTTGCCTACATTCTTGGGAATGTGCACAATCCTGTCTGCCTTCCTGGACCAATTGCTGCCACCATCTGAGCCTGACTTACTCCTAAGTTCTAGCTCCTTCAGTTCTCTCTCATGCTCTAAGAGCATCTTCTTCTCCTCCATGGCCAATCTCCTCTCCTCCCTCTTCTCCTCCCGCTCACCCTCCAGCCTGAGCTTCTGCAGCTCAAACTGCCTTGCCTCCCGCCTGTCCTCCAGCTCCTCTGGGGACAGACTGCTGCTGCCTGACCTGGCGGGTTCCCCCTCCCCAAAAGCACATCCACCCTGGAAATAGGCTCCTCCACCTCCTCACTGAGATTACCAGGCTGCCCACTGGCATGTCTGGCTGCTACCCAGGCCCTCAGCGCCTTCTGTAGCTCCTCCTTCCTTGTGAGGCCTTTAATTTGGACTTTCAGGTTTTTACAAATTGCTCGTAGTTCCTTTACGGCGTAGGTTTCCAACCTATCCTCCTCAAAGATAACTTCCAGAGATGCAACGGATGATGCAGCTGAGTCAGGCATGACAAAAGTAGTGAGTTGAAAACTGGCAAGATCAAAAATAGGCCAAACGAAAAAGAACCAGTATGTGGTACGTAATGGTCTGCGATATGGTAGTAGTGCACACCAATCACTGTAAGTCAAGTGCAAACACAAGTCCTATCCTCACCGCTGACAACCAATGTTAGAAAGGGGATCTCTAGTTGGCAAGGGCTTGCACCTTTGTCCAAGTAGGGACCCTTCTTCCTAGTCAGGGTAAGGGAGTTACACTCCTAAAATAACCCCTGCTCACCCCCTTGGTAGCTTGGCACGAGCAGTCAGGCTTATTCTAGAGGCAGTGTGTAAAGCATTTGCACATAACCAACAGTAATACAGTGTAAGCACTACAAACGGACACCACACCAGTTTTAGAAAAATAACCAATATTTTTATATACTCAAGACAAGACCAATTACGACAAAAATCCACAATACTATTCTTTAAAAATGAATGCTTGATAAGGTAACTTCTTCTTTGCAGGAATAACACAAAAGCAAAGTTCAGATGCAGTCGGTAGCCCCGTCCGGGTCTACCGCGATGCTGAATTACACAGAGTCCAACAGTTCCAGCCGACCGCGTCGCTACGGGCCAGCAGAGTCGTGAACAGACTCGGTCACAGTACCTTTCTCGTTGTGGCTGGTACGGAGTGTCACGAGCCGGTCGGCGTTCGTCGCGGTTGCGGTGCAAGACGGAGCGATGCAAGGTGCGGTGTCCCTCGATGCGGTGCAGGCAGCGGCTCGATGAGCGTCGTGCAGACGGAGTCGGTGAGTCCAAGGCGTGCGGTGCAGGGCGAGACGTTGTACGATGCGGTGATGACTGGTTGCGATGCAGGCGACCAAGCCGGAGTGCGGGAGCTGGCGTCGGACAGCGGTGCGAGTCGGAGCGGTGCGTCGCAAACGTGCGAGCGGTGCCCCAAATGCGATGCGGTCACGACTGTTGAGCCAGTTGCAGCGTCCGCGTCGGTCGGATCCGGCTGGTTCAGTGAAGCGATGCGATGCGAACTGCGGTGCCCACAGGTCACGGTGCAAGCAGCGGCTCGGTGTTGACGGCGTCGGACGTCGCCTACGGTGAGACCAGGGTTGCGATGCGAAGCGGGGCGATGTGGTCTGCGGTGCAAACAGGTCACCGGCCAGGGATGGATTCGGTTGACGGAGTCGGTTGCAGTTCCCTTCCTCTGTGGCAACTGAAACAGCGTTCCAGAAGCGGTACCCAGAGGTTTGTGAAGTCTTTGTAGTCCCTGAGACTTCTTAACAGGAGGCCAGCTCAGTTCCAGGCCCTTGGAGATACTCAGCACAAGTTTGTAGAAAGTTCAGTCTAGTCCTTGCACTGCCCAAGGCAGAAGCAGCAGCTGCAGGCCAACCCAACAAAGCAACAACACAGCAAAGGGGCAGTACTCCTCCTGGCAGCTCTTCCAGCTCTTCGTCTTGGCAGGTTCCTTTATTCCAGCGAGATCTAAATTCATGGGGTCAGGGCCCCAATATTTATATCCCAAATTCCTTTGTTCTCTGAAGGCAGAGATGCCTTTGCCTAGTCCAAACCAGTTCTGGAGCACTTTGTTGACAAGTCTCCATCCCTTCTTTCAGAGAGTAGGCCAGGGACATCAGACGCACCACAGGAGGTGGAGCCAGCATTGTGGAGGGAAGGCACTGTCCTATTCAGGGCCCAGGTGCAACTCCTCCCACCCATCTACATGTAGATCTTGCTATTCAGCCCTGTGCTGACTCACCCCGTCTCCTGACATCCCCCAGCCCCTGTCACTCACACTCCAGACAAGGAATACACAACCTTGCAGAGGCAGGCTTGGATGGTTAGACAAGAAAATACCCACTTTCTAAAAGTGGTATTTTCAAACACAGAATGTTAAAACCAACTTCACTAAAAGATGCATTTTATCATTCTGAGTCCAGGCATACTAAACTCAAATTTCTACCATGTTCCCGGGTTCAGTTAGGATTATAAGCTGTAATAATCAAAACTGCCCGTTCTGGCCTATGGGGAACAGGTAGCCTTGCAATAGTGAAAAACGAACTAGGCTGTAATTCACTATCAGGACATGCCACACACACCAGGGCATGTCCTACCTTTCGCATACAACGCACCCTGCCCACAGGGGTACCTTGGGCCTACCTTAGGGGTGACTAACATGTAGAAAAGGGAAGGTTTAGGGACTTGCAAGTGTGCGCACTTGCCAAGTCAACATGGCAGCCCCAGGCTGCGCACAGGCTCTGCGATGGCAGGCCCGAGTTACACTTTACGGGCTGTTTGCGTGGGTGGCACAATCCAGTGCTGCAGCCCACCAACAGCATTTGGTCTATAGGCCCTGGCACTCGCAGTGCACTGTACAAGGGACTGACACATAAACCAAATAGGCCAATCATGGAAACGCCAATCCGTAACACATTTTATACAGGAGCACTTGCACTTTCCCACTGGACAGCAGTGAGGAAAGTGCGCAGAATCATTACACCAGCAAAAACAGAGTCAAAACCGGGAGGTCAGAAAGCAAAAAGTCAGGGGAAACATGCCAAAAGATGCCAAGTCTAACACAGGTACATCCAAAATTTCTTCCTCATTACATCCTTCCAATCACCTCCTGATGTGCACACTATCTCAACACCTTCCTTGAGTGCACAGTTGAACCGTTCAACTTGACCATTTTCTATTGGTTCATAAAGTGCTGTGGTGACATGTTTGATACCACACTTCTAGAAAAATTCCTCCATCTCATGTGACGTGAGTTGTACACCATTGTCAGTTACTAGCATCTCTGGACATCCTTCTTGAGCAAAAATCTCTTTAAAATATTTGATCACAACCTGAGAGGTGGTACTTGCCACAAACTTTACTTCAGGCCACTTTGAATGATAGTCCACCAAAACCAGTGCAAACCTAGCCTCACGTGGTAAACACTTGTAGGGACCTGAGATGTCAAACACTACCTTTTGCCAAAGAGACTCAGGCCAAGACACTGGCCTAAGAGGAGCAGAAAACACTCTTAGCATTTTGTCACTGTTTATACATTCTGCATATTCCCTCACTGTCTGTCTACCATTTTATCCAGATTCGGCCACCAAAAGTTAGCCCTAATGAGACGTTTCATGGAAGACATCCCTAAATGTCCTTTGTGGGCCAATTGTAAAAGGTTTCCTTGCATGGTTCCTGGCGGAACAATTTTTCCACCCTTGAACAGCAATTCCCCTTCCTTTTCAATCTCATCAGAGACTTTAATGTAGGGACAAATTTCTGAAGTCGCAGATTTCTCTTTGGGCCACCCTTCTCTCAAATATTTTGTTATCAACTGACACACAACATCTTTACTCATCTCCTTCTTCCAATCTTCCTCAGACACACCCAAACGTTCCATAGATACAAAATCCCTGATAGTTGCTATCATTTCAGATTCATCTTCATTGTGTATATTCCTACTATCAGAACATGGTAATCTTGACAAGCTATCGGCAGGCACATACTCTACCTTAAAATTGTAGTCTTGTAACTTGGAAGTAAGCCTCGCAATGGGGAGGACCGGAGGACCAGATGGGCTATGCCCGGACAACACCTCCCCACCGTCCGGGGCTCCCTCCTCCGGCCTGTGGCGTGGCAAAGTGCCCGGGACGAGCTGGGCAGTCCTCCCCCGGGCAGCCGGGCCTGAGAGCTCCTGCGGGCCTCCTTGTGCCTGAGGCCCAGCCGGGGTCTCCGAGCCCCTGGAAGCAGAGCCCCCGAGCCCTGCAAGGGCAGGCGGGACCCCTTCCGCGAAGGCTCGGGCGGGCAGATGGGCATCCTTCGATCCCGGCCATCTGATCGCGCCTTTTCCCCTCGGCCATCAGGTCGCGCGCAATGCTTTTCAATGGGGCGACCAGATGGCCGGGCTGCCCTGGAAGTCCCGATGAGGGCTCATTTGCCTCCCCGATCCCAGCCAGAGCTCCAGGAGGTTGGGCACGTCCGAGCCTAGGGTCCCCTCAGTCTCCCGGTGTGCACAGGTTACCAGAAAGTGGGGTAGCCTTCCGACGGATTACTAGGGACAGGGTACTCCAGAACCCCACTTGGCCTAGCGGCCCTCAGCCGGCAGCTGGATGGGCCAGGATGCTGCACCTGCCTGTGGTCCGTCCTTGGGCCTGCCGCGTGGCAGGCTGCCCCCGGATGGGGTCCTGCGGGCCCTGGGAGGCTTCCCCTGTGCCTCTGGGCCTGGGAGCCCCGCCAGGCCCTGGGTCGGGTGCTCCAGCCCTGGGCCCCGTCCCCCGGCCTGCCGCTATGCCAAAGGCCCAAGACGGGGTTCCGTCATGCCCGGGGAGCCCCCCTTGCTTGGCTGGGTTCAGGAGCTCTGTCTGGGGCCCCTGAGGGCCCCGAGGAGGGTGGCCTCCCCACCCCGGGCTCCGTCCTTGGTCCTGCCACATGGCAGTGTGCCCGGGACGGGGTCCCGTGGGCCCAGGGTGGCTTCCCCTGTGCCTCTGGGCCTGAGAGCCCCGGCTAGGTCCAGGGGCCCGCTGGGCCCCGGGTGGGGTGCTCCAGCCCTGGGCCCTGTCCCCCGGCCTGCCGCATTGCCAAAGGCCAGAGATGGGGTTCCATCATACCCGGGGAGCCCCCCTCGCTTGGCTGGGTTCAGAAGCTCCATCCGGGCCCCTGAGGGCCCCGGGGAGGGTGGCCTCCTCACCCCGGGCTCCGTCCTCGGTCCTGCGCATGGCAGGGTGCCCGGGACGGGGTCCCGTGGGCCCGGAGAGGCTTCCCCTGCGCCTCTGGGCCCGGGAGCCCCGGCTTGGTCCAGGGGCCCTGCCGGGCCCCGGGTCGGGTGCTCTAGCCCTGGGCCCCATTCCCCAGCCTGCCGCATTGCCAAAGGCCCGAGATGGGGTTTCGTCGTGCCCGGGGAGCCCCCCTCGCTTGCCTGGGTTCAGGAGCTCTGTCCGGGGCCCTTGAGGGCCCCGGGGTGGGCAGCCTCCCCTTCCCGGGCTTCGTCCTCGGGCCTGCCGCGTGGCAGGGTACCCGGGACGGGGTCCCGCGGGCCCGGGGAGGATTTGCCTGTGCCTCTGGGCCTGGTAGCCCCGGCTAGGTCCAGGGGCCCCGGTGGGCCCCGGGTGGGTTGCTCCAGCCCTGGGCCCTGTCCCCCGGCCTGCCGCATTGCCAAAGGCCAGAGATGGGGTTCCGTCGTACCCGGGGAGCCCCCCTCGCTTGGCTGCATTCAGGAGCTCCATCCGGGCCCCTGAGGGCCCGGGGAGGGTGGCCTCCTCACCCCGGGCTCCGTCCTCGGTCCTGCCGCGTGGCAGGGTGCCCGGGATGGGGTCCCGTGGGCCCGGAGAGGCTTCCCCTGCGCCTCTGGGCCCGGGAGCCCCAGCTTGGTCCAGGGGCCCCGCCGGGCCCTGGGTCGGGTGCTCCAGCCCTGGGCCCCGTCCCCCAGCCTGCCACTATGCCAAAGGGCTGAGACGGGTTTCCGTCATGCCCGGGGAGCCCCCCTTGCTTGGCTGGGTTCAGGAGCTCTGTCCGTAGCCCCTGAGGGCCCCGGGGAGGGCGGCCTCCCCACCCTGGGCTCCGTCCTCAGTCCTGCCGTGTGGCAGGGTGCCCGGGACGGGGTCCTGCGGGCCCGGGGAGGCATCACCTGCGCCTCTGGGCCTGGGAGCCCCGGCTGGGTCCAGGGGCCCCGCCGGGCCCCGTGTCGGGTGCTCCAGCCCTGGGCCCCATCCCCCGGCCTGCCGCATTGCCAAAGGCCCGAGACGGGGTTTTGTCATGCCCGGGGAGCCCCCCTCGCTTGGCTGGGTTCAGGAGCTCCGTCCGGGGCCCCTGAGGGCCCCGGGGTGGGTGGCCTCCCCTTCCCGGGCTCCGTCCTCGGGCCTGCCGCATGGCAGGGTACCCGGGACAGGGTCCCGCGGGCCCGGGGAGGCTTCGCCTGTGCCTCTGGGCCTGGTAGCCCCGGCTGGGTCCAGGGGTCCCGCCAGGCCCTGGGTGGGGTGCTCCAGCCCTGGGCCCTGTCCCCCGGCCTGCCGCTATGCCAAGGGCCCGGGACGGGGGTCCATCGGTCCCGTGCAGACCTCCCCTGCTTCGCCTGCTTGTCAAGGTGTCTGCAGGCCCCGGGTCGGAAGGCCCGTCGGCTCCCCCCCTCGCAGCCCCATGGCTGAGGCCCAGCTGGGGCCCCGGGCCTCTGGCCCCCCATGCCTCGGCACCGCTCACCCTTTCGTTAAGGCACAGAGCGACCAGATGGCCGCCCTTCGAGCCCGGCCATCTGGTCGCACCTTTCCCCTTGGCCATCTGGTCGCATCGATCCCCTCGGCCATCTGGTTGCACCGATCCCCTCGGACATCTGGTCGCACGCAATGCTTTCCAATGGGGTGACCTAGGGGGGTCTACCGGCTAGGCCGTTCTCACGTTGTCAAGGTCACTCACTCGCCCAAAATACAGCCTCACCGCGGCTCCGTTGTACGGGCAGTCGGCGTCTGAGGGCTGCTTATGAGTAGAGTGACTTCCTGGTTTTGCGCGCGTGAAAGGTGAAACGCGTGTTGGAAACTAGAACGTTCATCTCCCCAAAGTGGCCGCCGCGAGTAGGACCATTGGTATAGGGATCTGTTTAGGTCCTGAGGAGAAGTCAAGGGGATGACTTCGAAACATGTCGACAAAAGAGGTGTTTGCCCATTGTAGCGTAGAACCTCTGTTTCCCCATTTTTAATAATAGCAGCTAGAAGGAACATTAAAGTTTATTTTTACACATAGCCAGGTATCTTTTAAACAACACCACTATTGCACATCTGACCCTTCCACTCTCACTTTCTGCATTTTCACATAGTGTTCACTTATCAGTGCTCCCGCGTCTTCGTAGGTCGCAGCACGCCCCGTACCGCAGCGGGGCGGGAAGAACCCCATGATGAAGCATGCCACCAAGGGTCCTTTTGGTAGGTGAGGGTTATTTTAACAAAGCTGTGTGCTTCCCCAAACACTAGGAGAGACACACAACGTAGGGTCTGGAAAGATACCTTCATTTTCATCCTGTGCATTGGTACAATGGTCCTACTCACGGCGGCCATTTTGGGGAGGTGAACGTTCTAGTTTCCAACACGCGTTTCACCTTTCACGCTCGCAAAACCAGGAAGTCACTCTACTCATAAGCAGCCCTCAGACGCCAACTGCCCGTGCAACGGAGCCGCGTCAAGGCTGTATTTTGGGCGAGTGAGTGACCTTGACAACGTGAGTACGGCCTAGCCGGTAGACCCCCCTAGGCAACGAGCATTGTTTCGCACATTTTCTCACCGTTTTTTTGATCTCATTTTCTTTCCTTTAACAGTGTGTGACTATAGGCGCTCCTCCCCTCCCGTATAAAGGCTCATGGGGCATGAGTAGGGTATCAATAATGTATGTGCCTTTTTGCTATATATCATTTACTAAGACAACTATATACATCACGCTAAATACAGATAGCTATGGTCCCGTTTTGGTGTGACCTGATCTTGGGACATTTGATCGACAATAGAGAGTGTGCTTTATGTTACATGTCGTTATGTCAAGTAATGTCATTTGTTGGTTATTTATGGCAGCACAACACCAAAACACGGTCATAATGAGATAAATATAGAGAAAAATATATCACTACTGTTGATAAAATATATCACTTCTCTTACAGAGTACTACCACAGGGGTGTTGTGTTTGATAGACTTTACCCATGCAGTGCAACCTAATGAAGTCTTTTCTCTTCCAGACCATTTTTATAGGTTGAAAGTAACTCTGGGCGTAGTTCGCGTAGTAGCGCTACGCATAGCTACGCGAACTGCACTTCGCACTACGCGAGCTACGCGTAGCACTACGCGAACTGCGTAGTGCGGTAGGAAATGCTGTTCTCAATGATTGCACAGTGCCGGATGCTTGTCCGCACTGTGCAATCATTGCAAACGGCATCTTGCACAGTGCAAGCGGTCGTTTTATGCTGCTCGAGTAGATTTGTACTCGAGCTGCAGTTTTCTCAACACGGACTGGTAGTTTCTCATCGCGAGCGGTCGCGAGCATACGCGACCACTCGCAATGAGAAACCTGACCTCCCCGCGTTGAGAATCTCGCCGGGAGGTTTATTTTCTACGCTCGCGATCGGCAACTTGATGTTGCTGATCGCGAACGAGGAAACAGTCTCGCCGGGATGTCATTTTGCTCGCTCGCGGTCGCCAACTTGACATTGAGGACCGCGAGCAAGCAAAAAATGTCCGCTACGCTATGCGTTTTTGCACTGTGCTACGTGCAATTCGCGTAGCGCGTAGTTGCGCAAACTACGCAAACTACGCGAGCATAGCGTAGTTTTCCGCCCAGGCCTAGTTGAAAGAAGCAACCCAATTCTTGTACAGTATTGAGTGGATGCCATAATTTATATGCACACTGTTCTGCGACTAGCAGATCACGTTTTCATTTAGGACTTAGAGTGGTATAGGGATCTGTTTAGGTCCTGAGGAGAAGTCAAGGGGAGGACTTCGAAACATGTCGACAAAGGAGGTGTTTGCCCATTGTAGCGTAGAACCTCTGTTTCCCCATTTTTAATAATACCAGCTAGAAGGAACATTAAAGTTTATTTTTCCACATAGCCAGGTATCTTTTAAACAACACCACTATTGCACATCTGACCCTTCCACTCTCACTTTCTGCATTTTCACATAGTGTTCACTTATCAGTGCTCCCGCGTCTTCGTAGGTCGCAGCACGCCCCGTCCCGCAGCAGGGCGGGAAGAACCCCATGATGAAGCATGCCACCAAGGGTCCTTTTGGTGGGTGAGGGTTATTTTAACAAAGCTGTGTGCTTCCCCAAACACTAGGAGAGACACACAACGTAGGGTCTGGAAAGATACCTTCATTTTCATCCTGTGCAGGGTGGATTCACTTTGTTTACTTTAAAGCACAGGTAGCACCGCCACCAGCTCCCATATTTACAAAGCTCCAGCTGAGTTTTGCACCAACCCCTACCTCAGGAGAAACAGAGAGGCAATCGACGACACACACACCTACCCCCAGTTCTTCTTCAGACATTGACAGTGGCACAGTAAAAAAGTAGTTCTCCCCAGTTTGGGACTTTTTTACGGTTAGCGAAGAGGGGGAGCACATTGCTGTATGCAACATTTACAACACAAATGTTCGTCAAGGTAAGCCTGGTACACATTTTGGTATTGGAGGCCAAAGGACCCATATGAAAAAACACCACACATTCAAGTGGGAGGGGCACCTAAAAATAATTGCTGAACGTGGTCGTGGTGATGAGGAGAGCCGGGGAACATCAGCTACAAGTCCAATCACGGTGGAAGGCGATGATGAGGAAGAAGAGGGTGATGTCTTCACGCAAAGGAGCCCTGTCCCCAGCAGTGTGGCAGCAAAATCACCCACCTCAGCGACTTCACAATGGCACAAGACTTCAAGTGAGATGGAGACACCACTGCCTTTAGTGACTGCCTCACCACAATGCACATTGAGTCTGCCACCACCATCTACTTCTCGAAAGACGCCTGTGCAGTGGCCTCAGAAAAGCAGAAAATTCAGGCTACTATTCTGGGCATGTTTAGGCAGGAGGGGCCCTATGAGCGGAACCACCCATTCGCACATTTCTACAATGGGAAGCTGGCAAAAATGTTTGCACTGGACCTCTTCCCTTTTTCTTTTGTGGAAGGAGTGGGATTCTTAGAATTTGTGGCAGCCATCTGCCCAAAATGGAAGGTACCAGTTGGACCTACTTTGCCAGAGTAGCTGTTCCAACACTGCATCACGATGTGCTGCAGTTGGTTGGACTAGCTTTGCAGCAAAGTGTTGTTCACACCATTCATCTGACAACAGACATGTGGACCAGTTGTCAGACAACTGATTACATGTGCATCACTGCACACTGGATCTCTTTAGCGGGGGAAAGCAAAAGATATCGGCAGGCCTTGGGCCTGAAAAAAGTTTTAAAAGCGTTTGGCGGCATGCATCAGTGGCCATGTTCTTCATGAAGAAATCACATACATCTGTAAACATCTTGGAGGAATTTAACAGCAAGCTGTATGAATGGCTGTGACCCAGAGGCCTCAGAATTGGATTTGCTGCCAAAGACAATGGCAGTAACATAGTCAAGGACATGTCAGATGGAGGCTATTTCAGGGTCCTGTGTTTGGCCCATTGCATCAACCTGGCGGTGCAAGACTTTCTAAAAAAATAAGACATAGTCGGCAACATACTGACCACCTGTAGAAGAATCTGCACTCATTTTAGCCATTCTTTTAAAGTCCGGAAGTAGTTGCGGATTATTCCGCATACTAATAGAGCACCAGTGTAAGCCCTAATACAGGAGGTGCAAACACGTTGGAACTCAACCTATTACATGTTGCAACGTCTGTTTGAGCAGTACAAACAAATCAATGACTGTGTCATTTAAAGAGCAGGGGATGCAGTTGGGAAAGCTATGGCTATGGATACAGACAAATGGGGTGTAGTCAAACGCCTGACACAGATGTTATGTTATGTTATGTTAATTGATTTTTGTATAGCGCGTAATCACCGGCAGGTCTCTTAGCGCTTTAGAGAGAGGGCCAAAGGTCGTTAGAACGGTTACATAACATGGCAGGGCAAGGGGGTTAAACTGTGTCCAAAGCCTCCCTACACGGGACCGTTTTGAGCTGTTTCCTGAAGGGGAGGAGTGCAGGTTCCTTGCGAAGGTGATCAGGCAATTGGTTCCATAGTTGTGGGAGTAGGACGGAGAACGCTCTGCCTCCTTTGGATGCGGTAATGCACCGTGGAAGGGCCAGGCCTCGGATGACCGCAGTATGCGACCCGGGACGTAGTTCTCAAGGCGTTCTTTAATGTAGACTGGGGCTTGGCCGTAGATAGCTTTATGGGCAATGCAGAGACCCTTAAATTTTGCTCTTTGCTTAATGGGGAGCCAGTGCAACTTGCACAGCAGAGGGGTGGCGTGAGTCCTTCTAGGCAGCCTGAAATCTGGCTGCGTCGTTCAGTACCACCTGCAATTTATTGATAAGTTTCTGGGGGAGACCGATGTATAAGGCGTTGCCGTAGTCTAATCTAGAGACAATTGTTGCTGACACAATCAGCTGTAGTGAGGCAGTTGAAAGGAGGGGGACAAGTTTCCGCAACTGTCTCAGGAGACCTATACACGTTCCGACCACTGTGGTGATTTGATTGGCCATGGAAAGCTCAGAGTTGATCTTTATGCCCAGGCTTTTTACGACAGGTACTGGTGTGGGGGTGGTACACAGCTCTTGGGGCCAGAAGCGGTCACTCCAGGGATTGTTTTTCAGGGAGATGACAAGGACTTCTGGTTTGAGGTTTTCACAAGGAAAGTTAGCAAGGAGGACACTATCCCATTGTTGCATCTCCTAGAGGACCAGGTAAAGAAGGTGTCTGAAAGGTTCGCCCCCCCCAGGTGTGAATGAAAACACAGAAGCGCATGCCTTGGTTGAGAGCTTAATCCTTCGCTTGGCTTGTAATACAAGGCTGCAACATGACATCATCACGTTCAAAGAGTACATCTGTGCCACATTACTTGTTCCACAGTACAACAGGGGCTGCTCCTCCATTAGGGCAGAGGGGCGTTGCCCCATTGCTTTCTCGCAGTGCGAGAAGCAGAAACATAAAATGGTATTTTAAATATCATTTTATGCTTCTGCTTCTCGCACTGTGAGAAAGCAGATGGGTATGCCTGGTTGGGGGTGGGCGGGTAGGCGGGTCGGGGAGGAGTGGCTTGCCCAATGCTGTGGGCCCTGACTGTTTGGTCTGCCCTCTGGGCCCTACCAAACCAGTCATGCACACTCTCTGCCTTTTCTCTATGTAGGCTGCATGGTAAGGTAAGTTTTTTTTAAATTTAATTATAACCCCCGCGAAGACCCTGCTGTGACCCCTACCCGCGAGTCATGCCGGCCGTCAAGGAGCACCGCGGTGGACTTGGTCAGTTAAGTACTGATTAGTCAGTTAAGTACATAATTTGGTTTGCCATTGCCAATATACCTTGTTCAGTTGTCTCCTCCCCGCTGCGTACTATCTTTCACTTTCACTCTCAGCCTTTGGCACTGGCATTGTTAGTAACCTCGCAGCCTGCCTGTGGTGCTTGAGACCGTCGAGAGAGTGCGGCCTGCTCTTCACAGTGCTGGGTAGATAGTGCTGGTGATGGAGTCGGGTAGTGAAGTAAACTGACCCCATCTGGCTGGGTTTGAATCTGTAATGTGCATGTTGCACCTAATTCTCTGCAACAGACGCACGACCCATAGGGCTACCAGACGAAGTCTACATTGGACAACAATAACGACTCCTCTGCATTTCCCAGATTGCAGACATAAACCTGCCTTTGCTGGGAGGGAGCGAGCGGGGGTCCCTGCGGCCTCGTTTGTCGCAGATGCACCTCTCTTGTCCATATCTGGGGCACACAGTACTGTGCCCCCTCAACCCCCCGTGGGAGGGTCGATGGCACTTCTTGCCAGGCACTGGCTGCAGGAACACCTTAACAGCCGCAGGTGGCCCCTGTCACCTGCCACTCACCATAGGCCCTAAAGTAAGCCGATGCGGTGCTCGCGCGGGGGCTCCGGGGTGAAAGGCAGTGAAGGGAGCGCACTATGTCGACCATTAAGGCTACCGGTGACTATCACTCGGCCCATAGAAAGTCGTTCATCGTCTCCCGCATTCAATGGCCTTCTGAGCAAGTTAATGGTAAGGCGGAGGGCATTCTGTCATGAAGGGGGCGGGTGGGGGCTTCTGCAGAGAGCAGCATGCACGGAGAAAGTGAGGCGGACTGAGGTCAAGGAAGATAGAAAGATGGGAAAGTGATAAGAGTGCAGTATGTTGTTGGTGGTGCATTTGGGTCACACTGTCCCAAATATTTTACTAATTGATGGTTCGGTAGCATAGGGCACTGTCATTAACATATAACACATTTCCACTATCCATAGCAATCACCCCTACATTTGCACAGACAATCGTGCAGTAACTCAGGGGCATAACACAGGCCCCCGCAGCCCCCGCAGTGCGGGGGGCCCCGAGCTGCAGGGGGCCCCCTCAGTACTGTACTCAGGCCTGAGAGCTCCAGATTAAATCCAGTGCAGTAACTTCTACGCCATTATCACATGAAATCTTTTTATTGATGTCATAACTTCACTTTCACAATTGCTTATTAACGTTCTATGTTTCTCAAATTTGCATGAAAAAGCACCATTTGCCCACTCTCTTTTCAACCCCCCAACCCCTCTTTTGACGGTCGGGCTCGCTCGCCAAAGGGGATTCATCGCAAACTTTTACACCCCACCACTTTCAAATGTCAGCAGCCGCCACTGCGGTACAAACAATTTCGGTTCACTTTCATTCCATTTTCTGAAGGGGATGTTTTAAAATACAAGAGGTGGAATATAGAGCAAGCCGGAGATTTGGAAGAAGTACAGCTGGAACTTCAAGTCCCATGTTGCAGTCTTGTCTCACAGCAGCCAACACCATCAACCAGAACACTGGAAACAAACGCAACAGAAGGAGCGGACCCAACCTCTGCATTGTATTGGTTTCAATTTACAGGGCTCAAGTCCAGTGCTGAGGCGATGACAAAACAGTTTGAGCAAGTGACAGTGCCAATGACCATCCACAGGATGTTCCAAGAGTATCTGGAGGATCCTAAAGAAGTCTATGTAGATCGAAATCCATTGATTTATTGGTATGGGAAGATACGCCAATGGCCAGAGCTCAGCAGGCTGGCATTAAAGTATCTGGCTTGTCCTTAGCAGGCTGGCAATAAAGTATCTGGCTTGTCCTGTCGCCAGTGTGTCTGCTGAGCATTTGTTCAGTGCAGGTGGTGTGGTTGTTACAGTGAGGACAAGTCTCTTGCCTCAAAACATTGAGAGATTGACTATGATCAAAATTAACCAACATTTTATACCACACAATTACACCATCCTGAAACAGCAGAGGGGTGGAGGAGGATTGGTCAGAAATTGAATCAAGTGTGTTAACTGATCAACTTCTGGGTGAAACACCTGAGTTTGAGGGCGAATTCTACTTCCCGGACTAAGTATGCCAGTGCCCCTATAGCACTTGTTAATTATTTCTCGTTGAGCTTCTCTCGTTGCAAAAAAAGAGTGGCTTGTGAAACATTATTATTTTTGTGTCAGATTTATGCTGCCCCAACTTTTTTTTGTCACATATATTGGCGGATTGCAGTTGGACCAGTGTGCATTGAAGAAGCCTCCACAATTCATTGATGATATTGGAAACAATGCCTGGCCCACTTGCATGCCCATTGCCTGACCCTTTTTACATCACTTACCACTAACAGGTCTGCCCCAGAAGATAGTTGATTTACAAGAGGGCCTGCCAATACCAAATTCCAATGTGTTGCTTGCATCAAAGATGAATACTTAATACCTAAACTACCTGTGCTTGGATTGGAAGAGGTAAGACAACTATTGCAACAGTTAATGAGTGATTGTGTGAGTGATGATGATTGATTATTCATGATCTGGTGGCTGACAGTGAGGGAGGGTGTGTGTTGAACTGTAATACGGGAACTTTCTTGAGATGATTGATTTGCAATGATTGAGGCCTGAGTGATGGGTGATCATTTTTTCCCTGGAAGTGATTGGCCTTTACAAATTTACTTAGGGAAATTAATTAACATGTATGTTCCACTCCTATGATCCTTCTTTTTTTCATCATCTGGGATGGCAGCCCCAGACAATCGTTTGATTTACAAGACTGCCAAATTCCAATCTGTTGCTTGCATCAAAGGGGAGACAGTGTACCTACCACCATGCTTGGATTGGAACAGGTAACTAACCATTGCACAAATGATTGATCTGATTATCGAGTGATGATTGATGATTCATGTGTCGGTTGACAGTGAGGACTGTGTGTTAAACTGCAAAGCGGGAACTTTCTTGAGATGACTGATTTGCAATGTTTGGGGCCTCAGCAATGGGTGGTCATTTTTTCCCCAGAGGTGATTGGCCCTTTCACACTTAGCTAGATTTAATTGCAGGGCCCTCTCCTTTTTTTCTGGTTCTTCAGAGACCAGAACAGTCACTTTAGTTAACAAACAAAAATCTATGCAAAATTCTGCAATTCTGTTTCTCTACTTGTTCTTCAACACTACAGCAGTGCACTACACATCTTTCTTGTTTGGGTCATGATGACTGGTCTGGGACAGAGTTACTCAGAGTCAGAAGCAGGATGGAAGAACTCAGGGTGGGAGCTGCATAACTACCTCATCAACAGCTAGAAGCAAGAAATTGACTTCAGTTCAAAGGTAAACCAAGAGTCTGAGGCCTAGTTCTCAGCTATGTGGAATGGAGAGAGGTGTGTTTCGTGAAATGCTTCTGTGTGTGTGTGTATTTGTTGGACTTGTGGCAAAAGTGAAACTCTGAGTCCCCCTCTTTTTTCTTTTTCCTCTGCCTCTTAGTCTTCTTGATACTCTTCTCATGAAGCTTACCTTCCTTCTGTCCTTCTCCTTGACTCTTAAATACAGTATGTTTGACAATCTGCAGGCCTTCTAAATCTAGTCTCCTGCACAAATGAAAAGCGAAAGATGAGCTCAACACTCCTGCTTATCTACCGGACCACTCCAGACAGGCACCCAAGAGTGATGGACATTCCTGAGGAAAATGCAGATTGCCCCTCTAATTTTGCAATATAGTATCATTTTTCTTTTCACAATCATATTTGGAGAACTGGGTGGGTGGGTTCACTTCACTCCCAATCTAGAAGACAGACCATTTAGATATCTGATAAGTTGGGTCTCGGGGGCAAAACGGCTGTTTGAATGCATTTAACTGTACTCTGTCATACTCATTCCTTCGTTTCTTTCCACAACAGATTGATGACGAAAGATGTGCTGCTCACTGCCCAGATTAATGTTGTCCTTGTGTAGTGTTTGTCTTTGTCAAACCTTTCCCCAAATCCTCTTTCCCATCCATTCATCAAACCCCTAGCCCTCTTTCCCTGGGCTGTGTGATTTATTGAGGTGTGGCTTAATTTACACCATCAATGGATCACACACTTGGTGGGGAGGATGTGGTGAAAGTAATACCAACTTAGTGCAGGATCTTCTAAGCAATAGCCCACAATGGCCTCATTTACCCACCCACACATGAAAAGTTATCCCAATTTTAGATATAGAACAAAGAACATCAATCGTCAGCATCATTCAGGCCTTGTGTTGCGTAATAGTAAACGCCTAACCTAAGCTTGTCCATTCCAGACTTTGAGTCCAGTTTTTATGACTCGAGGATTTTGTAACTAAGTTACTACTAGCTCCCCATAAGCCAACTTATTTTTTGTTATTTTATCACTAACAGTCATTCTTGTTGTGTCATCAATGTGTAGTACTCTGGTATCAATTCTTTGTAAAGCTTTGATATAACCCACTAACTCAGTCTTTTTATTTCCAATTAGTTGCCTAAGAAGGATAATCATTCTGTTGATTAATCCTACAGTTGGGGAGTCAGCTCACCTGAGTAGAACTGGAAGTGGGACCTCACTTGTGAAGTTGTGATGCCTTCTCTGTTATTGCTTCATCTATATTCAGGTAAAACTACTATGGAGTGAAGTGAACTAGTTAACTTAGTAAGTAAGTAACTAACTGCTGCTATTGTTTATTTAGGTTCTTGTAGACAATATAGGTCATGGCAGCATCCCCCCAAGGGTCAAGATAGTTAGAGAGGTATAACTCTATAACTAAATTATACACTCTCCCTTACAAGCACATAAACAGGCTGAGTGAAAACTGAAGACAGCAGTGCAAAGTAAAAGTAAAAAAAACTACTTCAGGCATACATTAGGATAATCTATAAATTCCCCTTTCTTTATTTTTTGCAAAGATACCCACCTTCTCTACCCACACAACATTTCCACCCCTCTGCCCAGAGAATTTGAACTGACCCATGCCCCAATATCCCAAATGTAAAAAAAAGTCAAACCAGATCCCAACTCCCTTCCCATCCTCTCCACCCAGTCACAACAAGTCCCTCCCACAATTTTGTTTTTTAAAAAGGGTTAGAAGAGGGCATTATAGATGTTGGTCCAGAGCTGGTCCAGGCCCAGCTCCATTGTGGTGAGCCGGCCCTCAATGATGTCCAGCCATTGCAGGATGCGGCTCAGTAATGGGTTGTTTTCAGTGTGGGAGGGGGTGGCAGCAGTTGGCTGGCAGCGGCGATGGGATGGCCAGGAGGCTGGAGGCTGAGGGAGACCGGCTAAACTAGAGCCCGTCAGAGAGGCATTTATTTCCTCCTCCTCCTCTTCCAGGACTACCAGCTGCTAGTATTCTTGCTGGATACACCCCAGCCTCTGCCGCCGCAGATGGGCCGCGCTCTCCTGCCTGTTGGTTCCTACGGTTGAACCAGAAGGAGTAGCTATATTGAGAAAAACAAATAATGAAAAAGATAATTTGTAAATAATGCTCTGTGCAATCAATTGTTTTAAATGAGTGGGTGGCACAGTAGCAGTACATTAATTAGAGAAAAAAGAGGTCTCCTGCAACAAGCTGACTTGCCCAAGGCAAGGATAATATCAATCAATTACAAAACAGGCCTCAGGTAATTAATTATAAAATAAGGTAGAGGGCACATAAGAAGACAAACAGCGAAACTGTCTTATTGATACAAAAATAGAAAAATCCTTTTCATCTTATAAATAACAATGTCATTGTGTCTTTATGAAAAATTATTGGCAAAAAAGTATACAATATATTAATAACATACATTACAGTCATCAGACATACTAATACTCATACATACCCATGCATACATCCACTTCATACCCCCCTCATTATCAATGTGCTACAGAAATACATTATGATCGTACAGTATATCTTTATATCACAGAATTAACAATGTGTTTTAATTAACTAATACAACAAAAGTCTGTACGTATTTGTAGCCAAAGAACGAGATTTTGTATATCTATAGTTTTCTATGCACGTTTCGGCAAATTGCCTTCATCAGGAAACCACGAGATGGATGAATTGAGTTATGTCTTTATATTCCTTGTATGCTCCTTTAGCTAGCTGCACTCTGTCTGAATTGATAGTATGTGAAAAAATTTACTTCAAAAGCTCCAGATGCATTCTAAATTGTTTAAAATGCTTACTTAATAGTGTAATGAGAAATGTCTTTGGAAGTCTGTCCTTAAATCTGTGTACTGATTAACATTCCAGGTATGGTGAACTGGTAGGTGTCCTCCATTGTTATAAATTTTGTCGGGACCATTCCAAAGTGAAAACTCTGAGCGCGAACTCGATGTTTGTTGATCCGTGGCATAGATGGGTGCAGGGTCGCTGTCACAGAAATGGGAAACAGTCCGATGCGGTTTATGTCGGCTGCCAATGAGGCACAATAGGCTCACTGTTTTGTAAACAGCACATTGCTGGTCCCCTAAGGCCATTGGAATGTAATTATGATGGGGGGGGTCACAAGGCCAATTTTGTTTTACCCACACATGCCTTCATAAAAAGCACTGACTGTGTGGCAGAAAAGTATTATGGCAGAATAACACCGGTTGAAAAAAACAGTGATTAGAATTTTTTTTTCTTCTAAAGGCTTTTCAAGTAACTATAAACAGACACTTTGAGTGGAAAAATATATTACCTCTCATTAATGAGTACGTCATTATACACTATGGAGTACAAGTTGTGTGTTGTGCTAAAATAATGGAGCCATGCTCATTGCTAGCCAGCGCATTGGGTATTTTGCTACTGTGTGCAGCTGGGGCAGCTGCAGTTGTCAATTATCTATTTTTAATTCCAATGGCCCTGTTATTCTCCAAATGCATTTATTTTTATACCCTGACTCCAAAGAGGCAGATGAATAATAAATAAGATACTACGTCACACACCTGACGTATGAAATGCGGATTTTCATAATATCCTGTCTGCCGAATGTAGACATTGGGGAAAATGATGGACTGCACTAAAGTGTATTTTGCACGTTCATCACAGTGTATCCCATACACCAAACTTGTCATTAAATCATGCACTTACTCACTCGCCTCACCCACCACCACATATTGTTTCCAACAAATTAATTTACTGAGCATTAAGTAAGGAAAGTCAAGTTTTGTTTCCTTACTTAATGCCCAGCGAATAGGTATGGTAGAGTAAAGGGATTAGGTGGGTAGGGTAGAGCTTTTGATATAGAATTTAGGGGTCACTAAACTGATCATCAATTCGTCATCTTTGGGTTATTCATTCACTATACTATTCGATGGAAGTAGAAAGGGAAAATCTGAACAGGTGTAAAATGAATCTGTTATAAGAAACCATGAAATAAGTTCTGGAATCACTTCACATGGTAGAATCAAATGTGGCACATTCCAAGAATGGATTTTCCAAATTTTTTGGTAGGCTTGGACAAAAGAACTTAGGAAAAAATAAAGGAGTGAATTACTAAGAGGTGACTGAGTGGGCGAAGGGAAACACACTTTGTGTGTTCAGTTTGCAATGCATTGAAAACTTTGTAAATGCTGAATTAACTGAAGCAGATGCACATTGCACAGACAACACTACTACAGTCACATGATGTCGCGAATTGAACCATATTGCACTTCTGTCATAGGTGGCAAAATGCGATGGGCAGGGAGGGAGGGCGATGGACGATGGATGGGATACATCTGGCTCACTTAAATACAGTGAGTCAAGGGAGTAGAAAGAAAAATAAAAAACACGTCCATACCATAGCTTTGATAACCCTACGTAAACAAAGTAAGCAAAGTAGGTGAGCAGTATGCCCCTCTCCATGAGAAGAGCTGCCTTGTTTATTCATCAACAATCCAAATATTCATTCATCCTTTAATTCTAATTTGCCCATTGCCACCATGATTAAGCTTTACTTTCTCTCATCCAGTCTTTCACCAACATTTCCAAACCATTATCCATCCATTCAATATCCACCCTTTCTTCCAGCCATCCTTTTGCCCATCCATCTCTTTCCCCCATGCACCCTTTCACCCACCCACCCTTTCACTTATATACCATTTTCCTTTCTTTTAACCTTACATTATTTCACGTTCCCTCAAGCCATTAACGCTATTTATGTGAGCTTTTGGTGAGTTGCAGATAGAAGAGGCCATAATAACTCAACCACCACTGCAGTTGGTAAAGCTGGGGGGGGGGTCACAGCCATGAGTTGACGACACCATGGTACTAGCTAGTGAGTATAAATGTCAATAAGCAAACAGTTATGTGACTTACCAGTGCCCATCCCTGCTGCGGCTTCTCCCCCTCCAACTGACTCGCCTCCTGCAGCGGCATTGCAGCCTGCATCACTGGTGGTCTGAGTGGCTAGAATAAAACATTATACATATTTCAGATGCCAGATACGCCACCCTTTAATTTTTTCAATCAAAAATACAACTGCAATAAATCATTACACTTGGGTTACCACTGCAGTATCTTCTAACAAAAATATCACTCTGGGGATTTGGTTGGCACACACAATGTTAGACAAGACAGGCGTGGAATAATGCTCAATGAAAGACATATGCTGTTGGTTGGCAAATGCAATGGAAGTGGGACCTCATACATTATTTCCAGCCATGCTGCACTGTCATGGAAAACTGCTGGTATACAGTATACATGAAAATGAATGAGACAGCACACAACATTGGGGGATGGTCCATGAGACCATGGCCACTCTATCGTGAACTCAACTGTTAGAGCATGAGCAGGAAAAAGAAAGCCTTCTCAACAAACATACATGGTGAATATTATAGTTCTAGCTTACTTGAGCCTACAATCTTCACGGTAGACAGTAGAGTACCAAAAATAATTGCTATTCTTATTCTTGTTCTTACAGTACCACAAGCTATATACAGGAGAGATGGAAAGATTACCAACAAAGCAGAAGATAACTTAGTGAACTAGAGACTAGAGACCGGAAAAAGTCAGCTACAAAAAGAAAAACTTATAATGAAAGGAAAAAAAAGATAATACAGGATTAACAGGAATGAAACAAAAATCGAATCCATTGTTCTTTGCATGAGTGGGTTTGTATCTGGTCCTCGTCACCAAGGAAGGAAGACAGCAGGTAAGGGTGTCAGAGAAACTCTATTTCTCACCAGCAACACCAGCCTCCAGGCAGCAACTCTAATCCTGAAACCCAGCACCAAAATTATAATATACCCCAAGATTCTACCCTAAACCCACAACAATCATAACAAAACCCAAAATTCGGGAAATAATAAATAATAGGACTTACTGGGGTTAGCAGAGCCCTCGGCAGCGGGGCGGGTGGTTGGCACCTCCTGACTAGCTTCTCCCGGACACTCAACAACGTGCCTTTTCTTGCCCTTGTGTGCGGATGTAAGGAATAAATAAGATTTAAAAAAGCCAGATTAGTGATTCAGTTAATCTTCATAAAATTGTTATGGCAGGCAAACGCAGTCACATAATTGCACTTCTCGAAAACAGGTCACCTATAGTACTAGTTTCCAGTCTATCGACTAGCGTTGAATTGCCCACACTAATTCTAAAATCCCTATTCCAAATTTCCTTAACAAAAACTACATTTGGAAGTATTGCATTGCAGTAAATGATCTTTGATTCTAATCTCATTTCTCAATCTCAAGTTCAACCCCCTTGATGGACCAACTCAGTCTCCCTTATTTGCAATGCATAGATGCATACTACACATCACTGTTAGCTTGGGATTGTACGAGCTACATAAACAAAGTCACAGAGAGAACGCTAACTCACTGTTATCAATTATTCACTATGGTGACAGGAGGAGAGTCTGTAACGGCTTCTTAATTAATCAGTTAAAGCGAGCACCAATGATGAGTACTATTAGGTAGCGCTGCTGAGCACCTGCCTAGCAGAAACTAGAAATTGAGGGCCTCATTTATGAAAAGTGTCACATCGCTGTGTGAAAACAGCGATGCAACTCTTTTCAGTGCTCCCTCCTTACGACACCATGGATGGGCCGTATTTACTGTACGGTGCTCTATGTCGCAAGGATTTACAGACACATCAGTATTTCTGACGGATCTGTAGGCGCAGTAATGACACATTGCTGGAGTGTGTCGCAAAAGTGACGCTTCTCCAGCAATGGGTCATTACACATGGGTGAGTCCCATGTTAAAGGCGCCTGCGTCAGTCTTACACCTGCTGTGAGGCAGGAGTAAGATTTTGATGCAGTGGTGTCCTAGAAGTCGCGTAGTGAAATCGCACTACTTCTATGACCCTTTTTTGCAGAGGAATGCCCACTTTGCATACATTATACCTGACACAGGTATAATGTAGCGCAGAGCTTTACAAAGTGATGCAAGATTAGATGCGTCACTTTGTAAATATGACGCATCGTGGCACGTTTTTTACGCTGTCGCAGTGTCACAAAAAGTGACACAACGGCGGCGCAAAGGGCTCATAAATAAGCCCCTGAATCACATAATACTATTCCAACGTAATCTAAATGTAACTTACTTCTGAGTGTGAGAAGCATGCTATTCAGAAAAAAAATGTTAGCATTGTAGAACACAGACACAACAAATAATGAATACTCACCGAGGCCCAGAATCTCAACGCCTTGCAGGTAGAGCAGGCCCTGGTCCCCGCCTAACATATCCACCCAGCGGTGAGTCAGCTGCTGGACGGTGCGCTGAACCTGGCTGGTGCGCCACATGCACCAGCCCACCCTCCCCCAGCGCAGCTGATGCTCCCACAGAGGGTATACGCTGCTGGGCCTGCCACCTGCTACCAGCATGTGGGGGCAGTGGTGCTGCACAAAAAAATGAGTGCTGCCACCTCCGGCTCACCAAAGATCGTCCAGGGCTGCACACCTGGGCGGTGGCGCCACCCGCAACATAGCCGTCCTCCCTCTGCCATTGCGCTGGGTGGTTTAGAAAAGAAAAAGGAAAAGGAAAAGGAAAGGAAAGGAAAGAAGAAAGAAGTAAGAGGAAATAAACAAAAGGTAGCAAGTCACAAAAAAACACGAGAATCTTTTTTCCCAAATACATAAAATACACAAACACACACACTAATATGAAAAATTAAAATAAGGGGTAGATACGCTTTAAAGGGAGAGGATTAAAGAGGCATCATAACAGAGAGCAGAAAAACAAGATTGCCATGCCCATGTGGACTGCGTGGTGCCATTCACGTGTGATTTGGAACGTGAGGCTGCACATGAGAACAGCGTGGTGCCATTCATGTGTGATTTGGAACGCGAGAATTCACTCCGCGTTCCCATTGCAATGCGAACGGACATGCCAGCAAGCTCCACCCGCAAGCGGAACTCCATGTAGAGTGGTGGAGTTATTTTGCGACTTCACAAAGTTCAATGAGGCGCAACTCCACGATCTCAGCCAGGGCCTACTCATGAGTCCAGCAGCTGTACCGTTGCCACAGACCAATGCATGCTGGATCGCCAGTGTGCTCTGGGAGAAGAACAAGCATTTCACTTGTTGAGGATCGAGGGCCCCGTTTTTGCAAAAGATGCCACAGCGCTGAGGGAAGCTCCTTTCCAGTGTGGCCCCACCTGGCTGCCTTGACCAAGATCAAGGGATCCGTTTTGTTTGGACCGAGCACCCTGTACCTGCAACAGATGCCGCAGCACTGAGGAAGCCCTATTAGTGCATCCCCGCAGAGTTGCCTTGCCAATGGGAAGCTTTGTCGCATCAGCTCCGTCTGCCCACGTGATCAGAACCACCACTGAGCTCCAACGCAGTCCCGCTGCATCAGAGAAAGGTACTGTGAACAACGAGACCCATGAGGTTTCTGCTACTGACCTGCACGACATTGCCGTCGGGTAGTTCTAATTCAAATATACCGGTCTCGGGGGACCTGCCATAAACATTCTTGGACACTCCAATGTTAAGAAAGCCCATTTGTCTTTTTCCAGCATTACCGTAAGGAACATAATAGAAGCAAATGTGTTTCCCGTACTATGTTTACTTTTATGCCTTTTAATGTTGTAACTTGACAAGTTTTCATTGGATTTTTGTTGTTTTGGTCTTGTTTTGTTGACGATACAATAATCTATTTTTATAAACCTGGGAGGAGTCTTTTTGTGGTGTATTCCTTGTGTTACTGTCTGTGTGCACAAATACTTTACACATTGCCTCTTTAGATAAGCCTGACTGCTCTGTGCCAAGCTACCAGAGGGTGAGCACATGTTAACTTTTAGTGTGTACCAGCTCACCCTGACTAGTGTGAGGATTCCTGCCTGGCCTGGGTGCATACCTCAGCCAACCAAGACCCCCATTTCTTACAACAGCATATTACAGGGGTAGGCTAATTGGTATGTATGATATCAAGTTTCCAAGAACTACCAGTTTTGTGCCAGAGCCAGGATCTTATTTTGTGAGGGCATCATGTCACATGCCAAAAATTGTGTAGGGTTATCATGGGTAGTGAGCATAACAACCATACAGACTCCTTACATTTGCACACATATAGGCATGCACACGTTGACATACAAATACATTTACATTCATGCACACACAAACTCACACACACACACACAGAAGAATGAGACTTTTTTATACTTAACTTCTGCTGCCATCCTGATTCTCCAATACTCATTCTGTCTCTCTTCTCCTTTATATGGCTGAGCTGTACTTCCCCCATTGGTGCTCTCAGAATGAGAAATAGGCACATGTGAGCAAGTTGGGTGACCTGGGGAAGGGCATCATGATTGACGATGCCCCAGGGTAGGGGCAAGCAGGAATGCATGGGGGAGGGCTTTGAGCTGCAATCAGATCGGGTCTTTGTGGTGACCCGATGACACGGGATGTTGCTCTTATGCTCTGTAATCCTGGTTGTCATGCCAATGTATCGCATGTTGCAGGGACATGTAATCATATAAATGCAATTGGTGGTATTGCAATTTGTATGTCTGTTCAGTTTCCAAGTGAAATTCTCAGAGAAAACTATTTCTTTGGTTGGTGCAGTTTGGGGGCAGACAGTGCATGAGCCACATGGGTAATGGCCCATCACTGGGGGGAGATCCCATAGCCATCTTTGTTGTCTAGATCTCTGGACGCAGAGGACTGGCTTCCCCGCCCCAACCCGTGACCGGTTGAGTATTCCACGAGCACCCTCTCTATGTACTATACCACCCGGTTCCGGCAGCGTGGGGTAGGTCTGTCGTTCTCGATGCGGTCCAATTTTGTAAGTATATCACCTGGTTGTTCGAGTGTGAGCCTCTCCGGTTTTAACCACTGCTGCGACGCAATGAGGTGAGTCCTGGGATTGTAAAGCAGTACGCAGCAGTAGCAGATACACGCTGCACCGCGAAGGGGCCTGACACCGCTTGACCCGCTTCACAGTACGGGGACACGGT
The DNA here is from genome assembly GCA_963921515.1 of Calotriton arnoldi. Taxonomy (NCBI): domain Eukaryota; kingdom Metazoa; phylum Chordata; class Amphibia; order Caudata; family Salamandridae; genus Calotriton; species Calotriton arnoldi. The sequence continues at coordinate 533,592 of CAWUFW010009537.1, forward strand.
CCGCCTTCTTATACCACTCCCAAACATGCCCACAGACTCAAATGGGATATGGCTCGGTCGAGAGGCGGAGGCGTGACGCGTCTCCAGCACTGAGAGCATATGGGGTAGGTTTCCTTTAACAATTTCCAGCGTTCTCTCGACTAACAGCGCTGGTTTTTACCCTGTCTCATTCTTCGAGCACGCCTGACAGTCTGGTACCGTAGGGTACATCGCCAACACTTGCCACTTGATTGCTTGCGCCACAGTATCCAATTACCATTCTGTTTTCCCAGGACACTGTAAATACAAGTGTCTTTACCTGCCGGACACTGATGGGGCCAGGCTAATTTAGCTGTTAGGTGAGTCAAGTTGTGCACTTTAATATTCCAGCTACCAGTCTAGCACAGGAAAACCTTCCTGAGAATGGTTTTTAATACTTGCACTATTGATATTAATTCACTAAGTGTCACAACGGTTGGGACACTTACAGTCACTGTTTTGCACCATGTGGGTCACACACAAAAATAGTTTTTAAGAAGGAGAGAGTTGTGCTGTCACAAGGAATGATATTATGACAATTGTTTACCTTGTTATTTGTCTTTTTTAGGTCATCCGCCACATCTTTGGGTACCTTACCTTTAGATGTACTACGTGGTAGGTAGGTTAGCTGACCTGTGGTCTCACTCCGGTTCCGTCCCCCCTTAACCTTTAATCTGTATGCCTCATTTTAGGGTGGTCGATCAATTACGCCATATAACAACAAGGTACTCTCTCAGAGCCAGGATACCCGTTGGGTGATAGTGCGCTATATAATCTATTTTACATTACATTACATTACATTCACCACGGTGTGTAGATAGAAGTTTCACCTTTGTTCCTGATGAATTGCCGTTAGATCCTTCTGACGCTAAGGCAAGAAACATGTCGACCCTTTAGAGCAGAGCGCAACATCCTGAAACATAATATCAGGTAGTCGCCACTCTTGTATATTAGTTTTAACCAGGTTGGAAGCCAGCTACAATAAAAATTCCTTTTGGACTACCTTACCTGTTTTAATTTTTCACCTCCATCTTCACTTCACTACATCTACACTGAGTAGGTCCCTCACACCCACAGCACCAAACGGCAATGAACAAAAGATCTCCGCCAAAGAGCTCCTCATAGGGTGCCCGTCGGGTATTGCAGCACCAACCCGACGAGGAGCAGGCCCTATGATGAAGCATGACACCCAGCTGGCTGTGTGAGGGCCCTATTTTCGAAGGGAGGGATCCCCCTTTCCCTTCCTTCGTTATAGGACTTCCTACAGTCTAGGTTGCAGCACACTCTCTCTCCACCCTCTGTTAACCCACCAAGGAACTGCATACCCTTCTTTGTTAGTGTCTATCTGGGCATGTATGGTGGACCTTACTAAAAGCCTGAAGTCCCCCTTTTTGGTTTGATTGTATGCACGGGAAACCCCTGTGGGACTACTCCTTCAGGATACCAGGAACGCTACTTGCCTTCTCTGGTCCCAAAAAATGTTTCCCCCTTGTAGTCTGTGGACTACTCCGTCACTTGCTTGAGCCCTGTCCCTCCCACGGCCACCTCCACCATGATGGAGAACAATCAGGGACTCAGTTTTGACGACGATACAGTAGCTGAAATATTGAGAACACCTTCCATCTTAGGGACCGACGGGAGTTCGGCCTCAGGTACCCAATCAGAAGATTGGGCATCTCTCACGATAATGAAAAGGGAATGGCTTAAAATCACACTGCATGGGGCAATGATGACTGAGTACCTACGGGCTAACATAGCGCCCAATGGTCTCATTGTCAACAACTTCCCCAGGTTATTCCTGGAGGATGCAGTATTCAAGAAAGAGTGGTCCCTAGTTGCATGGAAGTGCACTAGGGACTGGCTCACCTTGATCATCAATACTGCCAAACGGATAGCTGATGCCCTTCTAATAAGAATCCAGATCGCAGAAGGAGCACTGAAAACAACGATCCAAATCTCCGCATTCAAATCTAAATTAGCAAAAATCAACAATGAGATTGCGGACAACAAAGATTTTCTGATGAAACAGAAAATAGCCAAGTTGCAGAAAGACATACAAAAATTTGACAAAGAAAAAATCTACCCCTATCTCAAAGCTGACTACACCTCAGCTAAGAATAGCTTTTCATCAGATAAAAGTTCTGACACTAACAGAAGGGGATCTTCTAACAGTGACTCAAGCACTGGGAGTTGGGGGAGTAATAACTCAAGACGGACAACTCGCCCTATGTACCCCAATTATAACCTGCCACCCTACCCTGGACCACCTTTTTGGCAATTTCCCATGTACCCGCATGGACAACCCCAGTTCTTCCCTGGAAACAACCCTCCTTTTTTAGACAGAGGTTGGGGCAGAGGAAGAGGGCAAAGAAGAGGGATGCAAAAACAGGTATAATGGCAGGAACAACCTCCACACCCTGTAGAGACACGGAGCAGGACCAGGGGAAAGAAAAATTAGTAGTGAACCTGTCCCATAGGACATTCACTGACACTGAGAAAAGGGTACTTGAGAAGGGACTGGGCTATGTCCCCACACCTAAGATTGACAAATTCCGGGATCATTGCGAGATCCAGAACTTTTTTTGCAAAATCCGCCTCAAGGCATTTTTTCAGAACAAACCAGCATCTGCCTCAGAAGACACTGGATTGCATAACCCGTCTACTTTTACACCAAACAATAGCATGATACCAAACGAAATACTCACTTTTGAGCAAGCTGTGCTCAAGGAGCTAACAAAAGGCACCACTCCCACACCTTTCCATAATCTTTCGTCAGCAGAATTGGCGGCAGCCAGATCTCTCGCAGATGACTCCAGCATAACCATCAAACAAGCTGACAAGGGAGGGGCTACGGTGATTATGTCTACAAATGATTACGAAACATAGTGCCTACGACAACTTAGCAATGACAGGTACTATACTCCAATCACAGAAAACCCTACAACATGGCTTGCCACTAAGATCTCCATAATGGTTTTCTCGGCGGAAACTGATGGATGGATCAGTAAAAAAGAGGCAGACTTTCTGACCATAAAAGAGCCAAGGGTACCATACTTCTACATCTTACCCAAGATTCACTAGGGTATAACACCAGTCCCAGGGAGACCTATTGTCTCCGGTATTGACTCACTCCTTGAACCACTGTCCAAATTTTGCGACCACTTCCTGCAACCAGGAGTGAGAAAGACTCCATCCTTTTTGCGCGACACCACCGATGTCCTGCGCTTAATAGAGGAAGTACAGAGCCCCGAAGAGATCAACCTCCTGGTTACACTGGACGTTGAGGCTCTTTATACTAATATCACTCAACGTGCCACCCTAACTGTTATTGAGGAAGCACTCGACCAAGTTGAGTGGAATTCGCCCACACCGGTCTCATTCATTATGGAATGTGCTACGTTGGCCCTCACTGAAAATTTCTTTGAGTTCAAGAACCAGCTCTATCATCAGTCCCAAGGTACTTCTATGGGCAGTACATTTGCGCCAAGTGTAGCTTGTTTGTATATGGCTGCCTTTGAAGAGAATGTCATCTTTCACCCCGCTAATCCTTACCTCAATAATCTCAAACTCTGGAAGAGATTCATCGATGACATTCTCATATTTTGGAAAGGAGACAGATCCACCTGTGACCATTTCTGCAGTGGATCAACAACCAAAACCAGTACTTACATTTCACTAGTACCATCTCTGAAACCAATGTACCATTCCTTGACCTCAACATCAGAATCACAGAAGTTCATCTAAATACAACACTGTATAAAAAGACTACGGACAGCAACAGTTTGCTGCTGTTCAGTAGCCACCATCCTAGGGCATTAAAAGAAAACTTACCCTTTGGCCAGTTCCTGCGCATTAGGAGGAACTGTAGCTCTGTGGAAGATTACAAAACCGAGGCTACTATCTTGGCAAAAAACCTAACAAAACGAGAATATGCACAGCGCCATATCATGAATTCCATGAAAAGGGCTAGGAATAACCATCGAGAAGCCTTGTTGGAAACAAGGCCTAAAGAACCCACAGAGGTTCTTTCTTGTGTCACTTCAACCACACCTGATTCCAATCGTATCAGGGGTATCATCAAGAAACATTGGGGAATCCTAGCCACGGGGACACTGCAATTACCAACACCAAGGTTTGCATTCAAACGGACAAGCAATTTAAAAGACATGCTGATACATACGAGACCTAGAGCCCAGAGACCTAGACAACAAAGATGGCTATGGGATCTCCCCCCAGTGATGGGCCATTACCCATGTGGCTCATGCGCTGTCTGCCCCCGAACTGCACCAACCTAAGAAATAGTTTTCTCTGAGAATTTCACTTGGAAACTGAACAGACATACAAATTGCAATACCACCAATTGCATTTATATGATTACATGTCCCTGCAACATGCGATACATTGGCATGACGACCAGGATGATTAAAACCCGGATTACAGAGCATAAGAGCAACATCCGGTGTCATCGGGTCACCACGAAGATGTGCACACACTACAAGGCACAAAACCATCCACCTGATGCTCTCCGCTGGGTAGTACTTGAAGCACACCCCCAGATCGCACAGGGGGCACTGTTCAGAATTGAACAGAGATGGGTACATCGTTTGGCCACTGATCAACAAAGACTGAATGAGGACATTCCCTGGGGCTTGTTATGTAGAACTTAGGTCTCTGTCTATACAGTATGTTCTCTACAATATACCTGACTGAATCTTCATGAATTTATCACATGTTACATTTGCCTTTGGTGAACTGCTGGACCGCCTGGCCCCATCAACACCCCGCCAGTAGTCACCAGTATGTTGTACTTCCCCTGATGTTCACCTATTATGTACCATTGAGCCATACCCTAGAGTGAACATACATCATGACGGTTCTGTCTATTCACTCGAAGATGGCCCCCATAGCCATGACAATAACTACAGTATGTGACCCGATCATGATCCTTAGTCTAGCCACACCTTAGAGTGAATGTACATCTCGTTGGTACCGCCGACCCACTCCAATATGGCCGCCATAGCCATGGCACTATCTACAGTATTTGACCTGGTTCATTACGCACCATCCATAGCTTAGCATGGCACCCCGATTAGCCGCAACAATAGCTATGATCTCAATGAATGCCACAACCATGCCTTAACTAAACGGCACAAATCCTGCAATCCGTTTTGCAACAGGGATATCCATCACCTATACACTCCAAGATGGCTGCCTCCAACATTACCACGTCTCTCAATATGACATCCATGTGAATCACGCTAATCAGCGCTTTAGTTGTTGGACGCAGAGGACTGGCTGCCCCGCCCTAACCCGTGACCGGTTGAGTATTTCACGAGCACCTCTCTATGTACTATACCACCTGGTTCTGGCAGTGTGGGGTAGGTCTGTCGCTCTCGACGCGGTCCAATTTTGTAAGTATATCACCTGGTTGTTCGAGTGTGAGCCTCTCCGGTTTTAACCACTGCTGCGACGCAATGAGGTGAGTCCTGGGGTTGTAAAGCAGTACGCAGCAGTAGCAGATACACGCTGCACCGCGAAGGGACCTGACACCGCTTGACCCGCTTCACAGTATGGGGACTTGGTCCGCCTTCTTATACCACTCCCGAACATGCCCACAGACTCAAATGGGATATGGCTCGGTTGAGAGGCGGAGGCGTGTCGCCTCTCCAGCACTGAGGGCATACGGGGTAGGTTTCCTTTAACAGTTTCCAGCGTTCTATCGACCAACAGCGCTGGTTTTTACCCTGTCTCATTCTTCGAGCACGCCTGACAGTCTGGTACCGTAGGGTACACCGCCAATACTTGCCACTTGATTGCTTGCGCCACAGTATCCAATTACCATTCTGTTTTCCCAGGACACTGTAAATACAAGTGTCTTTACCTGCCGGACACTGATGGGGCCAGTCTAATTTAGCTGTTAGGTGAGTCAAGTTGTGCACTTTAATATTCCAGCTACCAGTCTAGCACAGGAAAACCTTCCTGAGAATGGTTTTTAATACTTGCACTATTGATATTAATCCACTAAGTGTCACAACGGTTGGGACACTTACAGTCACTGTTTTGCACCATGTGGGTCACTCACAAAAATAGTTTTTAAGAAGGAGAGAGTTGTGCTGTCACAAGGAACAATATTATGACAATTGTTTACCTTATTTGTCTTTTTTAGGTCGTCCACCACATCTTAGGGTACCTTACCTTTAGATGTACTACGTGGTAGGTAGGTTAGCTGACCATTCACCACGGTGTGTAGATAGAAGTTTCACCTTTGGTCCTGATGAATTGCCATTAGATCCTTCTGACGCTAAGGCAAGAAACATGTCAACCCTTTAGAGCAGAGCGCAACATCCTGAAACATAATATCAGGTAGTCGCCACTCTTGTATATTAGTTTTAACCAGGTTGGAAGCCAGTCACAATAAAAATTCCTTTTGGACTTCCTTACCTGTTTTAATTTTTCACCTCCATCTTCACTTCACACATCTACACTGAGTAGGTCCCTCAAACCCACAGCACCAAACGGCAAGGAACAAAAGATCTCCGCCAAAGAGCCCCTCACAGGGTGCCCGTCGGGTATTGCAGCGCCGACCCAACGAGGAGCAGGCCCTATGATGAAGCATGACACCCAGCTGGCTGGGTGTGTGAGGGCCCTAGTTCCGAAGGGAGGGATCACCCTCTCCCTTCCTTCGTTATAGGACTTCCTACAGTCTAGGTTGCAGCACACTCTCTCTCCACCCTCTGTTAACTCACCAAGGAACTGCATACCCTTCTTTGTTAGTGTCTATTTGGGCATGTATGCTGGACCTTACTAAAAGCCCAAAGTCCCCCTTTTTGGTTTGATAATTTACAATAAAACATCTAAAATATGTAAATTATTTTTTCAATATTTTAAAATAAATGTAATGTAATTTTTTATGTATTTTAATTTATATAATATTATGTGGTGTTGGTGTTAGTGTTATTCCCTGCCTTCATCGTCTCCTGTTAGAGTGTGTTGAAGTACCAATATTTGGTAATGTGCGGTACTTGAATTACTCTAAGGCTTAGCTGTTTAGTCATTCGTTGTACAAAAAGCAGATGTAGGTGTGTATTTGGGGAATGAGAATTGTGTAACTCATTTGTAGTAATGATTGCCCTTTTTCCCACCACTCCCACTTCTCCCTCTCACATTCACTACCAAACCTTTGCCTCCATGTGTTTAGATCTCGGAAACCACGGAGGAAATCTCTGTACAGAATAAAATAGGAGAGGTGGAGGTGGAAGATTCCAGCAGGTGGTTGTAAATTGCAGTTTTGAATGTTTAAAATAATGCTACTTTACATAAACGGCTTTTGTTATTTGAGTTCATGGGGCCGTATTACGCATTGTCATTGTTTGCCCCGGGCACACCTTTCCAGTGCAAACAATGACAATGTGCCCTATTACGATGTATGCGCTGCCCCCAGGGCAGCCTCAAACTTGCACTGCCCTGGGAGCAGGGCGTTCATGTGAAAACAGGGAGCGGCTGCTGGCAGCCGCTCTGTGTTTTCACAGTGAAGGCGGAAACCTGCCTGCACTTTTAAAGGGGATTAGAGATCCCCTTGCTGGCTGGTGCAGTCAGTGACTGCACCTGCCTGCAAGGGGATGTCTGGGGGGTCCATATGCCACATCCTGCCTGTCGACTGGTCAGATCACCATATCATCCTATTCCACATCACTCAGACATGCCAACTCCCACCCCGTACACAGGAATCCTTCCACTGGGTGAGAAATCTGAGACAAATCCCCCACACCGACCTGGAAGAAAGGGTAAGCTCACTCCTTCCCATCACCGCATTCGAACCTTCGACAAACGAACTCACCTCGCATTACAACGCAACAATGACCTCCATTCTCGACCAGATTGCCCCCCTGCAACTAAAAAAAACCAGGACCATTCTTTCAAGATCCTGGTTCAACACAGATCTAAACTTGGAAAGAAGACAACTAAGAGCTGCAGAAAGACTCTGGAGAAACAACCCATCAATAATCCACCTAGACCTACTAAAATCCGAACGCAGGGAATATAAAAAACACATCAAGAATGAGAAAACCTCTTTCTTCTGTGATGCACTAAACAATGCCAAAAATCGACCCAAAGAACTCTTTAATATCATCAGACAACAAACCTCCAAGCCCCCCCCACCCACAGTGACGGCCTCCACAGAACTATGCAACAACTTTGCCACCTTCTTCAATGAGAAGATCAACAAGATTGAGCTCTCCTTGGACAACAACCTCCAAGCACCCAACATAAGCCCTCCCCCCTGTAAAGAAGACCTCAACCCACCCAGCCACCCCCCCAACAACTAGAACTCCTTCGCCCCATCTCAGAAGCAGAGATCTCTAAATTGATTACCAGCTCCAAACCCTCGTCACACTTCGTGGACCCTATCCCTGCGCAACTAGCTAAGAAACTCAATCGCACCCTAGCCCCGCTTTGGTCCAAGATTATAAATAGCTCTCTAAGAACCGGAGTCATGCCAGACTATCTCAAAATGCGTCAAGTCCCACCACTTCTAAAAAAAACAGGTTCTGACCCCAATGATCTCAACAACTTCAGGCCTGTATCTAATCTCCCTTTTCTAACAGAAATCTTGGAAAGATGTGTCCTCTTGCAATTAACACAACACATCGAAAGCAACAACTTCCTAGATCCTCACCAATCAGGCTTCAGAAAAGGTTGCAGCACTGAGACAGTGATCCTGAATGTCATAGATGACATTCACAAGTCACTTGACAATGATCGATGCTGCCTACTCATCCTCCTGGACCTATCGGCAGCCTTCGACACGGTTGATCACAAACTGCTCATTAATGTACTGCGGGAAAGGGTCGGAGCAGACGAGGTGGTACTACAGTGGTTCTCCTCCTTCCTGCAGAACCGTACCCAAAGAATAAAAATTAAAAACAGCACGTCAGACCTACTACCCGTAAACAGGGGGGTTCCGCAAGGATCAGTTCTCTCCCCGGCACTATTCAATATCTACATGGAGCCCCTCACCAAAATACTCAATAAAGCCAACATCCCCTTCCACCTATTTGCAGACAACACCCAGATATACCTAGAAACTTCCTCTATTGAGGACATACAAAGACTAAACCTCACCCTGAAAGAAATCCAACACTGGTTATCCCTCAACCACCTGAAACTAAACCAGGACAAGACGGAAATACTCATCATATCCAACAAAGCACAGACCCCCCAAGTCACAGAATGGCTAAAAACCATTGATGCTCTAAACTGCAGCCTCATCCCAGCAGACTCTGTAAAATCACTGGGAATCACTCTGGACCCTAATTTAGACATGATCAAACACATCAAAAATACCGCCAAGAGCGCTTTCATCAACCTAAAACTGCTCAACAAAATAAAGCCATTCATCCCCCCCAATGACCTCAAACAAGCCACCTAATCCCTGGTTTTGTCCAGATTGGACTATGGGAATGCAACCCTCACAGGCACAGCAAAATCCAACTTAGCCCCCCTCAGAACAACTCTAAATGCAGCAGCCAGGATGGTCACTGGAGTAACAAAAAACGAACACATCACTCCTGCTCTCAGAGAGCTAAAATGGATACCAACCGAAATGCGCGCCAGCTTCAAAACAGCCTGTCTCACTCACAAAGCCCTGCATACCGGCAAACCCGCATACCTGGCCGACAAACTAAACAAAGCCGGTCAGTCAAGGAACCTAAGGAGTACTAACACTCTACTTCTCATCCCGCCAAAAACTCGCAAACATAAAGCCTCATCTAGCGCCTTTTCTGGTAATGCGCCCAAAATGTGGAACTCCATCCCAGTTCATATCAGGACTAACCCCTCCTTTCCAAAATTCAAAAGCCAGCTCAAAGACCTTTTCCTCAACGGAACTCTTCCAAATGGATAGCTGACGCTCTACATCGAATCCCGCACACTGCAATATACAAACACTCTGTTAAGAGGACCGATACCTCTCTTACCTCTTGTCTCTCTCCGATGCTCCCCCTCACCGATCTGGAGTTGTCACGAATCATGGAGTCTATCGGCTACTCTCTGTGTTTGAACTGTACTCGTCACGTATCATTACGTTCGATTTGCTACTCTGTATGTTTGAATTATACTCGTCACGAATCACTTTGTTCTTCTATGGTCACTTCTTATGTTTGATTGCATCTTTGTTACATGTTGTAAAGCGCTCTGATACCCTCGGGTCTGGCTAGCGCTATATAAAACTCCAAAATAAATAAATATGACCCCCTTTCTCCCCTCCAGAGGGCTGCTCTCAGGTGATGTACTGTGAGTGTGCACCCTGAGAACTTCTTTGCCTCTGTGCCCGCGTCTGTAATATGGTGCAGACGCAGAGGCAAAGGAATGCACACCCCTATGCAAATGAGGGAAACCCCCCCAGCGCTATTGGTATCACTGAAGGGGACGCACAAGCGCCCGCGCACCCTTCTGTAATACCAAAGTGCCCCGGGGGTGCGCAAAGCGGGTGCAAACGCCCCTTGTGTTTCAGCTAACACTCTAGCTGAGCGCACCCACCCATCCATTCTCTAAATAAGGCTTGGACAGTGACAAGAAAGAGTGAGAGAAGCATCACTGCTGACTTAAATCACAGTCCCTCATTTCTTACCTATAACACAATTTTGCTTCAAATTTTTCCAGTTATCTATGGTCAAAAGTATGAAGGCTAGCTATCCTTGAAAAGCCTGCCCTGCACATAACTGCAGGGTTTGCAACTGCAAAACACCCAATAGCACAATACCAAAGAGACATTGTGAGTTGCAAACGGATTTGTACCTTGCACTGCGACTCCTTCCAAAACGCTAGGAAAATGTAGTGGGAAATGTGACTCCACAATGTTTCTTTGCATCCTTCCATATCTTTTATTATTGCATCCCTATCCTGTTAAGGGACATGAGCTGCAATTGCGGCCTTTTGCAAATGCAAAAAAAGGGAATGAGTTGTATGGTCCCTCAGAGGCCTCCATTTCTGCATCCAAGGCCATTGAAGGATTCACAGAGGGTGTACTGTCTTATTAATATACATTAAGTAGAACTTAAGCTAATCTTTGCAGATGGTCATTTGGAACATCTGAAATTGAAAAGATTATTGGGTCTTATTGCAGCATTGTGCAAAAATAATACTACTTTGCAACCCAAAACCTTGTACATCAGGCTCACAGAATTGAAAGTTGGAAGGAGTATTAGTGATTATAATGACTCCAGTGAGCCAGCATAAACACTTTGGATCTCTGCAAGCTAATTTGCCTTATGACGGTTTATTGTGGTGCAATGAATGCAGCGTTTCTCACCTACCTTTAATGAAACACCATTCTTAAAGCATTGAGATACAAGTAGTCACAAAGTCTTGGCACTGTGTGGATCAGAGAATTTGGCCTCTTGCACACAATCTCTTTGCTCTGTCACCAGGAGAGAGTAACTGGGAATGGACGGCAAGCAATGTGTGGAAAGGGTGTGGCTTAACGACCAGAGCAGCCGACTTTGGAGCGAGGGAAGCAGGTTCGAGTCTTGGTGTGGTCAGCATTCTGTGATTTTTGGAAAATCATTTCATTCCCCATTCCAAAAGAGGCCCTCTAAATGACAATTGTAAAAAAAAACAATTCCTGATGGATGTTTCTATTCAGCGGTAATTGTGACTGAGTGAAATTTCCCAATTTTCCATAGGTCCATTGGGATGCACAGTAGGACCCAAAAAAACAAGCTAACATCCCAAAATATACTAAACTTTTTGGTGCCAATGAGGAAGGTGGGAACCGTGCATACTTGGGAAATGATACAAATGTAACTTTCTAACACTCATTTTATCACCCCGGTAGGCTGATTGCCTGACTGTGTTACACAATGAAGTCAAGGCATAACCATCTGTAGAGATTTCTATGCAGGATCATGCAACAGTCACATATATCTCATCTGTTTTCAGTCCCATATATATCATGTTTAATTCGTCATTGACTTATTCACGATTTCAGATACCACACATACTGCCCCATTTAAACTTAACAACCAAACATCTGAACTGTAAACCTTTGAAAATTGATTAAGGTTGCTCTGAATTTCTAAACATTCTTATTTGTATCATGTGCATAACCAAAAGCAGGGTATGGCATGGAATAACTCAAATAAATAATAGAAAAGGCAGGATCTTCCTTGAAGGTCATGACACAAAATGTTTATTAAGCTTGAAGGTCATGACAGAAAAATGTTTATTAAGCATTGGGAAACGAGAAAGACGATTGATTGATTATAATTAGAGAGTCTGATCAAATATTGATTTCTTGCATGAGACAACCATTAGCAAAGATTATATGAAAAGTTTAAGTCTTAACCGTACCCTAACATGAGAATTCATCTTCGGCGGTAACATCTGAAGACATCAATCAAAGTTTATTATCTTATTAAAATTGTTAATTTCATAGTTTTGTGCTTGGAATCTTATAGAGTGATGTCATATAACACCTAGATAGAGCCAGAGTTCTTCAAGGCATTAGGCGTTTTCTACTCCTGGGGCAATTTTCAGCCAGTGACAGATCAAATTAGTTGAGTGTCAGAGCATCAAAAATATCGTGCGACATAAATAATGTTTACAGTAATGCACAAAAATTATTATTTATGTTTGTGAGTAAGTCAATTTCTCTTTCTTTTGTTGTGCGCAGAGTATGTTTTGAATTCCATATGTTCATGACTATGTCTGCACATCCTTCCACTATTATTTATATCACTGTCCACAGGAAACAGCAATTCAAGCAGAACATGTGCAAGGGATAGTGCAGAGCATCATGGGTAATTTATCGACAGGCCAGCAAGACAGTTTTATGTTTTAGATTGTTTTCATTGGAAGCCGAAGCATAAAAAATAATAAATGTAAACAATAGAAAATACTGTATTTTGAAATCAGTTTGTATTGACTAAGTATAGCAAACCGTTTGGAGAAAATCAGAGAAGAAAAACAGCACTTTTCTTAGAAAACAAAGAAAGGAGTAAAATTCCATAGAGTAATAGCTCCCAAGTTTGTAAGTGCACATCTGGAGGGAACGTTTAGCGACATGTCTACTGATTTCATCATATTTTATCATCTGTTTGACCAAATGCTTTGGAAAGTACAATGAATATCTCAGAGCAATGATCCTGTAATAATCATGTCAGCGGCTTAATGATGCCCTTTATCTTTTCTACATTTATGCACGAAATGGCTTTCTTATGATAATGGTGACTGGCAAAGGTGTACAAATTACAGAGTTACTATGAGTATTCTTAGAAGGCACTAAATGTACTAAATTGTTCATGGGTAAGAATCAACAATGGGATTATTTCTGCAGCTGTGCTCCGAATTACACCACAGACAATAAGAGTGGCACTTGAGTTGTCTGTACACTTAATTGAACTTTGAGAAGGAAAACCTTCCTTTTTAAATCATATTTATGTACAATTTCATGTTGTATGTGTCCCTGCTCCCACGATCTCAATCCCCAACACTGATCCACAGTTATCCTGTTGGACAGGTAAAGTAAAAGGTAAGAAAATCTAAAAACCCTCTTAGTAAAGTACATTGGGATGCCTTGAACACGCCAGCAGGCACTGGGATGTCCCTGCAGTTGACAATGTTTGCCAATTGCAGAAAAGTAATGGTAATTGGCTAAACTGTGTTTTGTGGAATTGCTTCCTATGAAGTCTATCTAGAACTTAAAGAATTATAGATTTGAGACATCTGTAATAGAACTGTGTTCTACCAAGTGGTTCCAAAAGACCTAGTAGACAAGAGGAAGGCTTGACTTGTCTTTGATATAACTTGGAACCCAAAGATGAAACTCTCTCTCAAATTAATAGCTACCCCTTCTACTAGTTTACGTTGTGTATGTGCTAGTAAATGCAGTATATAAGATGTTCAACTGACTCAAATGTAAAGGGTGAGGAAGTCATGGCAATCCACACACAGAGCCGCCGTCCTCAACCCTCACCTCCCTGAGTCTTCTCCCCCAAAACATCCTTGTGTCCTGTCACCATTTTCAGCCTGCCCTGGCAATCCCTCCATCCCTCCCATAATTTGTGAAGTACTTGATGTGATGAAGGTTAATTCAGTCTTCTTCCTGACTGCTTGATGGAAGAGTGACTCTTACTATCCCTCCAGGTGATCCTGATTACAGACCAATAGCACAGCTCAGGTTGTGAGGGAATGCTACTATGCGCTGAACGCAGGATTCAGCAACATTTCATTTAAGTGTGTAGGACTTCCCCATTCTTCTCTGAGCAGGGATAGCCTTCGGTGAGTCCTGGGTACAGTATTTAAAAAAAAGGTAAACCTGATGTCTTGCCACCTTTCCCCCAGTGCTACCCTACTCAAAGGAATTTAAAAATAAAAGTTCCTGTTACCCTCCCCACCCTCTTTCTGCGTCTCCTTTTTTTCCAGGAGGTCTTGCTCTTCACTCTCAGTGAGGAAGCAGAGAGCATGTCATGTGCTGCCTGTGACTGTTGAAACCACCACCAGCATAGATATACATTCCCTATAGCTATAGATCAGCACTACCCCTCCAGAGGTTTGAGAGCCAGCAGTGGTGGAATGACACCCCCATTACAATGCCTCTCTCAGGTCTGCAGAGATCCAAAGAAAGTCAGGGAAAGGAGGACAGGTATTATACAGACACATTCCTTCCAGTGTGAGGTGGCACATTTAAAGGAGTCAGATCAGCACTTCTCCATTCACACTGTCAAAGCTTGGATTTCACTGCTCTCCTGTCTTAGGAATTCTGATGTTGTTTTCAGTAGCGGCCGGCACAGGTAAGAGTGGTGAGGCGGAGGCGGAGGGGAGTCAACAGAAGACAGGTTAGTTAAAATGAAATAAATAAAGTTACTCACTGCATCACCGACTTGGCGATGCGGCGAGTGGAAGGTAAGTGGTTTTATTTATTTATTTATTTAAGTTTACCTAACCTGTCGTCTGTCAACTCCCCCCCCCCCCACCTCGCCCTCCCCCACGGCTCTTACCTATGCCGGCTGCCACTGTTTTTCTTTTTCTTTCTGTGAACCCCACAATGTTCTTGCCACCCGCACTGTTGTTTTCAAATGCTGTTAAACAACTGGAAATGCAAACCTTCTAGACATATTTAATTCATTTTATTAAGGACGGTGAGAAAAGTTTATGCCACCTTTTCTATGCTGTAGATTGAGCTGCCCTTTCTCCTACAAAAGTGAAAAAAGTTAATAGTCTGATTTTATGCATAACGGGTTTTAATGAAAGCTATGCACTACAAAGGGGTTAATGAGTGGGACAACGAGTAGAAATCAAACCACAGTGGATGCATTACAGACACAGAAAGGATTCTTTGTTAAAGAGCATAGGAGAGAGGATGTGGTCCCACGGCTAGACTGCCGACTTTGGAGCTGGGAAACCAAGGTTCGAGCCTCGGGGTTGATTCCACATCCTGTGATTCTGGGCAAATCACTTAATCTCCCAGTGCCTACCAAAACAAGCATTGGAAATGCAATAGGTCTCACATTTGTTTGATTTTGAGCTTTTGGCGTTGTAAATGGCAATGTTTTGTACCCATGTGTTATGGAGTGCATGTATGTGGTGTGTAGTGGAACATTTTGAGTTGGATTATAGTTGTTATTTGTGGAGCACCATGAAGCATCAGGAAGGATATTGAGGAGGTGAAGAGCAGCATGAGGCACAAGGACGGAGAGTGAGGAGAAGAGAAGCGTGAAGCACAAGGAAGGAGAGTGAGGAGGAGAGCAGCATGAGGCACAAGGAATGAGAAGAGCAGCGTGAGGCACAAGGACGGAGAGTGAGAAGAGCAGCATGAGGCACAAGGACGGAGAGTGAGAAGAGCAGCGTGAGGCAAAAGAAAAGGAGAGTGAGGAGAAGAGAAGCGTGAGGCTGAAGGAAGGAGAGTGAGGAGAAGAACATCGTGAGGCACAAGGACGGAGAGTGAGGAGAAGAGCAGTGTGAGGCACAAGGATGGAAAGTAAGGAGGAGAACAGCGTGAGGCAGAAGGATGGAGAGTGAGTAGAAGAGCAGCGTGAGGCACAAGGAAGGAGAGTGAGGAGAAGAGCAGCGTGAGGCACTAGGATAGAGAGTGAGGAGGAGAGCAGCGTGAGGCACAAGGACATAGTGAGGATAAGAGCAGCACGAGGCAGAAGAACAGAGAGTGAGGATAATCGCAGCATGCAGCATAAGGAAGGAGAGTGAAGAGAAGAGCAGCGCTCCAATACCTTCGGGTCGAGTTCGCGCTATATAAAAAATCTGGAAAAAAAAAAATACACACTCTGTGAATAGCATTCATTGTTTCAATGGTGCCATTTCAGACTATTGCACCTTCTCTATCTTCTGAGCTAAAACAAACAGAATACTTGCATAATCCATGACTGAAAATGTAGTTTGGTTGGCTCTCGGGTTCATCACTGCCTCCTTAATAACAAATCCTTCGTCGCTCAAAACTTTCCTCACAAAATCTTCTTCAATGCATAGTACTGGGAACTTAAGTGTTTCTACGTACGCATATGTGCACTGAATAAACACAGATATTATCAAGTGCCCCCCAACTTTCAACAAAGAAGACATATTTTTCACACTGCTGATGAAGGAGTCGTGGTCCTTGCAGAGCAAAGTCAGATAGTAAGGGCTCAAGAGGCAGTCAGCCTGAGGGAAGATCTTAAGCACTTCTCGGCCGCTCTCATCAAGGTCTACTTTTTCAATCTGTTTAATGGATTGTTTTAATTTCTCCTCTATTTCCATCCAGGGTTCCCTGAGAAACAAAAAACAGAAGGCATTACTTTGTCTTTTTCTTTGTTTCTAAAATATATTAATGGGGCACTAGATACTTGTTTGTGCAGTGTACAATGCATATGGGAATGATTATATATGGACAGTATTTCTTTATCACACTAGCAAAGTGTCTTCAAAATATCTTTAGCAACTGAAAGCGGTCTAAATTTTCTCATTGGAGTCCACTATTAAGTTAACATTTTACACTTTACTGGTAATAAAGTC
Source organism: Calotriton arnoldi (assembly GCA_963921515.1). Lineage (NCBI taxonomy): Eukaryota > Metazoa > Chordata > Amphibia > Caudata > Salamandridae > Calotriton > Calotriton arnoldi. Next base: position 550,614 of record CAWUFW010009537.1, read on the forward strand.
ACCACCACCAGGTTTAGACCCTTGATGTAGGAAAAAGAGAAATACTTATGTTGACATCCTTACCATACAATTTATCATATTTTTCTGCATATGGTTGAAAGTCTTTACATTTTCTTAATAATATAAGGAAAAACCGAGCCTTAGCCTACCCAGTACCTTTTTACAAATGCCTACAATGACACCCTGAAGTAAGTCACTGCGACAAAAATATATGCTATGTTTATGCTTGGCTAGGTTTTGTTATCTTTGGTTATGTTATGTCGATTTGTATGGCTTATCACCCGTGAGGGTACCCAGGCGTTGGAGCAGGAACGTAGGCCAGGCGGTGTCACTAGTTGAAAAGCCAGGTCTTCAGTTTCTTGCCTGAAATTGAGAAATAGATTGGCAGTCCTGATTTGTTGAGGAAGTTTGTTCCAGTTCTTGGTAGCAATGAAGGAGAAGGAGCACCCTCCTGACTTGCTTCTGCAGATGCTGGGACTCATGCAAGGGAGAGAGAGGTGGAGCGTAGCTGTCTGAGAGGTTGGTAGAGTTGAAGTCAGTTGTTGAGGTATGCTGGTCCTGTGTTGTAGAGGGCTTTGTGGGCGTGGATGAGCAGCTTGAATTTGCATGGTTTCTGGATGGGTAGCCAGTGTAGTTCAGTGAGCTAAGAAGTGAAGTGATGTGAGTGCTTCTCGGGACGTATAGGATGAGTCTGTCAGCTGTGTTTTGGATGGGCTGGAGTCTTTGCGTGATCTCGTTGAAGTGCCAACATAGAGTGCATTGCTGATGATGAGTTTAATTTGATCAATATAAATTCCATCCATTAACAGAAGTGGATTACCATTCAAAATATATATTTGCACGAAATACATATTTGATTGATAACTAATAAAAATCTAAATAGAAAAAATACATTTTTGCACAAGTCAAAACTGCAGAGGTCACATGTCAAGCGACATACAGTATACATGGTAAAAAGGCTTTCTATGGATTCCTCAGGAACACACACTAATCAAAGTTATGCCAAGTGAGACAAACATTAGCAAATTCAATAGTTTTGGCTTTGACAAGCTTGTGTGGTGCTTTTGTTTTTAACATTTGATGTATTTCTTTATTGTTTTATAAATACCCAAAGTGCATACACATGTATTACAGCCCATATTACAAAAACAATATTAAGATGAACTAATCGGTGCTGAATTTTAGACAGGAAATATAACTTCATCAACTCATTTCCTTTCAAATGCAATACAGTTGTGAGAAAGCTTGATGTGAACAGTGAGCTACAGTGGCCATATAACATGGGTGCAATTCATTGAAATGTGTCATGGTGGCAAAGGATTCTTTCCTCATAAACCTCCACTCTTCCACAGTATGACACATTGAGACACATTGGAACACTACTAACCAGGGGCCAGTGCATGTGTTCTGACCCCTAAAACATGTTGAAATTGGCTACACTGCTGGTTGGCATGTTTAACTTAACTATGAGTGTCTAGTATATGGTAGAAAAGTGTACCGAGGGCCTATAAGTTAATTGTCACTAGTGGACTGCAGCACATACTGTGCCATCACTTATGTGTCAATCCACAGTATGTCTCCAGGCCTACCCTGCAGCTTATGTGTGTAGCTTTAAAACCACCAATTCGACCTGGCAAAATAAACCTCTTACCAGGCCTAAAATTTCTTTTTCAATATTGATGTCATTCATAGGGTAGGCCCTAAAGACCCATAAGGCAGGGTGCATGGTATGTAAATGTAGGACATGTATATTTTACCTTTTAAATGTCCTGGAGATGAAAATCCTCCAAAATACTTTTTCACTGTGGCAAGGCTTGTGCTCTCATTGGTAAGCAATGGGTTATATTATAACGCCTTATTATGCTTAACTACAGTTTGAGAGAAGCTAGCAAAAGGGATTCAAAGACTCCACCTAATGGTCAAGTCAGATTTTATATTACTAATTTGAAAATGGCACTTTTAGAAATTGGTCAGTTTCCCAACTAAGCCAAATATACCTTTTTGCCAGGGTTCAGGGTCAACTAGCTGTTGATGGCTCCCCTGTGGTGAGATGTGTATTGCTCCCAGACTGTGAACAAAGGGCCTAAGTGTGAAGAGCATTTTTTGTCCCTGAGCAGGATGGCCTGTGGGCTGTGCCCAGACCCTTCCTGAGCTTCAACGGATGCCAACGCTGTCACTGGCTCATGTAGCTCACAGCTAGGCCTGCCTCTTTTTTGTCTTTACAAATAACTTCTTTCCAAACTCAGTGGTAGGAGCAGCTACCCTGGAACAGTTCAGAGTGACCACAAGTGAGGGTTAGTCCTTTATCATAGCCACACCTCTGGGTGGGCATAGGGAGCTCTGCCCAGGGGAACAATGGTTCTGCCATATTTGTTTTAGAGAAAGAGGGGTGCTGTGGAATAGTTTGTAGCAAACCATACATGAAGTGCTGCAAAAGTAGTTAGGGTCAACCCAGGGAATTTTACCCCTTTGGTTAGGGAGTTGTCAGGAGTTTCCTCCATTCACAGACTGGCACTGAGCATAAATGTGGCACCCCCAGTACACTGTTCAGAGCACTGTTGGGCCTGTGAAAGACAGAAGAAGAATGCATCTACTATTGTGACCTGTGAAGACCTGTGAAGAGAACCCTGAGGACTGGGCCTCCTCCCACTTGTACCTAGGACCAAGAAGTGGATTCTAAGGGTCAGTTGGCTGACCTCCTGTTAAGCTACCTGGACAGAAAAGCTGCAAGAAACTCACTTTCCTGGAGAGCCCAGTTGACCAGTTCCACCTGGATCTGCCCGAAACGGATCACTGACAGAATATCGAAAACAACATCATGTTGCATACATATTGTGTCAAAAATATTGTTTCAAAAACATTGTGTCCCTACACTTATAATGTTAAGTACAAAAATATAAAAAATTAAATATTGTTTCACAATAGTATCGTTAAAAAACATACAAAAATATAGTTTTCCAATATATGCATATATATATATATATGTATGTATGTATATATTATCTACTGGCGGTCGCCAGTAGATAGTTATAGTTAGGACCTATTTTCCATAGGAAATCCGCAACATTCTATTCCCAATAACTTTGGCGTCGGTTGACGAATCTTCACGAAAGTTTCAAAACTCGTGGGGCGCTCCGGTCCGCTCCTATCCTGAAAGTCTCAGGGTGATTCGTCAAGTGGGGGCCGAGAAAAAAGGGGGGTCCCAAAACGTGTTTTCCCCATGCAATTTTCCATAGGAACCTTTAGTCGCAGCTACAGCCCGAACTGCTGAACGGAATTACACCAAATTTGGCAAAAAGGTAGCCCTTGGTTCAGAGTCGTGCCTTTTGGTTAAGTGGTGTAAATCCGTTCAGTAGTTCCTGCGAAAATCAAAAGTAAAATCACATATATATCTATGGCCGCGGAGGATCCGTGCACCCTGCGCACACCCTTCCGATCACGAGCTGTATGCTAATTGGCTGTCAACACTCCAAACCAGGAAGTGTTGGCAGCCATCTTGTGACTCTGTAGAACTGAGTCACAAGAAAACAGTAGAAACAAGTGCGCAAAACGCAAAAATGGGGCAGGGTAGAAACACCCTGACTCCCTAGGCCTGCTCAGGGGGTCCCAGAAGGACCCCCAGGGCCCCAAATTATTATTATTTTTTTTAAATCGGCGGGATGCGCGTAGGATGCGCGGATCCCGCCGTGAAAAAAAATTGGTATTTGGCCCCCGGGTGGGCCAAGTCCCGGGGGCATGCGAGGGTTTATAAAAATGAGTGGGGGGGCCTTTAAGGCCCCCCCAAGCCCCAGGGATCACCACCCCCTGGGGCTTTCAATTACCCCCCCTGACTGACTATAAGTGAGTGATTAAATGTGTCTTACTGAATGCATGGGTTAGTGAGTAAACTGTGTAAATGTCTGTATCAGTCTGTCAGTTGGTGTGTAAGCGGCTGCATTGGTGGTGAGTAGCTACATGAGTGTCTATACGGGTTATTGATTGGTTATCTGGTTGTCTGAGTGTCTGTATGGGTGCCTGAGTGTCTGTGTGGGTGGGTGGGGGTGTGTGACTGTGCATAGATGTGTGCGTGAGTAATTCACTGGGTGTATGGGTTCATGAGAGCATCTGTGAAGGGCTGTATGGATGGGTGAGTGTGTGTATGGGTGTGTTGGTGAGTGAATGGATGTCTCAGTGGTACATGTGTGAGTAACTACATATGTGAAAGGCAGTATATGTGAGTGTTGGAGTATATAAATCACTATATGTGAGAGTGAGTGATTGTGAGAGTGGCTGTATGGATGAGTGTTTGCTTGTATCAGTGATTGTATAAGAGAGTAAGTATGTGTTAGTATTTGTATCAATAAGTGAGGTGGTGTGTGTATAAATGTATAGGTGAGTAAATGGGAGTGTGAATGATTCTTTGCATGATTGAATAGGTGTGTGAGTAACCCTATGGATGAGTGGCAATGTGTGAGTGTCTTTATAGGTGTATGAGTGCAAATGATAGTGCTGTATTGATAAGTGACTGCATGTATGAGTGACTGTATGGGTGAATGAGTGGACGTGTGTGTAGACCGAGGAATCAGTGAGTGGATATGTAGTAACTGGTATTGGCGTGTCTATGGTTTCGAAAATGGTAGTCTGTATTTTAGAGTGGGTGTATCAAAGGTTATATTAGGGTGTGAGGAGGTGCATCAGATTATCACATGGATGATGTCATCAGTGATGTCATTTGAGATGTCATCAGTGATGTCATCAGTGATGTCACTGACCATGTCATGAGTGATGTAATATGTGACGTCATCAGCAGTGCATTGTGGAGACGCGAGTTATAGTTAGCTCAACTAACTATAACGGCCGAATTTCTCTGGTTTTGTACGAGTGAAATGTTCAACTAACTATAACGTCCCTGAAACCTATGGTTTTTTCAGTGAATGTCTATGTTTTTTTAATGCTAATTTCTAACTATAACGCCCCTGAAACCTATGGTTTTTTCAGTGAATTTCAAAGGTTTTTTAAATGCTAATTTCTAACTATGCCTACAGAGGTAGGACATGTGAAGAAAGAGGAAGAAAGGCACAGAAAGAAGCAAGAGAAATGCAAAAAGAGACAACAGAAGTCCAGAAAGACGAAGAAAAGTGCAGAAAGAAGTAAGAGATATGCAGAAAGAACCAACAGAGGTGCAGAAAGAGGCCTTGTTTCAAAGTCATCCTGTGCCCCCAACTTTTTACTTACTGGTACTGGTGGTAACTGACTATGACTAACCAGGCCCACAGCCAGTGCTATCCTGAAAGACACTTAGAATACAGTGAAAATACCTACATACACTAGGGTACACTAGGAGGTTGGGGTATCCCTGTGATTGGCATGACCTCCCCTGTAAGGCCCTAGTACATAATAGGGCAGGGGGATTAAAACTACCTCTAACTCAGAGGTGCAGAAAGAGGCAAGAGAGGTGGATAAACAGGCAGGAAATGTGCAGAAACAGGGAACAGGGGTGCAGAAAGAGGCAAGTGAGGTGCAGAAAGAAGTAGAGCAGCGCAGAAAAAACCAACAGAGGTGCAAAAAGAGGCAAGAGGGTATGGATGGATGGAAGGAAGGAAGATTAAAGAAGGACAGAAGGATGGCTAGATGGATGGATAGATGGATGGATAGAATGAATGGATGGATGGATGGATGGATGATTAAGGAAGGACAGAAGGATGGGTGGGTGGATGGATGGATGGATGGACGATTAAGGAAGGACAGAAGGATGAATAGATGGATGAATGGATGGATAGATGGATGGATGGCTGGATGAATGGATGGAGGGATGCATGGACTGATGGATGAATGTGCCCTATTCAAGTTGGTCATCGAACCAATGGCCAAGTAGGCAGGAACCCTGGAAGTAGGGAGCCTTGGGTTGTACAAATGATCTGATCGCTGCCATACTTAGTTTGCTGTCACAGCAGAGCGTGTCATGCCTCATTTTGCTCCAGCCTGTGGCATTATTGCCATTATTGACATGTGGGAGGGCGATGCACAGAAAGCCCTGCGCTGAAAGGTTACATCCTCTAACCTATGCCAACCATGCGTGATAGAAGAGCTCTTTAGGCAGCGTTCCCGGTATTTTGAGGAGTAATTCATAACTAGGTATTTTCAAAGGCATTGCAGCCATTTAGCACATGCCACAGCGGTGCTAGCAGGACGCCGGGGATCAATAGTGGCTCAATACAGAATGTCAATCAATCACAGGGGTTTTCTTTTCAAAACATTTAATTAAATGTGGTAGCAAATAACTTCAGTATTTATTGTTTGATGCTAAGAACATTACTGATTTTTCTTTTTTAAATTTCCACACGAGGACTGCCTGGGTCCCGGTCAGCGGATTATAACAGTCTGGAAATTCGAGCAGTCGAGCAGAATCTTTTCGATACATATAAACCCGTGTATAAAAACATGATTATAGACTGCAGGCTGCTCTGCATAATCCACTCAGTAAATTACTTATTCCATTAGCACCGAGCACGGCAGAGCTGCCTTTAAAGAGACCTCGCGCTTCTGTCCGAATAAATATATAAACTAGACATCTGTTGCTTCTGTTCTGCCCTTCGTTATTTCTTCGGCTGCCCTCTGTACAGCTTTTCTGTCTCGGCCAACAGAGCAAAACCCAGCCCTAATGCGTGGCCCAAAGGTTCAAGTCTCTTCACTCAAAAGAAAAGAGGGGCTGTGACCACCAGGGAAGTACCAAGTGCACCTGATTCTTGGGGGGAGGCGGGAGTGGAAAGTGAAGCGTGCTAGCCTTACTCTGGTGATGTCTCATAGCACAGGGACCTGGTGTAGAGGTTATACTGGCTCGCCTCACAAAACATTGTGCGCATCTAAATTGCACATGGCCGCCAAAAGGCACACCTGCCCGCGCAACAGACCAGCTTTAGGCTCACAGACATACCAGTGTGCAAGAGCCACGAGTATGGTGGGCAGGGGTGGGACCCCTGGGGGTAGAAAGATGGATGATGCAGTGATGGAAAGGACATGTAGACACTAGGAAAATGATAAAAATCCAATGGGTATTCGAAAACCTTCACAATATCGCTTTACAGCCAATCAGATCTTTTATCGCCAGTGCTGAAAAAGGCACCCGTGAGAGCACAAATTTGGGGTGAAAATCATGAAACATCTTCCTATTTTCTGAGTGTTACAGGAAAGGAATTTCCACTGCTTTCCTGGATGCATCTGTACCATCGTTCTAGCTCCAAACCGGCGCATTGACAATCTGCAGACCATATGCCAGCATCCAATTTACTCATGTGTATTATGACGATGACTGGAGGTCGGCCCACCTTTTCTTGACTACGTATGCAATCCATGAAGAGCATACAGTATGCATCCATCATACAGTATGCATCCATTCACGTACACAGACTGTGGAATTCCTTTTTTTTTTTTTTTTTAAACTGCGTTGCATTTTAAGGGCTTATTTTCTGTGACTCCTGGTAACACCAACTGTTTGCCCTAGGTCACGGTTTGAGCGTGCGTTATTCGCGCTTGTTTTATATGAGTAGCGCACATAAGCTCCCCACTGCTGTGTGTCACATTCGCTAAACCCTTTCTTCCATCACGCTGGCTGTACGCATGTGTAGAACGCAATGACTTCCAGGCAGTGGACCACAATATGGATAACGCTTTGCGAAACATTCAGGACTGTCTAAGTGATGTATATACTCTTATAGCAAGAGTGGCGACAATTTTCTAATACATAAATGCACATTTTCATATTTAAGGGTAGAGTGATGTGTCCCCCCCACACACACTCTGACAGTCGCTCCTTCCACTCAGGCTCAGGTTAATTCCTGGAGTGCTAAGCACACTCTGTCATCTCCAGCCTCTTCAGTGGCAACAAATCACCACAGGCCTTTCACCTAATCGATATTCCCCAGCTATCGATCCGTCCACATCTATTTTTACTGTGGTTAGAGCGGTGTGGCGTTGAAACCCACCTCCAGGCCCCGTACTCCTCCTCGAACCCCGGTGCGGTTAGTGTGTACACTAGGCAGATATGAGATATATCATGGTTGGAAATGTCAGAAACTGCGACACCCTAAGGACCGCTTGCGAGTTTTTCTTATGGCGCCTTCTGTGAGTACAGCTCAAAAAGCACTGGTAAGGAAAATATCTAAGCAAATAAAAAAGGGAATACTGTTCTGTTAAAGGAGTTCCCTCTTTAACGTATCCGTCGAGCAGAAGTGAAAATCAAAGGCATGTTTCCCGCCTTTCACAAATCCAATTACACATTCGGATGTGCGTATTGTGCATATTCAGGAATGTTTCACATGAAACTCACCCTATGAGATCACCCAGGAAGAAATGGACCCACTATCCCTCAGTTGGGTAGTCGCTGGGCCCTGAATACACAGCACTTGCTACACTACAGAAAGCAGCACCCTGTGAGACATCCAGATGAAACCCAGGCCGGGGAAGGCGCAGCCGGACCCGATGGAGGCTTGGGACAAACGCAGCCCGGAGGCGGGAAGCCCTCCCCCCCCGTCGCAAAAGCCCACGAAAAAGGGGGCGACCAGGATTGGTCGCCCCCAAGGTAGCCGACGGCCCCTCAATCAGGGGGGGAGGCGGCAAGCAGCTGGGGGGGTTAAATAGGGGTGCAAGGCCCAGAGATAACACACATTCGCCCATTCGAAGAGAGACCGCATCTGCCATGGCCCGCACCAAGCAGACAGACCGCATTTGACCGATCATTCCTGAATCGGATTCGCGGGTCGGACTCGCGCTCCGATCCGGCCGCTCCCGTTTTTTGGATGATGACGATTTGAGGTCGCTCTGAGGTTGCGCTCCGATCGGGACTCTCCCTCCGATTTCGATTCCTGCTCCGACCTGGGTCGCAGCACCGAGAGAAGAACACGCCTGTTCGCCGACCTGGTAAGCGCCATCTTCTATCCTTTGTGATAGATTTACCCTGCTCCTTTCTTTTTTTTTTTTTTTACTCCGATTTTTGGCGGGAGCTTTCCACCCTGCTTTATTGCTTGTTATTGCTTATCATTGCGGCGCTCTGCTTGCTTGATTCATTTTCTCTGCCTGATTGATTTTGTATTCAGATTACAATTTAATTTATCACTGCTGCGCTCTGCTTGATTCATTCTGTATTGCGATTCATCATTGATGCGCTCTACTTGATTTATCCTGCTTTCTGATTTTCGGCGGGAGGACCGTGGTCCGACCCGCTCTGCCCTCTCTCCCACTCCTCTAAGGTGCTGGGCCTGCGTCTCCCTGGCTTGACCGGGGCCAGGCTGCGTGCCAAAGAGGGAAAGGAGAAGGGCTTAAACCCTTTAACCCCCTAACCAGCTGCATCAATTGATCATAGAGGCCGACGTCATGGCTCAATCCGGCACCACCAAAGACGACATGGACTGGCACACTAAGTTAGCAAAGAGAGGACGCGACTCGTGCCCGAACTCCCCAGAAAAAGCAGCAAAGCTTGCCCGCGCACCCCCTGAAAGCAGTGCAATCCCAACCACAAACCGCTTTCTGGTTCTCCAAAGTATCCAGGACAGTGATGCCCACCCTCAGGACCACAAGGCATCTGAACCCGAGACCTCTTCAGGTCCCACTAAGCGACTACGGATCCCTCCCATCATCCTGAAGAACCTAACCACCCACAAGGACCTCGTGGAGCTACTGGACGAATACTGCTCCTCCACGTTCACAATCAAACCCCGGCAGGACCAGGCCAAGATCATGCTCACCACACCAGAGGACTACAGGAGTGTGACCAGCATGCTTACAGAACAGAAAATGGAGTACCACACCTTTTCATTGACCACTGCAAAAGCCCATCGCTTTGTAATACGGGGACTCCCAGCAAACGCATCCCTTGGGCACATCACTCAGGACTTATCGGAACTTGGACTTCCAGTCAAAAACATAACACAGATTGCCTCTCCAGCGGACAAGAACAAGAAATTTCCCCTCTTTGTTGTAACCCTGTCGGCAAGCCATGATGGGAAGCCAGCAGACCTCTCAGCAGTCACACGGCTCTGCAGCTGCACCGTCACCACAGAAGCGCCTAGAGGGAAACGAGGACCAGTCATGTGCTACAACTGCCAGCGCTTGGGGCACACCTCTGCTTTCTGCCATCAGAAGCCAAAGTGCGTACGCTGTGGAGGCGAGCACACCTCTAACCAATGCACAAGGAACCGGGAAACTGAACCAGCAATATGTGCTAACTGCACAGGACCACACCCAGCAAGCTATCGCGGCTGTCCCTACCTGCAAAAGGCAAAGAAGGATGGACCGCGCAAACCCCCGCAACCACAAAAGACTTCCCTACACTCAACAACAACAGACCAGGGACAAAGGAAGACTTACAAACCTGCATTAGCACACAGGAGCACAACTGGCAATCCAACCAACAGCCATAGCAATGCGCGCGTGGATGGAAGAACATACGCAGAAGCAACAGGACCCAAACAGGACAGCCCACCACCAACAACTGCCCCAGCACCATCCTGTGAAATAGGCTCAGCCATCAACTGGCAGGAACTCATTACGAAGATTGCAAAAACAGTTGCAGACATGAACATCCACCCTGTGGTGACAATGGTGGCAAACCTCATCGCCGGACTTTTCCACGGTGAAGAAAACACCCGCAATGGCATCCAAATCTAAAGGAAACTCCCTCTTCTTGATGTGGAATGTCCACAGCATTCAGAAGAAAACCGCAGAACTCCTGCACCTGATGGAAACCATGGATGTGTGTATAGCGCTTATCTCTGAGACCCATCTCCAAGGAAGCCAGAAGCTTAATCTAGCAAACTACAGGGTGTACCGCACAGATCACACCACTGGAGCCAAGGGCGGAGGAACAGCAGTGATCGTCAGCACAAAAGTGAAGCACCATGAGATTGCACTACCACCAGTGGGGAGCATTGAAGCAACTGGTATACAGATCCAGACATCTGCTGGCCCTCTACGATTGATTGCCGCCTACTCACCCCCAGCCAAGCTATGCCCAAAGGACCTGGATGATTTACTGGACCCCAGCATCCCAACATTAATTGGAGGCGATCTTAATGCCAAGCACCAGTGCTGGAATTCTCGCACTGCAAACAGCAAAGGACACGCTCTACTTGCCCACTCAAAGAAGGAGGACTTTGTAGTGGCTGGCCCGACTCAACCAACACACTATCCAGGCTCTGCACTGCATAAACCGGACGTCCTGGACATAGTCGTCATGAAGAATCTCTCCCAATCTATGGAGCTGGAAACCTTAACAGCACTGACGTCTGACCATAACCCAGTGTTGATCACAGTTGGAGACGTGCTTGAAAACCAGCAACAGGGCACCAGGCACAACTACAAGAAGGCAGACTGGAGCCTATACAAGAGAAGCCTGGAAGAGACACTGGTCCCTGGCCCTTTACGCTGCATTGCGGACATTGACCAGGCGGTCCACCACTTCACGGCTGCAGTCCACACTGCTATTGAACGCAGCGTCCCCCAGCAGAAACTCCAACGATGCTCCATCTATGACCTACCGAACGGCATCAAGAAGTCAATAGCTGACAAGAACAGAGCCCGGAGAGAGTGGCAAAGGAATCGCACCCCTGACCTGCTGAAGAAGTACAACGAGCTGACAAGACAGCTGAAGATACAAATAAGTCAGCACAGAGGCGAAAAATGGGAAGCAGCTACAGCAAACTTGAAGGACTCTGACAACTCTCTCTGGAGAATGACCCGACGCTTGACTGGGAAGAAGGAACCAAACCCACCGATACAAGGAAAGACTCATCTGGCATGCAGCAACAGGGACAAGGCTGAAGTCTTCGCTGACACGCTGGAGGCATCCTTCAGGCCTAACCAGGCAAGCAAACTGGCAGCAGATGTCGAGCAAGAGGTCGCTAAGCACCACCTGGAGCACCCACCGGAAACAGAAGCTGCAACCATTGAGGAATGCTCAACCGACGAATTACTGGCCCTGGCAAAGACACTGAAAAATGGCAAGGCTCCAGGAAAGGACAGAATAGTCAACCAAGCCATCAAGATGCTCCCAGAAGCCGCAGTGGACCATCTTGCTGAGATATTCAATGCATGTCTGCAGCACCAGTACTTCCCTAATACCTGGAAAGAAGCAAGAGTCGTCGTTTTCCCCAAGGCTGGGAAGCCACTAGGAGACCCTGCAAATTACCGCCCCATAAGCCTGCTATCTGGCCTATCAAAGCTCTTGGAAAAAGTTATCCTTGCCCGTCTCATGGACTTTGCGACAAGCGAAAACCTCCTTGCCAAAGAACAGTTTGGGTTCCGGAAAGACCACTCAACCAATCACCAACTTCTCAGAGTTGTGGACATCATTAGCCACGGATTCAACATCAACAAGTGTACTGGAGTAGTCTTTCTGGATGTAGCCAAAGCATTCGACCGAGTATGGCACAAGGGACTGCTTTACAAGCTTATCAAGCTCAAGTTTCCAAGCTACCTGGTCAAGCTGCTGTCTAGCTACTTGTCGGAACGGACCTTTCACGTGGCGGTACGAGAAGAATGTTCAACATCACGCCCTATTCTTGCTGGAGTGCCTCAGGGATCAATACTTGGACCATTCCTCTTTAATATATTTACAAATGATATCCCCACGGACTTAAAGAAGACTGATCTTGCTCTTTACGCCGATGATGTGGCAGTCATCTCCCAATCCTTCAGCAAAAAGGAAGTGGCTAAGAACCTTGAGACATCGCTCAGCAGACTCTCCGGATGGTACAGTGACTGGCAGATAACCCTGAACACAAGCAAAACCACAGCAACCTTATTCACCAAAAAACTGAAAAAGAAGCATCCCCAGATCCTCCTCAATGGGGAAGAGATCAAATGGGAAAACAGCAGCTCCTACCTGGGGGTGACTCTGGATTCCAAACTCAGCTGGAGGAACCACGTAGAGAAGACTTGCCAGAAAGCAACAACAAAGTTGGCCGCATTGTACCCACTCCTGAGGACCAAGTCAATGCCGATGCAGAGCAAGGTGCGAGTAATCACTGCAATAATTCGACCAACAATGACGTACGCTTCACCAGTTTGGAGTGGCTGCCACCCGCAGCTTCGGAAGGACTTACAGATTCTGCAGAGCAAGGCCTTACGGATAGCAGCAGGTGCTCCTATCTTCACAAGAACAGCAGACCTCCACAGAGACCTAGGCGTTGAGATGTTGGACGACCATCTCCGCAAACTCAACAGGAATTTCTACAAAGGATTGGATCAAAAAGAAAACCCACTGATCAGGAAACTTGCAGCCATTTCTACAAACCCATTTGACCGCTACCCGCGGCCCATCGAAGCGCTGACCTTGTGAGATCAAAACAGTCAATCGGCATCCAAAACTCATCACTGCCAGAAGGCTACCGCCTCGGCAGGCACAGAAATCTCATCACCTCCAGGAGGCTACAGCCCCGGCAGGTACCCCAAACTCATCACTGTCAGAAGGCTACCGCCTCGGCAGGCATCCAAAGTTCATCACTACCCGCTACCTGCGGCCCATCACAGCGCTGACCTTGTGAATCCACCTCAATTGTGACAAAGTGTCACACATCGATAAGAAAACCGAAACAGCAACTAAAAAACTCAAAATGAATGTGGAGTAATGAGGCTATTGCCTCGGTATCCAAAAACTCATCACTGTCAGAAGGCATCTGACAGACGAAGACAAAGAACAGCGAGAGATAACACACAACCCCCCCCTGCAAGAGGAACACGGAATTCCCATCGGTTACCTAAGGCACCAGAGTCGTCGCCGCTGAGGAGCATCAACTCGGAAAAGAAGAGTCGCCGAGGACACCTATTAGACCTATGGCAGGAAAGAGGCCCCACTTCCCCCCCCCCAACCCCGAGGCTGCCAGGAACAAGTCAACAAAGTTCCTGCCGGCTTTAAAAGAAGGTGCAGCTCGACGGGGAACCGGCTGCAACCGGCCGTGAGGAATTTTTCCTGAGCCAGGGGGCATGCCTCGCAGGGGAGCCTGGGGCACACAGCGCTGGCAGGGTAGTAAGCCCGGAATCGCGACCTGATAAGGATACACTAGTGGTCGGTGCGGGCGGCGGTGCCTCCGAGCCCGGGTTTTGGAAACGGAGGAAGGAGGTAAGCGCGGGTCTGGGGATGGGTTACGATGCAAAAATACATATGTCCGGGTGTGAGGTAACCTGTGCTTGGGTAAAGTGCACCAATATCTTCCAAGTTTGTGAAGGGGGGGGAGTATCTCATTGAAATTACATAAAAGCAGAACTGGGTCCAGTAGCTCAGGGGGCTAAGGCATCTATGGTACGGGCTCCTGTTTGGCACAGGTTCAAATCCCGGCGGTGATTCTAAAGTCGGTACCTATGGGGATCGATAAATTGTGGATCGCAGGAGGTTAAGCAGCAGAGGCCAGGTTTTTTACCTGCAAATCCGGCACCTCTGGCCCTTAGGCCACGTCGGATCTTTTGCTATAGTTTGGGTGCTATGTGTAGGCTGTGGTTTGTGTTAGTGGAGTTTGTTTACTATAGCCTCTCAATATAAAGTACCTTGAGACAGGCCCGCCTCCCATAGAGATGGGCGCACACTTGTTTATATTCGTGAGTGGCGTATGCAGCGTGCATAAGTGCTTTCCTGTCTGTGAATGACCCTGGCCTCTGCTGTGGAATGTGGAGTGGAACGCCCGGTGGCCATTAGTTCATATCTGCCAGTGAAGTCCTCCTGCTTAGTTTCCTGGTGGTTTAAGTTGCTTTCCTGTTGGAAACCCCAAGTATTGAAATATTCCTATACATAGCGCACGTACATGCCAATCCATATTCTGCTCCAGCCCTACGGTTTCCTTCCAGCTCCCGAGGCGCCTGCAGGCGGGCACCCGCCTTGCTTGTTTTAGGTGCTGCAGTCTACAGCGCCATTCACAAAGCAGAAGACTCAATTGAATATAACTTATTTAAAGTACTTGGCGCAGGTGCTACGAACGGGTACAACCTTGAGTACTACTAAAAAAATGGGAGAAGTGGTCACATTATTCATTTGACTCGGGACTCTGGAGAGGTGTGGTGCGAGAAGAGGCGTTGCGTTTCATGACCTCAATCAACTTGCTGGGTTGGTTTCTAGCTCAGTCCATTTCAGACCAGATGAAAGACGACTTTTCCTCAAATATATCTTTCACTCTTACTTCCCATATCTGCACTGCGTGGGCCCTGAATACACATCACTTGCTACACTACAGAAAGCAACACCCTGTGAGACATCCAGATTGGCCCACAAACATCGCATTTGCTTTTTAAAAAAATCCGTGCGTCTGTCTTGGTTTGTGATGGGAGAGGTTACTGCTCCTAGTAACTCGCTGCGCGTGGTTAACGTATCTTTCTTACCTGGTACTAGGGCACACATTCAGAAGGCTAAAAAAATACTACAAATGATAACAATAAAACCGGCTTATTAAGGAGGCGATATCTGAAAAGCGATTGTCTCCTGGCGCTTCAGTTGTACCTGTTCTCATTACCCAGTGGGACGGGTTTGCTTTATTTACGTGAGATGAAAGGCGTATTCAGAGCTTCCGGTTTACTTTGTACCGGTGACATTCAGTTTTGGGCTCTGCATGGCCTCTCATGTGACTTCTTGTTACTGGCGAGGTGCAAAGGACTTGAACACTTGTGTCCACTGTACCGGTAACGTTTCTGGAACGAAAAGACATATGTCCCGCTGCATCGAGGCACATTCTCAATTCAAACGGATTAGGCTTGCCTCCCAACTCTTCAGACTTTACAAAAATAGATACCTGTATCCCCCCCTCCCAGAGGGACAGCGGTCTGATTCATAACTTGTTAAACGGTGTGATCTTGGACAAATTAACAAATGGACTCTATTGCTGTCTCTGCCTAAAGTGATATATATTTTGTTTTATTTTTTTTCAGCCGGATTCGCGCACCCAGTGCAAATTCTGCCGTTTAAAAAAAAAAGAAATGCTTTTTTTGGCCCTGGGGGTCCTTGTGGGGACCCCCTGAGCAGGCCTGGGGGGTCAGGGTGTTTCTACCCTGCCCCTTTTTCTTGTTCTTCAGGCTTGTTTCACTGTTTTCTTGTGACTCGGTTCTACCGAGTCACAAGATGGTTGCCAACACTTCCTGGTTTGGAGTGTTGACAGCCAATTAGAATAAAGCTCGTGGTCTGGAGGGTTCGCGAACCCTCCTCGGCCATAGATATTGAAACTTTTATTTTTTGAATTTCTCAGCAACTACTGAACGGATTTACACCATTTAAAAAAAGGACGCTTTCTGAACCAAGCACTACCTTTTTGCCAAATTTGATGTAATTCCGTTCAGCAATTCGGGCTGTAGCCTTGGCTAAAGTTTCCTATGGGAAATTGATTTTCCGACCTCTATTTTTTGCATTTCTCAGGAACTACTGAACAGATTTACACCATTTAACAACAAGCATTGGCATAGCCAATAGGTCTCGCCTTTGGGACCTTATAAGTGTTTAGCCATGCAACAGTTGATGTTGTTGCACCAAGGATAGTGTGCTGGATAACTTAACACTTATAAAGGTCCCAAAGGCGAGACCTATTGGCTATGCCAATCCTTGTTCAAACTACAGTGTATCATCTGCTCAAAGCATTATTTTCTTCCTCGCAACTCCAGCCGCCTGTGAATGATTGGTTGGGAGAATGCTCATTGCGTTGGTTCGTTCGGCTCGGTGCCCGTCTGCCATGATTTGACTGATGTTATAGATAATGCGAGGGACTTGTCCCGGCTTGAGTGAGACACAACAGAGTGCACAGAATAAAAATTGATGAGAGCGTGCCTCTGGCTGGTCAGGAGAGGCGACTTTATGAGAAGCTCTTCAAGATCTTGAAAGAAAATGTTGTGTAGAAACTAAACTGCTCAGACACACGCATTTCAACAAGAACCCTTTGAACACGTCAGCCTATCAGCATTCTGCACCTCAGGGAGACGAGCACGCTAACTGCCACTTCATTTTTAAAAACGTGCGGGGTAACTTCAAAACACATCTAAATCATGCAGGTCGCCCGCCTTCAATAAACACAGTACATTACTCACTTGGCGATTGCTCAGTGCACCTCACACGTAATACGAAGTCATAGGTGTTTATGAGCGCGCTGAACCAATGAAGCTTCAAATACCCTTGAAAGTTTACATTCATTTTTATCCCGCACTTTAAATGTTTTGGAATACTAAACAGCGCATGCGCGCTGCGTAGGCGAGACCTAAAAATGTTCTGATATAACTTTTATTTCTGTTCTCTCAGTGTTTAAAGCCGTGAGGTCCTTCGATGTGGGACGTGGTATTTCTCCCCCCTTCCACAACTCTGGCCTGGGGGAGGGGGTGAACTGCAGAGAACAGGCCAAATCTGCTCTTCGGCGCCTGTCTGCAGAGAGGGGTTGGGGGCTAGGTGTGCAGCGCACATCTCCAGACACTGCGATGCGCCCCCCCTTAGGTCGGAGGCTGAGCTGCTGCCCTTTGATCTCCAGATGCCAGAGAAGGGGGCATTGCAGATAGGAGGGGGTGGGGTAAGAGACAGACGCTACAGGAATACTGCCAAACTGTACAGCCAACTAAGTGTTAAACAAGCATTAGTAAGGTAGCTCAGTAGATTGAGCACATGCTGCAAAGAAGTGGTTGCAATGTCAATGATTGTACTTTATTTGCACAATAAGCGGCATTCCGGGATTTATAAGTCACATAACAGCTCCTTCAGCAATGTGGATGCAAAATAAGCAGTAAGAATGCGGCTGAAGGCACGTTTGTGCAAAATGTTAAAATTACCCTTAAACATTGGAAATTTCAATACGGTGTGGAGTTTCAAAATAAAAACCGTAGTTGTAACGCTGGCTCATGTAGCTGAATTAATAAATCCTACATTATTAACATTGGTTTTGTAGGCAGTAACAGAGCCTAAAAGTCTGCCGTAGTGTTAAAAATCACAGAAACCAAGGACTCAAGGAAACCAAGACGAGTTAATTATCTGGGATTAAGCCTCCCCGTTGTAAAGATTGAAATATTTCCGTCAGCAGCATGTGTGAAATGCAAATCGGTAACTTTAGAAAAAGAAACAGCAGGATGCCCAAGTACCGAAACCAACTGTAGGTTGCATCTAGAAAGTAAAATAAGAATTTAAAGACACTGTTTAATTTACTATAGTTAGGCAGTGCAAGAAAGGATTTGAAGACCGCATCGTGAGTTAGCGCAAAAGCATTACAAACCGCTTTTCTGACGGAATTGAGTGTTTTCAAAGAAGCATTGAAACCAATCACCCATTTTCAGAATGCATCGGGGAGGGGGGGGGTAGCGCTAAAGTTAATTGTTCTACATTTAAACACCGCATCAGGAGAGTAAGTGACACAACAAATAAAACGAGGAAGAGGCGGACAACATATTGGGTTATTTTTTTCTTGTCAAATTTTTTAAATGTGCGTACTGCTGTAAATAAAGGAGAGGAGAAACATATAAAAAAAGTGAGACAATAACAGGTACAATGAGAGAAGAGAAAAAAGGGGAAAGATCTGGAAAAAGGAAGTGACGTTTGTGTGGTGGTGTTTTGTTTCACGCAAATATTACACATGTTTTGGACACAAGTAATGCAACACAAACTTTTTTTTTTTTTATAAAAATGTACAGAGTGGCAGACGCCACTTATAGGAGGCAGTCCATTGTATTCAGTAGAAGAGAGTTAGAATCACGGGCCCAGACAAAGCCTCCCAGCGAGGAAGAAGAGAGTGGACAAACTGAGAAGAAACCGTGGAAGTGCAGTTTATTAAGCAGGAAACCGCGGTTAAACATTACGTACTGGTGGCAGAGCGCCTATTTAAATTATACTGCATTTGTTTTGTTCTGTACTATGCACGCAAACAGTGTTAACATCTAAGAAATAAAAAAATTATACAGACTGCGAGCGAAGCCAAATCACAGTGCGACCTAAAAAGAGAGAGAGAGAGAGCGAGACAGAGAGTCAGGGTGGGAATGGAAAAAAAAACAAGAAACGCGCTCTCTGGTGAGGGAGGGGGAGGAGGGGTGAGGAAAGGCAGATGGCACCTCGCCAGCGATGCGAGGAATGGCGCGTGCACGCTCGCGTGAACGCAAGCTGGTCGCCAGAAAAATGCTGTTTGCACTTCCAAAACCCGCTTACTAAAACTCTCGCCAGAGCAGCGCATGCGCTGGCTCAGGCGAGACCTAAAAAGGACTCTTTCTCAACCAAGGGCTGCCTTTTTGCAAAATTTGGTGTAATTCCGTTCAGCCCCACTAGTTTTGAAAATTTCGCGATGATTCGTCAAACGACGCCAAAGTTATTGAGAAAACAAAAAATGCTTTTCCTATGGAAAATAGGTCCTAACTATAACTACCTACTGGCGACCGCCAGTAGGTAATATATATATATATATTATCTACTGGCGGTCGCCAGTAGATAGTTATAGTTAGGACCTATTTTCCATAGGAAATCCGCAACATTCTATTTGAAATAACGTTGGCGCCGGTTGACGAATCTTCGCGAAAGTTTCCAACTTGTTGGGGCGCTCCGGTCCGCTCCTATACTGAAAGTCTCGGGGTGATTCGTCAAGCGGGGGCCGAGAAAAAAGGTGGGTCCCAAAACATGTTTTCCCCATTCATTTTTCCATAGGAACCTTTAGTCGCAGCTATAGCCCGAACTGCTGAACGGAATTACACCAAATTTGGCAAAGAGGTAGCCCTTGGTTCAGTGTCGTGCCTTTTGCTTAAATGGTGTCAATCCGTTCAGTAGTTCCTGAGAAAATCAAAAGTAAAGTCACATATATATCTGGGCGGAGCCTGACCACACATGTCATTGTGAGATCTGATTGGCTGTCAGCACTTCATCCTGGAATTGCTGGCAGCCATCTTGAGACCAATATACATCATAGTACCCCATTGAAATGCATTGTAGTGAATCAAAGATTTTGAGGGTTACCAAAAGGAGAACTATAAAGGGTGATAACAGACTTTAGTTACATTAGAATTCATTTGTTGATGGTACCATACTAATTTCAGGAATTGTGGTGTGTTCTAAGGTGATTGTACCCTGTGAAAAACCTTCTGCTGGGATATCATGAATCATGTTTGAGAGAAAACTATTTTCACATGCTTGTCCCATAGAGTTTTGGAATGTGCTCCAGAAGCTAAAATGAAAGCATATTTTCTGTAAATTCACATTATCTTTCTCAGTCATGTGAGAATGAAGTCTGACATTCTCAGTAAAACATGTACATCCAACAAGGGCAGAGACTGTCAGTTGATTCCTTTGTGTTCTGCTGCAGCTTCCCAGAGTGTTCTAAAGAACAACTAGAGTGCTAACAGCCTTACTTATGACAAAAGTATGGCACACCTGAAGGCATCTTGATTGGAATAAACTGGTAACACTTAAAACATTTAATTTAAAAAGGAACAAAATGATGGGGTTCATTTTGTCATAGAAATTATGGTTAGTGCTGTAGAAAGAAAAATTAGGACATGTTTCAAGTGTGATCTCAAATATCTTCCTGTTATATTTCAACAGGAGCAGCCTGTCAGTTGATGCCTTTGTGTTCTACTGCAGCTTCCCAGAGTGTTCTAAAGAACAACTAGAGCGCTAACAGCCTTACTTATGACAAAAGTATGGCACACCTGAAGCCATCTTGATTGGAATAAACCGGTAACACTTAAAACATTTAATTTAAAAAGGAACAAAATGAGGGGGTTCTTTTTGAAATAGAAATTATGGTTAGTGCTGCAGAAAGAAAAATTAGGGCATGTTTTAAGTGAGATCTCAAATCCTCTTCTATTTCATTAGAAAATTCTGACATGCAGACTGAAACAATCACTTTCAATACCAGCAGCAGACTTCCAGTTAACTCCCTGGTGAGCAGTAGCTTTACTACAGTGATCTAATGAGCAACTAGAGTGCTAACATTCTGAATTTATGACAAATGTGAGACACATCTGAATGCCTTCTTGATGGAATCAAAGTAAAAACTGAAAGCATTTCCTACTGAGGAGGCTGCAGTAAATGAGGAAATTAGGAAACTTCATAACAAAGAAGTCTTCCAAGATGGCCACCAGTGAAAAAAGAGCCCAAATGTAGCACAAATATTACCCAGATGTAGCCCACATATAGCCCAATGACAAAAGTGTGCAAAACCCTTTTATTTTTAGTTTTTTGCAGTTTTATGTAGTGCAGACTGGTCAGGTAGTGGAGCGTTGCATCTTAAAAACATGGCCCCCCTACACTACAAAAACACCACTGCACTACCCTAAACCCTAAAACACTACCCCAGCATGACCCCCTACACTACACAAACACCACTGCACTACCCTAAACCCTAAAACACTACTGTAGGAGAGTAGGATCTGCTTCACATGGGTACCCCCACTTTTTGCTGATGCTTCACTGTTTTTCGACATTAGTCTGGCTGGGGCCCTGCTAATCAGAACCCCAGCCTAGCTGCTTCCTCTCTAAAATGGTTTCCATGTGCCTTAGGCACATCACTGATTGGGATCTGGAGTGCCCTTATAAGTCCCTAGTATATGGTATACTATGTACCAAGGGCATAGGTACCTCAGAGGCCTGCCAGGGGCTGCAGCATGTATTATGCCACCCCTGGAAGGCCATCCAAACTGACACCACAGGTCTGCTAATGCAGCCTGGGTAAGGTGGTGCATGCACCCCTTACTGTGATATAGGTTACCTATATCACTAAATACATACACACATATAAACCTATAAGTCACTCCTAAGGCAGGCCTTATCAATCCTAAAGGCAGAGTGCATGGTTCCTATGTGAGAGGGTGCCCCTGCATGAGCAGGGCCCCTCTGCAGCGTTCGGAGACCATCTCTGATGCTGTTTGTAGTGCAGCCTGACCATATACTCTTAAGCGCATTATATCCTCGCGGTAAAATGCTAACTTTGGAATGGCTGCACCTAAACATGTCGTGTTTGGTGTCAAACATCTTGGAATACTACCCCCCGCCAATCCTGGCGGCGGGGGTAGCATTCCACCCTTCTAGAGGGAAAGACATGTTAACTCTGGCTAGCCCGGTAACTTCTTTCCAGAGCCCTGGCATCACAAAATGGATGCTGCTGCCACAGACACGAGTCTGGCCTCCTGCTGCTGGACGAAACTCCGGCAGGGGAGGCCTGGACAATAGGTTTCCTGTCCCAGGGAGGTGTGACCACCTCCCCAGACAGGATAATGTGTAGTGGGGCTGGGCGGGAGCACTTTCGGGTGCTTTGAAGTCCTGCACTGGGGGCACATTTGGTGTCCCTGTGCATACCCCAGTTCAAACTGGATCAGGGGCTTGCAGCCCCTGCTTTGGCGCGAACTGGACAAAGGGAAAGGGGTGTAGCCACTCCTCTGCCCTGACCCACCCATAGGTGGGGCCACAGAGTAGTCCAACCCCTATCTTTAGTATAAAGATAGGAACCCAGTCCTTAGGACTTTAGATTATCCCTGGATGAAACTCTGAAACTGAATCCTGGACCTTCGACGCTCTACTCACGATTAGAGGACAGAAGAATCTCCCTTGGGGTCAAGGAGTGACTCCCCTGCTTGGCAGGCACCAAAGAAGCATCTGTCCGGTTTGCATTTCTGAAGCTCCCGTCGGACGCCGAAGTCATCGCATCACCAGAGGTGGATTCTCAGACTTCCCCGAGGCTAACCTGAGTCTCCAGCAAAGCTGAGGCCCGTGGCTATCGTGGGTGACTTGAGACCGTGACCCCTGGACACCAAGCACCTTTGCAAGTGCATCCTCTTCTGGGTCTCCCAAGAAGTCGTGCTTTGGGCTCCGAGTATCCCTAGCCTCCAGCACCACCTGCACTGAAGATCACTGGCCTCCACTCCACGAGTGTCCTGTGAGCCAGATCCACGTGCGGCGTCACAAGGCTCCTTCACAGTTGCTAGCCCGTTGGCTAGTAGGCCTTAACGAAGGCCAATCTTTTTCTAACTTAGCATTCTGCTTGCTCCAGGCCTGCCCTCACTCTCCCTCACTGGGTGAGTTCCCCAGACCTTGCTGGTCTGCACCATCGACGATCTTCCTCTGCATCGAGACTTGCCGTTGCCAAGGCTTGTTGGGTCCAATCCGGTCACCGACACCTCAGCACTCGACAGACATCATGTACCAGCCCGAATCCAGCTTCTGGTTGCCGACAATGCCTCCTGGACCTCGTGGCTGAAGAGTCAAGACGACCGTCAACGCACCTGAAGCACTCGACATTGGTGGGCATCTGTCCATCGCCTTCCTGGTCACTGGCTAGTGACCCAGACTCTGTCCCCTCTGCTTTCAGGTTCTTCAGAACTCCGATCCACTCTTGGATCCACCCGGACACTTTTCACTTGGTCGCCAGCAGCACTTTGCAGCAGATCGCCATTCAAATCGACGACGAAACCCGACCCCGAAATGCACCTATGCACCCGGCTTCCCTGGGTGAGGTAACACGAGTACTCCGGTGCTCCCGTGGGTAGAGACTCTTCAAAGTCCTAGATCTCAAAGGGTTTGGTCCAAGTCCTCTTTTAAGTGTCCCTTTTCTCTAATTTCCCGATCACGACTTTCTCCATAGAAGTCAACGGCGTATCGCGGTTGTGTATTTACACTGCACGCGTCTCCCGTGGGTCCCCTGTGTCACTACCTTGGGTGGTTCCTTGTGGTCCAAGCACTTCTAGAGGCTCTAGGCCTAGTGTCTAGTTCAGTCGTGGTTCTTATACCACTTTATTGGTATATGGTTTGAGTACGCCCCTAGGGCCCAAACATGTATTTGTGCTTTTACTGTGTTTAAATAACTTCTAACTTATGTACTTCGAACTCTAGCCTCATAAAGAGACTAGAGGGGTGTGTTTAGCAATAAATACATATATTTTGAATATATACCTGGTGTGGTGCTCTTTCATTTGATCACTCAAGAGATTATAGACTGGTAAAACAAGCTGCTTTACATTCCTTCAAGACTTAGCCTGAAGGCTGCTCTCCATAGCTACCACTAGGATAGCTTTCAATAAGGTTGTCTTTAACCTATCTCCAATAAGGGGTTGTTTGGACTGGTGCAAGGTGCCCACTATAATTAGTGGACAGCATATACCAGGCCAACTTCTCACATTGGTGTGCAGCGTGTGGGATTCCAGCTTGCTATTGTTTTACCAGATAATCTCAATTGAATTGATCAACTGAAAACCACTAAAGGTACCTAAGGTACATATAATTTAAGCTTAGAATACAGTAAGTTCTACTGAACTTAGAGTTGTGTGTTAAGGGATAGCACAACCCTTTCTACAACTCAAGAGAGTTTAGTAGGCCACACTAGAGTAGGTAGTGCATACACCACACCACACTAGTAATGTCTTTAAGGGCAGGATCCAAAGAATCCTTGCAGGAAGCCATTGAGCTTCCACCCTCCAAGTATGATACACTCCCATTCTTGGAATTGAGAGCTTTATGCAACTTGAGAAAAATAAGTGTAGGAAGGTGGAATCTGACTATATGGTTGCCCCCACTTTTTTTATGGTGTTTTGCTGGTTTATGACTTAGTTGGACTGGGATCCTGCTATTCAGGACCCCAGTCTATCTGCTTTCTCTGTAAAAAGGTTTCCATGTGCCTTAGGCACATCTCTGATTGGAATCTGGAGTGCCCTTATAAGTCCCTAGTATATGGTATACTATGTACCAAGGGCATAGGTACCTCAGAGGCCTACCAAGGGCTGCAGCATGTATTATGCCACCCCTGGAAGGCCATCCAAACTGACACCACAGGTCTGCTACTGCAGCCTGGGTAAGGTGGTGCATGCACCCCTTACTGTGATATAGGTTACCTATATCACTAAATACATACACACATATAAACCTATAAGTCACTCCTAAGGCAGGCCTTATCAATCCTGAAGGCAGAGTGCATGGTTCCTATGTGAGAGGGTGCCCCTGCATGAGCAGGGCCCCTCTGCAGCATTCGGAGACCATCTCTGATGCTGTTTGTAGTGCAGCCTGACCATATACTCTTAAGCGCATTATATCCTCGCGGTAAAATGCTAACTTTGGAATGGCTGCACCTAAACATGTCGTGTTTGGTGTCAAACATCTTGGAATACTACCCCCCCGCCAATACTGGCGGCGGGGGTAGCATTCCACCCTTCTAGAGGGAAAGACATGTTAACTCTGACTAGTCCGGTAACTTCTTTCCAGAGCCCTGGCATCACAAAATGGATGCTGCTGCCACAGACACGAGTCTGGCCTCCTGCTGCTGGACGAAACTCCGGCAGGGGAGACCTGGACAACAGGTTTCCTGTCCCAGGGAGGTGTGACCACCTCCCCAGACAGGATAATGTGTATTGGGGCTGGGCGGGAGCACTTTCGGGTGCTTTGAAGTCCTGCACTGGGGGCACATTTGGTGTCCCTGTGCATACCCCAGTTCAAACCGGATCAGGGGCTTGCAGCCCCTGCTTTGGCGCGAACTGGACAAAGGGAAAGGGGTGTAGCCACCCCTCTGCCCTGACCCACCCATAGGTGGGGCCACAGAGTAGTCCAACCCCTATCTTTAGTATAAAGATAGGAACCCAGTCCTTAGGACTTTAGATTATACCTGGACGAAACTCTGAAACTGAATCCTGGACCTTCGACGCTCTACGACAAGATTAGAGGACTGAAGAATCTCCCTTGGGGTCAAGGACTGACTCCCCTGCTTGGCAGGCACCAAAGAAGCATCTGTCCGGTTCGCATTTCTGAAGCTCCCGTCGGACGCCGAAGTCATTGCATCACCAGAGGTGGATTCTCAGACTTCCCCGAGGCTACCCTGAGTCCCCAGCAAAGCTGAGGCCCGTGGCTATCGTGGGTGACTTGAGACCATGACCCCTGGACACCGAGCACATTTGCAAGTGCATCATCTTCTGGGTCTCCCAAGAAGTCATGCTTTGGGCTCCGAGTAGCCCTAGCCTCCACCACCACCTGCACCGAAGATCACTGGCCCCCACTCCACGAGTGTCCTGTGAGACAGATCCACGTGCGGCGTCACGAGGCTCCTTCACGGTCACTAGCCCATTGGCTAGTAGGCCTTAACGAAGGCCAACCTTTTTCTAACTTGGCATCCTGCTTGCTCCAGGCCTGCCCTCACTTACCCTCGCTGGGTGAGTTCCACAGACCTTGCTGGTCTGTACCATCGATGTTCTACATCTTCACCAAGACTTGCCGTTGCCAAGGCTTGTTGGGTCCAATACGGTCGCCGACACCTCAGCACTCGACAGACATCGTGTACCAGCCCGAATCCTGCTCCTGGTTGCCGACAACGCCTCCTGGACCTCGTGGCTGAAGAGTCAAGACGACCATCAATGCACCTGAAGCACTCGACATCGGTGGGCATCTGTCCATCGCCTTCCTGGTCACTGGCTAGTGACCCAGACTCTGTCCCCTCTGCTTTCAGGTTCTTCAGAACTCCGATCCACTCTTGGATCCACCCGGACACTTTTCTCTTGGCCGCCAGCAGCACTTTGCAGCAGATCGCCATTCGAATCGACGACGAAACCCGACCCCGAAAGGCACCTATGCACCCGGCTTCCTGGGTGAGGTAACACGAGTACTCCGGTGCTCCCGTGGGTAGAGACTCTTCAAAGTCCTAGATCTCAAAGGGTTTTGTCCTAGTCCTCTTTTAAGTGTCCCTTTTCTCTATTTTCCCGATCCCGACTTTCTCCATAGAAGTCAACGGCGTATCGCGGTTGTGTATTTACACTGCACGCGTCTCCCGTAGGTCCCCTGTGTCACTACCTTGGGTGGTTCCTTGTGGTCCAAGCACTTCTAGAGGCTCTAGGCCTAGTGTCTAGTTCAGTCGTGGTTCGCATACCACTTTATTGGTATATGGTTTTGTACGCCCCTAGGGCCCAAACGTGTATTTGTGCTATTACTGTGATTTAATAACTTCTAACTTATGTACTTCGAACTCTAGCCTCATAAAGAGACTAGAGGGGTGTGTTTAGCAATAAATACATATATTTTGAATATATACCTGGTGTGGTGCTCTTTCATTTGGTCACTCAAGAGATTATAGACTGGTAAAACAAGCTGCTTTACATTCCTTCAAGACTTAGCCTGAAGGCTGCTCTCCATAGCTACCACTAGGATAGCTTTCAATAAGGTTGTCTTTAACCTATCTCCAATAAGGGGTTGTTTGGACTGGTGCAAGGTGCCCACTATAATTAGTGGACAGCATATGCCAGGCCAACTTCTCACATTGGTGTGCAGTGTGTGGGATTCCAGCTTGCTATTGTTTTACCAGATAATCTCAATTGAATTGATCAACTGAAAACCACTAAAGGTACCTAAGGTACATATAATTTAAGCTTAGAATACAGTAAGTTCTACTGAACTTAGAGTTGTGTGTTAAGGGATAGCACAACCCTTTCTACAACTCAAGAGAGTTTAGTAGGCCACACTAGAGTAGGTAGTGCATACACCACACCACACTAGTAATGTCTTTAAGGGCAGGATCCAAAGAATCCTTGCAGGAAGCCATTGAGCTTCCACCCTCCAAGTATGATACACTCCCATTCTTGGAATTGAGAGCTTTATGTAACTTGAGAAAAATAAGGACAGGCCAAAGCCCCACCACCCAACACCTCAAGGAGTTGTTGGTGGCTTATGACCTTAGTAAGCCTGTAGGGACTGAAGGGGTAGGAGCTGAGGGTGGGGCAGACGAAGAGGACGAGGCTAGGGGTACCAAAACCCCAGCCCCCCTCTGAAACTGGCCAGGAGGGTGACAATGACCCTGACCTGGAAAACCCAATCCCTCCTGTGGATGATGATGAGGATGATCAAGATGATGCCCTCTTTGTCCCCCCAGGAAGGATTAAGAGTGTGCCCAGGAAGTCTAGATCTCCTTCTCAGGAGTCTAACCACTCTGGCACCTCTATAGGGAGCTCTGTCTCATCTCACAGGAGGGAATCCTCTCATGAGAGGAGAACCAGACTGGTCCAGTATGAGGAAACTCAGCTGGAGATCAGAAAAAGCAATTGGCTTTAGATAGGGAATCCCTAGATCTCCTTAGAGAGAGAAGAAAGTTGGGACTAGAGTCCCATGGTGGCAGCAATATCCCTAGAGATAGGGAAAGGTCTTATGACCATAGAAACCTAAACAAGATTGTCCCTCCCTACCAGAGTGGGGATGACATCCACAAATGGATAACTGCACTGGAGAGGGCCTGTAAAGTTCAGAAGGTCCCCCAGAGGCAGTGGGCAGCAATCTTGTGGCTCTCCTTTGCAGACAAAGGTAGAGACAAGCTCCTCACTGTAAGAGAAGAGGATGCTGACAATTACACAGTCTTGAAGAGTGCTCTGATTGATGGGTTTGGCCTAACCACTGAACAGTACAGGTTGAAGTTCAGAGACACCCAAAAAGCACAGACTCAAGACTGGGTTGATTTTGTAGATTGTGCTACAAAGGCTCTGGAAGGTTGGATACATGGCAACAAAGTGCATGACTTTTTAGGATTGTACAATTTGATTATGAGGGAGCAGATCCTTAATAATTGTCAAAAACAGCTTTTGCACCAGTATCTGGTGGACTCTGATCTGACCTCTCCCCAAGAATTGGGAAAGAAGGCAGACAAATGGGTCAGAACCAGAGTAAAAACTAGAAATCAGGGTGGTGACCAGAAGAAAGATTCTACTAAGTCCCAAGAGAAAGGTGGGGATAAATCTAAGGATAAGTCCCCTACAGGGCCCCAAAATTCCTCTTCTGGGGGTGGGTCCCAAACTCCTTCCTCTCCTGAAAAGAAACCATATTGCCATGTCTGTAAAAAGCCTGGGCACTGGAAAACTGATCCCAGTTGCCCCAGGATTGGCAATAAAGAAAATGTTCCTCCCACAACTACTACCACCCCTCCTGGTACTACCAGTAGTAATCCTCCAGTTGGGAGTAGTGCACCCAAAAAGTTGGGTGCTTTTGCAAGAGGAACAGAGGTGAGCCCTAGTTTAGACAGGGACCCCTCAACAGACTCCTCTGACTCTGATGCACATTTGCAAGTGCATCATCTTCTGGGTCTCCCAAGAAGTCGTGCTTTGGGCTCCGAGTAGCCCTAGCTTCCACCACCACCTGCACCGAAGATCACTGGCCCCCACTCCACGAGTGTCCTGTGAGACAGATCCACGTGCGGCGTCACGAGGCTCCTTCACGGTCACTAGCCCATTGGCTAGTAGGCCTTAACGAAGGCCAATCTTTTTCTAACTTGGCATCCTGCTTGCTCCAGGCCTGCCCTCACTTACCCTCGCTGGGTGAGTTCCACAGACCTTGCTGGTCTGCACCATCGATGTTCTACATCTTCACCAAGACTTGCCGTTGCCAAGGCTTGTTGGGTCCAATACGGTCGCCGACACCTCAGCACTCGACAGACATCGTGTACCAGCCCGAATCCTGCTCCTGGTCGCCGACAACGCCTCCTGGACCTCGTGGCTGAAGAGTCAAGACGACCATCAATGCACCTGAAGCACTCGACATCGGTGGGCATCTGTCCATCGCCTTCCTGGTCACTGGCTAGTGACCCAGACTCTGTCCCCTCTGCTTTCAGGTTCTTCAGAACTCCGATCCACTCTTGGATCCACCCAGACACTTTTCTCTTGGCCGCCAGCAGCACTTTGCAGCAGATCGCCATTCGAATCGACGACGAAACCCGACCCCGAAAGGCACCTATGCACCCGGCTTCCCTGGGTGAGGTAACACGAGTACTCCGGTGCTCCCGTGGGTAGAGACTCTTCAAAGTCCTAGATCTCAAAGGGTTTTGTCCTAGTCCTCTTTTAAGTGTCCCTTTTCTCTATTTTCCCGATCCCGACTTTCTCCATAGAAGTCAACGGCGTATCGCGGTTGTGTATTTACACTGCACGCGTCTCCCGTAGGTCCCCTGTGTCACTACCTTGGGTGGTTCCTTGTGGTCCAAGCACTTCTAGAGGCTCTAGGCCTAGTGTCTAGTTCAGTCGTGGTTCGCATACCACTTTATTGGTATATGGTTTTGTACGCCCCTAGGGCCCAAACGTGTATTTGTGCTATTACTGTGATTTAATAACTTCTAACTTATGTACTTCGAACTCTAGCCTCATAAAGAGACTAGAGGGGTGTGTTTAGCAATAAATACATATATTTTGAATATATACCTGGTGTGGTGCTCTTTCATTTGGTCACTCAAGAGATTATAGACTGGTAAAACAAGCTGCTTTACATTCCTTCAAGACTTAGCCTGAAGGCTGCTCTCCATAGCTACCACTAGGATAGCTTTCAATAAGGTTGTCTTTAACCTATCTCCAATAAGGGGTTGTTTGGACTGGTGCAAGGTGCCCACTATAATTAGTGGACAGCATATGCCAGGCCAACTTCTCACATTGGTGTGCAGTGTGTGGGATTCCAGCTTGCTATTGTTTTACCAGATAATCTCAATTGAATTGATCAACTGAAAACCACTAAAGGTACCTAAGGTACATATAATTTAAGCTTAGAATACAGTAAGTTCTACTGAACTTAGAGTTGTGTGTTAAGGGATAGCACAACCCTTTCTACAACTCAAGAGAGTTTAGTAGGCCACACTAGAGTAGGTAGTGCATACACCACACCACACTAGTAATGTCTTTAAGGGCAGGATCCAAAGAATCCTTGCAGGAAGCCATTGAGCTTCCACCCTCCAAGTATGATACACTCCCATTCTTGGAATTGAGAGCTTTATGTAACTTGAGAAAAATAAGGACAGGCCAAAGCCCCACCACCCAACACCTCAAGGAGTTGTTGGTGGCTTATGACCTTAGTAAGCCTGTAGGGACTGAAGGGGTAGGAGCTGAGGGTGGGGCAGACGAAGAGGACGAGGCTAGGGGTACCAAAACCCCCAGCCCCCCCTCTGAAACTGGCCAGGAGGGTGACAATGACCCTGACCTGGAAAACCCAATCCCTCCTGTGGATGATGATGAGGATGATCAAGATGATGCCCTCTTTGTCCCCCAGGAAGGATTAAGAGTGTGCCCAGGAAGTCTAGATCTCCTTCTCAGGAGTCTAACCACTCTGGCACCTCTATAGGGAGCTCTGTCTCATCTCACAGGAGGGAATCCTCTCATGAGAGGAGAACCAGACTGGTCCAGTATGAGGAAACTCAGCTGGAGATCAGAAAAAAGCAATTGGCTTTAGATAGGGAATCCCTAGATCTCCTTAGAGAGAGAAGAAAGTTGGGACTAGAGTCCCATGGTGGCAGCAATATCCCTAGAGATAGGGAAAGGTCTTATGACCATAGAAACCTAAACAAGATTGTCCCTCCCTACCAGAGTGGGGATGACATCCACAAATGGATAACTGCACTGGAGAGGGCCTGTAAAGTTCAGAAGGTCCCCCAGAGGCAGTGGGCAGCAATCTTGTGGCTCTCCTTTGCAGACAAAGGTAGAGACAAGCTCCTCACTGTAAGAGAAGAGGATGCTGACAATTACACAGTCTTGAAGAGTGCTCTGATTGATGGGTTTGGCCTAACCACTGAACAGTACAGGTTGAAGTTCAGAGACACCCAAAAAGCACAGACTCAAGACTGGGTTGATTTTGTAGATTGTGCTACAAAGGCTCTGGAAGGTTGGATACATGGCAACAAAGTGCATGACTTTTTAGGATTGTACAATTTGATTATGAGGGAGCAGATCCTTAATAATTGTCAAAACCAGCTTTTGCACCAGTATCTGGTGGACTCTGATCTGACCTCTCCCCAAGAATTGGGAAAGAAGGCAGACAAATGGGTCAGAACCAGAGTAAAAACTAGAAATCAGGGTGGTGACCAGAAGAAAGATTCTACTAAGTCCCAAGAGAAAGGTGGGGATAAATCTAAGGATAAGTCCCCTACAGGGCCCCAAAATTCCTCTTCTGGGGGTGGGTCCCAAACTCCTTCCTCTCCTGAAAAGAAACCATATTGCCATGTCTGTAAAAAGCCTGGGCACTGGAAAACTGATCCCAGTTGCCCCAGGATTGGCAATAAAGAAAATGTTCCTCCCACAACTACTACCACCCCTCCTGGTACTACCAGTAGTAATCCTCCAGTTGGGAGTAGTGCACCCAAAAAGTTGGGTGCTTTTGCAAGAGGAACAGAGGTGAGCCCTAGTTCAGACAGGGACCCCTCAACAGACTCCTCTGACTCTGATGGTGGTATAGGATTTGCCACCTTTACCATGGGTCCCACAGCGTTGGGCAGGTACAGATTGGAGCCAATAATTAATGGTCAGAAAGCTGTGGCATTTAGGGACACAGGGGCTAGTGTCACCATGGTAGCAGGGAAACTAGTCCCCCCTCACCAGTTTTTACCTGAGTTTAAGTACCAGGTGACCAACATTGATGGTGTCAGAACAGATCACCCCATGGCCATAGTCAATCTCAGCTGGGAGGGGGTCACAGGCCCAAAGAGAGTGGCAGTGTACCCCACCTTACCTGTATATTGCCTGATGGGCAATGATTTGGAAATTTCAGCCTGGGCTGAAGTTGAACACCAAACCCATTTTAGGATGTTGGGCGTCCCTGTAAAGGTTAGTGGGGCTGTGATGGCCACAGCCCCAGCCCAAGAATTTGGAGAGATGGAGCCTGAAAGAATGGCCCACTCTCCCCCAAAAGAGAGCACAAGGGTTGAAGAAAAGTCTTCTTCCCCCAGACAGTAGGTAAGGGTCAGCCTCCTCAGGGAGCTGACCCTACCCCTAGTGAAGGAACTGCCACAGAGGTAGTCAGGCCTGGCCTGGCCACCCCCTGATGGCAGAGGACCCTTCCAAGGTGGTACCCAGTCTGGAGCAGGTAACCTGCCCCTCTCTACCCTGCCTCAGTCAGCCCAGGGCTGCAGAGGTCAGGGAGGTCAGTGGACCCCCAGGGCCCCCTGTCCAGAGGAAGCCCCCCATCAGCAGATTAGGGGCACCCAGTCTAGTAGCCCTAGCCAGGTGAAAATTCCTCTACACACTGAGGGATCCCCCATACCTTTATGTAGGGACCTCCCCCAGAAGGACTCTGGTAGGCAAGGGCAAACCTGGGACCAGAAGGTTCCAAACCTGCCATGTCCCTCCAGTAGTCCATCCAAAGGGACCCAACCCCCAGCTGTAGGCAGCCAAAGGTTGACCCTTAGAGCAAAGTGCAACTCAGTCATGGAAAGACAGGCATACATGGTGACCAGTGATCTGAGGAAGCTGAGGTCAACATTCCTAGGGCCTCACTTCTCTACTCAGACACCTCACCAGCCTTGTACTTTACCTAAGCACACCACAGGTAGTGAATCCCCATGGTGGAGACCCTCTCATACCCTTAGGGTGAGGGATTGCTTAGTGGACCATAAGACAGGGGGCAACCATGCTAGTGCAGGTGCTTCCTTATATGACCACTTAGTCAATGAAGGCTCAACTGGCCAAGGTTAGCCTTATCTCCTTTCGTTTGGGGGGGTTATGTAGGAAGGTGGAATCTGACTATATGGTTGCCCCCACTTTTTTTATGGTGTTTTGCTGGTTTATGACTTAGTTGGACTGGGATCCTGCTATTCAGGACCCCAGTCTATCTGCTTTCTCTGTAAAAGGTTTCCATGTGCCTTAGGCACATCTCTGATTGGAATCTGGAGTGCCCTTATAAGTCCCTAGTATATGGTATACTATGTACCAAGGGCATAGGTACCTCAGAGGCCTACCAAGGGCTGCAGCATGTATTATGCCACCCCTGGAAGGCCATCCAAACTGACACCACAGGTCTGCTACTGCAGCCTGGGTAAGGTGGTGCATGCACCCCTTACTGTGATATAGGTTACCTATATCACTAAATACATACACACATATAAACCTATAAGTCACTCCTAAGGCAGGCCTTATCAATCCTGAAGGCAGAGTGCATGGTTCCTATGTGAGAGGGTGCCCCTGCATGAGCAGGGCCCCTCTGCAGCGTTCGGAGACCATCTCTGATGCTGTTTGTAGTGCAGCCTGACCATATACTCTTAAGCGCATTATATCCTCGCGGTAAAATGCTAACTTTGGAATGGCTGCACCTAAACATGTCGTGTTTGGTGTCAAACATCTTGGAATACTACCCCCCCACCAATACTGGCGGCGGGGGTAGCATTCCACCCTTCTAGAGGGAAAGACATGTTAACTCTGACTAGTCCGGTAACTTCTTTCCAGAGCCCTGGCATCACAAAATGGATGCTGCTGCCACAGACACGAGTCTGGCCTCCTGCTGCTGGACGAAACTCCGGCAGGGGAGACCTGGACAATAGGTTTCCTGTCCCAGGGAGGTGTGACCACCTCCCCAGACAGGATAATGTGTATTGGGGCTGGGCGGGAGCACTTTCGGGTGCTTTGAAGTCCTGCACTGGGGGCACATTTGGTGTCCCTGTGCATACCCCAGTTCAAACCGGATCAGGGGCTTGCAGCCCCTGCTTTGGCGCGAACTGGACAAAGGGAAAGGGGTGTAGCCACCCCTCTGCCCTGACCCACCCATAGGTGGGGCCACAGAGTAGTCCAACCCCTATCTTTAGTATAAAGATAGGAACCCAGTCCTTAGGACTTTAGATTATACCTGGACGAAACTCTGAAACTGAATCCTGGACCTTCGACGCTCTACGACAAGATTAGAGGACTGAAGAATCTCCCTTGGGGTCAAGGAGTGACTCCCCTGCTTGGCAGGCACCAAAGAAGCATCTGTCCGGTTCGCATTTCTGAAGCTCCCGTCGGACGCCGAAGTCATCGCATCACCAGAGGTAGATTCTCAGACTTCCCCGAGGCTACACTGAGTCCCCAGCAAAGCTGAGGCCCGTGGCTATCGTGGGTGACTTGAGACCATGACCCCTGGACACCGAGCACATTTGCAAGTGCATCATCTTCTGGGTCTCCCAAGAAGTCATGCTTTGGGCTCCGAGTAGCCCTAGCCTCCAGCACCACCTGCACCGAAGATCACTGGCCCCCACTCCACAAGTGTCCTGTAAGCCAGATCCACGTGCGGCGTCACGAGGCTCCTTCGCGGTTGCTAGCCCGTTGGCTAGTAGCCCTTAACGAAGGCCAATCCTTTTCTTACTTGGCATCCTGGTTGCTCCAGGTCTGCCCTCACTTACCTTCGCTGGGTGAGTTCCACAGACCTTGCTGGTCTGCACCATCGATGATCTACATCTTCACCAACACTTGCCGTTGCCAAGGCTTGTTGGATCCAATCCGGTCGCCGACACCTCAGCACTCGACAGACATCGTGTACCAGCCCGAATCCTGCTCCTGGTCACCGACAACACCTCCTGGACCTCGTGGCTGAAGAGTCAAGACGACCGTCAATGCACCTGAAGCACTCGACATCGGTGGGCATCTGTCCATCGCCTTCCTGGTCACTGGCTAGTGACCCAGACTCTGTCCCCTCTGCTTTCAGGTTCTTCAGAACTCCGATCCACTCTTGGATCCACCCAGACACTTTTCTCTTGGCCGCCAGCAGCACTTTGCAGCAGATCGCCATTCGAATCGACGACGAAACCCGACCCCGAAAGGCACATATGCACCCGGCTTCCCTGGGTGAGGTAACACGAGTACTCCGGTGCTCCAGTGGGTAGAGACTCTTCAAAGTCCTAGATCTCAAAGGGTTTTGTCCTAGTCCTCTTTTAAGTGTCCCTTTTCTCTATTTTCCCGATCCCGACTTTCTCCATAGAAGTCAACGGCGTATCGCGGTTGTGTATTTACACTGCACGCGTCTCCCGTAGGTCCCCTGTGTCACTACCTTGGGTGGTTCCTTGTGGTCCAAGCACTTCTAGAGGCTCTAGGCCTAGTGTCTAGTTCAGTCGTGGTTCGCATACCACTTTATTGGTATATGGTTTGGTATGCCCCTAGGGCCCAAACGTGTATTTGTGCTATTACTGTGATTTAATAACTTCTAACTTATGTACTTCGAACTCTAGCCTCATAAAGAGACTAGAGGGGTGTGTTTAGCAATAAATACATATATTTTGAATATATACCTGGTGTGGTGCTCTTTCATTTGGTCACTCAAGAGATTATAGACTGGTAAAACAAGCTGCTTTACATTCCTTCAAGACTTAGCCTGAAGGCTGCTCTCCATAGCTACCACTAGGATAGCTTTCAATAAGGTTGTCTTTAACCTATCTCCAATAAGGGGTTGTTTGGACTGGTGCAAGGTGCCCACTATAATTAGTGGACAGCATATGCCAGGCCAACTTCTCACAATAAGGACAGGCCAAAGCCCCACCACCCAACACCTCAAGGAGTTGTTGGTGGCTTATGACCTTAGTAAGCCCTTGGGGACTGAAGGGGTAAGAGCTGAGGGTGGGGCAGATGATGAGGTTGGGAATGGGGGTACCAGTACCCTCAGCCCCCCCTCTGAAACTGGCCAGGAGGGCGACAATGGCCCTGACCTGGATAATCCAACCCCTCCTGAGGAGGAGGAAGAGGAGGATCAGAATGATGCACCCTTTGTCCCCCCAGGAAGGATTGTGAGTGTGCCCAGAAGGTCTAGATCTTCTTCTCAGGAGTCTAACCACTCTGGCACCTCAATAGGGAGCTCTGTCTCATCTCATAGGAGGGAATCCTCCCATGAGAGAAGAAAGAGGCTGATTCAATATGAGGAAGCTCAGCTTGAACTCAGAAGGAAGCAAGTAGCCTTAGACAGGGAGTCCCTAGATCTCTTTAGAGAGAAAAGAAAGTTGGGACTAGAGTCCCATGGTGGCAGCAATATCCCTAGAGATAGGGAAAGGTCCTATGACCATAGGAACCTGAGCAAGATTGTCCCTCCCTATCAGAATGGGGATGACATCCACAAGTGGATAACTGCTCTAGAGAGGGCCTGTAAGGTACAGAAGGTCCCTCAGGAGCAGTGGGCAGCAATCTTGTGGCTCTCCTTTGCTGACAAAGGTAGAGATAAGCTCCTCACTGTTAGAGAGGAGGATGCTGATAATTACAAGGTCTTGAAGAGTGCTCTTATTGATGGGTTTGGCCTAACCACTGAACAGTACAGGTTGAAGTTCAGAGATACCCAAAAAGCACAGACTCAAGACTGGGTAGACTATGTGGATTGTTCTGCCAAGGCTCTGGAAGGCTGGTTGATGGGCAGTAAGGTGTGTGACTTCTCAGGATTGTACAATCTGATAATGAGGGAGCAGATTCTTAATAACTGTCAAAATCAGCTGTTGCATCAATACCTGGTAGACTCTGATCTGACCTCTCCCCAAGAATTGGGAAAGAAGGCAGACAAATGGGTCAGAACCAGGGTGAAGCAGAAGGTACAGAACCAAGGTGGGGAAACCAAGAAGCAAGATGCTAAGAACTCTGACAAGGGTGGGGAGAAGGGTAAAGATCAAAAGTCTTCATCAGGCCCCCAAAAATCTTCTTCTGGTGGGGATTCACAGTCTACCAAAGGGAAAGGCCAAAGAAAACAATGGTGCAAGGTCTGTAAGCAAAAGACCCACTGGACCAGTGATTGCACCAAGTCCAAAGACTCCAGTCCAGCACCCACCAATGCCCCTAAGGCACCTGTTCCCCCTAGTACAGTTGGTGGGAGTGCTCCAGCCAAGGGTTTAGTAGGGTTCACCCTGGGTACTGAGTTGGGCTCTGACCTAGTCAGAGAACTGACTCAGGCTGTGTTAGTCTGTGATGGAGGCATGGATGTGACCTCCGCTGTGAGTCCCAGTAATCTGGGCAAGTACAGACAACAGCCTTTAATCAATGGACGTGAGGCTTTGGCATTTAGGGACACAGGGGCAAGTGTCACAATGGTGACACAAGACCTTGTGAATCCTGGGCAAGTTATACTTGGTGAGATGTACCAAGTGACCAATGCTAGCAATGTCAGAACAGACCATACTCTGGCAGTTGTTAACTTCTCCTGGGGAGGGGTAACTGGTCTTAAGAAGGTTGTGGTGAGTGCAAACCTACCAGTCGAATGCTTGCTTGGCAATGACTTAGAGACTTCTGCTTGGGCAGAAGTGGAGCTCAGGACCCATGCAGAAATGCTGGGGATCCCTGCAGATGTGTTTGCTGTGACCAGGTCACAAGCCAAAATGTCTGGCACTGAACAGGCCTTGGATTCTGGAAGAATGGACCAAGTGCCTTCCAAGAGGAGGAGTAGTAGGGTTAAGGCAGTGCCTTCCCCTTGGCTCAAGGAAGATCAGTCCCTTGAGGGGGATGATCTCAGCCCTGAAGAAGGAACTGTCCCAGAGGAACTTGAACCTGACCAGGTTGAGTTCTTGGGGACAGGGGGACCTTCTAGGGCAGATCTGAGCCAGGAGCAGCAGAGCTGCCCCTCCCTTGAACCCCTCAGACAGCAAGCTGCTGCTGAGGCTGCTGGGAAAGCTAGTGGTCCCCATACAGTGTATTGGGATGATGGACTCCTGTACTCAGAGAGTAGAGACCCCAAGCCTGGTGCTACCAGGAGGTTGGTTATACCTCTGAAGTTCAGGGGCTTCCTATTGACCCTAGCCCATGATATTCCCTTAGCAGGTCACCTGGGCCAGAACAAGACTTGGGACAGAATTGTCCCTCACTTTCACTGGCCCCACATGTCTGAAGACAGCAAGGAGTTTTGTCGCTCCTGTGTAACCTGCCAAGCCAGTGGCAAAGCAGGTGGCACTACAAAGGCCCCCTGATACCACTACCTGTGGTGGGGGTGCCCTTTGAAAGGGTAGGGATTGACATTGTTGGTCCCATGGATCCCCAAACAGCCTCTGGGCACAGGTTTATCCTGGTGGTAGTGGATCATGCCACCAGGTACCCAGAAGCTATTCCCCTCAGGACCACTACAGCACCTGTGGTGGCAAGGGCCCTCCTGGGAATCTTCTCAAGAGTGGGCTTTCCTAAGGAGGTAGTCTCAGACAGGGGTGCTAACTTCATGTCTGGGTACTTAAAAGCAATGTGGAAGGAGTGTGGAGTGACTTATAAGTTCACCACACCCTATCACCCACAATGCAATGGTTTAGTTGAGAGATTCAACAAAACCTTGAAGGGCATGATTAAAGGGCTCCCAGAAAAGCTTAGGCGTAGATGGGACATACTCTTGCCCTGCCTTTTATTCGCATATAGGGAGGTGCCTCAGAAGGGGGTTGGTTACAGCCCTTTTGAACTTCTGTTTGGCCACCCTGTGAGGGGTCCACTGTGCTTGGTGAAGGAAGGATGGGAGTTACCTCTCAAGCCCCCAAAGCAAGATATAGTGGACTATGTACTTGGTCTCCGCTCCAGGATGGCTGAGTACATGAAAAAGGCAACCAAAAACCTTGAGGCTAGCCAGGAACTTCAAAAGGCCTGGCATGACCAAAAGGCTGTTCTGACTGTTTACCAGCCAGGACAGAAGGTGTGGGTGTTGGAGCCAGTGGCCCCAGCAGCTCTCCAAGATAAATGGAGTGGACCCCACACTATTGTTGAGCAGAAGGGTGAGGTCACTTATTTAGTAGACCTAGGAACACCCAGGAGTCCCCACAGGGTTCTCCATGTCAACAGGTTAAAACCATATGTGGACAGGGCAGACATGGGCTTGCTCATGGCTACTGATGAAGGGCAGGAGGAAGAGAGTGACCCACTCCCTGACCTGCTCTCACAGAACCCTGACAATGGGTCAGTTGATGGTGTAGCCTTGGCAGGCAGCCTCACTACCCAGCAACAAACTGACTGCAGGCAAGTCCTCAATCAGTTTAGACATATGTTTTCACTGACACCCAGTCAGACCACCTGGTGCACTCATGACGTGGACACTGGGGACAGTCTGCCTATTAAAAACAAGATTTATAGGCAACCTGACCATGTCAGGGACTGTATCAGGACTGAAGTCCAGAAAATGTTGGATTTGGGAGTTATTGAACCCTCTGATAGCCCTTGGGCTAGTCCAGTGGTCCTCGTACCAAAACCTCACACCAGTGGTGGAAAAAGAGAGATGAGGTTTTGTGTGGACTACAGGGGTCTCAATGCAGTCACTAGGACTGATGCCCATCCAATACCCAGGGCAGATGAGCTCATAGATACTTTGGCCTCTGCCAAATATCTCAGCACATTTGACCTAACAGCTGGCTACTGGCAGATCAGACTAGCTGATGCTGCAAGGCCCAAAACAGCATTATCAACCCCTAGTGGGCATTATCAATTTGTGGTAATGCCCTTTGGTCTGAAGAATGCACCTGCCACTTTCCAGAGGCTGGTGAATACAGTTCTCACAGGTCTGGAAGCCTATAGTGCAGCATATCTAGATGATATTGCTGTCTTTAGCTCCACCTGGGAGGATCACCTGGTCCAC
This sequence comes from Calotriton arnoldi, assembly GCA_963921515.1. NCBI lineage: Eukaryota > Metazoa > Chordata > Amphibia > Caudata > Salamandridae > Calotriton > Calotriton arnoldi. Next base: position 590,779 of record CAWUFW010009537.1, read on the forward strand.
CTCAGGAATGTTTTACAGGCCCTGCAAAAGGCAGGCCTGACTATCAAGGCCACTAAGTGCCAGATAGGGCAGAGTCAGGTGGTGTACCTGGGCCACCTTGTGGGTGGAGGCCAGGTTCAACCTTTGCAGAGCAAGATCCAGACCATCATGGACTGGACTGCTCCCACTACCCAGACTCAGGTGAGAGCCTTCTTAGGCCTGACTGGGTACTATAGGAGATTTGTCAAGGGATATGGATCAATAGTGACACCCCTGATTGACTTAACTTCTAAGAAAATGCCCAAAAGGGTTCAGTGGACAGTTAGCTGTCAAAAGGCATTTGATGACCTGAAGCAGGCCATGTGCACTGCTCCCATTCTACAGAGTCCTGATTACTCCAAGAAGTTCATTGTTCAAACTGATGCATCTGAATTGGGGGTAGGGGCTGTACTGTCACAATTGAATGAAGAAGGTCAGGATCAGCCAGTAGCTTTCATTAGCAGAAGGCTGACCCCTAGAGAGAAACGTTGGTCAGCCATAGAGAGGGAGGCCTTTGCTGTGGTCTGGGCTCTGAAGAAGTTGAGGCCATACTTGTTTGGTACACACTTCCTGGTTCAGACAGACCATAAGCCCCTCTTATGGCTAAAACAAATGAAGGGTGAAAACCCCAAACTGCTTAGGTGGTCCATTTCCCTACAGGGGATGGACTTTACAGTGGAACATAGACCTGGGAGTAACCATGCGAATGCAGATGGACTCTCTAGGTATTTTCACTTAGAACATGAAGACTTAACTGGGCAAGGTTAGTTTAATGTCCCTACGTTTGGGGGGGGTTGTGTAGGAGAGTAGGATCTGCTTCACATGGGTACCCCCACTTTTTGCTGATGCTTCACTGTTTTTCGACATTAGTCTGGCTGGGGCCCTGCTAATCAGAACCCCAGCCTAGCTGCTTCCTCTCTAAAATGGTTTCCATGTGCCTTAGGCACATCACTGATTGGGATCTGGAGTGCCCTTATAAGTCCCTAGTATATGGTATACTATGTACCAAGGGCATAGGTACCTCAGAGGCCTGCCAGGGGCTGCAGCATGTATTATGCCACCCCTGGAAGGCCATCCAAACTGACACCACAGGTCTGCTACAGCAGCCTGGGTAAGGTGGTGCATGCACCCCTTACTGTGATATAGGTTACCTATATCACTAAATACATATACACATATAAACCTATAAGTCACTCCTAAGGCAGGCCTTATCAATCCTAAAGGCAGAGTGCATGGTTCCTATGTGAGAGGGTGCCCCTGCATGAGCAGGGCCCCTCTGCAGCGTTCGGAGACCATCTCTGATGCTGTTTGTAGTGCAGCCTGACCATATACTCTTAAGCGCATTATATCCTCGCGGTAAAATGCTAACTTTGGAATGGCTGCACCTAAACATGTCGTGTTTGGTGTCAAACATCTTGGAATACTACCCCCCCGCCAATACTGGCGGCGGGGGTAGCATTCCACCCTTCTAGAGGGAAAGACATGTTAACTCTGGCTAGCCCGGTAACTACTTTCCAGAGCCCTGGCATCACAAAATGGATGCTGCTGCCACAGACACGAGTCTGGCCTCCTGCTGCTGGACGAAACTCCGGCAGGGGAGGCCTGGACAATAGGTTTCCTGTCCCAGGGAGGTGTGACCACCTCCCCAGACAGGATAATGTGTATTGGGGCTGGGCGGGAGCACTTTCGGGTGCTTTGAAGTCCTGCACTGGGGGCACATTTGGTGTCCCTAGTGCATACCCCAGTTCAAACCGGATCAGGGGCTTGCAGCCCCTGCTTTGGCGCGAACTGGACAAAGGGAAAGGGGTGTAGCCACCCCTCTGCCCTGACCCACCCATAGGTGGGGCCACAGAGTAGTCCAACCCCTATATTTAGTATAAAGATAGGAACCCAGTCCTTAGGACTTTAGATTATCCCTGGACGAAACTCTGAAACTGAATCCTGGACCTTCGACGCTCTACTCACGATTAGAGGACAGAAGAATCTCCCTTGGGGTCAAGGAGTGACTCCCCTGCTTGGCAGGCACCAAAGAAGCATCTGTCCGGTTTGCATTTCTGAAGCTCCCGTCGGACGCCGAAGTCATCGCATCACCAGAAGTAGATTCTCAGACTTCCCCGAGGCTACCCTGAGTCTCCAGCAAAGCTGAGGCCCGTGGCTATCGTGGGTGACTTGAGACCGTGACCCCTGGACACCGAGCACATTTGCAAGTGCATCCTCTTCTGGGTCTCCCAAGAAATCGTGCTTTGGGCTCCGAGTAGCCCTAGCCTCCAGCACCACCTGCACCGAAGATCACTGGCCTCCACTCCACGAGTGTCCTGTGAGCCAGATCCACGTGCGGCATCATGAGGCTCCTTCACGGTCACTAGCCCGTTGGCTAGTAGCCCTTAACGAAGGCCAATCTTTTTCTAACTTGGCATCCTGGTTGCTCCAGGCCTGCCCTCACTCACCCTTGCTGGGTGAGTTCCCCAGACCTTGCTGGTCTGTACCATCGACGATCGTCCTCTGCATCAAGACTTGCCGTTGCCAAGGCTTGTTGGGTCCAATCCGGTCGCCGACACCTCAGCACTCGACAGACATTGTGTACCAGCCCGAATCCTGCTCCTGGTCGCCGACAACACCTCCTGGACCTCGTGGCTGAAGAGTCAAGACGACTGTCAACGCACCTGAAGCACTCGACATCGGTGGGCATCTGTCCATCGCCTTCCTGGTCACTGGCTAGTGACCCAGACTCTGTCCCCTCTGCTTTCAGGTTCTTCAGAACTCCGATCCACTCTTGGATCCACCCGGACACTTTTCACTTGGTCGCCAGCAGCACTTTGCAGCAGATCGCCATTCAAATCGACGACGAAACCCGACCCCGAAAGGCACCTATGCACCCGGCTTCCCTGGGTGAGGTAACACGAGTACTCCGGTGCTCCCGTGGGTAGAGACTCTTCAAAGTCCTAGATCTCAAAGGGTTTGGTCCAAGTCCTCTTTTAAGTGTCCCTTTTCTCTAATTTCCCGATCACGACTTTCTCCATAGAAGTCAACGGCGTATCGCGGTTGTGTATTTACACTGCACGCGTCTCCCGTGGGTCCCCTGTGTCACTACCTTGGGTGGTTCCTTGTGGTCCAAGCACTTCTAGAGGCTCAAGGCCTAGTGTCTAGTTCAGTCGTGGTTCTTATACCACTTTATTGGTATATGGTTTGGTACGCCCCTAGGGCCCAAAAGTGTATTTGTGCTTTTACTGTGTTTAAATAACTTCTAACTTATGTACTTCGAACTCTAGCCTCATAAAGAGACTAGAGGGGTGTGTTTAGCAATAAATACATATATTTTGAATATATACCTGGTGTGGTGCTCTTTCATTTGGTCACTCAAGAGATTATAGACTGGTAAAACAAGCTGCTTTACATTTCTTCAAGACTTAGCCTGAAGGCTGCTCTCCATAGCTACCACTAGGATAGCTTTCAATAAGGTTGTCTTTAACCTATCTCCAATAAGGGGTTGTTTGGACTGGTGCAAGGTGCCCACTATAATTAGTGGACAGCATATACCAGGCCAACTTCTCACAACTACCCCCAGCACGACCCCCTACACTACCCAAACACCACTGCACTAACCTAAATCCTAAAACACTACCCCCAGCACGACCCCCTACACTACCCAAACACCACTGCAGTACCCTAAAACATGACCCCGTACACCACACAAACACCACTGCACTACCCTAAACCCTAAAACACTACCCCCAGCACGACCCCTACACTACACAAGCACCACTGCACTACCCTAAACCCTAAAACACTACTCCCAGCACGACCCCCTACACTACACAAACACCACTGCACTAACCTAAACCCTAAAACACTACCGCCAGCACGACCCCCTACACTACCCAAACACCACTGCACTAACCTAAATCCTAAAACACTAACCCCAGCACGACCCCCTACACTACCCAAACACCACTGCACTACCCTAAAACATGACCCCCTACAATACACAAACACCACTGCACTACCCTAAACCCTAAAGCACTACCCCCAGCACGACCCCCTATACTACACAAGCACCACTACACTACCCTAAACACTAAAACACTACCCCCAGCACGACCCCCTACACTGCCCGAACACCACTGCACTGCCCTAAACCCTGAAACACCAGCCCCTGCACGACCCCCTACACTGCCCGAACACCACTGCACTGCCCTAAACCCTGAAACACCACAACCTTCATGACCCCCTACACTGCCCGAACAGCACTGCACTGCCGTAAACCCTGAAACACCACCCCCAGCATGACCCCCTACACTGCCCGAACACTACTGCACTGCCCAAAACCCTGAAACACTACCCCCAGCAAGACCCCCTACACTGCCCGAACACCACTGCACTGCCCTAAACCCTGAAACATCACCCCCAGCAAGACCCCCTACACTGCCCGAACACCACTGCACCAAACCCTGAAACACCACCCCCAGCACGACCCCCTACACTGTCCAAACACCACTGCACTGCCCTAAACCCTGAAACACCACCCCAGGATGACCCACTACACTGCCGAACACCACTGCTCTGCCCAAAACCCTGAAACACCAGCCCCAGCACGACCCCCTACACTGCCCGAACACCACTGCACTGCCGTAAACCTTGAAACACCAGCCCCAGCACGACCCCTACACTGCCTGAACACCACTGCACTACCCTAAACCCTGAAACACCACCCCCAGCACGACCCCCTACACTGCCCGAGCACCACTGCACTGCCCTAAACCCTGAAACACCAGCCCCAGCACGACCCCCTACACTGCCCGAACACCACTGCACTGCCCTAAACTCTGAAACACCAGCCCCAGCACGACCGCCTACACTACCCGAACACCACTGCACTGCCCTAAACCCTGAAACACCAGCCCCAGCATGACCCCCTACACTGCCCGAACACCACTGCACTGCCCTAAACCGTGAAACACCAGCCTCAGCACGACCCCCTACACTGCCTGAACACCACTGCACTGCCCTAAACCCAGAAAAACCACCCCCAGCAAGACCCCCTAAACTGCCTGAACACCACTGCACTGCCCTAAACCCTGAAACATCACCCCCAGCAAGACCCCCTACACTGCCCAAACACCACTGCCCTAAACCCTGAAACACCACCCCCAGCAAGACCCCCTACACTGCCCGAACACCACTGCACTGCCCTAAACCCTGAAACACCAGCCCCAGCATGACCCCCTACACTGCCCGAACACCACTGCACTGCCCTAAACCCTGAAACACCACCCCCTGCACAACCCACTACACTGTCCGAACACCACTGCACTGCCTTAAACCCTGAAACACCACCCCCAGCACGACCCCCTACACTGCGCGAACACCATTGCACTGCCCTAAACCCTGAAACACCACCCCCTGCACGACCCCCTACACTGCCCGAACACCACTGCACTGCCCTAAACCCTGAAACACCACCCCCTGCACTACCCCCTATACTGCCTGAACACTACTGCACTCCCCTAAACCCGGAAACACCACCCCCAGCATGACCCCCTACACTGCACGAACACCACTGCACTGCCCTAAACCCTGAAACACTACCCCCAGCAAGACCCCCTACACTGCACGAACACCACTGCACTGCCCTAAACCCTGAAACATCACCCCCAGCAAGACCCCCTACACTGCCCGAACACCACTGCCCTAAACCCTGAAACACCACCCCCAGCAAGACCCCCTACACTGCCTGAACACCACTGCACTGCCCTTACCCCTGAAACACCACCCCCAGCACGACCCCTACACTGCCCGAACACCACTGCACTGCCCTAAACCCTGAAACACCACCCCCAGCACGCCCCCTACACTGCCCGAACACCACTGCACTGCCCTAAACCCTGAAACACCAGCCCCAGCACAACCCCGTACACTGCCCGAACACCACTGCACTGCCCTAAACCCTGAAACACCAGCCCCAGCACGACCGCCTACACTGCCCGAAAACCACTGCACTGCCCTAAACCCTGAAACACCAGCCCCAGCACGACCCCCTATACTGCCCAAACACCACTACACTGCCCTAAACCCTGAAACACCACCCCCTGCATGACCCCCTACACTGCCCGAACACCACTGCACTGCCCTAAACCCTGAAACACCACCCCCAGCACGACCCCCTACACTGCCCAAACACCACTGCACTGCCCTAAACCCTGAAACACCACCCCCTGCACGACCCCCTACACTGCCGGAACACCACTGCACTGCCCTAAACCCTGAAACACCACCCCCAGCACGACCCCCTACACTGCCCGAACACCACTGCACTAAACCCTGAAACACCACCCCCAGCAAGACCACCTACACTGGCCGAACACCACTGCACTGCCCTAAACCCTGAAAACCACCCCCTGCACGACCCCCTACACTGCCCGAACACCACTGCACTGCCCTAAACCCTGAAACACCACCCCCAGCACGACCCCCTACACTGCCCAAACACCACTGCACTGCCCTAAACCCTGAAACACCACCCCCTGCACGACCCCCTACACTGCCGGAACACCACTGCACTGCCCTAAACCCTGAAACACCACCCCCAGCACGACCCCCTACACTGCCCGAACACCACTGCACTAAACCCTGAAACACCACCCCCAGCAAGACCACCTACACTGGCCGAACACCACTGCACTGCCCTAAACCCTGAAAACCACCCCTGCACGACCCCTACACTGCCCAAACACCACTGCACTGCCCTAAACCCTGAAACACCACCCCCTGCACGACACCCTACACTGCCCGAACACCACTGCACTGCCCTAAACCCTGAAACACCACCCCTCAGCACGACACCCTACACTGCCCGAACACCACTGCATTGCCCTAAACCCTGAAACACCACCCCTCAGCACGACCCCCTACACTGCCCGAACACCACTGCACTGCCCTAAACCCTGAAACACCACCCCCAGCACGACCCCCTACACTGCCCAACACCACTGCCCTGCCCTAAACCCTGAAACACCACCCCTGCACGACCCCCTACACTGCCGGAACACCACTGCACTGCCCTAAACCCTGAAACACCACCCCCTGCACGACCCCATACACTGCCCGAACACCACTGCACTGCCCTAAACCCTGAAACACCAGCCCCAGCAAGACCCCCTACACTGCCCGAACACCACTGCACTGCCCTAGACTCTGAAACACCAGCCCCAGCAAGACCCCCTACACAGCCCGAACACCACTGCCCAAAACCCTGAAACACCAGCCCTCAGCACGACACCCTACACTGCCCGAACACCACTGCATTGCCCTAAACCCTGAAACACCACCCCTCAGCACGACCCCCTACACTGCCCGAACACCACTGCACTGCCCTAAACCCTGAAACACCACCCCCAGCATGACCCCCTACACTGCCCGAACACCACTGCACTGCCCTAAACCCTGAAACACCAGCCCCAGCACCACCACCTACACTGACCGAACACCAATGCACTAAACCCTGAAACACCAGCCCCAGCACAACCCCCTACATTGCCCGAACACCACTGCACTGCCCTAAACCCTGAAACACCAGCCCCAGCACGACCCCCTACACTGCCCGAACACCACTGTACTGCCCTAAACCCTGAAACACCAGCCCCAGCATGACCCCCTACACTGCCGGAACACCACTGCACTGCCCGAAACCCTGAAACACCACCCCTGCACGACCCCCTACACTGCCCGAACACCACTGCACTGCCCTAAACCCTGAAACACCACCCTCTGCACCACCCCTACACTGCCCGAACACCACTGCACTGCCCTAAACCCTGAAACACCACCCCCTGCACCGCCCCCTACACTGCCCGAACACCACTGCACTGCCCTAAACCCTGAAACACCACCCCCAGCACGACCCCCTTTACTGCTCGAACACCACTGCACTGCCCTAAACCCTGAAACACCACCCCCAGCATGACCCCTACACTGCCCGAACACCACTGCACTGCCCTAAACCCTGAAACACCACCCCCAGCACGACCCCCTACACTGCCCGAACACCACTGCACTGCCCTAAACCCTAGAACACTACCCCCAGCACGACCCCCTACACTACCCGAACACCACTGCACTACCCTAAACCCTAAAATACTCCCCCCAGCACGACCCCCTACACTGCCCAAACACCACTGCACTGCCCTAAACCCTGAAACACCACCCCCTGCACGACCCCCTACACTGCCGGAACACCACTGCACTGCCCTAAACCCTGAAACACCACCCCCAGCATGACCCCCTACACTGCCCGAACACCACTGCACTAAACCCTGAAACACCACCCCCAGCAAGACCACCTACACTGGCCAAACACCACTGCACTGCCCTAAACCCTGAAACACCACCCCTGCACGACCCCCTACACTGCCCAAACACCACTGCACTGCCCTAAACCCTGAAACACCACCCCCTGCACGACACCCTACACTGCCCGAACACCACTGCACTGCCCTAAACCCTGAAACACCAGCCCCAGCACGACCGCCTACACTGCCCGAAAACCACTGCACTGCCCTAAACCCTGAAACACCAGCCCCAGCACGACCCCCTATACTGCCCAAACACCACTACACTGCCCTAAACCCTGAAACACCACCCCCTGCATGACCCCCTACACTGCCCGAACACCACTGCACTGCCCTAAACCCTGAAACACCACCCCCAGCACGACCCCCTACACTGCCCAAACACCACTGCACTGCCCTAAACCCTGAAACACCACCCCCTGCACGACCCCCTACACTGCCGGAACACCACTGCACTGCCCTAAACCCTGAAACACCACCCCCAGCACGACCCCTACACTGCCCGAACACCACTGCACTAAACCCTGAAACACCACCCCCAGCAAGACCACCTACACTGGCCGAACACCACTGCACTGCCCTAAACCCTGAAACACCACCCCCTGCACGACCCCCTACACTGCCCAAACACCACTGCACTGCCCTAAACCCTGAAACACCACCCCTGCACGACACCCTACACTGCCCGAACACCACTGCACTGCCCTAAACCCTGAAACACCACCCCTCAGCACGACACCCTACACTGCCCGAACACCACTGCATTGCCCTAAACCCTGAAACACCACCCCTCAGCACGACCCCCTACACTGCCCGAACACCACTGCACTGCCCTAAACCCTGAAACACCACCCCCAGC